>CM077654.1:17848085-19048085 GCA_039707465.1 Rhabdophis nuchalis | reverse complement strand
CTAACCTTGAAACTCCTTAAGGCTATCCATGTGCGGTCATCTGCTCTACCTTACTGAGGCTCTGAGTACCCAAGTTGACCAGTTCTCAGTTCTGAACTGAGAAACGAAGAAGCTTCTTGGATGAGAAGTGAAATGGTTTCAAGGAAATGAACCAAGAAAACCCAGTTCTCTTTTGAACTGCACCTTTGGGACAACCAGGACCTGCATGGTTGAGAATCGCCATAGACACCAAATTAACCTGTCATTCCCCCTCTTTTTAAAGAACATCTATTTCTCAAAGATAGTCTGACTAGGCTCCTGTATGAAGGGATATCCCAACCATATCCAATTTGAAGATATATAATCTATAGATAGGGAGAATAAAGAGGTTTATGTCCACAAATTAGAATGCTAAAAATGCAGTATTATTTCCTTATTGGGAAAGAAAGCAGAGATTGATGCATATGTACATTTAAGGTGTAAAAAATTCTTTCTAGTGTCCAGTCTTTGGCCACCTAATGAGAAGGAAGGTCTCCCTGGAGAAGAGCCTAATGCTGGGAAAGATGGAGGGCAAAAGTAGAAGAAGGGGATGACAGAGAATGAGGTGGCTGGATGGAGTCACTGAAGCAGTCGGCGTGAGCTTCAATGGATTCCAGAGATGGTAGAGGATAGGAAGGCCTGGAGGAACGTGGTCCATGGAGTCGTGATGAGTTGGACACAAAATTGCGACTAACAACAACAAAGTGTTCAGTCAGTTCTCAAGACACTACGTTTGTTTTGGATAGGTAGTAAGAACAGTAGCAAGTTCTGGCTCAAGATTAAGATCTGGAAGTCCTTCACATTCTTTGTGGACACCATGCAAGGTTGGTGGTCTTCACGGGTCTTCGCAACCCAGATGTTATGAGTCCAGCCTACGTTGATGCAACAGAATAGCCCTCACACACTTTTGCAGTGACATTGGCACCAACGTGTGTACCATCCTGCAGTTCCTGGCTCCAAAATGAAGAACGATCATGTGTGTGTTTTCTTTTGGTGTGTGGCACATAATGAGATGGTTGGTGGGGGGAGGAAGTGGGGTGGGGGTGGGGCAAACCAACTCAAGGAACGAATTCAGAGAATGTGTCAACTCTCTTTCCTTGCTGAAGTGGTTGTCATGGAAGCGGAGTGAATCTGTGGTTTAGTCATCTGCTCTCTGCTCGCAAGGACGTTCTGGTGGGCCTGTTGCTTCCCTTCAGTGGTGGCTTCTGGATCTCCAGGGGCCCAACCTTAGCATTTCAATTAGGGCAACAAGGCTGTTAAAAGAGCTGCTTTTCTCTCTCCTCTTTTGGCAGCATAGAACTCCAGTTGTTTGCAAGATGTAGCAAGACGGGAGGGCCGGCGGTGGGACGGGGGCAGAGGAGCGTTCCCGCTGAGGCAAGGAAATTGGCTGGGTCTGTGAGGAACATTGAGTGATCACAGGAACTGGGCAGATATCTGCACCTTCTCTGTCCATGGCGGTGGTTTCAGGCGTGTAGGGTGGTCTGGTAGCCTGGATGCCTTAGAAGGAGTTTCCAGCTAGAATCAACAAGCAATTATTAGATTCCAAGCCAATAAGCTTGAAAATGACTGAGGTTGGAATTTGGTCGGGGTGGGAGAAGACCGGCTTCCCAGAACATCCTTCAGGAGCTGGTGAGCAGCTGCTGGGATCAGAATCTATTTTTGTCGGTTTCTTTCCAGATGGCCACCACCATCAGAAAAGGCTGGATGTGCTGCTTGAACTAGCAAGACAAATATCCAGGTGTCCGGTTGTCACCAACAGTTGCTTTTTTTTTGAAGGTGAGGGAGCCCCAACATCTGGATGGCCGAAACATCTTTCTTTAAAGGAGAACATGTGTGGCTCAGGGTAGACATGAAGGATCCTTGGTGCTCTCTGAGCTTGGTTGTTTTCTTGCAGATGTTTCATTACCCAAACTAAACAACGTCACCAAGCCAAACTAGCGAAACATCTGCACAAAAAACAACCATGCTCAGAGAGCACCAAGGACGAGACCCAACACCTTTCTTTTATGTTATATAAAAACAAAGGATCGGTCCCTCCCTCCCACCACCCTCTCATACACACACACATTTTGAGGCTAGAAAGCTGCCAGTGGCTCTTGAAGCAACAGGGGTGCACTCTCCCCAAATTGACCAGGGCCGGGACATAAAATAAATATGATTAATTTAATTCTCAACGTGTTCCATGCAGTTCGTATGACAACTTTTTCTGTCTGGCCGGCCTAGGATAAGTCTCTCTGTCTTTGGGGTTTTTACTGGGAAATTAGGACTGTTTAGTTTTAATGGGGAATTTTAGCGCAGGTTATGTTTAATTTGTTTTTAGAATTGTTTGTATGTATTTATTGTTTTTATTCTACCTGTACACCGCCCCGAGTCCCTGTGGGGAGAGGGTGCGGTTTTATAAATATTAAATATTATTATTATTATTATTAACTCTCCACTGGGGGAGATTCGAAATTCCCTGAAGTCCTCCCACGTTGCAAGGAAGGAGGATTCAGCAGTAACACTCTGAGGGCTTTGGGGGGAGGGGGTCAGTGAAGATTTGGGGGCCACAGTATATTTATTCTTCACGGGTTTCCAGACATGAGGTTCTTAGAAGGCTGATTACATATCCTGTGATGGCATCTTCTGTTTGGCCTCTTCCTCATGGATTTCCTCCCCCACCCACACACACTGGGACTAGGAACCATATCATGGAAAAGAGGCTCCGGTTGAAAGAGGCCTTTAGGAAACTCACTGGATGGATTCTGGAGGGAACTGGTGCCATGGTGAAGCAGGAGGAGCCAGGATGGTCCAGTGGTTAAGGCACCAAGCCAGCAACCAGGAGACTGTGAGTTCTAGTCTTGCCTTAGGCATAAAAGTCAACTGGGTGACTTTGGGCCAATCACTCCCCCTCAGTCCACCCCACCTCACAGGGTTGCCAATTGCCTGAATTTTTGAACACATCACCATGGGGGTAGTGCCACAGTCTTAAGCGTGAAACCTGGTCATAAGTCACTTTTTTCAATGCCATTGTAACTTCAAATGGTCACTGAACGAATGGCTGTAAGTCAAGGACTACCTGTATAGTCCAATTTGCAATGGTCTCCTGTCTCAATAGTTGGTATTGCAACCGGCTGGAGCGGAAAGTAAACTGAACAGTACAAGGAGAAACCTAACCTACTCATTCAGCGACCTAGATGTCTCCATGGTCATGTGGCCGGCATGACTGGATGCCGAAGGAGCATGGAGCGCTGTTCCCTTCCCACCAAAGGTGGTCCCTATTTTTCTACTTGCATTTTTACATTCTTTCGAACTGCTAGGTTGGCAGAGGTTGGGACAAGTCACAGGAGCTCGCTCCGTTACACGGTGTTAGGGATTTGAACTACTGAACTGTCAACCTTTCTGATCGACAAGCTCAGCGTCTCAGCCACTGAGCCACCGTGTCCCTCATTTCAGTGACCTAAGAAGGGCAAAAAAATATTTTTTTAAAAAAATATTCACGGCTCATATGGCGCATGATGGACTCATAAAGCAAAATGAGATTCTAGAAAGAGTTTCTGCAAAGGTTCGTTCAATCTTTGTAATGCTATTTAGTGCTATTCATTCAAAGGATGCTTTAAAGCAGAGGTTCCCAAACTTGGCAACTTTAAGACTTGTGGACTTCAACTCCCAGAATTCATGATTGCTGGCTGGAGAATTCTGGGAGTTGAAGTCCACAAGTCTTAAAGTTGCCAAGTTTGGGAACCTCTGCTTTAAAGTAACCTTTCAAATGAACAAGGATCATTGACCTTAATATTTAACAAATGTCTTGCAGTTTGGCAATCGTCCAGCATTTTCCACCATCCATTTCCCTTCTTCCCATTAATACAATTATGTTCAAAACCAGGATGTTTATTGCTTCACAAGCAATGGAAACTGAATTCAAGATGTGAATTTTATTTTATTTTAATTCATTCGACTTTATTTCATTTTTATTTCATTGAACGATCCCAGTTAGAAGCCCAGCATTTATTCATCTTGCTTGCGGAGGGCAAAAATATAGATTAAACAGAAACAGTACGCATGTTTTTTATTTCCCTCTGCTTATTGGCTTGCCATACGTCTGCCTTTAATTAGCTGCAGGGAGTACAAAGGCTATATTTATAGTGCCAGCATCTTGCAGAAAACGGTATGGTTGTTTCCCCACATGTATAACTCAGTAGACACCACTGCGCACAGATTCCTAGCAGCATTGGGAATGGGATCCATTTCCAGTTATATTTTGCAAATCCTCTGTCGTCTTTCATAAATGATTTTCTTTCTTTTTTTTTCTTCTTCTCGAAATTGCCTTGAGGCCTCGAACCACAGCGAAAGCAGCATTTACAAAACAGCAAGGTAAACAAACACACCATCTCTCTCTCCCTCTCTCTTCTGAAGTAAATGCTCACGCTCCAGGGTTTTACAATTGGAGCAGTGCAGCTCGGTAATTTTTGACTTTGGATTGAACGAGCAATTAAGAAGCAGTCTTTAGATGTGTCGCCTTACTTACTTTGGAATGATGTGGTAAAGCAAACGTGGCGGAGTTTGGGAATTATCCGGCGCTGAGTACAGAAGGATCTTGACAAACTTGAACATTGGGCACTATCTAATAAAATGAAATTCGACGGCGAAAAGAGTCAGGTTCTACTTTTAGGCAACAAAAACGAAATGCACAGGTACAGTATAGGTGGTACCTTGCTCAATAGCAGTAACTGTGAGAGGGATCTTGGAGTCCTAGTGGACAACCATTGAAATATGAGCCAGCCGTGTGCAGCAGCTGCCAAAAAAGTCAACACAGGTCTAGGCTGCATAAACAGAGGGATAGAATCAAGATCACGGGAAGTGTTAATACCACTTTATAATGCCTTGGAAAGGCCACACTTGGAATACTGCATACAGTTTTGGTCACCACGATGTAAAAAAGATGTGGAGACTCTAGAAAGAGTGCAGAGAAGAGCAACAAAGAGGATTAGGGGACTGGAGGCTAAAACATATGAAGAACAGTTGCAGGAGCTGGGTATGTCTAGTTTAGTGAAAAGAAGGACCAGAGGAGACATGATAGCAGTCTTCCAATATCTCAGGGGTTGCCACAAAGAAGAGGGAGTCAAGCTATTCTCCAAGGCACCTGAGGGTAGAACAAGAAGCAATGGGTGGAAACTAATCAAGGAGAGAAGCAATTTAGAACTGAGGAGAAATTTCCTGACAGTTAGAACAATTAATCAGTGGAACAGAAGTTGCCTCCAGAAGTTGTGAATGCCCCAACACTACAAGTCTTCAAGAAGATGAGTCTTGGATGGTTACAGATTCATTTAGCATTTGTTGAAAATTACAATGGCAGTCAAAAAAAAAAAGTGACCATAGGTGGTATTCAGCCTGTTCGGATCGGTTCACCCGAACTGGTAGTGGAGACTGTGGATGGTTTTGCCCACCTGTCCCGGCTCTATGCTGTCCTATGCAGGCATGTTTTTGAGGCTGGACGCATGCGCAGAAGGCACACACTTGAGCAAAGTGCATGCACAAACTGGGCGCACACGTGCGGGATGAACCAGTGGTAACAAAACGTGAAACTCACCGCTGCTTGGGACCATTTTTGACACTGCAGCATTCCCATGGTCACGTGATCAAAATTCGGACGCCCGGCAGCTAGCATGTATTTATGATGGCCACAACGTCACAGAGTCCAAAATTGGTGACCTCTTGACAAAGCAAAGTCAATGGGGAAGTCAGATTCACTCAACAACCGTGTTACTAATGGCAAATGATTCACTTAATTGTGGCAAGGAAGTTCGTCAGATGGCGCAAAACTCCTTTAACAACTGTCTTGCTTTGCAATGGAAAGGTTGGGCTCAATTGTGGTCACAGGTTGAGGATTACCCTGTACACTAAAGATGGTGCTGATGCCAATGGAATCCCAGAGGCCTTCAGAGGTCTTTCGAAGAGGGCCAGGTGTAGATGTACCTTATCTACCCTGGAAAACAATAGGGCAAATGCGTTTTCTCTGTTTTCCCTAAGAGACTTCCTAAGATACTTTGGGTCATCATAAGGGTTGTGTTAAAGGGACATGATGGCTCAGTGCCTAAGATGCTGCGCTTGTTGATCAGAAAGGTCAGCAGTTTGGCGGTTCAAATCCCTAGTACCGCGTAATGGAGTGAGCTCCCATTACTTGTCCCAGTTTCTGCAAACCTAGCAGTTCAAAAGCATGTAAAAAATGCAAGTAGAAAAACAAGGACCACCTTTGGTGAGAAGATAACAGCATTCTGTGCGCCTTTGGCATTGAGTCATGCTGGTCACATGACCACAGAGACATCTTTGGACAGCGCTGGCTCTTCGGCTTTGAAATGGAGATGACCACCGCCCCCTAGAGTCAGGGACGACTAGCACATATGTGTAAGGGAAATCTTTACCTTTAAGGGTTGTGCTGGTTTTACCAATACAACAGGGGTGTCAAACCCACTCGCATCGCGGGCTGTACCGTGGGTGTGGCCTGAAATACAGGTAGTCCTCGGTGTACAACAGCTTTTTATTGACTGTTCAAAGTTACAACAGCACTGAAAAAAATGACTTATGACCATTTTTCACACTTATGACCATTGCAGTGATTCACTTAACAAATGTGGCAAGAAAAATCATAAAATGGGACATACTCACTTAACAAATTTCTCATTTAGCAACATAAACTTTGGGCTCAATTGTGTTCCTAAGTTGAGGACTACCTGTATGGAACGACTCCCCCCGGGACACTTCCCCACATCCCTCTCCAGATGTCAGCTTGGAGGAAGATGAATCAGTTCCAGGGACGTCTGGAAGGGAATTGGTCAATGGCTCCAAGCAGCTGTCTGAGAGGGAACTGGTTGAAACACAGCTGCAGCAGGCCAGCCCTGAGGCTTCAGGTGGGGAAAGCAGACAGCTGCAGCCGGTCAGTGATGAGGAAGAGGAACTGCCTTCTGCACCTGATCCGAGTACACGTAGGGTAGAGAAAAGGCTAAATGTCAACTCATAAGGTTGCCATGATGAGGAAAGGGGGGGGGTGCATTCCACGCATACCTTCGACTAGAGTCGGATCTCAGATTACTACAGGAGGCTTGTGAGGTGTGCACCTCATTGGTGAATGTGATTTATGACCCAGACTGAGGGGAGGGAGGAAACAGGGGTAAAGTTCAGGCATAATTAAAATGAGATCAGATCTGACTGTAATGGGGTATTGCCGGAATGGTGCTCCTAATAAATGATTGGATTCCTTTTGAAACTTGGCTCGAGGCTAATGAATTAATTAGGGCATCTTTCGGAAACCTGACAGACAGTCAGATCTGAGCAGAGAAGGTCAGCCAGATTGCTCGCGAGGAGTAATCTTCTTGATGGGCTGCACCAGAAGTTGTCTATTTAGCACAGCAGGCAGAGGGAAGCAATGCTGGGAACCATGTGCTCATTTCCTAGCTGTGTGTTTTCCGGTCATTGTGATACCTGCCCTCACTTTGGATTGACAAGGTGCCTTGACTTGGATCATGCCTTGTTAATTTTGCCTGGGTGGGTTTATTTCGATTGGGAAACTTTCAAGGGCCTTCTGGGCTCACTGGCCATAGCTCTGTGGACTAGCATTGGTCTACTTTTGGTGGGACTTAATTGGGACAGTTCTGGATTAAGGGAGCTGTGGGGAAATATTAATAAACCCATTAAAGCACAGTTATGTTGTGTGTGTGTGCGAGTGAGTGGGAAAGCCCACAATACTCATGCAGGATTTCTACCCACTTCTACATAAAGAAATGTGCAAAGTTGCCATTTGCTGACTTGCACCAACAACCATGGCATCTCTTTGATCTGCTTCCCTAACCCTTTAATTCAGAGAAGGGCAGCCTGCCAACCAAGGACTCCCAAAATGCCTTTTTGTGGATCTTGGAACTATGGCTGATCGGTTGACCAGCAGCGATGTAGTTCCCCCATTCCTTTGAGCCAGAAAACACATAAGGCTTAACACAGTTTAAACATCCGTAAGAAACACCTCCCTGAATTCACAAATGCTCTGGAAACTTTCAATCCATCCCTCCTTGTCTTGATGATCTCAGCAACATCATTTCCACCTACAGAAGTCCTTGTAAATTAAGGGAAGCCCTTGCCCCCTCCTGCCCACAGGCTGTCCATGCCTGCTGTACTCTAGAGGTCACAGGTTGCCCCCTGGGCTTTTCTCCTGTGAACCTCACAGTGAAGACAATTAGCCAGTGGAACAGTTTGCCTTCAAAAATCGTGGGTGCTCCATTACTGGAGGTTTTTAAGAAGAGACTAGACAGTCACTTGTCTGAGATGCTATAGGTACTCCTGCTTGAGCAGGAGGCTGAACTAGAAGGCCTCCAAGGTCCCTTCTAGCTCTATTCTATTCTAAATTCTAAACCTGCATGCAACACCTGAGCTGTATCATCTCCCCTAATGAAGAACCACAATCCATGAGCTTCACAGAGGTTGGTAATTTCTTACCTTTGTATCCTGCAAAAATAAACTCTATTCCACTTTTATAAATGAATTTTTTCTCTCCAGTATCAAGGAAGGGGTGGAAAGAATTAGTCTTCAGGCCTACAACTCTATATATAATACTTGCAGATAAATGCCATCTCTTTCTAGGTTCTTGGTTCTTCGTCAAGGTTTCAGAATGTGACCTTCAAACAAGCATCAATTTAAACATGACATAAAATTGGATCATAATGTCCATACCTGTATATGGAGGCATTTGAGAACTCAAATTGGGCCAATTCTGAATCTGTTAAATTAAGTTAACCTCCATGATCTCTTAATCTATATAAATAAAAATGTAACAAGAGTTTGTTCAAAACTGCTAATCTCTGAAAGTACTGCACCGATCGCTTCCAAATTTTCACACGTTTGTTTCAAGTACGGCACCAATGATATATATAGATTGTATAGATGTCACACCTTGTGCCAGGTACAGGCAATGGAAATGTAAAAAATTGTTTAAAAGGTAGGTAGATGCATACAGAGAGAGCAGTGGGCCACAGGTATTATGTCATCCTTTATGACATAAAATACTCTGTCCATAAGATTCAAGAAGAAATACAGTAGGTAGGCAGCTGTAGGGATAGAGAGAGGGAGGGAGAAATGCGGTAGGTAGGTAGGTAGGTAGGTAGGTAGGTAGGTAGGTAGGTAGAGGGAGAGAGGGAGAAATACAGTAGGTAGGTAGGTTGGGGGTTATACAGTGGTTGTGTGTACGTGTTTGTGTGTGCAGGTGTAGATCTACACACAGATTGGTTGGCCATTTAACCAGACTGGGCCACAGCAACACGTGACCGGGAATGGCTAGTTAAATATATAAGTTATTTTTGATAGAATGCTGTTATGGGCCATCCTTTATCGTTTATAATGAATGCTTTAATGTTTTAATTTTTTAAAATCTTTTTCAACGCTTTTTACTGTTTTTATTGTTGCAACATGGTTTTTTTAAAGTTTGTTTAATTGTGATGTGCTTTTTTTTAAGTTTACTTGTGAATTGTGAGCCACCCAGAATCGTTTGCTGAGGTGGGCAGTGATAGAAATCAAATAAATAAATCAATAACTTTATAAAAGTGTTTAATAAGTGCCAGCGGCATAATCCAAGGTCATCATTACAGTTAAGGAACTGGTGCTCCTGTTATCTGTCTGACTGTCTGTCTGTCTAATAGCTCTACAGATATATGCCACCTCTGCCTGTAACACAAGGCTTGGCTGAACATTCTGACTAAACCTGTGCCAAAATTTGCCTTGTAAATACTCAGAAATGTTCTTCCCTTGTGAAAGAGGCTTTTTTTTCCCGCCTTAGTCGCAGGGTGCTTGAGAATTTCTTTCAAATTTCTCTATCTGGAGTTTTTGAGCCACCTTATTGTTGGAGAGGGCGGAAGATGCAAACGTGGTCTTGATCGTTCCTGTTTTCTATCTTTCCATCCCCTGGAGGCCCTTCCTGACTACCCACATATGCCCACCTGGAAAAAAATTGCTCAAGGCTGAGTCCTTGGAATTTTCGGACTCATGCTTTGGGAAGTCAGGAAAAGTTTATACAAAGAAAGGTGAGAAAGGATGTTCTTTGAAAGAGGTGCTGATTCTGTTCTACAGAGGATTTATTGAGTCTGTCATCTGCACCTCTATAGCTGTCTGGTTTGGCTCTGTAACCCAACAAGACAGACACGGACTTCAATGGATAATTAGAACTGCAGAAAAAACAATGGCTACCAACCTGCCTTCCATTGAGGGCCTGTACACTGCACGAGTCCAAAAGAGTGAAAATATCTACAGACCCCTCGCATTCTGGACATAAACTGTTTCAACTTCTACCCTCAAAATGACACTATAGGGCCCTGCACACCAGAACAACTAGACACAAGGACAGTTTCCCCCCGAATGCCATCACTCTGCTAAACAACTCATTCCCACAACACTGTCAAATTATTTACTAAGGCTTTATTACTATTCTTCTTCTCCTTCTTCCTAGTAGCTATCTCTCCCCACTTATGACTATAACCATGTTGCTTGCATCTTTCAATTTATATTGTTTTATTTGTTCCTTGGCTAGCACTAAGTGTTGTATTTTTTTTTAATTCTTGATGAATGTATTTTATTCTCCTTATGTACACTGAGAGAATAGGCACCAAAGACAAATTCCTTGTGTGTCCAATCACACTTGGCTAATGAAGAATTCTAAAATAAAAATTGGCCTTGACTTCCCTGTAACAACTAAAGTGTAGGAAATCACATTGCACCACAGGGACTGTCTGCAAAATGTTCTCCCTCTTTTGAAAGAAAATTTCAAAACAAGCGAGTAAATGAGAACTAACAGAGGTAAGAAATGCAGAAGGAATGGTCTACTTTGGACTACTGGAAGCTGAAGAGGAATTTCACAATTGATGCAAAGAATGACTCTCACTCAGTTCACACATTAACGCGAGGTTAGTCAAATAAGGACCTGGGCATTTTGGTAATCACGTTTTTGAGATTTCTGGAAGGTATTAGAGTGAGGAAGGCTGTAGTGTTTCGGGAAATGATTAAATAATTTTGGAGCAACCAACAGAAGTGGCTGTTCCATTGTTTCATGCAAATGCTTCAAATACTTTCCTGTGAGCATCCGTACGGCATTTGGTGGGGAGAACAGCAATGCCTCCTTTAAATGGCATTAAACAAGAGCAAAATTAGTTACGCGGCATTAATACGTGGGGTTCCTGTTTCTTTCATACTTTTCGCTTTTGCAACTTTCAAAACAAAATATTATTATGCGGCAGTGGCTTTGCAGTTGGGTTGGGACGAGAACATGAAAAAACAACAACCCTGTTCCTATGACATGAGTAGTCTCGACTTATGACAATTGGGACCAGAATTTCCATTGTTAAGCAAAGCAGTTGTTAAGTGAATCATGCCTGGTTTTACAACCCACCCACCCACCTTTTTTTTTTTACCTTTGATGTTAAGCAAATCAGTGTAGTTAGTAATCATGAATTGTGAAGTCGTTAAGTAAATCTAGTTCTCCCCATGGACTTTGTCAAAAGCCAGCTGGGGAAAGTCCACAAATGGGGAGCACATGACCCTGGGATGCTGCAAATCTCATAAATGCATGTCAGTTTAAATTCAGTGCTGGCTTTTTGGGCGACGTCGCCAATTTGAATCAGATCCATTTGCGCATCCTTATATCTTCATCACTACGAGATGGATTTCAACCAGATACTTAATCCTGCAAGTAAAACACCAACCAAATACTTAATCCTGAGTAAAACACAATCACTGCAATCTCAGAGCTTGCAAACCTTATTTAACTTAGGACTGTGATGGCGAACCTATGGCACACGTGTCCGAAATGGCATGTGGAGCCATGTTGCCTGGCATGTGGGGCATCGCATCGCCTGTTCATCTTCCAGGTTTCTGGCATGCATGCGTGCACGATGATCAGTTGGCCTTTGTGCATGCGGCCATGCTGGAAAGTGGAAGAGCTGGTCTTTCATTCTCTGGCGTGACCATGCATGCCAGCCCGCTGATTGTCATGCGCGCATGCATGCCAGTATTTATTTATTTATTTATTTATCAAATTTATATCCCGCACCTATCTCCGGATTGGACTCAGGGTGGCGCACAGGAAAGGAATAAAACGTAAAAAACAATAAATACAGGATATTAAAAATAAATTAAATTAAATTGCACCCGTGCTAAAATTGCCAATTAAAACCCATTTCTAAAATAAGATTAAAATTTAGAGCTATGCCAGGCCGGCCTCGTGAAAGAGATATGTTTTTAGAGCCCGGCAGAAGAGGCGCAGGTCCGTGCGGAGGTCGGGTGGTAGGCCATTCCAGAGGGTAGGAGCTGCCACAGAGAAGGCTCTCGCTCTGGGGGCCACCAGCCAGCATTGTCCGGCAGACGGCACCCTGATGAGGCCCACCCTGTGAGAGCGGACAGGTCTAAGGGAGGTATGTGGTAGAAGGCAGTCCCGCAGACAACCAGGTCCCATGCCATGGAGCGCTTTGAAGGTGGTCACTAACACCTTGAAGCGCACCCGGAAGGCCACAGGCAGCCAGTGCAGCTCGCGCAGGAGAGGTGTTATATGGGAGTATCTTGACACTCCCAAAATCCCCCGCGCGGCTGCGTTCTGGACTAGCTGGAGCCTCCGGGTGCACCTCAGGGGAAGCCCCATGTAGAGAGCGTTACAGTAACCTGAAGACTACCTGGCCGGCGCAGATGCATGTGCTGGAAACCGAAAGTTTATTTTCCGGTGTGCCCCCTGGGCAGATCCTCTTCCAGGTTGTGGCCCAGATGAGAGAGCGCTCTCCATTTTTTTTGAAACTCGGTGTCGAAAAAGGTTCACCATCACTGACCTAGGATAACAGGTTGTGTGAATCTGGATACCTGGGCGGAAACAACCTCTCGGCCCTGCCGTGTCTAAGTCCCCCAGTCTGCTCCACTGGGAAGTGAGATTCAGAAGTGGACTTTCCTCACTTAGTTCATGTTCACTTCGTCATAGCCTGCTTTTCGTTTTCGCTCAGAATCGCTTTTCTTCTACAATTTGGCTAGACAGCAGACAGAAAACTCCGCATGTTCATCCATCATCCTTCCCGTTGGTGCCTGCTTGAGATCTTAGGACCAACTAATTATACAAGCTGCGAATTATAGACGTTAAGAGTCCAACGCTTCCTGAATGGTACCAATTTAAGCACGGAGTCCAAAATGTGTGCAATTCATTTTTGCAGAGATAAAACACAAGAGTATTTTTAAAAAAATGAGTTTTAAAACGGTCAGTTCTCAAGTTTCAAGTTTACACTAAATCTTACACAGTGGAGCTCTTTCATTGCTTTTTGGGACCTTTACAGCAAAAATCCCACCGCTAAGCCCAGAAATTGCACCAGGAATATTCAAAACTTCAATGGATAAAACAAAGTAAAATAAATGGATTTCCTGCAGTTGGGAGTTTGAATCTCAGATTGCCTGCCCTGACTTTTTGACATGATATATATTAGAAACATTTGGAACAAATTCGACATTCTCTGAGCTAAAAACTGAAACTACTGTCATTTGACTGCAGTTGAAATGCTTCCTGAGCAGAGTTTTCTTTTTTCCATTAAGCCGTATAAATTGTGTCCAAAGCATCACCATGTTATCATTTAAGTGATTCAGCAGAAATCTGAGCTTATGTGATGATGTGGAAAATATTATTTAGGCACAAAAATAGCCTTTTGCAAACACGAGAAAGGCTTTAAAAGAGGGACAGAAAGCTAAAATGCCCTCCAGATGCCTGATCTCACAATCTTTAAATAGTCTATCAAGATCTAGACCGGTAATTCTTAACCTTGGTCAACTTTAAGATGTGTGGACTTCAACTCCCAGAATTCCCCAATCAGCCATGCTGGCTGGGGAATTCTGGAAGTTGAAATCTGCACATCTTAAAGTTGCTGAGGTTAAGAAATATTGATCTAGACTTTTCATCTTTCACTGAATTCAGATTATACTCACTACAGTTCCTAAACTGTAGTTTTAACCATTTTTAATGTCTTTTTTTCACTGAAAAAAGTGGGGGGAACCCCATTTTTCACATGGGCAAATGTTGGTTTTGAACATATTTTTCCCTTAGGCGTTCTACTTTGTACTTGAGTTGGGCGATGGTAAAATGAGAAGAAAAAGAGAAGCTACTGGAGGCACAATTTTCTTTTCCATTCTTGAATGCCTTTACGTTGGGAAGTTTACAGATGATGATGATTACAAGAAAGCTTGGATATAGCAGACCCTCATCTCTGGAGTCTTGATGCAGTAAAGCAGATAACAGACAAGTCTGTTGATCCAAAGTAGTCTGAATGAGGCAATTAAATTTAGATTAATTTTCCTTTAATGTTATCGATAACAGTGGCAATTTACAGTATGTCCCTTGTATAATCACATCATTATACACAAATGATGTTGGGGATTTAATGCTTCTTAGGGAAGAAGTCACCCTGTCACCCCACTCCTTACCTGGGACACCTGCCACTCCCCACTTAATAACCCCATCTCTTGGGGTTAGGGTGGTAACCAGAACTGCCTGGATTGTCATTGCTGAGGGATATGATCAGGTCAACCACCTCACTTAGCAATGGCAATCCTGCTCCTAATTGCCATTGAGGGCCTCCTGTAGTGGGTAAGGCGTCCTTAAATATGTCAACAACTTCTTCAGCTTCAACTGCAATAATAGTCGGGCAAACAATCAATGCAAACTCAAGGTAAACCGCTCTAAACTCGATTGCAGAAAATACGACTTCGGCAACAGAGGGGTCAACGCCTGGAATGCTCTACCCGACTCCGTTGTTACAGCCTCAAACCCTCACAGCTTCAACCTTAAACTGTCTACTGTGGACCTCACCTCTTTCCTAAGAGGTCCATCAAGGGGGCGTGCATAAGCGCACCAATGTGCTTTCTGTCCCTATCTTACTGTTTGTACTCATTTCCCTTGTCCATGTTTATATTCATACCTGTTATTTTGTACATGTTTGACAAATAAAATAAAATAAACTAAAAAATAAAAATATAAGGCACCAGGCTAGAAATGGGCGACTGCGAGTTCCAGTTCTGCCTTGGGCAGCAAGCCAACTGAGTGACCTCGGGCCAGTTACTTTCTCTCAACCCTAGGAAGGAGGCAATGGCAAACCACTTCTGGGAAAGCTCCCCAAGAAAACCCTGGGGCCTTGATCAGGCAATTGCCAGGCGTCGAAATAAGCCAACATCCCTGACGGGAAGGGCACAAAAATAAAAATTGTGATTAGTATTGAAAGAATACTTGTTTTTCCGCTTTGTTTTCAATGCTCTCCGAGCCGTCTAAATAATAGCACGTCAATCATCTTCAATTAATATTGTATAAACCTCACTGGGTTGAAAAAAGAATACGGATTGTCTTCCTTCTGAGACAACATCTCAGTGAGTGAAAGGTTTTAACACAGCAGGTCTCCAACCCATGGAATATTTTTGGCCACAATTTTTGTTCGAGTAAATTCTGAGATTTTGCAACAAGGGCAACGCAAATTCTTGACCCAGGCACTAGCTTTCAGGTTATGGTAAGCAGCACACAGAACAGGGTGTTGCAGGATCTGGTCAAAATAGCCAAGGTGACGCATGCAACACAGATAAAAAACAGGTAGAGCTTCAGTTGTATCATTATGGCCACAATCTTGACTCTTGGGACTACATGTTGCAGACAGCCTGACATGCAATAAACCATTGCAAAATTCAGGGCAAAATTTTTCCAGGGACGATATGGTCTTTGAATCCAGAGATTTTTTTTTTCTGGCAAGTAATTATGCATGACAAAAACCACTCGGACTCTTTACTTTGTCTATTAATTAATACCCAGTCACCACAGAATGGGGCCATTATGCTCCCCATTGCTCCATTTTCGGAATGAAGGCTACTTTGGAATGTTATTTAATTATCTTTATTCATGCGCTATTTAAATTTATATGGCAGTCCATTCAATAAACAGCTCTGGGCAGCTAACAGGCAATAGGGGGGGGGGGGGGGGGAAACAATAAGAAAAAAAATTAAAGCAATGTTTAAAAAAAATACCCTGAACCAACATATAATCAGAACCACTTGCCAAGCTCACCCCACAAGCCGGCCACATGTCCAGGGAGGAGAAACAACTTTCTCTGCCCTACTAAAGGCCAGCATGGTTGGGACCAGTAGGTAGTAACTCGGCTGGCCACACCCCTGAACTGATTCTATTGGCGATGCCTATGGTGCCGTCATCTTGTTTTTTGCTACTGCGCATGTGCACATAGCATGCATCAAGCAAGCATGTGCGTTTAGCGTGTCCCTGAGTGAACCGGCAGTAGCAGATGCAGGAACCCACCCCTGATTGGGACCATCAAAATATTTGGTGGGGGGGGAGTGCTTGGTAGGGTAGGTATGCTGTGGTGGAATGGAGACTGGATTCCCATGAGGGAGGGGCTGCAGTCAAGAGGGCAAAGAGGCGGCAAAGCTTAGATAAAAGTAGCCCTTGATTTATGGCCACAATCGAGCCCAAAATTTTCATTGCTAAGCAAGACAGTTGTTAAGTGAGTTTTGCCCCAGTTTAAGAACTTTCGTTCTTCAGTAGTTCAGCCAATCGCTGCACTTATGTTTAGTAATATGGTTGTTAAGTGAACCTGGCTTCCTCGTTGACTTCGCTTGTCAGAAGGTCATAAAAAGGGATCACATGATCCCAGGACACTGTAAAGGTTATAAATATGAGCCAGTTGCCAAGTGTACGAATTTTGGCCATGTGACCATGGGGATGTTGCGACAGTCATACATGTGAAAAATGGCCATAAGTCACTTTTTTTCAGTGCTGGTTGGAAGTGGAAGGCTACTCGCACTAAGGCAGTGTTGGCAAACCTTTTGGCGAGTGCCAAAATGGGAGTGTGCACACCCACCAGAAACCAGAAGAGCAGCCACCTGGTGTGTATGTGCGCGCTAGGAAGATGATCTTCCAGTTTCCAGTGCATGCATACATACTGGCCACCTGGTCTTCTGGTTTATGGTGTGGGTATGTGTGTGAAGGCCAGCTGGCCAGTGCACATGTGCATGCCAGAAACCGGAACATCATCTTCCCAGCATGCGCATGCACATGGGCAGCTGCTCTTCTGGTTTCTGGCACTCCTGTGCATGGGAAGACCAGCTGACTGGCATGCTGGAACCTGGAACAGGAATGGGCAATGGCTCGCATGCCTGAAGAGATGCCATAGATTCGCCATCACGGCACTAAGAGAACAATCTGTATATTCTGTGGTGACCATGGCAACTCCACTGTGCTGTACAGTAGAAGCCATTTTACGGCAATACAGTAGAAGCTATTTTAAGGCACAACAGACTGTATCTTAACAGAACACCCCCCCCAAGGGGTGTTGGGGTATCTTACCCCCACAGTATTATCTACCAAACAGCATTATCTAGTTTGCTGCTGGTGGGTTGAGAATGAAGAAGCAGACTCAGTGATAGGACTGACAAGGACATAACAAAAAAACTTAACCATCTATTTTCAGAGACAGGAGTGGGGAAATCTGTGACTCATATCTGTCTTCTTTATTTCTGTGATCCAAGGAAAAGATAAATTCAGCCAACAAACACAGCTAAGAAGCAACATTGGGTTTGGGGTGTGTGGGGAGTGAAACTTCCAATATCCTCCCTATATTTTTCCTCCAAAAATCAACTCCAAATTCCTGAGTTGGAAGAGCCCCGTCTCAGTTACACCTCCCTTGAGAGAGGTTCTTATTGGAGTTAGACAAAGAGTTTTGCCGCGTCCTTCCTTAGCACAATTTGTCATTTTGCAAAGAGTTGCTGGTTTTCTTAGCAAAATTCACCACTTCTACCAGACACAAAAACTGTTTCCCTGTTGAATTTCTACCTGGGAATAGAAGGCCTCCCAAAACAGGGTATGAAAAACAAAAGACTACCCCGCTACTGAGATTTAAGGAACAAAGTCCTGGCATTTTCAATTAAATCTTTCAGTTTGAAGGACATATGTGGACCATATGTAATATCTGGGGATGGTTGGTGGCCCACATCTCCTCTTTGACCCAGCCACTTAGATAAAATAATAACAAGAGCAGCAATGATAGAAGCAGGGCAGCTATGTCCAAAGAAAGCAGAGATGGGACCAAAAGTAACAGGCACCTTGGGTGCAGTCCCTGAACAACTGAAGCACCACTTGAACATCATCAACACTGACAAAAGCTCAATTACAAAAGGCAGCTTTACTTGCAACAACTGACATCTTCCAACAATACCTTTAATATATCACCCAACAACATCTGACTATCCCAGATGGTTCTTGGGAAGCGCTCTCTCTCTCTCTCTCTCTCTCTCTCTCTCTCTCTCTCTCTCTCTCTCTCTCTCTCTCTCTCTCTCTCTCTCTCTCTGTGTGTGTGTGTTCCAGCATAACTCTGGAACGCCTTGAACAATTTCAACCAAACTTGGTACACAGATGACTTACTCTCTGGAGAAAAATACTGTGGGGGGTAAGATACCCCTAACACCTCTCGGGGGGTGTGTTCTGTTAAGATACAGCCTGTTGTGCCTTAAAATAGCTTCTACAGTACTGCCGTAAAATGGCTTCTACAGTACAGTGCAGTGCAGTGGAGTTGCCATGGTAATGGCTTCACAGTACTCCCCAAGGGGACTCCCTCTGGTAAGGAGGAAAATCCAACATTAGTAATTACATTTGGTCTGGACATTTTCCCTCTATAAATAAATACCCGGGCAATGCTGTCCTATTAAGGCACTATTTCAAGCCGTGTGCACGTGTGTAAGCCACGTGTGCGAGCAAAGCACATGTGTGGATGGCCGTGCATATGCATCAATGTGGCACATGTGAGCAAAGCATACACACACACACTCACCTTTGCGAACCAGTCGGGAAAGTAAGTGAATGCTACTCCTGAGTGACGAATAACCAAGAGTCTCTATATTGTCCTCATCTTTCTTTTTTTCTTGTCCTGCCACCTTAACTCGATGCCAGGGATGTCCAAACTTGGGAACTTTTAAGACTTGTGGACTTCAACTCCCAGAATTCCCCAGCCAGCATAGCTGGCTGGGGAATTCTGGGAGTTGAAATCCACAAGTCTTAAAGTTCCCAAGTTTGGACATCCCTGCTCTATGCATTTGTGTGACATAAGTATGCTTGAGAGAGCTGGTTTTCTGGATATTATTTGCTCATATTGTGTTTAACTTATTTTAAACCTGTGAATGAACAGCCCTGCAAATGGGGCTCTTTATAAGCCTGCATTGAAGAGTTAAATCTTTTTTTGTCTATGGCCATTTGGCAATCAAATAGATAGTTAATTCTCTTGAATTACCGGACTAGGTGGCTTACATAGACTTTCATTCTTAAGTCAATTAGAAGGAGTCATATTAACATTCATTTAATTTTCACCACATTCTCCCCATGCATTTCAAAAACCTTTTTATGTGGCTCTGTGCTCAAGTGCCAATAATGCTGGTGGGCCCCTTGGCCTCATAAAAATTGTGCTTTGCTGCTTCCAGTCATGATTTCACATTTATGTGGTTATTAAATTACCTCTAAAAATCCTAAGCATTATTTCAGTACTTTGGTTTTTTTTTTGTTTCACTGTAAAACGCAAAAATAAATAAAACATGGACTCTGATTTATGCCAGAGTCTTTGGCTGTATTTCTTACAGAGTTGCGGGTCTGTTTGGGGACGGCACCATTTTGCCAATGCAGAAAAAAGACCATGAAAACTCAGCAGCAGATTCTGAAAGGGTAAACTTTCTCCAACTTGGATCGTCCAGGCGGGTCATACTTCAACTCCCACAGTCGAAAATGTGGGCCTTGAAATTCGAGACATCTGGAGAGCACCAGATTAGGGAAACTCTCAGAGCAAATTTTTAAAAAGGAAGCACAATATCACAGAATAAATCATTACAGGAATGGCTGTTCGAAGACACCGTAATGACTGGATCGCATTTAAGAAACCGGGAACAAAATCCATAGCCGAAGAGAGGTAAACCCAAGGCTGGAATCTCCAAACATGGCAAATGCTAACCACTAAGAAGCCAAGTGTTACTAGGTTTAAGACTCTCCAGAGAGATTGGTACAGTTCCAGAAACCTTCTGGATTTACTTGTGTCTTGGAGACGGCCCAACAGAGTTTGCTAAGAATTAACGTAGCTGACTTAATCAAAGAAATGTTCAGAAGGCGGCCTCTAGTTCTAATAGCAGCCTAATTTGGCATGAAGACCCTTGATAGATTCAGTTCAACTGTTTTTTATGTGAATTTCACAAGAGGGTACTGTATATGTTTTGTTTGTAGTCTTCCACAAGCAAATTGTCTAAGGAAAAGGACAACCCTGGAATCAACCCAATACCCCAGGTTTCTGGCTATGTGTAAAATAATTCAGCTGTTCTTTCTATCCGTAGAAATGCAAAGATTGAATTCAGCCAAAACTGAGTGTCAATATACTGACATATACTTCAATATACTGCATACCCAAGAACAAGAAGAACTGATGAAGAAAGAGCACACTATCCCCAACAATTATTTTGGGTATCTTATTTTGTTTTGGAAAAATCTCCCTGATTTTGAGATCAGGTAAATTAGCTGATGGGTTAGTTGGTTTGCCTGATTGGCTGTTTAATCATAACATGCTTTTTCTTTTAACCTAGACAAATAATTTCTCCAGATGAATAGAGATCCAGAATTCTACAGCTCTTCTCCAATTGACGCAGTATGACTAAATCAGTCCTGATGTCCTAGTTCTCCTTTAACTAAGTTATTTGACTTCCATCAAAGCATGACCGCAAAGTGCTAGACGTGAAGACGCGGACCAAACCAAACACAGCATTGCTTTAATGCCAAACTCACAGACCTTAAGCCAACGTGACAATTTTCTAGGCAACTCCACAAGAATGTGCAAGCAAACTCTACAATGGCAGAGTTACTCGATTTGCACTACAACTATCTGGATGGCCACCAACTGTTTGCATCTCTTTGCTTCCCTCTAAGGTCCTCCTGGGTCATTGCAGTGCAGGTACTGCATCCTGTTTCAGGGGCATACACGCAAATGATCCCTCCACCACCAACACCTTGGAATAGAGTGGATCCCCAAAGCAGAACTTTTGCCATGCCCCTCCCGGCTACAGATTCCCCTTAAGACATCCTCTGCGCACAGGAGGAAACACTGCTTCCTCCACCACTCGTTTTGCAAAAGGCTGAGCATCCAACTGAAGACGTGCCAACGGAATTATTGAAAGAGGCTGCAAGGCGAAGCTCCCTTGAGGGACAAACAACAGTGGCGCTTCCTGCCTTGAAGGAGGAGAGATCTGTACTCACCACGCAAGAAGGCTGAAGAATAGGCTGCAAAGGACTCGAACATGCTGTTGGATGCCATGGTCCAGATCAGTGACTCAGGCTGTCTTCCAGCCAAACCTTCGCGGTTTGCTTTATTCTTTTTAGGGGGAGAAAACATAAAGAAGATTCAACATAAAGAAGAGAGAGAGAGAGAGAAAGAAAGAAAAAAAGAAAGAAAGAAAGAAGGAAGGAAGGAAGGAAGGAAGGAAGGAAGGAAGGAAGGAGGGAGGGAGGGAGGTGGGGTGAGAAATGAAAAAAGAAAAAAGAACACCCCCAAAGAAGTTTTGTGCCTGCTTATAACTAAGAAGCTGATTCCTCAGCACCGCAGGAATGTAGGAGCCCAAGTTTTTCAATAGAAGTATACTATGCCTGCTGGATCCTCACTAGGATGAAAGGGTAGGGGAAAGCCAATGAGGTTCCTCAAAAAGAGAGAGAAGCCTCCCACCACCACACACACACACACACACACACACACACACACACACACACACACACACACACACACACCCTCCATGAGCATCTCTTGGAAGATCAGAATGAATGAATGAATGAGTGAATGGAACTCACCAACCCGCACAGCTGGTGCGTGGTGTGGGGAAAACCCAGGCAGGAGATAGACCTCCCCTGTCCAAGTTGAGATCCTTGGTCTAAGAATGTGGAGGCCTGGATTTGCATGTGGTTCTGCTGTTGCCTCTGAGGGCTGACAGAGTGTCAATCTCAATCCGACAGGACCTTCTGAGACGGAAACAACTTAACGCTCAATCTTCATCGGCTGGGAGAGAGAGAGAGAGAGACCTGTCACCTGATTCGTGATGTCACCAGGGCCTGCAAAAGCTTTGTGGCTTCTACACGTCTGTCTGTCTGTCTGTCTGTCTGTCTGTCTGTCTCTCTCTTTCTCCTTCTTCTTTTTAAACCCCACACACAGTTGAAGGGTTTGGAACGTAGGTGGGATCTTTTGGGGGGGGAAGGTGTCATAGGAGGCCTCCTTTGCAATTTATATCAAATGATGATACTGAGAAGCAGACCGGTCCAGCTGCTAGAGAAGGCTTCCTCTTTTTTTCAGGAGTTGATGCTGCTGCTGCTGCTGCAGCTCTTGCGGAGGGAAGCATGAAGAGAACTGTGTGTTTCCGACTGAAGTAGGAACTCATTTAGTATTCGGTGGTTTTGGCTTTTTTAGCCATTTCTCTCTTTTCTCTCTCTCTCTCTCTCTCCCTCCCACATTTACCACTTGTCTGCACCTTTCTTCTCCTCCTCCTTCTTCTTTCGTCAAAGACACCCTAGCCCCCCTGGCTGACTTCCAGTGACTAGGTTCCATATGTGTCGATGGGTGGTTCCCGATAGAGAGATTTTCTGTGAATTACTATTAAGCCCCCAAATAGGAAGCACATGCTGCAGGATAAACACTGTCGCCTGAAGGGCAGGAATGGTGGCTCTCCGTAGGTTTTAAAAGGCGCAAAGCACTGAATTCCATGTGGAAGAGTTAGGAGCTTGATGGAGGAAGACCTGTTTGGAGTCAAGAGGTCTCGCCTTCGGGGAAGGTGGGCTCCAGCAGCTTCCCAGATGGGGATGAAGAGGCACGCCCTGCAAAAGAAAAAATATGGGGTAGAGTGAGACGCGTTTTTAATTTATTTCTGACCCAGAAATAAAGGTAAAGGTTCCCCTCGCACCTATGTGCTAGTCCAGGGGTGGGCAAACTTTTCAACTTTAAGTCTGAAGGACTTCAGCTCCCAGAATTCTGGGAGCTGAAGTCCTTCAGACTTAAAGTTGAAAAGTTTGCCCACCCCTGTGCTTACTCGTTCCCGACTCTAGGGGGCGGTGCTCTTTTCCGCTTCAAAGCCAAAGAGCCAGCGCTGTCCGAAGACGTCTCCGTGATCATGTGGCCGGCATGACTAAATGCTGAAGGCGCACTGAATGATGTTACCTTCCCACCAAAGGTGGTTCCTATTTTTCTACTTGCATTTTTACATGCTTTCGAACTGCTAGGTTGGCAGAAACTGGGACGAGTCACGGGAGCTCACACCATTACGTGGCGCTTGGGATTTGAACCGCTGAACTGCCGACCATTCTGATCGACAAGCTCAGCCATTGAGCCACTACGTCCCTATTCCTGTATTTAGAGCAGAGTTTTTCAAACTTGGCCATTTAAAGATGTGTGGACTTCAGCTCCCAGGATTCTTCTATCAGAATGCTGGCTGGGGAATTCTGGGGATTGAAGTCCACTGATCTTGGTGCTTGAAAGAACTTCTATGCCAAAAGTCGCCTTCTGGCTTCCTGCAAATCTAATTTCTTGCATTCTTACGAAGGTTTGAAATGGGAAAGGAGGGTGATTTTAAAAGTTATTTTATTGTTTGGCGTTGACGAAGAATCGTAGGCTTTATTTGGTTTAGATTTAATCACTCATCAGCCTCCTTGGCTAATGTGATTTTCTGACCTGAAATAATCCTGGACCAAGAATTCTCTACAACAGGGGTCTCCAACCTTTGCAACTTTAAGTCTGAAAGACTTCAGCTCCCAGAATTCTCCAGCCAGCTTTGCTGGCTGGAGAAGTCTGGGAGCTGAAGTCCTTCAGACTTAAAGTTGCAAAGGTTGGAGACCCCTGCTCTACAAGATCTTCCCACTGTTTTCATTCAAGGGTTAGAAATTCCAGGCCACAATGAAAGGAAGGTTACACAGTACCTCCTTCTCCTCCAGGTCCTTTTGAAATTAAATGCCAAAAAGTAGTCATGAAAATTTCACTAAAATGTGGTGTTTTTTTTCAAAAATAATCCAAAGCCATTCCACTTCCATCCCATTAAGCATCACTGGACACTTCAGACATGCAGAAGAAGGAGCAAACGAAGCTTTGCTGAAAATAATTTGTCATATTTTTTTTAGGAAGAGAAATCTGTTATCCAGTGGTGAAATTCCATTTTTTGTTTACTACCAGTTCTGTGGGCGCGGTTTGATGGGCATGGCATGGCATTCCCTCCCCACTCCAGGGGAAGGATACTGCAAAATCTTCATTCTCTTCCCATTCCAGGGGAAGGATACTATAAAATCCCCGTTCCCTCCCCACTCCAGGGGAAGGATACTGCAAAATCCCCTTTCCCTTCCCACTCCAGGGGAAGGATACTGCAAAATCTTCATTCTCTTCCCATTCCAGGGGAAGGATACTATAAAATCCCCGTTCCCTCCCACTCCAGGGGAAGGATACTGCAAAATCCCCTTTCCCTTCCCACTCCAGGGGAAGGATACTGCAAAATCCCCATTCCCTCCCCACTTGTGGGGAAACAATATTGCAAAATCTCGATTCATTCGTTCCCCACTCTGGGGCGAGCCAAACGTGGTGTTTGCTGGTTCTCCGAACTACTCAAAATTTCCTCTACTGCTTCTCCAGAACCTGTCAGAATCTGCTGAATTTCTTGCTGTTACCTTGATTAAGCTGCGGCTCCCTGTCCCTCAAAATATGTGTCACAACCACCAACTTGTGACACCTGCCAGCAAATGATTTATTGAGTGTTTCGACTCCGGTAGGCCAACCATGGATAAATTCCTTGGTAAGGCCACACTTGGAATCCTGCATTCAGTTTTGGTCACCACGATGTAGAAAAGATGTGGAGACTCTAGAAAAAGTGCAGAGAAGAGCAACCAAGATGATTAGGGGACTGGAGACTAAAACATATGAAGAACGGTTGCAGGAACTGGGTATGTCTAGTTTGATGAAGAGAAGGACCAAGGGAGACATGATAGCAGTGTTCCGATATCTCAGGGGCTGCCACAAAGAAGAGGGAGTCAAACTATTCTCCAAGGCACCTGGGGGCAGGACAAGAAGCAATGGGTGAAAACTAATCAAGGAGAGAAGCAACTTAGAACTAAGGAGAAATTTCCTGACAGTTAGAACAATTAATCAGTGGAACAGCTTCCCTCCAGAAGTTGTGAATGCCCCAACACTGCAAGTCGTTAATAAGATGTGGATAGCCATTTGTCTGAAATGATATAGAGTTTCCTGCCTAGGCAGGGGGTTGGACTAGAAGACCTCCAACGTCCCTTCCTACTCTGCTATTGTATTGTAAATCCAAGAAAAGTTTCAGAACAAAACAGAATGTTTGATTCAACCATATATACTAGTTTTGTGGCCGCTCAGGAAATAGTCAGGCACGGGAAGAGTTTTGTGGCTCCCGGTGTTTTCTTTTCTGTGGGAAACAGGTCCAAATGGCTCTTTGAATGTTTAAGATTGCCGACCCCTGTCCTAAATGATGCTGCAAAATCCTTTTCCTACATCTGAGCCATACAGATCTGTAGAACACTGGACAGACTCAAACTTTCCTGGGAATCTGTTTTGGTCCAATTCCATTTTTCCACAATATTTACAGGGTTAGGGACTTTGGTACCCTGTGTTCATGTGGGTATTCACTCCCCTTTCTTGCCCTTGGGAGCTCCTCCTCTTTGGCTAAGTCGCTGCATTTTTTTCCACGGGTGTGTCTCGACAAAACCTAAACACTCCAGTTTTGCTCACAAAGTCAACCCTAAGGGTTGATTATGTGGTATAGAAATTGATGGGTGTCCCGTACGTAATGTATCAGGGAATTTAACATGGCATTTAACAGCTACCCCAAGTTTCATGCGTATCTCTGCAAGATGTCTAACAAATCTGCTTACGTATTTATGGCCTGAGTCTCCACATAATTATTCAAAACAAAATAAATCTTACTGAGGTCAGTGAGGGTTTACCCCAAGTCAGGGAACAAGAGATTGCAGTTATGGTCAGTTGAACCAGGCAGGACCAGAATCAGAATGTGGTTAGCAGAGACATGGAATTTAGAGAATGATGGTGTACTTTGGGGAAACAGGGTCATATTATCTAAACTGTATGATTATCCAGGTGCTCCTATTCACACAATATCTTGTAATTTATATATATATAAGGCAAATACCACATACTCATCACGAAATCTCCAGAACCGTAAAGCCTACAAACTTGAAATTTGGCACAAATGTTCCTCTTGGCTTCTAGGTGCTCGCTAAGAAAGGACTTGTTGAAATGACCATCAGATCTTTATGATTTCTTATACAGTAATTAACATGCTCGTCAGTTGCCTTATATTAACATGTGCTGATGCTAAGGAGTTAGACATTCTACTCCCCCTTCTCACCTGAAAAGAACTCTGTTCCAACTGCCAGTTGCCTCACATTCCATTACCTCAGATCAAAATGGCAGATGTTCCAATCCTTCACTCAGCAGTGGTCTGGGGCTCCTTACAGTACTAAACATCAGTACTTCACCAAAATGTTTATGCCTTCCACCTATGGAACTGCTTCCAGACTCAAGGCAGTAAGAGCGATATTCCCTTATGTGTTTCAATCATCAACCACCACTGAGCCAACGGATTGTGAACTCAATTTCTCCTGCATAGCCCGATCACAGTTTTGTTGTGAAGCATGGGTATCCAGCTAATATCTCATAAGATTAGCAGGTTCCTACAATTTCCACCACTTCTAATTCTATAACATTTCCCTCCTAAACGAATTCCAGTGAATTGCAGGAGTCATTTTGAGTTACAATAGAACTCCAAGATGTCATTCGTGTGAAAACAGCTGTATCACATGTACAGTACACGAACACATAGGTTGCAAATACCCCATGATTAGCCTTAAAATAATTGTAAAGACAGAAGAATTGTGGTTCAAAATATCACATGGTGAGGGCCATTTCCTATAAAATCCCAAACAAACAGCCTGATAACAGATCAGTGCATTACCAAACCTAGAAATAAGGAATAACAGAATAACAGCATTGGAAGGGACCTTGGAGGTCTTCTAGTCCAACCCCGTGCTCAAGCAAGAGACCACACTATACCATTTCAGACAAATAGTGGTCTAATCTCTTCTTTAAAACCTACAGTGACTCCTATCCAAAGGTTTTTAGACTGTCATGCTGCACTGACAAGAGAAGGATGTACAAGAATTGGAACCTTCATTTTAGTATAAATAGGTCTTGCTTTTAAAACATAGCAGTCACTAGAATTATTTCATAAGGGCTTCATTAGTTTTTTAATACAAAAATCAAGCCATTATACATTCTGATATAGTATTATTAAATGTCAGCTTATCTGTTTCCTTCCTTCCTCCCTCCCTACCATTCCTTCCCTCCCTTTTTCTTCTATTCTCTTCTTCTTCTTTTCTTTCTTATATACAATACAATACAATACAATAGCAGAGTTGGAAGGGACCTTGTAGGTCTTCTAGTCCAACCCCCTGCATGGGCAGGAATCTTATACCATTTCAGACAAATGGCTGTCTAACATCTTTTTAAAGACTTCCAGGGTTGGGGCATTCACAACTGCTGGAGGCAAGCTGTTCCAGAGGTTAATTGTTCTTACTGTTAGGAAATTTCTCCTTAGTTCTAAGTTGCTTCTCTCCTTGGTTAGTTTCCACCCATTGCTCCTTGTCCTGCCCCCAGGTGTCTTGGAGAAAAGTTTGACTCCCTCTTCTTTGTGGCACCCTCTGAGATATCGGAACACTGCTATCATGTCTCCCCTGGTCCTTCTCTTCATCAAACTAGACATACCCAGTTCCTGCAGCCGTTCTTCATATGTCTTAGTCTCCAGTCCTCTAATCATCTTGGTTGCTCTTCTTTGCACTCTTTCCAGAGTCTCCACGTCTTTTCTACATCGTGGCGACCAAAACTGTATGCAGTATTCCAAGTGTGGCCTTACCAAGGCACTATACAGTGGCATTAACACTTCACGCGATCTAGATTCTATCCCTCTGTTGATGCAGCCTAGAACTGTGTTGGCTTTTTTGGCAGCTGCTGCACACTGCTGGCTCATATTTAAATGGTTGTCCACTAGGATTCCGAGATCCCTCTCACAGTTGCTACTATTGAGCAAGGTACCACCTATACTGTACTTGTGCATTTGGTTTTTCTTGCCTATATGTAGGACCTTACTTTTTTCACAATTGAATTTCATTTTATTAGACAGTGCCCAATGTTCAAGTTTGTCTAGATCCTTCTGTATCTTAAGCCTATCTTCTGGAGTGTTGGCTATTCCTGCCAGCTTGGTGTCGTCTGCGAATTTGATGAGTTCCCCATTTATCCCCTCATCCAAATCGTTGATGAAGATGTTAAAGAGTACTGGGCCTAAAACAGAGCCTTGGGGGACTCCACTGCATACTTCCTTCCATGTAGATGCAGTTCCATTGAGGACTACACGTTGAGTGCGGTTGGTCAGCCAGTTACGAATCCATTTGGTGGTGGTGCTGTCTAACCCACAATTTTCTACTTTATCTAATAGTAGGTTATGGTCTACTTTATCAAATGCCTTACTGAAGTCCAGGTAAATTATATCAACAGCATTCCTCTGGTCCACTGATTTTGTTACTTTGTTACTTTACCTGCTCATTATTTTTATAAATATCTCAAGATGGAAATATACAATACAATACACAATACAATAACAGAGTTGGAAGGGACCTTGGAGGTCTTCTAGTCCAATCCCCTGCCTAGGCAGGAAACCCTATCATATAATTGGCTATCCAACATCTTCTTAAAGACTTCTAGTTGAAATTGAAATTGAAATTGAAATTTATTAACCGCACCCTCTCCCCACAGGGACCCGGGGCGGTGCACAGGCAAAGCTAAAAACAATATACAATAAATACAGCATACATACATTAAAATAGAATTAAATAATATTTACCCGTGCTAAAAATATAAAATTAAGAACCCACTAAAATTTGGAGTCAATAGACAGAGAGAACTATTCAAGGCCGGCCAGTCGAAAGAGATAGGTCTTCAATTTTACACGGAAGGAGCGGAGGTCAGTGGTCGTCCTAATATCAGGGGGAAGGTCGTTCCAGAGGGCCGGGCCCGCCACAGAGAGCGCCCTTCCCCTGGGCGTCGCCCGCTGACAAAGTCTAGTGGACGGCACCCGGAGAAGCCCCTCTCTGTGGGAGCGAATCGGTCGTGAGGATGTGTGGGGCAGGATCCGATCTCGCAGATAGCTAGGTCCCGAGCCATGGAGCGCTTTGAAGATGATAATTAACACCTTGAAGCGCACCCGGAAGACGACAGGTAGCCAGTGCAGCTCGCGCAAGAGCGGTGTTACGTGGGCAAACCTAGAGGTGCCCATAATTGCTCGCGCGGCTGCATTCTGAACTAACTGAAGCCTCCGGGTGCACCTCAAGGGGAGCCCCATGTAGAGAGAGTTACAATAGTCCAGTCGGGATGTCACGAGGGCATGAGTGACTGTGCGAAGGGCGTCCCGATCCAATAGGGGGCGCAATTGGCGAACCAGGCGAACCTGGTAAAACGCCCTCCTGACCACGGCTGTCACTTGCTCTTCCATAGACAGCTGGGTATCCAGGAGGACACCCAAATTGCGCGCCCCATCCACAGGGGCAAGATGTTCGCCCCCTATGGCCAGCGTTGGAGAAAGCTGGTTGAATCGGGCAGCCGGAAACCACAGCCACTCGGTCTTGGTCGGGTTGAGCCTAAGTCCGTTACTTCCCATCCAGATCCGCACGGCTTCCAGGCACTGGCACATCACCGCTACGGCATCGTTGGGGTGGTTTGGGGTAGATATGTACAGCTGGGTGTCATCAGCGTACAGATGGTATTCTACCCCAAAACCACGGATGATCTCACCCAGCGGCTTCATGTATGCATTAAACAGGAGAGGCGAGAGGACCGACCCCTGAGGCACCCCGCATGTGAGGGGTCTCGGGGTCGACCTCTGCTCCCCTGCCCGCACAAATTGCGATCGGCCAGAGAGGTAGGAGGAGAACCACCGTAAAACGGTGCCTCCCACCCCCAACCCCCCCAGCCGATGCAATAGGATACCATGGTCGATGGTATCGAAAGCCGCCGAGAGGTCTAATAGGACCAGGATGGAGGAACATCCCCCATCTCTGGCCCTCCAGAGATCATCTACCAACGCGACCAATGCCGTCTCGGTGCTATGCCCGGGCCGAAAGCCAGACTGGCGCGGATCTAGATAGTCAACTTCCTCCAGGTGACGGGGAAACTGTTGTGCCACCACACTCTCAACAACCTTCGCCAAGAAGGGAAGGTTGGAGACTGGACGGTAGTTGTTCAAAAGAGCTGGGTCCAAAGAGGGCTTCTTGAGGAGGGGCCTCACCATAGCCTCTTTTAGGGAGGCAGGCAAGGAACCCTCACTCAAGGATGCGTTGATAACCTCTTGGAGCCAGCCTCGTGTCACCTCCCAGGATGCCAGTACAAGCCAGGAGGGGCACGGGTCCAATGAACATGTGGTGGCTCGCAGTCGCCCACGTAGCCTGTCCATATCCTCGGAAGTAACGGGGTCAAACTCCTCCCAAACAAGATCTCTCTCGTGGCATCCCACTGGGCCATGAATGGGGGCTAGCTCACTCTGTATCTGGGCGGTTTTCTCCTGCAGAAAAATCACAAATTCCTCTGCTCTACCCTGTAGCGGGGCTTCCCGCTCCCTCTGTTGAAGGAGGGAACGGGTCACCCTAAACAGGGCGGCAGGGCGGTTTTCTGCGGATGCTATGAGGGTGGCACAATGATGACGCTTGGCCACCCTCAGCGCCACAATGTAAGTCCGTAAATGGGCTCTTACCTGTGTCCGGTCAGATTCAGAGCGGCTAGCCCTGTGTTGGAGCATTCACAATTTCTGGAGGGAAGCTGTTCCAGTGATTAATTGTTCTGTCAGGAAATTTCTCCTTAGTTCTAAGTTGCTCCTCTCCTTGATTAGTTTCCACCCATTGCTTCTTGTTCTGCCCTCGTGTGCTTTGGAGAATAGTTTGACTCCCTCTTCTTTGTGGCAATCACTGAGATATTGGAACACTGCTATCATGTCTCCCTTCGTCCTTCTTTTCATTAAACTAGGCATACCCAGTTCCTGCAACCGTTCTTCATATGTTTTAGCCTCCAGTTCCCTAATCCTCTTGGTTGCTCTTCTCTGCACTCTTTCCAGAGTCTCCACATCTTTTTTACATTGTGGCGACCAAAACTGGATGCAGTGTTCCAAGTGTGGCCTTACCTAATACTTATCTACCCTGTTTCCCTGAAAATAAGACCTCCCCGGATAGTAAGACCAATTGGGCTTTTGAGCGCATGTGCTAAAATAAGCCCTCCCCAAAAATATTGCAACATGGCAGCAGCCATCAGGTGACCATGCTCGCTGCCTCCTGCACCAAACAAATAATAAGACCTCCCTGAAAATAAGGCCAAATGTCAAAAGAAAACAAGACCCTGTCTTATTTTCGGGGAAACATGGTAATACCTAATACTCCTTCTTTCTCATCTTCTCTACAACAGCCATCCTATGAGTTGGGTTGGGCTCAGAAAAAGGGACTGGCCCGAGGTCTCACAGCCAATTTTCATGGATAAAACAAATCTGGAACCCACTGTCTCCTGCTTTCTAGCCTGGTGCCTTAAACCACCATATCAAGCCAGGAAATACATTCACATTGGGTTTCTAGTGTACTTTGGCATTCTTTGTTTGAGTTAAAAGGTAGCATCTTTTCCACTAAAATATAGAGGACTTTTTTCCAACACCAAAACAAAGTAGGTTTTCTAAAATAAGAATATTATATATCAGGGAAGGAGGGAAGGGAGGGAAAAGACTCTGTGCTTCTTGCATCTTAACCAATATGCCACAGGAAACCGCTAAGCCTAAACAAGAACTTGATACCAGGCTGAGAGCTCAGGGGCTGCTTTCCAAAATTGGCAGCGCCTCAAACTTTGGATGTTTTAAACTTCTGTGGGTGTCAAAACGGAGGCAATGGCTTTTCTCTCTCTCTCCTTGTTTCTGTAGTTATAATTTTAAAAACTCAATTTTTGCTGTTGTTGTGCTTTTAAATCTGTTTGCGCCAGAGATGGGTTCCTACCAGTTTGGACCGGTTTGGCTGAAGCGGTAGTGGTTTGGCGGCCTGGGTCGCTAGAACCAGCAATGACCCAGGCCTGCCACGCCCCCAAAGTGGTTCTCCTACAGGGCCGCCATCTTGGTTTTCGGTTCTGGGCATGCATAGAACAATTGGAATTGCACAGATTATTTGTTTTCTTTTTAAAATGTTTTGTTGCATGCACAGCAGTGGTGGGTTTCTGCAGGCTCGCACCTATTCGCGAGAACCGGTTGGTGAAATTTAGAGAACCGGTGAGAGGGGGTTCCACCGGCGGACCCAGAAGTAAGTCTGGCCCACCGCTGCCAGTGACCCAACAGGAAGGAAAGGAAAGGAAAGGAAAGGAAAGGAAAGGAAAGGAAAGGAAGGAAGGAAGGAAGGAAGGAAGGAAGGAAGGAAGGAAGGAAGGAAGGAAGGAAGGAAGGAAGGAAGGAAGGAAGAATTTATCATCACAATTGAGTCCAAAATTTTGGTTGCTAAGCAAGAGCATTGTTATATGAGTTTCACCACATTTTAAAAGGTGGCCACTCCCACCCTGTCACATGACTGCCAAGCCACGCCCACAAAATAGGCCACACCTACAGAGTAGGTTCTAAAAAATTTGAAACCCACCACTGATGCACAGACCTGTTTTTGTGCAAATACGCACACGCGTGTAGTATTTTTTTGCACGCACCAAACTGGTAGTAATGCCGGGAGCAACTCACCGCTGGTTTGCACTCCTTCTAAAAGTCCACATCCTTTATTTTTCTTCGATCAGACAAGGACTGATCAAACCACAGCTTGATTTTGTGTTTTATCATATTGTCTACCCTAGATCAGATTAGGAAAGAAGGAGGAAAAATTAGTCCCCACAGCTATACACATCTCCGCAAAGAAATCCATTTTTTCAGAAGAACTCCATGTGTTCAAACAATTTATCTTACCATAACCTGCATATATTTAAAGTTCAAAGAAGATGCATATTTAGAAGACCATTCATGTATTTGTGTGACCTTCTCTTTATGAACATTCCTCCTATAAATCTAATGCTCCTGCCCCTTTAGAGTCTTGTGATGTATAATATACTTTCTATTTTTAATTCATGTATCTTTTATATCTTTTAGCTTGGCATATTTTTTTTTAGATATTTATATTTTTACTTTGATGTACCATCTATGCTTTTAATAATGGTTCCCTGCCTTCCTTATGTTGCTCTATGACAGTAGTAAAGATTTGAATAGCTACCAGATGAATTGAAACAGCACAAGGCTGGGTCACTTGTTGGTCAAGGAGGCATCGGCTTATATTCCTGCACAGACCTGATGAGCTCAATGCCTCTTTCAGTTCTTTAACTTTAACTTCTAACTTTAATCGGATTTTTATACCGCCCTATCTCCCAAAAGGGACTCAGGGCGGTGCACAGAAAGAATAAAAAGTAGTAAATACAATGATAATATAAAAGTTAAAAATACATTAAATACAATGGGTCTGTGCTAAAACTTATACTTAAAAACCATTAAAATTATTATAATTGGGACTATCATAAAAGCTATGTTAGGCCAGCGACATGGAATAGGTGCGTTTTTAAAGTTTGACGGAAGAGGAGAAGGTCCGTGATGGTGCGAAGGTCGGGGGGCAGGTCGTTCCAGAGGGCAGGACCTGCCACAGAGAAGGCTCTTCTCTTTGGGGTCGCCAGCCGGCATTGTCCGGCAGACGGTACCCTGAGGAGGCCCTCTCTGTGGGAGCGAACAGGTCGAAGGGAGGTATGTGGTAGGAGGCGGTCCCGCAGATAACCAGGTTCTGGAACTTTAGGCTTTTACAATCTTTATAATCTGTGTATTATTATTTTTAATATATTTTACTAAGCTAAGAGAGGCCGTCCTGGATTTATGACGGTCATGGAGCCTGCCCATTACAGGCTGTAAATCACGATGGTCGTAAAGCAGGTCACCCATATGACTGACCTGATTTTATGACCTTTTTTTTTTTTTGGTTCTGAGCTTCCCAAAACAGTGATAATATTAAAACGGAAAGGCGATAGCATAAATATAATACAATAAACATAAAAGCCACAACACTATCTACCCAGGAGAGACCGAAATGACTTTCCCTTCTCCAAAGATAGGCTAAAAATAGCCAGGGCTTAATGGCTTTGTAAAAAGCTAATTGGGTCAGGGCCAACCTAACACTAGGGAGAAGGCTGTCCCAGAAAAAGAAAAGAAAAACAAGCCCCAGGATAATTGCTGGTGATATTCTATATGGGAGAAGACTTAGAGGAGACTTCTGGAAGACATGGAGTGTGTTGTGGCCCACCAGCGGCCAGTGGAGCTGACAGCAGATTCGGACAGTGAGGCGGTTGGGAGGAACATGGGCCAGTCCTGGAGTCTGGGGAAGGCTCTGACAAGGGCTCTGCGTTGGAGGCAGAGAGGGGGCCAGGACCATCTGAGAGTTATGTTCTGCCTCCGGAGCCTCCAGAGTCAGACATCAGTGAGGCAAAAGAACAGGCTCTCCCTGTTCCCAGTGCCCGCATGTGCAGAGCTGCCAGAAGGCGAGAACAGTTAAGACAGAAGGAACGACTCGGGAGTAAGGCTTGGAGGTGATTGGCCCCTCCCATAGGACATAAAGGAGGAGCCAAGGCACGGGAGCCTTTGCAGGAAGCAACTTGGTTCATGCTGGTCAGTTTATTTTCTGAAGCACAGTTTTGACTCTTTGCTCCATGTGGCCTTGACAAGCTAATTGCCAATTAAGTCATTGGCACAATGTCAAGGAAGATAAAGGTGGGCGCTTATCAGCCTTATCCTGAAAGACTTTGGCCGCCTACTGTAGGACTCTTTACAACTATTTGGGACTCATTGTGGGCTGTGAATGAACATAATCCGCAGCCTTTGAAATAAAAAGAGGGGTTTTGGGACTAAGCGTGGGCTTTTTACTGTCTCAGGAAGCCTCAGGTCAGAACAGGTGGGCAGACACCACTGAGAAAGATGCTGTAGAACAGGGCAATTGATTTCCCCAAAGGGGCACATGAGAAACTGGGACTGTTGTGGAGAGCTACTTCCACCTCTGTCCCACTCTCAATGCCGACACTCTGCATCCAATGTTAATGCCACCCTGCTACCAATGCCAACGCTGCACTGATTCCCTGCCCCAATGTTGGGGACACCTCTCCACCACCACCCTACCGCTGATACCATGGGCTGGGCTGGGATCACCTGTGAGGTGGATGTGGCCCATGGGCCAAAAAATGCCCAGGTCTGGTCTAACAGTTATCCAGCCAGAAAGATGTCTACAGGAAGACCAGGAATAACCAACACTCCAGAAGATAGGCTTAAGATGCCACAAAGAAGAGGGAGTCAAGCTATTCTCCAAAGCACCTGAGGGCAGAACAAGAAGCAATGGGTGGAAACTAATCAAGGAGAGAAGCAACTTAGAACTGAGGAGAAATTTCTTGACAGTTAGAACAATTAACCAGTGGAAGAGCTTGCCTCCAGAAGTTGTGAATGCCCCAACACTGCAAGTCTTCAAGAAGATGTTGGACAACCGTTTGTCTGAAATGGTATAGGGTTTCTTGCCTAGGCAGGGAGTTGGACTAGATGACCTCCAAGGTCCCTTCAAACTCTGCTATTGTATTCTATTGTAAGATACAGAAGGAACTTGACAGACTTGAACATCGGGCGCTATCTAACAAAATAAAATTCAATGGTGAAAAGAGTAAGGTTCTACATTTAGGCAAGAAAAACAAAATGCACAGATACCGTATAGATGGTACCACACTCAATGGTAGTAACTGTGAGAGGGATCTTGGAGTCCTAGTGGACAACCATTTAAATATGAGCCAGCCGTGTGCTGCAGCTGCCCAAAAGCCAACACAGTTGCATCAACAGAGGGATAGAATCGACTTCCTGTTCCTGGCGGCGACGGATGAACCTTGGGGTTCGTCCGCCGTTTTGTTCTTTTTTCTGCCCCTAACGGGGCGGGGTGCCCCTTTTTTTGGGGGACCCTCCGTAGGACTGGCTTGCCTGGACTGGTTCTCTCTCTGGACTCTATAATTTGTTACAACTTCGATTTGAACTTTCTTCTCCGGACTTGCTCCAGCGGCCGCACCCCAAAAACGCCATCTTAGTGGCACTGACTTTAACAGCTCACCATGGCTTCAAAAAAACAACCAGGAAATCCAGGATTGGAAGAAAGGATGACAGCTATGGAAGCAGTGTTACACTCCCTAGTGCTGGAAATTAAAGAATTAAGAAAGGACCATTGCAGCTCTAAACTTGAGCTTTTAGAAACACAGAAAAAATTGATGGAAAATACACAGAAGACCGAGGAGTTGGAGGTGGGGTTGGCTGGGGCGAAGGGAGAACTGAAAAATGTTAATAGTGAAATTGGAGATTTGTCTGGTCATATGTCTAGGATGGATTTTGAAAGGATGTCATATTTTTTAAGATTTCAGAATATTTTGGAGGAAACTGGTGAATGCCTTCCTGATCTCATGAGCACAATTTTAGCAGACTATTTACAAAAACCCAAAGATGAGATCAGGGGGGACATTGACCTAGTTTACAGAATAAATTCAACATATGCCAGGATAAATGAAGTACCCAGAGAGATACATATTAAATTTGTCAGAAGGTCAACTAGGGAGGGAATCTTGAAGGCGCAGAGAGTGGGTCCGTTAATTTATCAACAAAAGGAAGTCGCTATCTTGAAGCAGATCCCAAAAAAGATTAGGGAGGTGAGGAGGAAGTACTCCTTCTTATCTAAAAAATTGTTTAATCACAGGATTTGGTTTAAGTGGGCGATGCCAGAAGGGATGTTGGTGTTCTGGGAAGGAGGAAGAGTAAGGATTAAAACAGTTGCTGAGGCGGAAGCCTTTCTTAAAAAACATTCCTCTATCCTGGGGGAAGATCCAGGGGGGACAGAGGGGGGCACAGCCCCGCCCGCTGGGGGCCAGGAAGGAGAACAAGAAGACACAATTGCCAAGAGACTTAGATCTAAAAAATGACTTTGCTTTTTATTAATACAGTATAACTTTTATCTGGATGTTTGTACACGATTGCCAGCATAGAATTTAGAATTTATGATGTATGCATTTGTTTTCACCTTGTAGTATTATTGAAAAATGTATTACCAATGTTTTATTAAGAAGCCCCGGAGGCACCAACGACCTCGACGTGAAAGTTCTCAAAATATTTTTGTATTTCACCTTACCCCTACCCTACCTTAAAAAATTTGTAAAAACCAATAAAACTCTTTCAATATCAACAGAGGGATAGAATCAAGATCACGTGAAGTGTTAATACCACTTTATAATGCCTTGGTAAGGCCACACCTGGAATACGGCATCCAGTTTTGGTTGCCACGATGTAACAAAAAGATGTTGAAAGAAGAATTAACAGAAATCTTGAAAATTCAAATCACAAACAAGCTTAAATATCTAGGAATCTTTTTGACGTCGAGATGCAGCACCCTTAAAAAGGAGAATTACTCTAAACTCACACAACAAATAGAAGTAGATCTTACGAGATGGCAGAATTTACAACTATCATTACTAGGGAGAATAGCCACGATAAAAATGAATATTTTGCCTAAGGTACTATACTTATTCCAGACAATCCCAATTAGATTGGGCAAGGACTTTTTTGAAAAATTAAGGAAAATGGTCTTAAAGTTCATATGGCAAGGGAAAAAAGCTAGAATAAAATTAAAATTTTTACAAGATACCAAAATAAGGGGAGGTATGGGATTGCCTGATTGGGAACTATATCATCAAGCTGCGAATCTGATGTGGATTAAAGATTGGATTACACTAAGAAATACTAGATTATTAGAATTAGAGGGACATGATTTGCCATCAGGATGGCACGCAGCTCTATGGTACCGAACCACCAGGAAACATGGCATTTTCAGAAGGCACTACGTAAGGGAATTTCTGATTGTAAACTGGGATAAGATCAAGAAATTGCATTATTTCAAAATACCAGTCTGGGTATCAATTACTGAAGCATTTACGTACGCAATAATACACAAAAAGGAACGAACAATCAGATATTCGGATCTATTAAACTCAAGGGGTGATCTTAAAACTATTCAGGAACTAAAACAAGAAGGAATGGATATTAATTGGTATACATACACACAAATACATTCAAGATATAAGGAAGATCAAAAAAAAGGAGGGGTTTATGACAAAATGACGGAATTAGACAAAATATTAACAGGCGTCGATGAAAAAATAATTTAAAAACTCTATGCCTACTTACTAGAGTTTAAACTCCAGGAAGAGCAAGTGAAAGAAACAATGATAATATGGGGGGGAAACTTCGGGCATGGGATCGACTTAGATAAGTGGCAAAAATTGTGGACACAAAATTACAAAATGACGATGTCAACAGCCTACAAAGAGAACTTATACAAGATGTTCTACAGGTGGCACTTATCACCCTCAAGAATCTCAAAAATGAGTAAGAACAAATCTCAAAAATGTTGGAAATGTCATCAGACGCCTGGTACTTACTACCATATGTGGTGGACTTGCTCGGAGGCCAAAAATTATTGGAGTATGATCCACACATGGTTGGACAAAATAACAGGAAAACATATAGATTTCAAACCCGAACTCTTCCTGCTTGGACTTACTTTAGAAACATTTGACAAAAATTTGAAATACCTAATTGTGAATATTTTGACAGCCGCCAGAATCGTCTTTGCAAAAAATTGGAGAAATGACAAATTACCATCACAGCAAGAAATTATTTATAAAATTATGGAATGTGCAGAGATGAGTAAACTAACATTTGAAATTAGAGAGCAAGACAGTGAACAATTCTATGAAATTTGGAATAAATTTTATCAATGGCTGGAAACAAGATAGTCAAATGAAGGTTGAGGTATAATAATTGTAATATATATAAATATATTTGAACTAAAATATGTGATTTGATATGAATATGACTATGGAAGAGATGCACAGTTTGTAACCAACTGACACATTTTCTACAATTTATAATGGAAGATGGAGTTTATGTTTTTTGTTTTTTGTTATATTTGGTTGTGTTTGTTCAAAAATAAAAATAAAAATTGTTTAAAAAAAAAAAAAGAAGCAATGGGTGCAAACTATTCAAGGAGAGAAACAACCTAGAACTAAGGAGAAATTTCCAGACAGTTAGAACAATTAATCAGTGGAACAACTGATAAATCAAAAAGTTGTGAGTGCTCCAACACTGGAGGTTTTTAAGAAGAGATTGGATAACCATTTGTCTGAAGTGGTATAGGTTTCCTATCTAAGCAGGGGGTTGAACTAAAAGACCTCCAAGGTACCGTTCAACTCTGTTATTCTATTCTGTTCTGTTCTAACTTTATTGAGATAACTATGGCCATAGATTCTTGCAAATCTGTGCTGCACCTCCTCTTCTTAAACTCCAGTGATTCAGAGAAGTGTCTCCTTCAGCCACTTCCAAATATGAACTTGCTTCATAGGACTTAAAGAATGGTTCAGCCCTATTTCAATCAAGGTTCCTCTCTTACTTTCTACAGCTGTCTTTTGTCAGTTTCACCATCTTGCTTCATTGGGATGAGTAATATTCTTGTCATTTTGGACAGAAAAAATTAAGGGGGGGTTATTTAAGGTCAAAAATAATGTATTTGGATCTGACAGAATTATGTAACGGGGGGGGGGGACTAAACCTGGACCCCTATATGTTTGCAAGGTCAGGGAAAATGTCTTAGAAATAAACTCTCAAGGCTGGCTGAGGGATTCTGGGAGTTGAAGTCCACAAGTCTTAAAGTTGCCAAGTTTGGAGACCCCACCCCCTTCCTCTAGATGACAGTAGGAGATCTAAGGCCATCCAGATGTTGCCACACTACTGGGCTAGTAGGGGAAGAGAGGTTCCCCATTCTACTTTCACTCTACAATATTTCCTATTCACAAATGTTGGTATTTGTGAATGCCTTCTTTCATAAGTGTGTATAATATGCATTTCCACATAAGGTAGAGGAAGAGAGAAGGTACTCATGCCAAAAAATTTACACTTTCCTTTGCAAAACTGGAACCGGATGCTATGCCTCACACTTGCAACTTCTCCCTTTGGGCAACAGAATAAGTAGACTGGGGTAAGGAAGGGAGAATGTGATCATCTACATATTACCAAAGAACCTTCAACCCAGACAAGGAAAAAGAAACCACTGGTTCCTTTGTAATTTGTACAGGAAATTTATCTGGCTATGCACATTGGTAAATAATTATTTGCCATCTAACTCATCCTAATTGGAAAGGATGGCTGGAACTAGAGGAGTTAGTCTAAGTACCATATGGTGATGGTGGACTTTCACGTCTTCCTTCTTCTGGTCCTTCATCTTCAGAATGGATATCAACAGATAGGTGTGTAAATGCAAGATGCATTCGATGTACACAATGTATGGCTCTCTTTTTTTTAAAGCAGAACATATATTCAACTTCATGGCTTTTGATGATTAGTCCCAATGGAGCAGAGTCATTCCAGGTCTATCATGCTGGCCATGATAGTGGAAAAGAAGACAGGGAGATAGCTATCCAAGAAGGGTGTACATCAGGGGTCTCAAACTCAATTTACCTGGGGGCCGCTGGAGGCAGAGTCTGGGTAAGGCTGGGCCGCATAAGGGATTCCTTATATTAATATTAATACTAATATTATACTTTCATATCACGGTGGGGGCCACAAGATACTGTCCTGCGGGCCACAATTGGAGAATGAGACCTCTGGTGTACATAGTTGCTCAAATGTCTCTCGTTGTTAAACCAAGAAAGAGGAGACTCCTTCCAGATTTTTTTTGGGGCCAGGTAACAAGACATATGTCCCAAAGGTGCTGAAAAACCACCTGTTTTCTTTCTTGTTCAGGGGAAGAGGAGCAGGAGGGTCCCATCTAGCTTTGTATCAACTGGGGGTCACATCAGCTTTGGAAGCATCATGTTAGGTCTTACTTAGCAATTTAGAAGAATTCATTTGGCTAGTTATGGTCAGGGCTGGAATTGAAAAATGCCTGGTTAGGTGTGGCCATGGGGCATGGCCTAGTCAGCTTCCTGCACCACGTTAGGGGGGGTTCACCCTCCCCAGGCTCTGGAGGTTTTTCTCGAGCCTTCGGGAGGGTGAAAACGTCAGTCCCCAGGCTCCAGAGGCCCTCCGGAAGCCGGAAACGGGCCCATTTCTGGACTTCCGGTACTTCCGGTAGGCCTGTTTTCCACCCTCTCAGAGCCTCCACTTTCCTGGCATCCAAAACAGGCTGTGTGGAGACTCCTGGGCAGGGCAAGGTAGGCGGGGTCAGCCGCTCCTTGTAGCTACCAGTTTGGCGAACCATATTAAAATTAACATCCGGTTCACCCGAACAGGTTCAAACCAGTTGAATCCCACCCCTGATTATGGCTTAATGTATTATGCAGACCCAGAAAATAGGCTCATTCAGTCACCAGGTTAAGCATCTCATGTGAACACAACCATGAATGTACTGGTCCCCGGCTCCTAACACTGCAGTAGATTCTAAAGCTTAGATTAAAGAATACATCAAAAGTAGATGTATCAAAAATCCCATAGAGGAGACAATAGAGCGAGTCATGGGTAGGGGATCGTTGATGGCCAACCACAGAATCTAGAAAGAAGTAAGGGACAGCCCTGGGGGGAGAGTTGGAGGAGTAAAGTCACATGCCATGGCATCACACAAAATATAGGAAGGACGTAATTTGGCATTCATATCATTTGCATGATGATTTCATGAAGCAGGTCATGTCATGTCATGCCATTGTGTCAGACCTCTGGGGGCAACAAATGATTTGTTGGTGAGTTGCTGAATAATCCTGGTTCAAACTTTTTATAGAGTGGAGTGGAGTGGAGTGGAGTGGAGTGGAGTGGAATGGAATGGAATAGAATAGAATAGAATAGAATAGAATAGAATAGAATAGAATAGAATAGAATAGAATAGAATAGAATAGATCCATTTCAGGCTTATTAGCCTTCTTCAGCTGGCCATACTCCTTCTACTGGGATTTGAACCGGTGCTTTCCAGCATATGAGGCAAGCCTTTCTATGCCTTGAGCTATCCGGTATCCCTGATACATCAGCCAATTTACAGGACTTATTAATGAGAGAATATTTTCACAGCTCCTGTTCAAGGGTCCCTTTAAGGGGAGGAGACTTCAAATCCCAGTAGAAGGAGTATGGCCAGCTGAAGAAGGCTAATAAGCCTGAAATGGATCCATCCTGGTCTCTTTATTTTCAGCCCTTAAAAATCTAACACATATCTAAAAAAAAATTCACACAGCAGCAAACTAATTGGTTCTCTGTCTGGATGATCTCTAGGTTGAGTCGAAGGGCAGAGAGGGATGACGTTAAGTCTCCTCCCCTTAAAGGGACCCTTGAACAGGAGCTGTGAAAATATTCTCTCATTAATAAGTCCTGTAAATTGGCTGATGTATCAGGGATACCGGATAGCTCAAGGCATAGAAAGGCTTGCCTCATATGCTGGAAAGCACTGGTTCAAATCCCAGTAGAAGGAGTATGGCCAGCTGAAGAAGGCTAGGCTACATAAGGAACCCTGAAAGCTGCACTGCTATTTATTGGTGCTATGCTATTCAATTCCCACAGGTTCAAAGCAGCTCTCGATAAAATCCATTCTTACGTGAGGGCATTCTGAGCCCGAGTACCATGACCTTGGATTCAGACAAAGATGACTAAAGTGAATTCCTATTCATGGTGGTTTGACTTATTTCTTGTGATCAATGTTGCACCCAGGAGAAAGAGAGGTCCCGGGGGTTAAGCCTGGCCTTGCCACTCTGGCCCCAGATGGCTTCATCCCTTCTGCCCTGTGCCTACTCCTTAGAGCCATGCCTGCAATGGGGCAGCTTTTATCAATACAATACAATACAATACAATAATACAATACAATACAATAGCAGAGTTGGAAGGGACCTTGTAGGTCTTCTAGTCCAACCTCCTGCGTAGACAGGAACCTTATACCATTTCAGACAAATGGCTATCTAACATCTTTTTAAAGACTTCCAGGGTTGGGGCATTCACAACTTCTGGAGGCAAGCTGTTCCAGAGGTTAATTGTTCTAACTGTCAGGAAATTTCTCCTTAGTTCTAAGTTGCTTCTCTCCTTGATTAGTTTCCACCCATTGCTTCTTGTCCTGCCCCCAGGTGCCTTGGAGAATAGTTTGACTCCCACTTCTTTGTGGCACCCTCTGAGATATCGGAACACTGCTATCATGTCTCCCCTGGTCCTTCTCTTCATCAAACTAGACATACCCAGCTCCTGCAACCGTTCTTCATATGTTTTAGTCTCCAGTCCCCTAATCATCTTGGTTGCTCTTCTCTGCACTCTTTCCAGAGTCTCCACGTCTTTTCTACATTGTGGCGACCAAAACTGTATGCAGAATTCCAAGTGTGGCCTTACCAAGGCATTATAAAGTGGTATTAACACTTCACGTGATCTAGATTCTATCCCTCTGTTTATAAAGCCTATCACACACTTCTTTCTTCTTGTCTTCCTTCAGTGCGGTGAAATATCATTTGCTTTAGATGTTTATTTCATTCTTATTTCAAAGGACAGAATTTGGAAACTGCATTGGGGGGAGGAGAGGAACGGAGGGGAAATTATTACGTGTAATCTGTAAACTACATCTTTACAATTTAAATTCTACATCAGTTTAGCCATTCTGATGAAGGGAGTTGCAGTCTTTTAATAATATTTGCTAGTCACAAAAGGTGCTTCCAGATTCCTGACATTTAGAGGGAGTTGAGCCTCCAGAAAAAGTATTGAAGAATTTGTCTTTCCTCTAAAGAAATTAAGAATGATTCTCCCATGAGCATCTTTGCCCAGAAACTAGAAGAAAAATGTGTATAGATTATTTGTACCAAAATTTATTTGGGGATTAATATGTATCTTAGGTAAAGTTCCCCTTGCACATATGTGCTGGTCATTCCCAATTCTAGGAGACGGTGCTCATCTCTGTTTCAAAGTTGAAGAGCCAGCGCTGTCCGAAGATGTCTCTGTAGTCATGTGGCCAGCATGACTAAACGCCAAAGGTGCACAGAATGTTGTTACCTTCCCACCAAAGGTGGTCCTTATTTTTCTGCTTGCATTTTTATATACTTTCAAACTGCTAGGTTGGCAGAAGCTGGGACAAGTAATCGGAGCTCACTCCATTACGCAGCTCTAGGGATTCGAACCGCCGAACAGCTGACCTTACTGATCGGCAAGCTCAGCGTCTTAGCCACTGAGCCACCGCATCCCTAATTTGTATTTTAATGTTATCTTAAAGATGAAACAGAATATGGTACAATTTATCTTGGATTTTAGAGTACAGAAGAAGGATCACCTGTTCAAATCTTTTCTTTTTCCTTTCTTTAAATAATAAATTTTAAAATATTAGGGGAGAAGAATTCACTGTATAATATTACCATCTATGTACCATCCTTCTTTGTGTTTGACTACTGGATGAGTGATTGGTATTTTTAAAAAAAATCCTTTCCAATTGTTTCAACCAGCTTTGGTTACAACTGGGATTTCCACTGAAGAAGACTGAAAGAAAGATGAACTGGGCAGCCGGTTTTAATGCACTGATGGCACCATCTTTGTTGGAAAGCAGATGTTTTTATGAAAATTGGAGATCAATAATTCCAAGCAGCTGAAGTGACCTGTTGTGCAGGAGGGCAAGAGCCAAAGAACATTTCTCTTCAGCCCAAACAGATGTTCCTTTCTCCCTTGGGAGATCCAAGTGGCTTTCTGACGAAGGCAAGGCCATAAAATATTGTTCCCCCTTGTGCCACTTGGTTCCGGAAGTTTCTCTTTAGCAAACGGGGTCACCTTCTACCATACACATGGAAACGTCCCAGTTCTATCAATTACAATTACAAAGCTCATTTTTTCAAAAGCTTGACTTAACGGACTGTGCCTGTTGGGGATTCCATTGCAAATTTCATCATAAGAAAGTCATTGTGCCAGCGAGATCATTTGCATCCATTCAAGTGCTTGGCTTGGTGGTCTTACAGAAATGTCCTTCGCCTAATTTGCAGGAGGACACAAATGTCCTAAGTGGATTGGGCCCGCCAATCCAATTTGCTTGTTCAACTGAAGTTCTGCAAAACAGTAGAAACCTCACAGAGGCTTCAGTGAACCTTCAGAAGCTAAGGCTGGCTTCAAATGCAGTTTCAGATTTTTCTACAAAATATTGAGTGGACAATACGTCCTGATTCCTTCAAGGGAAATTCGTTCTCCGACATTCTTTCCATATAAAATCCCTTCTTTTAAATGACCCAACACTGGAAGTCTTTAAGAAGATGTTGGATAGCCATTTGTCTGAAACGCTAGGCGGGGGGTTGGACTAGAAGACCTCCAAGGTCCCTTCCAACTCTGCTATTGTATATTGTATATAAAGTGTCACAGTTGTAAAACTTCAACAGGAGGAAGTCCCACACCTCTGCATTTCATGCACTCTAGTTATTTTGCTACTGAGGACAAAGCTAAGAAGTTCTCCTCCTTATATACCAATATGCTGGTATGTAATCCAACTGAAAAAGCTATTGAATCTTATGTCAACCCTGATCTAAATTCCCTCTCACAATATCAGTAAATGTGATGGGGATAAATAATAATAATTTAATAATTTAATTTGTTGACCGCTCCCTCTCCCCAAAGGGACTCGGAGCGGTGGATCTTGGAGTCCTAGTGGATAATCACTTAAATAGGACCCCACAATGTGTAGCAGCAGCCAAAAAAGCCAATGCAATCCTAAATTGCATTAACAGAGGGATAGAATCAAGATCATGTGAAGTATTAGAAGGACCAGGGGAGACATGATAGCCGTGTTCCAATATCTCAGGGGCTGCCACAAAGAAGAGGGAGTCAAGCTATTCTCCAAAGCCCCTGAGGGCAGGACAAGAAGCAATGGGTGGAAACTAATCAAGGAGAGAAGCAACCTAGAACCAAGGAGAAATTTCCTGACAGTTAGAACAATTAATCAGTGGAACAACTTGCCTCCAGAAGTTGTGAATGCCCCAACACTGGAAGAGATTGGATAACCATTTGTCTGAAGTGGTGTAGGGTGTCCTGCCTAACCATGGACTTGGACTAGAAGACCTCCAAGGTCCCTTCCAACTCTGTTATTCTATTCTATTAATGCCACTTTATAAAGTGGTATTAGGCCACAGTTAGATTAATGCATCCAATTTTGCTCATGATATTATGAAAAAGATGTTGAGATTCTGGAAAGAGTGCAGAAGGAGCAACAAAGAAGATTAGGGGACTGGAAGCTAAAACATATGAAGAATTGGGTATATCTAGTCTAGTTAAAGGGATTAATGGGGACATGATAGCATTCTAATATTTGAGGGGCTGTCACATAGAAGAGGGGTGTCAACCTATTTTCCAGAATGCAAGACAAGACACAACAGATGGAAACTAACCAAGGAGAAAAGCGACCTAGAACTAAAGAGAAATTTCCTGTCAGTGAGAAAAAAATTAGTCAGTGGAAGGGCTTGCCTTCAGAAGTTGTGGGAGGCTTTGAAGAAGACATTGGATAGCAACTTGTCTGGCATGGTATTAGGGTCTCCTACTTGAGCAGTGGCTTGGACGAGAAGGCCTCCAAAGTCCCTTCCAAATCTGTTATTCTGATGAAGTTCAATCATCAATTTATTCTACAAACCCTGGCAGTTGTAGATTAAAAGAAGCTACCCATCTTCTCTAGCACCTGGTTAAAATAGCAGCCTCCTGTCTAGTTTGCACATTACAGCAGATTCTCTTTAAAAATGCAAAGCAGTGAATATGGTAGATGGTGATGCAGTGACCTTGCCAAATTATTGCTCTCTTTTTAACCAGCAAGATGTGCATGTATGTATGTGCCTTTATCATTTGATTTCCTCTTTAAGTAAAATAGGCATACTTGGCTCAGTCTACTGTGGACTAATCATGCTTATTTTGCGTATTTCCGCAAAATAATGCCAAAAATGAAACCACCGAATGTTGTCATTTTTGCAACAAATGTTAGCAGAATGATTGCATCAACGCAAGAACTGCAGAGAAAGGAAGAACCAAATATAGCCTGTGGATTGGATGGCGGGTTGCTATCCTGTTCTAAAGACTGACTCTGACTCACTCCCTCTATAAGATTTTGAAATAAAGCCTCTTCTGGATTTGTTCATGCCACTTTTGATTCATTGAAAATTAGAGGTGAGGTTAAAGGTTTCCCTTGCACATCTGTGCTAGTTGTTCCCAATTCTCAGGGGCGGTGCTCATCTCCATTTCAAAGCCGAAGAGTCAGCGCTGTCCGAAGACATCTCCTTGGTCATGTGACCAGCATGACTAAATGCCGAAGGCGCATGGAGCACTGTTACTTTTCCACCAAAGGTGGTCCCTATTTTGTATTTTTTACATGCTTTCAAACTGCTAGGTTGGCAGAAGCTGGGACAAATAACGGGAGCTCACTCCGTTGGGCGGCGCTAGGGATTTGAACCACCGAACTGCCAGCCTTTCTGATCAACTAGCTCAGCATCTTAGCCACTGAGCCAATTTTTGGCATTATTTTGCGGAAATAAGCAAAATAAGCATGATTAGTCCTCAGTAGACTGAGTCAAGTATGCCTATTTTACCTAAAGAGGAAATCAAATGATAAAGGCACATACATACATACATACATACATACATACATACATACATACATACATACATACATACATACATACATACACATCTTGCTGGTTAAAAAGAGAGCAATAATTTGGCAAGGTCACTGCATCACCATCTACCATATTCACTGCTTTGCACTTTTAAAGAGAATCTGCTGTAATGTGCAAGACAGGAGGCTGCTATTTTAACCAGGTGCTAGAGAATTGGCTGTGTACCCAGGCCTAGAGCTCAGAATGTGTTAAGGGCCCCTTTTGTTGGCTTTCTGTTAGTTGGCTAACTATCTTGGCTGCTCTATGTATTTATTGTTGGGTGTTTTCATTGTTTATAAATTGTCTTAACTGTTTTAGAATTGTAAGCTGCCCAAGAATCACTTGGCTGAGATGGGTGGCTACAGAAATCCAACCAATAAACAAATAACATATTTGGTTAGAGTATGATTTAACAAGTTGGGCAAACCTACAAAGGAGATGAATTAGGTAAACCTTGTGCTATCTGAACAATGGTTTACGTGCTATATCTAATCAAATTGCTGGAATGAATACACATCTCATCCACATCCTACAGTGTGAAATATCCCTGTTTTATTCTGATTGACCCTTTCCAAATTCCCAGCTTGGAATGGTATCCCAGTACATCTTAAAAGTTCACAAATCATGCTTAAGGCCTGGTTTATTTGACCATTCTTTGTTGGATAAATTATATTATGTGATATAGACCACTGCACCTGAAGGGCACTACAAAAACCCCAAATCTGAAGGGCACTACGAAAACCTTTCTTTAAAGAATTGAACAATCCCTTTCAGAGTTGGTATCTTCTCATATATATATCTCCTCCTACTTCAGGTGTTTCTTTTTTTGCCAGTATCCCAAAGGTGCTGTTCAAAAGGCAACTGGTTTTCTTGCTTTTTTCCTTGAAAACATTCTGCGTCTGAAGGTGATTCTTCAGTTCAACCCAGAATTGAAGAATTTCCTTGGATGTGAAACAAAATGTTTTCAAGGAAGAAAAAAACAAGAAAGTCCAGTTGAATTTTGGACAGCACCTTTGGAATAACCGTGACCGGGATGATTGAGGATCTCTATAGATTTTTTTTGGGGGGGGGGGGGGGGGGCAATAGTTCATCTTCTGAATCATCTCCATTATGGTTAACACTAGGAGAAGTAGGCCAAATGCTCACCTCAGGCTCAGGCAAACGTGAAGTGGATGGGAAAATGTCAACAGGTAGCCCTTGACATACAACCTTTCATTTACCCTGTTTCTCTGAAATTAAACCTCCCCAGATGATAAGCCCAACCGGGCTTTTGAGCGCATGCACTAAAATAAACCCTTCCCAAAAATATTGCAACACAGCAGCAGCCATGAGGTGACTTTGCTCAATGCCTCCTGCACCTCAAAAATAATAAGACCTCCCCGAAAATAAGGCCAACGCTGTTTTTAAGAAGATGCTGGATAACCATTTGTCTGAAGTTGTGTAGGGCTTCCTGCCTAGGCAGGGGGTTGGACTAGAAGACCTCCAAGGACCCATCCAACTCTGCTATTCTATCTTTTGTAGGCTTTCTAGGTAGTGTTGAGAAACGTGTACAACTGGAGTTGCCCCAATCACATCCTGTCCAGGTGATGTCCAGGGTGGCTTGTGATACAGTGGCGCCATTTGTAAGAAGAGTACAATTAGGTCTTGGTTTACGATCCCAACTGATCCCAACATTTCCATTGCTAAGCAAGGCAGTTTCTAAGTGAGCTTTGCCCCAATTTACGACCTTTCTTACCATGGTTGATAAGTGAATCACTGCAGTTGTTAACTTGGTAGGAGAGCTGTGAAGCGAATCTGGCTTGCCCATTGATTCTATTCCTCTGTTTATGCAGCTTAGAACCGTGTTGGCTTCTTTGGCAGCTGCTGCGCACTGCTGACTCATATTTAAGTGGTTGTCCATTTAACAAATGTTGTTGTCACTTCTTATTTCTGCTATTTTTTTGATCAAGCTTAAATACGAAGGAGTCCACAATATTATGAAAGGCTTCTCTTATTCTATCTAAAACAGGGGTCCCCAACCTTTGCAACTTTAAGTCTGAAGGACTTCAGCTCCCAGACTTCTCCAGCCAGCTTTGCTGGCTGGAGAAGTCTGGGAGCTGAAGTCCTTCAGACTTAAAGTTGCAAAGGTTGGGGACCCCTGATCTCAAACAAGGAACAGTTATGTGGCTCTGTTGCATGTTTACTGTGCCATGAGTCAGCCCTCCTTAATCTGGAATTGCTCTCCAAATGTGCTGGATGACAATTCCTCTTTGCCGTCGCCAAATGGCAAACACATCTGAGGACTGAGGAAGACTGGTCTCGATGGAGCAGAATTCACGTGATCCTAATGATTCTTGGGCATGGCTGTGTTTTTGCAACGATCTACCAGCCGTCTATATCTGATTCTTTCATCTGCTGCTTGGTTTTTATCAAGCCAATCGGAAAGACGTGGGTTTATTTTGCGTTCTTAAAACAGCACCTCGACCCAAAAGTTAACCATCTGACGTTTGCAGATGTCTGAATTTTGCAAAGCAGCCCGCCGGTAATAACAGTAAACATAATGATGATGCTGTGAAGGAAACCGTCTACAAAAAAAAGCATTGCGTGTATCTGTTTGGGAAAATATGCATTGAAATGTAGAAGCTATGGTGTGGCTTTTTTTTTAACGTAATTTGTTCAAGAAACGGAATTTGGCAGGCTCATTACAACGAGCAAAAAAAGAAAAAACAAAACTTGACCGAGTCACAAAAGCAAAAACTAAAAGTCTTGAAATGACAAGGTGTCCTGGGCTTACGATGATGCGTTTGGCAACTGTTCAAAGTTACACCAGCCCTGAAAAAAATTGACTTGCAACTGGTTGTCACATATCTGTCACAACATCCCCACGGTCACATGACCGAAATGTGGGCACTTGGCAACTGACATGACCTTGGCGACTGACTCGCATCGTCACGTTGTCATCACGTGACGTATCACAACTTTTCCCCTTTCGCTAAAACGGAGGTGGCCATGGCCACCGCGTGAAACATCTGACCCGCAAGCCACGAGTTTTGACACCCCTGATTTGCACCTTTCCCAGACAGCTTCTGACAAGGCAAGTCAACAAGAGAAGCCAAATTTGCAGCATGATCTACTTAAGAATGGCAGTGATTCGGTTAACGACCAAGGCAAAACGGTTGTAAAATCAGGTGTCACTCCCTTAACATCTACCTTGTTTAGCATTCTGGTCCCATTTGTAGTTATAAATGACCCGCCATGGGGTGCTTAGATCCAGACCATGGGGTGCTTAGATCCAGGCCTTGGGGTCTTCAGATCCGGGCCATGGGGTGCTTAGATCCAGGCCATGGGGTGCTTAGATCCAGGCCTTGGGGTCTTCAGATCCGGGCCATGGGGTGCTTAGATCCAGGCCATGGGGTGCTTAGATCCAGGCCTTGGGGTCTTCAGATCCGGGCCATGGGGTGCTTAGATCCAGGCCATGGGGTGCTTAGATCCAGGCCTTGGGGTCTTCAGATCCGGGCCATGGGGTGCTTAGATCCAGGCCATGGGGTGCTTAGATCCAGGCCTTGGGGTCTTCAGATCCGGGCCATGGGGTGCTTAGATCCAGGCCATGGGGTGCTTAGATCTAGGCCTTGGGGTCTTCAGATCCGGGCCATGGGGTGCTTAGATCCAGGCCATGGGGTGCTTAGATCCAGGCCATGGGGTGCTTAGATCCAGGCCATGGGGTGCTTAGATCCGGGCCATGGGGTGGTCAGATCCGGGCCATGGGGTGCTTAGATCCAGGCCATGGGGTGCTTGGATCCAGGCCTTGGGGTCTTCAGATCCGGGCCATAGGGTGCTTAGATCCAGGCCATGGGGTGCTTAGATCCGGACCATGGGGTGGTCAGATCCGGGCCATGGGGTGCTTAGATCCGGGCCATGGGTTGGTTCGATCCAGGCTATGGGGTGCTTCGATCCAGGCCATAGGGTGCTTCGATCCAGGCCATGGAGTGCTTAGATCCGGGCCATGGGGTGCTTAGATCCGGGCCATGGGGTGCTTAGATCTGGCCCCTGGGGCCACCCTAGAAACAGTAAACAAGTTGGACCAGTCTGTGGTGCTTCTGCCAGTGAAAACGGAGCTGAGGAGGGCTGTGTGCGGCCCTCCCGCGCTCTGTTTTTGGCTACGACGTCCTCCTCGGTTTTCACTGGCAGATGGTGACAGGAGGCCATCGCAGATGAAAATGGAGTTCAGGAGCCCTTTTTTGCTGGCAGAGCGCTCAGGCCGCCACAGGTGCTCCCGATACAACTGACATCAAGCTGGCCACGCCCACCCTGGCCACGCCCACCCTGGTCCCCGAGATCAAACATAACCCTCAATGAAATCAAGTTTGACACCCCTGTTATAAATCAACAACTGCCTGTATCAGGTTAGCAAAACAAAAAACAAAACCCCAACCCTTAGAGAAATCAAAACTTTCCCATTTGCCCATCATTACTTGACGTACACGTCTATTGTTTTACTGATGGCAAACGATGAACGGGCCAATTCCACGCGTGTTCCTCGGGAGTAAACCCCACTGTCTTGAGCGGGATTCGTTTCCAGGAAAAGCCCGCACAGAATCGCAGCTCGGCTGAAATGTTATATATGGGGACTGGATTGGATTTGGCTGTTCAGCTCCTTGGTTTTCGCTTTGAAGGCAGCCCTCGGATCTGGAAACCAAATTTCCCCTCGCATTCCTAGGAAGTCCTGCCAGACGGGCTGAAGTATTATTTAATAAGCGAACAGTAGCTGAAAGTACAAACTGGTAATGCTCGACAAGGGACCGGGAAAAGGGGGCGGGGCCTTGGGAAATTCCACACGACTGCGTTTAATAAATACGTTTAAATTAGATTTGTATACTTCCTCAGACTAAGTGCCGAGTTTCCATGTGTGGTTTCATTCGGAGCTGCCACGCCAACAAGAGACAAGTGCTCCGCTTTGTCTGATGACTTGATTCAGTTACGAAAAAAGGCTCCAGATGCCCTGCTTGACAACACACACACACACACACACACACACACACACACACACACACACACGCCCTCCATTGATGGGTATCTGCCTGATTTCGGTACATGCAGGACAAGACATGTGTGGAATATATTCTGAAACATTACATAAAAACAAAAGAAATGGCTTCTTAGATTTGGGACAAATTCCTGTCCTGTCCCGTCCTTCCCTCTCTTCCCTTCCCTTCCTCCTTTCCTTTCTCTTCCTTTCCTTTCTTCCCTTCCCTTCCTCTCCCTCTCTTCCCTTTTTTCCTCTCTTCCCTTCCTCCTTTCCTTCTCTTGCTCTTTCCTTGCCTTGCCTTTCATCTCCTTGCCTTTCTTTCCCTTCCCTTCCTTTTCCTCTCTTCCCTTCCTCCTTCCCTTCCCTTGCTCTTCTCTTTCCTTTTCTTTCTTTCCCTTCCTTTCCCTCTCTTCCCTTCCTTTCCTCCTTTCCTTTTCTTGCTTTTCTCTTTCCTTTTCTTTCTTTCCCTTCCTTTCCCTCTCTTCCCTTCCTTTCCTCCTTTCCTTCCCTTGCTTTTCTCTTTCCTTTTTTCTTTCCCTTCCTTTCCCTCTCTTCCCTTCCTTTCCTTTCCTTACTCTTTCCTTTCTTTTCCTTTGTTTCCCTTCCCTTCCTTTCCCTCTTTTCCCTTCCCTTCCTCCTTTCCTTTCCTTGTTCTTCTCTTTCCTTTTCTTTCTTTCTCTTCCCTTCCCTCTCTTCCCTTCCCTTCCTCCTTTCCTTGCTCTTTCCTTTCCCTCCCCTCCCCTCCCCTCCCCTTTCTCTTCTCTTCCTTTTGCATCAGATATGGACCAATGGAATTTAGAGGGGTTGAACCTGGAGCATGGCAACATAACAACTGTAAACTGATGGCACATTTAACTCAGACCCACCTTTGTCTGCTCTTCTACACTAACAGAGGCTCCGTGACTACACAGAGCTATTCTGACATACACAACATGCTGTGGCTTAGAGGTGGAGCTCTCGCCTCCCAATCAGGAGGTTGTGAGTTCAATCCTAGGTAGACCCAGATGTAGGGTCTCCTGCTTGGGCAGGGGGTTGGACTAGATGACCTGCAAGGTCCCTTCCAACTCTGTTAATCTGTTAACATTTAGGATGTCTGTAAACAAATGAAGGTTTCTCCTTCAGCCAATAGTGCAAAAGCTCTATCTCCAGGCATTTTTAAAAATGTTAAAATGTTTTATTCATTTGTTCATTTAAAAGATACGGCAGCTTTCATTAAAATAAACTACAGAATTTAAACACACTACCCAAAAAATCTTATCAAGAGCACTAAAAATATAATTATAAATTAAAAGGGAAAAATCTACATTTTTCTTATGCTTTTCACCTTTAGCGTCAATAAAGACATGGCTAAGCTTTCCAAGATAAATTAGAATTACAGCCCAAAGATCAATAAACGAATGAATGGGGGGACATTTCTTCATTAATCTCTAGATTAGTAAACTTATAACTGTGTACATTTAAATATGAGCAAAGTTTGTAAAACAGGTGCCAATTTTCTTTCTTTTTATATTATACGCTTTTATGCCAAAACTCTATCAAAGAGGTATTTCTGCTTATATAAGAGAGACTCACAAATATCCAATTACAAGTAGTTTTCCCTTTCAGCAGTTTTTATCGCTATGCTTTTTATTTGTTCATTTTATATTCTGCCCTTCTAACTTTGGCTGAACCATTAGGCGTGCTATTTTATATTAACCTGATTTCAACTTTCCAAAGAATTAAATAAACTAATAACAGTTCATTGTGGGTTAAGGGTAATCAATCATTGTTAATAATCAATTGCAGCTCTATTGCAGAAAACAGATTTGATAGAGCAGGGGTCTCCAACCTTTGCAACTTTTAAGTCTGAAGGACTTCAGCTCCCAGACTTCTCCAGCCAGCAAAGCTGGCTGGAGAATTCTGAGAGCTGAAGTCCTTCAGACTTAAAGTTGCAAAGGTTGGAGACCCCTGTGATAGAGGATACCTGACCATTTGGAGCTCTCTCTCTATTTTATTTTATTTTAATTGTAAATTACCAAGGTGTAAGGTACTTTCTAGGGACGCGGTGGCTCAGTGGCTAAAATGCTGAGCTTGTCGATCAGAAAGGTCAACAGTTTCGGCAGTTTGAATCCCCAGCGCTGTGTAATGGAGTGAGCTCCCGTTACTTGTCCCAGCTTCTGCCAACCTAGCAGTTTGAAAGCACGTAAAAATGCAAGTAGAAAAACAGGAACCACCTTTGGTGGGAAGGTAACAGCATTCCGTGAACCTTTGTGGTTTAGTCATGCTGGCCACATGACCAGAGAGACATCTTTGGACAGCACTGGCTCTTCGGCTTTGAAATGGAGATGAGCACCGCCCCCTAGAGTCAGGAACGACTAGCACATATGTGCAAGTTGAACCTTTACCTTTAAGGTACTTTCTACATGTGGTAAGAAATCAGAGGCTAGCTAGATGCTTAATAAAGGTCAAGGCAGTGGCGTAGCGTGGGTTGTCAGCACCCAGGGCAAGGCAAGTAAAAGGGCTCGGCCATCCGGGTCCGACACTCGTTGCCTCGCCTTGGGGAGAAGCGGGCGCCCTTTGCGTGATGCGGGCCCGGGACACCCGACACTCCTTTCTACGGAGGGCGACAGCCCGAAAGCCGGGGCAAGAGGGTCTTCCCGGGCCGCCGCGGGGCCCAGGTCGCCGCTCCTCTGGCTGGCTCGGAACGGAGGAGTCTTCCAGGGTCTCTGCACGGCCGTTGCTTCGAAAGACCTGCGCCTTTAAGTCTCGCGTGACCCCCTCGGGTGGCGCTGGCGGGTGCGAGGAGCTGGCGCTGGCCTCAGCCGGGGGATGGCCCGGGAGGGTTTGGCCCCTACTGGCCGCTGTTCGCTCCCCGACTCTCGCCGGCCCAGGAGCGCCCAGGCGCCGCCGCCGCCAACTCCAGAGACCCGCGGAGGAGAGCTTCCGAGTCGGGTCTCTGGAGCGCGCCCCCCCAGATGTTGCGCCCGGTGCGGCCGGCCCCCCCTGCACCCCCCACGCTACGCCTCTGGGTCAAGGGAGCTGATTTTATTAGGGCTTTCTTTCTTTGCAAAATGATTTTTAAAAAGCTGTGTGTACTCCAATACTGGAACCTTTTAAGAAGAGATTGGAGAACCATTTGTTTGAAATGGCAGAGGGTTTCCTACCTGAGCAGGGGGTAGAACTAGAAGACCTCCAAGGTCCCCTCCAATTCTGTTATTCTAACTCTAAAGCAGGGGTTCCCAAACTTGGCAACTTTAAGACTTGTGGACTTCAACTCCCAAAATTCTCCAGCTCCAATTTTGGGAGTTGAAGTCCACAAGTCTTAAAGTTGCCAAGTTTGGGAACCTCTGCTCTAAAGCTTCTTCTATAGTTTAGCCAGATGTCTGGAGAAGTTAGGTCTGTCATCTGGTTTTCGGCTCAGTTTTTCCCTCCCTCCTTTCTTTTCTTCTCCTTTCCTTTTTCTCCTTGATGTCCCATTTTTGTTATGGTCCATCATGATTGAGAACAGATCCAGCTCTTGGCTGGTGATAAAACAGAACGCTTCCATGCCCGCATTACACAGGCAACTTCACTTCTGTTCCTGATCCTAGAAGGGCCCTTCTGCACCATGTGGCCCTTCCAACACTGCATACAGGTAGTCCTCGACTTACAACCTCAATAATTGAGCCCAAATTCTTTGTTGTTAAGTGAGACGTTTGTAAAGTCAGTTTTGCCCCATTTTAGGACATTTCCTGCCATGGTTGTTAAGTGAATCACTGCCACTGATAAGCTAGTAACACGGTTGTTAAGTGAATCCGGCTTCCCCGTTGATTTTGCTTGTCAAAAGGTTGCAAAAGGGGATCACATGACTCGGGGACACTGCGACCATCATAAGTATGGGTCAGTGGCCAAGTGCCTGAGTTTTGATCACGTGACCATAGGGCTGGTGCAACGGTTATCAGTTTTTGAGCACTGTTGTAACTTTGAACAGTCACTAAATGAACTATTGCAACTCAAAGAGTTCCTGTATTTGAAGAACAATGTACAATCCATAGACACATGAAGCTGTATGCATATTCACACGTATAAAACATAAAGGTTCCCCTCGCATATATGTGCTACCCTGTTTTCCCCAAAATAAGACCTCCCCAGATAAAAGCCCGATTGGACTTTTGAGCACATGTGCTAAAATAAGCCCTCCCCGAAAATATTGCAACACAGCAGCAGCCATGAGTTGACCACGCTCACCACCTCCCACACCTCAAAAATAATAAGACCTCCCTGAAAATAAGGCCACCTGTTTATTTCGGCGGCCAAAAGAAAATAAGACTTATTTTCTTTTGAGTTGTAGTTCCCAACTCTAGGGGACGGTGCTCATCTCTGTTTCAAAGCCGAAGAGCCAGCGCTGTCCGAAGACGTCTCCGTGGTCATGTGGCCGGCATGACTAAATGCCAAAGGTGCATGGAACGCTGTTACCTTCCCATCAAAGGTGATTCCTATTTTTCTACTTGCATTTTTTACGTGCTTTCGAACTGCTAAGGTTGGCAGAAGCTGGGACAAGTAACAAGAGCTCACTCCGTTACGTGGCACTAGGAATTTGAACCACCGAACTGCCGACCTTCTGATCGACAAGCTCAGCGTCTTAGCCACTGAGCCACCGTGTCCTTTTTATTCACACTATACTCAAGCCTCTTTGTTCATTTTTGTCTATTAAATTCCAAAACATGCCAGAAGCATAAAGGTTGAAATCAAGATAATAAAGGGGAGTATATCTTGGCCAAGGTGACAATAGCCAGGTTCAGACAATACACTGATGAAAAGTCATGGCTAATCAGATTTTGACTTACTTTATTCGTGTCCCCAACCAATATTTTCAGAAAATCTAATATTGCCATAGCCAGCTGTTCCTGGCTATGCCACCTATTAGGGACTTGGCAGCACAATGGTTAGAATGCAGTAACTGCAGGCTACTTTTGCTCACTGCCATCTGCCTGCAATTTGGCAGTTCAGGTCTCACCAGGCTCAAGGTTGACTCAGCCTTCCAACCTTCCAAGGTGGGTATAATGAGGACCCAGATTGTTGGGGGGCAACAGGCTGACTGTAAACTGTTTAGATAGGGCTGTAAAAGCACTGTGAAGCTGTATATAAGTGCTATTGGTATACTGGAAGCCGTAATCCCAAATTTTTCAAAAGCAAGAGATGAGGGAAAGTGCTATAGACACCATCTTGGAAAAGGATGACTTAAGAATGACAGCAGTTTGGGACAAATGTCCCTCTACAAGAGTCATCGGGGTGTATTTTTTTCAGTCACAACTGCACTCAAATACGATGGAGAGGCATCAAAAAGTCAAGTTAGTGGCAGTTCCATGTGATCAAGACCTTTAACAGATTTTAACAGAGTTGGAGGTCATCTAGTCCAACCCCCGGCCCAAGCTGGAGACCCTACATCTGGGTCTACCTAGGATTGAACTCACAACCTCCTGATTGGGAGGTGAGAACTCCCCCTCTAGGCCACAGCAGCAGCTTCCCACTTCTTGCCTGAATCCCAGGGGTTTTGTTCCCATAGCCAAGATCTTCATGTGTTTTAAGCATCTCTGCGGATGCCTCGGGCTGTGCAATCCCATATGTGACTGTCCACAATACTAATGTCATCTTGGCTGCAGATGACATGTTGAATATGTTCTCTGAAGAACATCTAATCCCATGTGTCCCAAAAGTGCAGTTGGCTTTTTAAAAAAAGCTGGCTGGAGAAGTCTGGGAGCTGAAGTCCTTCAGACTTAAAGTTGCAAAGTTTGCCCACCCCTGATCTAACCCCATCTGCCATCTAGCTTTTGACAACTTTAAGATGGGTGGACTTCAACTCCCAGAATTCCCCACCCAGTGTGCCGAATCTGCCAAGTTTGAAAACTCTGCTTTAAAGCATCTTTAAATGCCCTCAACCTTCACTTTTGTGGACTTTCAGTACAACCCAAACCACAAACCCTGGCAGAGTTTGCTTAGCCCTGCAGTGTAGTTTGCAAAGCACACGTTACAATGCTTCAGTCAAACTGCTTCCTAATTGGGGCGAGAGCAAGAAAGAGAACGGTTAACATGTGGCTTGCAGGGAGAGGTCTGTTTACTGGAAATGGGCATTTAACGCTGGGGAAGAGGGAGAGGGCTGTCATGCCATTTCCTCACTACCTTTTTTCCCCCTTTTCTAACTGCTGCTCAGAAGTCGAAGGCTTGTGTCATCGCAGGAAAGAGGTGCCGAAAAGAGGTGCGAAGCCGTTTCCGCAAAAGCCAGTGAATGAGTTGCAAAGACGCAAACCTAAAGAAGATAATTCGGAGGGGAGGAGCGGAAAGGATGTCTTGTCTGCACTCATATACACACACACACACACACACACACACACACACACACACACACACACAGAGAGAGACACCAAGCTGACTGATCTTCAAACATCAACTGTGAAAAATACCACAGCAACAGCTTATCACCACCACGTTGGGGAGCTAAGATTAGATCTGGATTTTCCCCATTGGGGGTTTAATTGAGGTCTGGACTCCTCGAGATTAAGACCAACCCCGGGGTTGAGTGCCAGGAATACGATGAGTCATGTTACAAATGTGTGCCTTTGAACTGGAGTAATATATATTACTTCCACACTTGAAAATTTGTGGCCTACCGAACCCACACGGAGCCAACGAGGACTATGTGGCGCGGTGAACTGCAATGATGGATCCCAAAGTATTTTCAGATCTCTCGTCGTGTGTTTCTGATGCAGGAAATGAGAAGTCCTCTTTTCTGTTGCTTCTTAGTGATCAGCGTCTGCTTTCTCTTCCTTCAAAATGCTGGCTGCTGTTCGCCTTGAGGGGGAAATGGCTTAAGAAACAGGAGCTGATCACGGTACCCCAATTGTAATCTCCTAATGTTGGGCGCAAGTCAATGGGGGCTCAGGAGCCTGACTAGGTGGCCCCGTGGCTAAGACACTGAGCTTGTCGATCAGAAAGGTCGGCAGTTCAAATCCCTAGTACATGTCTCCTACGTGAGCAGGGGGTTGGACTAGATGACCTCCAAGGTCCCTTCCAACTCTGTTACTGTTACAAGCTATTTCATAAGGAGTTTACAACCGTCTCAGACATGCCTTCTTGCTTTTTTCTTAATCCCTCAAGAAAAAAAGGGTCATTCTGCACAAAAAGTCCCATCCGACATTGCATATTAGGAGGTTGCATCAAAGGATGACATTTGTTTTCTGTAGAGGGGAGAGGGAATGGCCTTGAAGGACTGGGGGAAGAGCTGCTAGCAAGGCAATGGTCAGCTAAGAGAGGCTTGAGCCCAGACCAAGAAAGTAATGTGAAGAAATATCTCAGATATGCCTCCCCCTCCCTTAATTCACATGAAGATAAACAGAATCACAGAGTTGGAAGGGACTTTGGAGATCTTCTAGTACAACTCCCTGCTCCTGTACCATTTCAGAAAAATGGCTATCCAATCTCTTCTTAAAAACCTCCAGTGATGGAGGAAAACACAATTGTTAAAGGAAGCAGTTCCACTGATTAATTTTTTCTCACCGTTAGGAAAATTCTCCTTATTTCTAGATTGGTCTATTCCAGTCATGGCGAATGTCTTCAGCACGGAGTGCCGAAAAGTTTGCGTGGAAACGTCGCACATGTGTGCCCTCATCAGGGCTGTGTTCCAGAAAAGCCGACGTTCCGGGTTCTAGCACGCATGGGCAACCAACGCACCCAATGGTCAGCTGGCCAGCGCATATGTGCAGGCCAGTTTTCGGTACTGCTGCACACGAAGGGATCGCACTCCAGAAAAGCCAAACTTCCGGTTTCTAGCCTGCATGCGCACCCGACAATCAGCTGGCTGGCACGCATTCATGCACTGGTTTTCGGCACTGCTGCGTGTGTGGAGAACAGGTAATCGTCATGTGTGCATGCTCTCCAAAAACCCAGAAGACAAACAGGTAAGGGAATGTGTGCCAGGCGACATGGTTTCGCGTTCCGCTTTGGGCATGCGTGGCATCACGGGTCTATTCCTTGATTAGTAAACCCAATGGGGGAAGCTGCAGGTTACTTCACAAGGGCTTCTCCCGTAAGAGTTTGCTGCCTTCCTGACTGCATTTTCTTGCTTTTAATCTGTCAAGAAAAGAATTGCATGCTTCTCTTTGACTGACAGCCTCCCCAGAGACTGAGAAATATGGACTATTGTTCTGCAGGGCAGAGCCAGCAAGATTTTCCCTACAGCCCCTGAAGAACGAGCATTGACCAAGGCACCAGAGCAGAAAAGATTTGCTAGGATAGCTGGTCAGCCAAACTGAGAGAGTTAGCCAGCTATCTTGGGGCCAAAGAGGAAGACTTCACAGACTGCCATCACTGTCTCCTCCTTCTTCAGAAGTTGTTCTGAGAAAAAGCCACTGCTTTTCCTAGTGAAAAACCCTCCACATTTCACACTTCTCCATCCAGTGTGATCACCAGATTTCATCACTTCACAGCCCAAGGGGAGGTGGGGAAGTAAGCAAAGAATGGGAGGGGTGGGGGAAGGAAGAGTGGGGGAATTAGCTAAATCAATGAGCAAATGCACGGTTCTCTATCTTTCAGTAGAAGCTATTTAAAGTCTTGACCGTGGGAAACCTCTGCAGACGTGTGGTTTCTCAAACTGAATGGGTGACTCATCCTCTGAGTTGGGGAGACAGAGAGAGAAGCAGAAGAGAAGTCCCAGTGCTCACCTTGAAGGACACAGCAGGCATAATGGCTTCTGGGAAACATTTGGAGAAGACAGTGAGAAAGACGCTTTGAGAGAAACAGACCCACAGTGAGGACCAATTCACTTGAGAAGAATCCTGTGGCTCTAGTCAGCACCTTATTCTAGGATCTCTTACACTCATGCAGAGCAGGAGTCACCAACCTTTCGGACCTCAAGGACCAACTAAATTCATAATTTTAAATCCCGCGGACCACTAATATGATCTGCCTAATGACCGGCTGGGTGGACGTGGCTAGGTGGTTATGTGACTGGGTGGGTGTGGCCAACTCGATGTCACTCACGTCGAGGGGCGCCTCGCCGGTCTCTACTTGCCCCTCCTTGCCTCCCCGCCCGGGCTCCTTTGGGCCCCAAGAGGAAGCAGTTGTTGGACCTAAGCAGCCACCATGAGAAAGAGTTGGAAAAAAAGCTGGCTGAGTTCAAATTGGATGTGACCGAGAAGGAGGCTCAGCAGAAGCACCTCACTGAGGACTAGGAGCATAGGCTTTCCAAGCAGAGGGAATGCAAGGCCAGGTACCGGCGCCTGGAGGCTCAGTGGGCTGAGATGGTCAGCCAGTTCCAGGCCATGATGCAGTCCCACTGGAATGAAGCCCTCCGGCTCTTCGCCACCAGCGATGCTTCCCTCCAGCCTTTGCCCAAAGCCCCCCACCAGGAGGCTGAAGCAGACCCCAAGTCGGAATTTCTGACCCCCATCCAACTCATAAAAAAAGACCCCAAAGGGGGAGAGACTCTCTACAGCAACACAAATGTTCATTGCACCTATCCATCCCAGGGGCCATAGTTTGAGGACCCCTGATTTAGTGCAATATAAAAAATGCAAATAATTTTTCTGCAGACCACCCAATTTTCTCACGGACCGTTAGTGGTCCATGGAGCACCAGTTGGTGACCGCTGATCCAGAGAGTTCATTCTTTTGATCATCAACTCATCCCAACCCGTGCCCAGGCCCATTCAGAAGGAAGCAGCACGGCCTTAGATATTTTGCATTTGATCAGACAGGTGGGCTACACAGTATCTTGGGCAAGGGTCCTTCCTAACACCAAAAGTCCCCAAAATTTACTCCTTCCTGGTAGAGAAATAAAATGACGGCATCTTGAGGGCAGTTTTACACATGCAGGCTTTGGTTAAGAACAACTGAGCAAACTGAAGGACAAATCTAGGTTAATAAAAAGACAATTGCTTTGCTCACATACCACATTTTGGTCAAACTAGTCCACCAGATTATGACTTAATACCAGGGGTCAGAAAGGGTGCTAAGGCAAGGGCTGAGTCCCCACCACATGTGGCACCACAAACATCATTCTAGAATATTGTGTGAACTCTGCCATGTTGCTAAAATGAGGCTGAAGAACAGATGAAGAAAGAAGATGGAACTTCAATGAAGAGCTGACTAAGAGGAAGCATTCTGAAGTTCTTTAAAAATGGGTAGGGGACAAATAATACAGATTTTACAAGAAGTGTCTTATCCTTGTAAAATCCCAGATTAATAAACACATGATGGGTTTGGCTGTCTTGACCTTTCTAAGAATAGTCATGCTGACTTTCAGGAAACTGAAGGTCATCATCCAAAACCTTCCTCACTATCCTTTCTTCCGTTTGCATTAAGCAGATTCTGCATAATTAGTACTGTTGTTGACCTTTACGTATTATGGAATATTTCCTTTTCAAAATTGCCCAGTGTAGGCCACCTATAACGGACAGGGTGGCTCAGTGGCTAAGAGGCTGAGCTTGTTGATCAGAAAGGTCGGCAGTTTGGTGGTTCGAATCCCTAACGCTGCGTAACAAAGTGAGCTCCCATTACTTGTCTCAGCTTCTGCCAACCTAGCAGTTCCAAAGCATGTAAAAATGCAAGTAGAAAAATAGGAGCCACCTTTGGTGGGAAGATAACAGCATTCTGTGTGCCTTCAGCAATGAGTCATGCCGGCCATATGACCACGGAGACGTCTTCGGATAGCGCTGGCTCTTCGGCTTTGAAATGGAGATGAGTTGGGAACGACTTGCACATATGTGCGAGGGGAACTTTTATCTTTACTTTTTAGGCCACCTGATGCTTCCACTTCGGATCTGTCAAGAAGGATTATTATCAGCACAAAGTAAATGATATTAATGTAGTTAAAAACAACTAATGTCTTAATCTGTCTCAAGGTGCCTTCATTTTTCTTTCCTGGTAATCTGGCATTGAAATCCAGATCTGGGACTCATTAAAACAAAAGCTTTCCTCTATTAAACATATCCCTGCCCAATCAATCACATTATCCATCTGTTCCAAAACTTAGCAGACTCTAAGGATTTAGTGAAAATGTACGCAGGGATGCCGAGAGGCGTGGAATCCTTCCAGCGCAATCAAGATGGTTTGCAAAATGTTGCTAACCTCAATATTTGCTCCACAAAACATCCTAAAACCAGAGAAAGTGTCTTGGATTTCAGGAGGGGAGGGGGGCTGCTAGCCAGAATGATATTTGCCCTCTCTAGGAAAACCTGTGCTGAAAGCAGATGGGCTGCACTTGTTCTAAAAACTTGACCCAAGACCTTCTTATCCTGGGCAACCTCCATACGCCAATATCTTTCCAGTAACATTCAATGGAGAAGTCGCCATTTTATTTTTTCAAATAATAAAGATAGAAATTGAAGGTTATGACCTCCATTGGATATATGGTTCTATATCTCCTTAAAATCTCTCCCAATCCACTCCTAAATCTAGTTGGCAGAATTTGATTGTCTTGATTATTTGGGCATAGTGGTAAATATTTACTAAGAATATTTACTGCTGCCCAGTTCTAAACTTCAACCCTGAACATTCAATAATCAGCTAATAGCATATTTATATGCAGTCACTCACGTCTCTGTTGAAATGGATCTGAGATGACAAGACTAAATGAAAGTTCTCCAGCTGAGGTCCCACAGAGCTGCTACTTCCCAGGACAAAGGGCAAAATGCTTGGGTGTCTAATGGAGTCAATATATTAAAGCAGCACAATAGAGTCATTTGCTGTTTCAGCTAAGTTTAAAATCAGGGGAAGATTGGCAGGAGGACTAAAGAGCTCTTTGTATCTCTTTGCTGTCTTCTAATGGGCATCAGGACTTTTGCAGACCGATTCTAGCTGCCTTAAGTGAAGCTGTTTTGAAACAAAAAACTAGTTGTAAAGTAGGTTCCCATTCCATCTCAGCTTCAGAATATAGAATAATAGTTGTAAGGAACCTTGGAGGTCTTCTAGTCCAACCCCTTTCTCATAAGATACTGCGAGCAAACAAGCAAACCAGTCTCCTGTGTTAAAATTGAGTTCCAACATGACAACAGGGACCTGTTTCTCTCTCTCTTTAGAGCAGTGTTTCTCCAACTTGGTCATTTTAAGATGTCTGAACTTCAACTTTCAGAATTCCCCAACCAGCCTGTTGATAGCCATACATTTTAGAGTTGCCCAGTTTGAGAAGCTGAGCTTTAGAATGTCATTCGTCAGAACTGAAAACAGAGCACTGTTGTAACTCAGGGGTTTGTTTGCAAAGGTCTTTGTTTGCTCAAAGTAAACTTGCAGTTGCAGAGAGACTACCAGTAGGAGTAGAAAGAAAAAAGCAGATTTGCAAGTGGTCTTCCGGTGGATAAGTGTTTGGTGAGCAACAGGGGCAACTGTGAAAGGGAGTCAACCCTGATATTCACAATTGTGGGTGCCAAACATGAGCCATCTAATACAAAACAAACAGTTCAAAAAGCGACGTTTCAAAAGGATCCTGTGAAAAAGGTCACAAAAACAATAAAGCTAATCTGCAACCAGGCGATCCAAGGGCCACTCCTTATTCTGGGTCCTTTTTGGAGAAGGGCGGGGTATAAATGCGAATAAAATAAAATAAATAAATAAAATTGGCTGTGAAAGTTGGACCGTAAGAAAGGCTGAGCGCCAAACAATGGAGGCTCTTGAACGATGGTGCTAGAGAAGACTCCTGCATTGAGTCCCTTGGACTGCAAGGCGATCCAAGCGGTCAGTCCTGGAGGAGATCAACCCTGACTGCTCTTTAGAAGGCCAGATCCTGAAGAGGAAACTCAAAATACTTCAGCCACCTAATGAGAAGGAAGGACTCCCTGGAGAAGAGCCTCATGCTGGGAAAGATTGAGGGCAAAAGAAGGGGCAACAGAGAAGGAGGTGACTGGATGGAATCACCAAAGCAGTTGACGTGAGCTTCAATGGACTCCAGAGGACGGTAGAGGACAGGAAGGCCTGGAGGAACATTGTCCATGGGGTTGCGATGGGTTGGACACGACTTTGCAACTAACAACAACAACAGCGGCCATCTTGACTTCTTTGCCCTCTTTCCTCTGTGGATTTCAATTGCTTTTTGGAAAAAAAAGAGTCTATATGGTTGCAACCTGTTGCCTTGGGAAATTCTACCATCTCTCCCCCAGAAGAAAAAGAAGAAGAAAAAAATGAATTGTATTAGTATTTACTCTGCAACCACAGACATGACAAAAGTCGCTTCCGGTAGTTTTCTTGACAAATAATTCAAAAGGAAAACACAGGCAAAAGAAGAGCCGCCACCCAGACAGAGAAGGCGGCTCTCGTTCAGCCTTTGCACGCAAAGCCAGTTTCTCAAAAAAAAAAAAACCCACCACATCTCCTTTTTTTGACTGCCTCAGAAAGGAGAAGTTTACGTGAGGGGAGAAGTCGTCAGCCTTGGGATGGTCCTCGGACGGTTTCTGCGCACCTGTTTCTTCTGCCCCACATCGCAGCAGCCGGCTAGGGAGACCGGATGCTGGGGGGGGGGGGAGGAAGACCAACAGTGGGGCTGGGGTTGTGGGGGGAAGAAGCTCTGAGACCACTCAGATCCTCTCCACAGCACAGCACAGCAAAGACAGAAACCGGCTCGCTTCCTTTCATTCACATGAAAATGCGGCAGCCTTGAGGGATGAAAGAAGGAAGTGCCATGAGAATGAAGAGAGGGTTGTGCAAATGCTACAGATTAGGCCCTGGTGCCATTTTGTGAAGCCAGCTGATTGGGATACTCTCCCTGCAGGGATTAAAGAGGCCCCTGTCCTTGCATTCAGGAAGAACAATTCACAAGAATTGCAACCCAGCGAGCTTTGGGTCTAGAACAGCGTTTCTCAACCTTGACCCCTAGGTGGACTTCAACTCCCAGAATTCCCCAGCCAGCAGAATTCTGGGAGTTGACGTCCACACAGCTTAAAGCGGTCAGGGTTGAGAAACACTGGTCTAGAGCTGTGATGGCGAACCTATGGCACGCATGCTACAGGTGGCACGCACAGCCCTCTCTGTGGGCATGCACACTGTTGTCAGCTGCCCTTCTGGTTTCCGGTGCACCAGCCAGCTTGTTTTCACAGGCAAAGCAGTGGAAAACGGCCTGAGAAGTGGCCAAAAACAGCCTTTTGGGGGCTGTTTCCAGGCCCTTTTGGGGTCTGGTTTTGGCACCATTTTCAGGCGATCTTTGGTGGCCCCAAAACAAAGTCTGTTTAGTCTGGCAAGATTCTGTCTACCAGAATCTAGTAGACCTACCTACCAGAATCTACCAGATTTGGGTAGACAGAATCCTTCCAAACTAATCTTAGATTCTGGTAGGTAGGTCTTCCAGAATCTTGCCAAATGAATCTTGGACTCTGGTAAGTTGGTTTACCAGAATCTTGGAACAATAAAGAAATCTAGTTGGGAGAATTACCATGTATTTTTTTCTTAATTTTGGGGGGCTGACAACAGCAGAATTTCAGTGGGTCAACTAAGACTACAATTCTCGGTTACCCAGTTCTGATTTATTACACCCAGTTCCATACGTGTCACCTACGGAGAAGGTAGTTGTTACCCTTCACAGTGGTCTGAAGCCTTCTCTGGCCTGGAACTGGCCCAAGAAGCCATGTCCATGGTCTTTACACTCCGTGGTGTCCATCAAAGATAGTCATCCCATAAATCATAGGAAAGTGCCACCCCAGAACAGCCGTTTTAGGGTCCCACTGAACCCTAGAGTATTTGGGGCTCAGAATTGTTTTCCATTGGCACAAGAACCCAGGGGAATGAGAGCAAAATAAGCATCTTCAGATCTTCCTCAAATCCCCTTTGGAGTCTAGTTTTTTTTAAAGCATGGCTGCTTGGCCACAAAAATATGATCCGTTCCGGACATAATGAGCAGTTCGTTCCATACACGTCACATTGATCTTTGTTCATTTCAGGACAACAAGCCACAGTTTAACCTGCTCCACCCTCTGGAACCCGCAAAGCTTTTTCTCTGTGGAGAAACCCACCGTATTTACACAGTGTAGCAGGCACCCTTTTCCAGCCAGTGATACACAAGCTTCAAAGCGCCAAGCTCCATCCAGGCCTTCTCAATTGAGGCTTGGGGTTTGCAAGAATTCACCTCAAGACCACAGGCTCAGGGGTTGTGATACCGATGACCTAGATTTGCAAAAAGAAAACCCCAGAATTTAAATCAGTATAAATTTAAGGAGCGCCACTGCATTAATCGGTTGCAGCAAAAACAACAAAGAGACTTGTGGTACCCTGAGGCAAACAACGTTGTCGTTTTGTGGGAAAGGCTTAGCCCCAAGGCTTTCAAGAGCGGCTTGCATAAATCCATACTAAGGCAATGTCTGCCCTCAGATTTCCAGGTTGAAAAGTACAATGCCAGATAAGGCAAATGAGTTCTAAATTACTTCTGCTGGGCAGCTTGAAGTGCCTTGAGCAAGAGGAGAAACGGAAAATCTATTTAGGATGAGAGGGCTTCCTAAACGTGGCTTAAAATGGCCCAAAGTTGATTGGGACTGATTTTATTATTTTTAGCTATTTTATATCTAGATGGAGGGGTTTGTGAGACTGAATTAGCGACTTTTCACTGTTGCTCTTTCTGATCAACAGCTTAAGCGTTTCATCCTAGCTTCTCAGTTCATGCCCCTAAACATCTCCCTTTCAGTTCTGCTCTCTGATATTTTCCTGTGTGTGACAAAATCCTAGTGCCAGCTTACTGGCACACCTTCATTGTGATCCTTTCATTGTGAAGTCTGAACACAGACTTCAGAGGATAATTAGAACGGCAAAAAAAAACAATGGCTACCAATTTGCCTTCCATTGAGGACCTGTATACTGCACGAGTCAAAAAGAGCGCTGTGAAAATATTTACAGACCCCTTGCATCCTGGACATAAATTGTTTTAACTCCCACCGTCAAAATGACGCTAAAGGGCACTACACACCAGAACTAGACACAAGGACAGTTTTTTCCCTGAACGCCATCACTCTGCTAAACAAATAATTCTCTCAACACTGTCAAACTATTTACTAAGTCTGCATTACTATTACTATTAATCTTCTCAGAGTTCCTATCACCCATTTCCTCCCACTTATGATTGTAACTTTATTTCTGGTATTCTTACAATAAGATTGATTGTTTCCTGATATGATTTGATTGCTTATTTGCACCCTATGACTATCATTAAGTGCTGGGCCTTATGATTCTTGACCAATATATTTTGTCTTTTTATGTACACTGAGGGCATCTGCACCAAAGACAAATTCCTTGTGTGTCCAATCACACTTGGCCAATAAAGAATTCTATCCTATCCTTTTCTATTCTTTATCTACACAAACCAGCACAAAACTGCAGTAGATCCCTAAGAGTTCCAATATCTCAGGAGCTGCCACAAAGAAGAGGGAGTCAAACTATTCTCCAAAGCACCTGAGGGCAGAACAAGAAGCAATGGGTGGAAACTAATCAAGGAGAGGAGCAACTTAGAACTAAGGAGAAATTTCCTGACAGAACAATTAATCAGTGGTACAACTTTCACCCAGAAGTTGTGAAAATGCTCCAACACTGGAAGTTTTTAAGAAGAGATTGAATAACCATTTGTCTGAAGTGATGTAGGGTTTCCTGGCTAGGCAGGGGGTTGGACTAGAAGACCTCCAAGGTCCCTTCCAACTCTGCTATTGTATTGTACTGTAATTAAGGCACCACCTTTAGTCTTACAATGATTCAAAGGCTGCACTTTGAAACTAAGCAAGCCTTGGAATGAAACCGAATTTAATTTCATGTAATTTACATAGAAGTGAAGTTCAGTGTAGATAAATTCAATCAAGCCCTTTCATAGTTTTTTCTTTCTGTCTCATTAGCAATCAGCCTTGGTTGGTCATTTTTAGAAAGGCATTGTGGTTTTCTGACCTCAGTAGATGGGCTCTAGAGATGTCCACTTATCCATCGAGATGAAAGCTGGAAGCTGTAACTCATAATTCATAAGTCTATGCCTCAAGCTGCCTTCTATACAATACAATACAATACAATACAATACAATACAATACAATACAATACAATACAATACAATACAATACAATACAATACAATACAATACAATACAATACAATACAATACCAGAGTTGGAAGGGTCTTTGGAGGTCTTCTAGTCCAACCCCTTGCCTAGGCAGGAAGCCCTATACCATTTCAGACAAATGGCTATCCAACATCTTCTTAAAGACTTCCAGTGTTGGGGCATTCACAACTTCTGGAGGCAAGCTGTTCCACTGATTAACTGTTCTAACTGTTAGGAAATTTTCCTCAGTTCTAAGTTGCTTCTCTCCTTGATTAGTTTCCACCCATTGCTTCTTGTTCTGCCCTCAGGTGCCTTGGAGAATAGCTTGACTCCCTCTTCTTTGTGGCAACCCCTGAGATATTGGAAGACTGCTATCATGTCTCCCTTGGTCCTTCTTTTCATTAAACTAGACATACCCAGTTCCTGCAACCGTTCTTCCTAGGTTTTAGTCTCCAATCCCCTAATCATTTTTGTTGCTCTTCTCTGAATTCTTTCTAGAGTCTCCACATCTTTCCTACATCGTGGAGACCAAAACTAAATGCCGTATTCCAAGTGTGGCCTTACCAAGGCCTTATAAAGTGGTATTAACACTTCACGTGATCTTGATTCTCTCCCTCTATTTAGTTCTATAGCTTTCTGCCCACAAAGCTGGCATCAGAGATATGTTAAAAACCTTTTATCATACATGGTGGACATGCAAATGGGGCAAAAAGATACTGGAAAATGATGCAATCATGGCTTGTTCAAACCAGAAATTTTTCTCCTAGGTGTAATACTGGAGGGGTATAAGAAAGATGTGCTTTATCTAATTAGACATGTACTAACTATGGTGGCCCATATAACTTAAGCGCAATATTGGAAAAAAGAAAATACACCATCAGAGGTAGATATATTTAGGAAAATTCTGGCCTGTGCGGAAGCATCACCCTTGAATTAAAAAATAAAGGGGAATCAGAATATTTTGAAGTTTGGAACAGATTTTATTATTGGTATAAGACAAGGTGGCAAGACTGGAACAAACTGTATATAATGTGAGTGGATAGAAGGATAGATCATGTATTAAGTAGGCTAACAGTTATTGGATGAGATTATCTGTATATAATGGGATTGTATGGTCACTACGACTTCGCGGTGCTGCACTGTTTCAAATGTAAAAACAATAAAAATATTTTTTCTAAAAAAAAGAGATATGTTGAAAAAGGTTACAAGCTCTCTATTCCTTTCCCCCTTTTCCTTTCCTTTCCTGTTATTTAAGCTGCTCTTTCCTCAAATGCAAATAAATCAAGGAACCCATAACTCTTCATAAAATCATCTAACAAAGGGTCCCAAACTGAGTGACAAGCCCTAAAAATCTATAAATCTACACCATGTGAATAAAAGGCGACTTGCAAATGTTGTGGGAGGACTGTTTGATGAATGGCCACAGAAAGTACTTTCCTCATTTCCAATGGCAAACTTCACAACCTCCACTGTCATCAACCAACAGCCAATCAATCTACTAGGGCACAGTCAAGAAAGAGAGGTGTGTGTGTGTGTGTGTGTGTCAGTGGTGGGTTTCTGCAGGCTCGCACCTACTCGCGAGAGCCTGTTGGTGAAATTTAGAGAACCGGTGAGAGGGGGTTCCACCGGCGTACCTGGAAGTAAATCTGGCCTGCCGCTGCCAGTGACCCAACGGAAAGGAAAGGAAAGGAAAGGAAAGGAAAGGAAAGAAAGAAGGAAAGAAAGAAAGAAAGAAAGAAAGAAAGAAAGAAAGAAAGAAAGAAAGAAAGAAAGAAAGAAAGAAAGAAAGAAAGAAAGAAAGAAAGAAAGAGCCTAGGGTAGTCTCTGGTTAGGGTGAATTTTTAGTAATTAATTGTGGGATTTTAGCGCAGGGTTAACTGTTTAATTTGTTTTTATCTTATATTTATTGTTCTTATTTTTGTATTTCGTTGCTTTTATTGTTTTAATTTCCCTGTGCCCCGCCTCGAGTCCATTCGGGGAGACAGAGCGGGTTATAAATAATAATAATAATAATAATAATAATAATAATAATAATAATAATAATAATAATAATAATAATAATAATAATAATAATAATAATATTATTATTATTATTATTATTATTATTATTATTATTATTATTATTATTATTATTATTATTATTATTATTATTATCACAATTGAGTCCAAAATTTTGGTTGCTAAGCAAGAGTGTTGTTAAATGAGTTTCACCACATTTTAAAAGGTGGCCACTCCCACCCTGTCACATGACTGCCAAGCCACGCCCACAAAATAGGCCACACCTACAGAGTAGGTTCTAAAAAAAACTGGTGTGTGTGTGTGTGTGTGTGTGTGTGTGTGTGTGTGTGTGTACACACCTGGGGGAGGGGAGGTAGCTCCAGGAACTGAAGCCAGCCAGTCTTGGTTGATTTCTATTTCGATATCAAGTTGGCAAAAACCCTGCAGGCAAAAGAACTTGCTGGAGCAAAGGTTTGTGGTCAGAGCAAAGAGATTTTACAGGAAATAGTATCTGGCTTGCTGCAGACTAATGCACAACGTGGTTACTGGAAAGTCCAATATAAAATTGGGTGGCTACTACATTTTCAGCAGAAGCTTTTGACCTGAAAACCAGCAGTGCTCCGGTGAGGAGAATTGGTCATGTCTTCCAGTGCTTTTACACGCAAAACACACACACCCCGAGAGAGCTAAGACCGAAATAATCATTCTTCCTCTCTAAGGAACTTACAGAAGCTCCAGTCCATCAAAGTAGAAGGCAATTCAGGCATTTCAAAGAGGGATCAGTTCTTATCATCTTTATCCAACTTCAGTTGCAAAGCACTTTGGAGAAAGGTATGATCAAATGTCATACAGAAGACTTGTTCCAGCCCGGAGGACAACCAACACAATGCCTTGACAACATGCCAATACCTATTATTGTATCTGATTGTAAATGATTTGTGTAGTCCAATTCTAAATAGGCCATTTCCTATGTTGCTGGGAAAGCTGAGAGAGAGTGCGAGAGAGACAGACAGAGAGAGAGGAAGGGAGGGGGGGGAGAGAGGGAAGGAAGGAAGGAAGGAAGAGAAAGAAAGAGAAAGAAAAAAAGAAAGAAAGAAAGAAAGAAAGAAAGATAGATAGATAGATAGATAGATAGATAGATAGATAGATAGATAGATAGATAGATAGATTTTCTAGCATCCTTTATTATATTCTGCGCCTTTTTTTCACCATATACTACATCTATAGATTTGCTATATTACATACTTCCATCACTAGGAATAGCAGAGTCACCTTTTTTTAAAAAAAAATATGGGTTGCCACATTTAAAGGATTTTTCTAGCAGGCGAGAACTAACCTGTCCAGGTTCCAAAACTAAGTAAGATCAACCTACTTAGAAACACCACCATTTGATCAACTATGTTCATGAATTGTCCATGACCAATCTGACATGCTCTCCAAACATGTGGACCATCTCCCAGAATCCTTAGCAAAGGTCATGGGTGGCTGAGGAATTCTGGGAATTGAAACAGATATATCTGGATGGCTATGGGTATGGGCAAATCTTAGATATATCTGTTTTGTCCCTGCCATGTTCTTGAAGGCGGCCATTGGAATGGTGTAGATGAGTGTTTCTCAACCTTGGCAACTTTAAGTCCTGTGGACTTCAACTCCCAGGATTCCCCAGCCAGTATCTGAATGAAGATACATTCAGTCTTTTACCACAATCTAATTAGGGTTGATTGAGTCGCTCTGTCTGATCTTGAGCCATTTTCATCTACCTTCATTATCTGTCTGAATCCATCCACTGTAGGATGAGGGCTCTTCATTGAAGGTTGTTATGGGTTGTAACCCATCACACAGGTCCAGTGAAGGTCGATAAATAAATGTTCTTCCACGTCCCTTTTTAGGGGAAAAGGATGAGAGAGAAGACCCGAAGCCTTCCAGGTAGTTTCTGCAGCTGAAAGTTGACTTTAGAATAAGAATATAGAATAGCAGTTGGAAGGGACCTTGGAGGTCTTCTAGTTAAGCAAGAAACCCTATACTACTTTGGACAAATGGTTAATTCACTTTAATCAAGATCTCTTCACTCCAGGATCTTCACCACCATGCTATACTAACCGCACCAACCCTCAATTTAAAAAAGGAAAAAGGGAACGAAAACATGCATTTAAATGTGGGTTCCTCTGTGCTTTCTGAGCTTAGTTTTTTGCTTGCAGATGTTTCATTAGAAAGTCTGCACGACAACTCATGATGTTGCCTAGTTTGGTAGTGAAACGTCTGCAAGAAACCCAGCAAACTCAGAAAGCACCAAAGACCCCAACCGTTCCATCCTGAGCTACAAATATTATCTTCCATCGATGCATTCAAATGTTATTTCTACAGTCATTTCCTCTTTAAAAAAAATCTTCCCATGCATGCATTCTCTCAAGGCCTCTGCAAATCTCTTTTCAGACATACTTTGGAGTTGAGGACTCTAAAAATGTGCATTTGCTTTTGAATATATGCATTTTTAAAAAATATATGAAGAACCAGAAGCTGTACTGGTGTGTATGTGTCTGTCTGTCTGTCTGTCTCCCCACCCCCTCTGTGTGTGTGTGTGTGTGTGTGTGTGTGTGTGTGTGTGTAAAACGCAAGCCTTTTAAAGCTAAAGGTTCCCCTCATACATATGTGCTAGTTGTTCCTGACTGTAGGGGGCGGTGCTCATCTCCGTTTCAAAGCCAAAGAGCCAGCACTGTCCGAAGACGTCTCCATGGTCATGTGGCCAGCATGACTAAATGCCAAAGGCACATGGAACGCTGTGACCTTCCCACCAAAGGTGTTTCCTATTTTTCTACTTGCATTTTTCATGTGCTTTCGAACTGCTAGGTTGGCAGAAGCTGGGACAAGTCACGGGAGCTCACTCTGTTACGCGGCGCTAGGGATTCGAACTGCCGACCTTTCTGATCGACAAGCTCAGCGTCTTAGCCACTGAGACAGGGAATATCTCATCCCCATATGAATTTGGGGCAGCGCAGATCATTTCCGCTAACACTGGAATTTACAGGGCTGTGATTCTTCTGTCATCCTGCTTCTTCGAAAAGGTTTCTAGAATTCGGCGGAAAGTGGAACCCCTAGTTCAGATTTCGATTCGAATGTAGAAAGCTGCCCTCTGGTGGCCCAAGTGTGCAAACCACCCTCGGTTTCTTCAATGCCAAGTGCAGAAGAGGTTCTGGTAGTTAAGAGGACAGCTACAGGGTCAGAGCAAAGCGTGACCCATGGCAATAATTTAACCCTGAGAAATACAGGGACGGCATCATCCATTTGGTCGAGAGTCCTCCTCCACCTCCACCACCTTCCCTTCCACCTCCTCCTTTCCCCCCCCCCCCCTGTTTTATCAGCCCACTCTTCTACAATAAGTAATTTCCCCTCAATGCCTCAAATCACTCTCAATACCACTGTGGTGCACATGTGGCCAGCGTGAAGTATGAGGAGGTCACAGCCTCTGTGTCTTCCGTTCGTGTGGGGTTTTCATTAGATGGGAATGACCACAGAATTAAACCAGCACTGGCCAGGATCACTGCCCACTAATTGCTCTGGTGTGGGCTTTATAGTATCACCACAATTTCCCCTCGTCAATACTGGGACTTCTCCACTTAATCCAGCGGCCGTCAGGATTAAATGAAGAGGCAAACCTCCCTTGTTAGATAAAAACCCTGGGCCTCTGCTGTTATTATTATTTTTAAATATATTATTATTATTGAATCGTTGTGGCCTCTTCAGTCATTTAACCTCAGAGGCTTGTAAAGCGGTGGAGCCTTTGTCTTAACCAAGGACGCACCAAAGCAACATCTCTATGGAGAGTCTCAGTCATCTAATGTCTTGGTTGGCAACTGGACTTCCTGGTTTTTCTCTGAAGGCGTTTTGCTTCTCACCCAGAGCTGAAGAAGCTTCTTGGAGGAGAAGCGAAGCGTCTTCAGAGAAAAACCAGAAAGTCCAGTTGCCTCTTGAAAAAGCACCTTTGGGACAACTATGACCTGGATGGCTGAAAATCTCTGCAGACTTTTAGCTATGCAATTTGGGATGAAGACCCTTGGAATGGTGGTGGGAGTCGGAATGGATTTCCAGAGGGGCAAAATAATAATAATAATAATATTTTTTTTTATATACCGCGTCCTCTCCCCAAGGGGACTCGGAGCGGTGTACAGGGAAAAATTAAAACACATAAAAAATATATACAGGAATAAATACAATCAATAAAAACAAATTAAATTTAATTGTCCCTGCACTAAAATCCCCATTTTAAAACTAATGTTCCCTGAACCCTGCAAGGTAGAGACTAACCTAGGCCGGCCAAGCAGAAAAAGTATGTTTTTAATTTCTGACGGAAGGAGCGGAGGTCCGTGGTTGTTCTAATGTCGGGGGGAAGGTCGTTCCAGAGGGCTGGGCCCGCCACAGAGAAGGCCCTTCCCCTGGGCATCGCCCGCTGACAAAGTCTAGTGGACGGCACCCGGAGAAGTCCCTCTCTGTGGGAGCGAATCGGCCATGAGGAAGTATGGGGCAGGATCCGATCCCGCAGATAGCTAGGTCCCGAGCCATGGAGCGCTTTAAAGATGATAACTAACACCTTGAAGCGCAAGACTACAGGAACACCTTGAAAATGCAGACCATTTGCACTATTCAGATGACTCTGAGGGCACAGATAAACCTGCAAGTGCTTCCAAGACCCTCCAAAAGGATGCAAATGTCCAGCTGTCTGCAAGGAGCGTAAATCCTTCCATTCCCCACCATCCTGTCAGAGCTGAAGAAGCTTCTTGGAGGAAAAGCGAAATATCTTCAGAAGAAAAACCAAAAACTCCAGTTGCCTCTTGAAAAAAAGCACCTTTGGGACTAAGCAAAATCTCCAGTTACGGGAGAGTCACTTACAAAAAGGCACATTCAGGTTCAGTCATTAACCAGGAGCTCACCAGAAGTCCATTTGCATCAGGGTATCAAGTCCTCACCTGGGGATCTTTTGACAGTCACCTTAACCTGGAACCCATCTGCTGAGACTACCTGCCATTATAGGATGGCACGATATACTGCAACTGGGCTGGGCTGATTTTAAGAAACTATGTGGGAATTAAAGTGGTTTTGGCTTGTATGGGAGGCCATCACAAAATGCTGGGCCTGGAAAGTTGAAATCACACTGTAGAAGAAGACAACAGCAAATCACAATTCTGTTGTTTCCAGGAAATCTGCCAGGATAGGTCCACGAGGGCACGAAGAGTAAAGCTTAACAAAGAAGAAGTAACTCAACAGGTGGCCTATGTGGTTTTTCTTCCAGCTAAGAATCTTTGCTCTTTTCAAGGGTGCAAAGGCAAGGAGAGGGAGAATATGCCTTAACCACAAAGGTGATGAAGGATCTGGAGGCCAAATCATATACAGAACAGTTGAGGGAGCTAGGAGTGTCTTAGCCTAGCTCCCTCCAGAGACAAATTGGGTAGGACAGGAGTCAGCAACCTTAAACACTCAAAGAGCCACAAAGGTCCTAACTGGAAGCCCCCCCGTTCAATTCTGGAGCCGACTGGAAGTCCAGTTTCCCACCATAGTTTTCTCCTAGCGCAGCGTCCTTTTTCCTCTACCTGTCCTAACCGAAAGCCCTATCAATTGTGGAGCCGACTGGAAAACACATCCCCTGCCATGGAGTCTCCTCCTGGCGCACTGTGCTTTCCCCCTCCTAATTTTGCAAAGCTTCTTCTCTGGTAACATTGTACTGCAAACTAGGGCATACAAAACCTTTGCCAGACCAATCCTCGAATACAGCTTGTCTGCCTGGAATCCACACTGCATACCATACATTAATACGATTGAGCGAGTCCAGAGGTATTTCACGAGAAGAGTCCTCCACTCCTCTGCTCGCAATAGAATCCCTTATGCCACCAGGCTCAAACTTTTGGGCTTGGACAACATAGAAGTATGCCAACTAAGGTCTGACCTAAGCATAGTACACAAAATTGTCTGCTACAACGTTCTACCTGTCAACGATTATTTCAGCTTCAACTGCAATAATACATGGGCAAACAATTGATACAAACTCAAAGTAAACCACCCCAAACTCGATTGCAGAAAATACGACTTCAGCAACAGAGGGGTCAATGCCTGGAATGCTCTACCCAACTCCATTGTTACAGCCACAAACCCCCATAGGTTCAACCTTAAACTGTCTATGCTGGACCTCACCCCATTGCTAAGAGGTCCATAAAGGGGCGTGCATAAGCGTCTTCTACCCTTGTCCTAATGTCCCTATTTAATTGTACTCATTTCCTTTGTTCATGTCCATGTTTATACTTACACCTGTTATCTTGTACACATTTGACAAATAAAATAAAATAAAATAAAATAAACTTACGACCACAATTAAGCCCAACTTTTCTGTTGTTAGGTGAAACATTTGTTAAGTGAGTTTGCTCTATTTTACGACCTTTCTTGCCACAACTGGTAAGTGAATCACTGCAGTGGATAAGTTAGCAACACGGTTGTTAAGGGAATATGGCTTCTTCATTGACTTGGCTTGTCAAAAGGTTGTAAAAATGGATCACATGACCCCGGAACACTGCAATGGTCATAAGTATGAACCAGTTGACAAGCTTCTGAATTTTGAAGGGGATGCGACAAAGGTCGTGATTGTGAAAAGCAGTTCATAAGTCACTTTTTTCCAGGGCCGTTGTAACTTTGGATGGTCACTAAATGAACTGTTGTAAGGCGAGGACTATCTACATTTCCAAGTGTTGCAGCAGTCACGTGATCGCCATTTTCAACCTTCCCAGCCAGCTTGCGATGAGCAAAGTCAATGGGAGAAACCGATTCACTTAACAATGATGTGATTCACTTAACAACCGTGACATAAAAGGTCAAAAATCAGGCCCAATTCGCTTAATAACAGCCATCCTTAGCAATAAAAAGTCTGGTCTCGGTATCTACCAAGAAAGCAATTAGGCCCAATTCTCAGGTGGTCAATGCCTGAAGGAATGTTGGTGTTCTGGGATGGGGGGAGAGTAAGAATTAAAACAATTGAAGAGGCGGAGGCCTTTCTTAAAAAACATTCCTCAATCCTGGAGGACGAAAATGGGGGAGCGGGAGGGGCCATGGCTCTGCCCACTGGCGGGAAGGAAGAAGAAGACACAATAGCCAAAAGACTCAGATCACAAAAATGATTTTTCTTTTACCTTTATATACTGTAATTCCTAAACGGATGCTAACAGAAACAAATGATTGAATGCATGAAACTTATGATATGATATGTATGTATCTCTTTCCACCTTATATTGAAAAACATTTTCTTTATGTAACCTCGGAGGCGACCACCACCTCCGACATGGAAGCCCTAAAATATTTCTTTTCTATCCTACATACCCTTTTCCTTTTGAAAAAATTCGTAAAAACCAATAAAATTGTTGTTTAAAAAAAAAATCAGGCCCAATTCGCTTAATAACAGCCATCCTTAGCAATAAAAATGCTGGTCTCGGTATCTACCAAGAAAGCAATTAGAACACAAATACTACAAACGGTAAGAGATATAAGATTGGACTACTATTGGATGGATACAGGATGATGGAATGAAATGCTATAATTAAAATTAATTAAAATTTAGTTAAATTTGGAATATTTTGTATAAAATGAAGTAATAATAGTTATAGTCAAATAAATGATTAACAATGATAATTGTGTGTGTGTGTGTGTGTTTGTGTGTGTGTGTGTGTGTATTAGATTGATATATGAAATTTTATACAAATTGTAAGTGAGGACTATGGAGAGGATGCACAAAAGTTTTGTAACCAAAGATAAACAAATTTATCTAGAATACAATTTTAAAATGTAATATTACTGGAAGGTTTTGGAATGACGTGATAAATGCCATAATGTAAACTTCTTCTAAACTTAGAATATCTTATATAAAAGGAAGTAATAATGGTGGCAGTCAAATAAATGTTTAATGAGGATAATAATTCTATGCATATGTATTGGTTGGACAATATGAGATTTTATATAAACTCTAAGTGAGGACTGCGGTGAGAGTTCACAGAAGTTTTGTAACCAACTGGAGGATGCTTTTTATGTTTTATGTCTGTTTATGTTTGTTTGTTTAAAAATAAAATAAATTGTTTAAATACAAAATTCTGGTCTCGGCTATAAGTTGAGGACTACCTGTGCGTTAATTTCATTTCTTGTTTTTGCTTTAACTAAGTAAAACCTCCCCATTATTCTGAGGCCCTTTTTCTGCTGCCAGGTTTGAACGTCTCCTTAAAGTGTCTGCTTCAAAATGAGATTCTGTGCGGTTTGCAAGGCATTTTCTGTTTAACTTGCCTCAAAGTGCTCCAAAGAGCTTCAAGTACATTAGCGGCCAGTCTAGTACATCTCGGCTCTAACCCCTAGACCCCTGCCAATCAATCTCGCTGACACCCATTAAAATGAGCTCATGGTGCTGATTTTATGGCCGGATTAAGTGGCATATCTGTCGATCAGCCCATCCAAAAATGAGCGTCACAATGCTAATGATTTTGTTATGGATCTTTAATGATTGCCCACATTGCTATCAGCCGGATTAGCTTTGCGGAGAGAAGAGAGAGGCTAACGAAATACTCGGCTCAGGACTGGCTTTTTTACTCCTTTGTGGTAATAGGAAAAGAATCCTGAATAATTAGCTCGGTCAATTAAATATATTAAAATCTTTCCTCACCTCCTGTCCTATTTTTTTCCCCTGCAGAGGACACCAGCAAAAAGGAAACAAGGGAGAAACTTAGCAATCTGATGGGTTTTTTAGAGCGCTCCCTGATTGTGTTGAAAATCGTCTTTTGCAGGTTTTCTCTCCTTTGACCTCTGTCAAGTTAGTAAACATGGTTGTTAAGTGAATCTGGCTTGGCTTGGCTTGTCAGAAGTTTGCAAAAGCTGATCACATGACACACACACACACCCTCCAAGACACTGCAACCGTCGTAAGTATGAACCACTTGCCAAGCATCTGAATTTGGATCGTGCGACCACGGGGGATGCTGCAACATGTGAAAACAGTCATAAGTCGCTTTATCAGCGCCGTGGTAATTTTTTAACGGTCACTAAATGAACTCTTGTACGTCGAGGACTCCCTGTACAATCCTTGGTTGAATAAGCAGAGACACGGAGTCCAACTCACATGAAGTATTAGCACCACTTTATAAAGCCCGAGTGAGATCACGCCTGGACATTGAGACTTTCGAAAATGTGCACAGAAGAGCAATTAGGATTAAAGGCCTGGAGACTAAAACATATGAAGAACGGCTGCAGGAACTGGGCATGGCTAGTCTAGAGGGAAAGAGGACTAGGGGTGACATGAGGGCAGTGCTCCATATTTGAGGGTCTGCCACAAAGAAGAGAGAGTCAACTTGTTTTCCAAAGCACGGACAAGAAAAAAAATTGTTGGAAACTAATCAAAGCCGGCCTAGCGTAGTTTTTAATTTGTTTTATCAGGGGTTTTAATAGGGGTTTTAGGACAGGCCAACTATTTAATGTATTTATAATTGTATTTTATGTTTTATATTATCGATTTTACCTGCCTGTACACCGCCCTGAGTCCCAGTAGGGAGAAGGTGCGGTATATAAATTTAATAAATTCTAATTCTAATTCTAAAGAGAGAAGCAACCTAGAACTGAGGACAGACTCCCTAACAGTGAGAACAATCAACCAGTGGAACAAGGTGCCTTCAGAATTTATGGATGCATCTGCTTCATTCCTGGAAGTTTTTCAGAAGAGACTGGACAGGCACTTGTTTGAAATGCTATAGGACAGGGCTGGCAAATTCCTGGCCCGCAGGCTAGATGCGTCACACGCTGGCCACGCCCAGTTTAGCAAAGAGTAAAAAAGTCCCGATACGTCATGTGACTCCGTCGTGAAGACCTGAGGTTGACACCCCTGGTATAGGGTCAACTGCTTGAGCAGAGAGGTTGGTCTAGAAGAACTTCAAAGTCCCTTCCAGCTCTATTCTGATGTATTGCATGGCCACTGCAGTGCCCATGGGGGCACAAGCACAACATTTGGGGAAATTCGTGCTTACAACCCACTCCACTGCATCCCCACAGGCCATGAGCCTGCTTTCCATCCCCCCAAGCCCCACAGCCTCCTTCCCACCCCTTATTGCTGAATTTAGATAAGTTTCTCAACCTTGGCGAGTTTAAGACGAGTGGACTTCAACTCCCAGAATTCAGCTGGCTGGCTGGGGAATTCTGGGAGTTGAAGTCCACCCGTCTTAAAGTCTCCAAGGTTGAGAAACACTGAACTAGAGGATTAATGTTCTGTCCACGGCCTCGGAATAAACAAGAACCCAAACTTGGCTGTTTGCCATTACTAATAAGCAAGATAAGCAGTCCCTTGGCTGAGAGCCAAGAAACTCATGGCACAGGCTTGGCTTTGCAGCAAACTTTCACACAAGCCTTCAAACTCACTGGAAACTGAACATGCACAGGCTTCAAGTCACACAGGCATTCATGACTCTTTCACTGAACGGTTGTTTCCTGCAAATGTCCCCTCCCATCGCCTCACCTGTAAACTCTCTGGGAGGGGCCAATCAACAACCACCTGGTGCCTAATCACCTTCTGTGAGTCTGCCTCCTGAGTTGCTACCTCCGCCTCTCAGCTCTTCGCATTCTAGCATCAGGGACAAACTGACTCTGGTCTTCCCCACTGCTCCATGCCTCAGGCGCCTCCTGGTGGCTAACCAGCCTCTCTGGTCCCTGCTCTGACTCCGAAGACCCCCCAGGGTCTTCCTCAGCCTCCAGGGTAGACTCATATTGTTCCTCACTATCAGAGCCCATCATCAGCTCAGCCGGTCCCTGCTGGGCCACAACAATTACTGTATATGAAATTGACTTTCTATATACCGTTCAAATACAGAGAGCCTCCCCAGCAGAGCCCATTTATACACCTATATCAGAAATGAATCATAGTCCAATAAACTGTCTGTATACTGATTTTAGCCATCCCTCTGTCTTTGGGGGAAAAACACATCAGTTGACATCTAAGTTGTATGAACACAATCACGTTGGCTTTGAAGAGTGATGAGCCAGCAAAGGAATTCTGCCACCCACTCACGCAGCCTTCATCACAGCTTGACTTAAATCTGAAATTGTCTCTTCTTACGTATTGGCAAGTGGAGGGAAATACAGCTCAGCAACTTTCCGCATGAATTTGCCCCATGTTACTAATTTTCAATGGGGACAGGAAGGCTGAGTGTGGAGGAGTGTGGTAGACACAAATCTGTCTATTTCGGTTTCAATGATTCTCATTTTCCCACCTTGGGCCCGTTTCTACCTCTGCAAATTCATCAAAAAGAATTCTGCAGGAGCCACAATTTGCATGTTCCAAGGGGTTATTCGCCCTTCAAGAGCTCAATTTTGCACGTAACGCTTTGAACATAAATCTGTTGGCAAGCACTTTTTCTCGAGTCATTGATGGCGTTTCTCCTAATAAACACATTTTTGCATGAGCTTCATGAATGCATATCTGTTTTGGACAGCCGCTTGTCCGGAATGATATAAAGCAGGGGTGTCAAACTCAAGGCCCAGGGGGAGGATCTGGCCCAGTGGTGGGATACAACCAGTATGCCCCAGTACGGGCCTACCGGTGTCTGCTGGGAACACCAGGTACCATTCCAGTAAGGGGTTCTTAGAATTTACTTGGAAGTAAACATTCAAATGAACATAAGATTGTAACCTGAAAATTAGTTCTTAACTCTGCTTGTTTTTCTTTTGGGGTTTTGTGAGCTCGTCCTAAAAAAAAACTGCATGTGAGATAAAATCATGATTGTACAAAGAAATAGACAATGACAAAAATCTCATTTTATGACTTACTAATAGCAAGAAGCAAGTAAGAAGGAATACAGCAGGGCAGGACAAATGAATCATATTCTTTAAAGTTAAACTGAAACTGAAAGATTCACTCAAACATCTTAATTGCTGTAATCCATGGTATTTCATAAATGGGATCCTGTGGCAAGATTGAACTGCCATTTTTAAATTCAGATTAAATGTGTTCAGTCAAGAATCAAGAAATTAATATCACTTGACTATACTGTGTTGACATATGTGCACACATGCAATAATTGAATCAGCAAAAACTAAATACTCTGTATAGCCGTTATGTATTTATTGCTGTTCCACACAGCCCTATCTTTTAGGAACTTGAAAATAAACATTTGAAATTTCAAAAGAAAAAAAAAGAATTTCTTTTATACTTGCCTTCTACATTTCTAGCCAAGATAGGAATTCACAGGAATTTAAGACACAAAGCACAAAAGTTTGGGTGGGTTTTTTTTTTAAATCATTCTGTTTCTAAACCAGTGAGTAACTCAACCGTGACCAAATTTGCATTCCTCAAGTGCCAGTCGAACCACAGATAATATTCCACTCTAAAAATTGCCACCATTCTGTCTAACACCTGTAGGAAACACAAGCAAATGGAAGGTTCTATTCAGTACGTCAAATTCTCTATCAGGAGAGAGAGCTAGAGGAGTGTGCAGGATATGCCTTGGCTGTACTTTGGGGTGGTGATGCTTGAGACCAAAGGGCTCTTCAAAAGCATTGAAATGACCATTTCTGCTTTTGCAGTTGAGTATCTGCTCCTTGCCAGTAATGGTTTTCTCTTACCTTCGCTACTGGTTCGGAATCAGAAGCACATGTGTGCATGCGCTTGTTTTGCTCGTGCGCAGTGCTTATATGCATGCGCAGAGCATCTGTGATGACATCTGAGTGGGTGGGCGGAGCCTCCCACCATCGCCACTACCGGATCGCCTGAACCGGGGCAAACCAGCAGAATACCCCCTCTGCTCCTCACCCTGCCCCCTTAGTTCACACACACACACACCCAAATTCCCCATTTGGTGAGGTTACCTATGTCAGGACAGATAGATCTCAATTTATAACCATTCGTTTAGTGATTTTTTTGAAGTTTATAGCAGCACTGAAAAAACGCGACACCACCGTTTTTCACACTTACAACCGTTAGCGCAGGGGTCCCCAACCTTTGCAACTTTAAGTCTGAAGGACTTCAGCTCCCAGACTTCTCCAGCCAGCTTTGCTGGCTGGAGAATTCTGGGAGCTGAAGTCCTTCAGGCTTAAAGTTGCAAAGGTTGGGGACCTCTGCGTTAGAGCATCCTTGTGGTCACATGATCGAAACTTGGACGCTCAGCAACTGGCATGCATTTATGACAGTTGCAGTGTCCCAAGGTCATGGGATCCCCTTTTGAGACCTGACAAACGAAGACAATGGGGAGGGCAGAGCCACATAACCACCGGCTTACTAACTTAACAAGTGCAGGGATTCACTTAACAACTTTGGCAAGAAAGGTTGTAAAATGGGGCAAAAGCAAACTGTTAGTGCAACAGAAATGTTGGGTTCAATTGCAGTTGTAAGTTGAGGATGATCTGTAGTAGGTATGTTCTCCACCGTGAGTTATTCATAAAAAATAATAAAGGCGGGATTTTAAAAAGGGAGATTAGACCAGTGGTGAAATTCAAATTTTTTCACTACCGGTTCTGTGGGTGTGGCTTGGTGGGCGTGGCTTGATGGCCATGGCAAGGTTACTGCAAAATCCCCATTCCCTCCAGATCAGCTGGGAATCGGGAGGCAGAGAATAGATGGGGGTAGGGCCAGCCACAGGTAGTATTTACCGGTTCTCTGGACTACTCAAAACTTCCGCTACTGGTTCTACAGAACCTGTCAGAACCTGCTGGATTTCACCCCTGGTTTAGACATTTACAAGGATGCCTGAATCGTGATTCCACATCCCACTGTGGGTTTTTGGTCTCTGGGAAATTCAATGATGTGGAATTCTCCTTGGCTACTCGGGTTTGGAGAGGGAAGCCGCAAATGCCTTTTTCTTTCAGGATTCAGATGCTCTTAATGCCTATTGATTACACAACGGCAGAGCCGCCTTCTGCCTGGTGCTTGTGGCAACTCAGGTCTGTAACATCAATTGACGTGACGCTGAGTTGGGCCATCCAGGGATGAAGAGCCATTGCCCACACCTTGGCAGGTCCCACAAAAATAAGGCTAGGAGGAACTAAGTGCCTTTTCTTATTATGCCATAACCACTAAGTGAGCTGCAATGACAGAACCAACAGGAAACAACCTTCAGCGCGAGAAATGCTAGAACGGCATCCATCACAGGGAACTTAGCAATAGCATGTAGAGTTATATACCGCTTCACAGGGCTTTTACAGTCCTCTCTAAGCCGTTTAGAGTCAGCCTCTTGCCCCCAACAATCTGGGTCCTCGTTTTACCCATTTTGGGAGGATGAGAGTCTGAGTCAAACCTGAGCCTGGTTAGATTCAACCTGCCAAATTGCAGGCAGCCAGGCTATTAAAGGGGTAGGACGACTAGATGAAGTGCCGTATGTAAGGATTGGGGAATTTCAGTGGATTCTCCAAGGCCATGATCTGACCTTCTGAAAAGTCACAGGGAAACCATCTGGGGGGTCTGATGACATCAAGAAAAGAGCACAACTGATGTGGGATGGGGAGGGTTTATTTGTATAAATTTGGTTAAGAAATGGAGGGAAAGGCAGAACCTTTACATGGACAAGAGGATTAATCACCCAAGGTTGCTAAGGCTAGCAGCTGTTGCTTCAGGGATTTCCTGCATCTGCATTTTCTGCATCGGATGAGGAGATGCACATCTTTCTCCTTCTGTCCTGGACACTTTTTACAGAGGCACGATTGAGAGCATTTTAACAAACTGCATCACTGTTTGGTTGGGTGGTAGCAGTGGCTCAGATAGAAAGTCCATACAGAGAGTGGTAAGGACAGTGGAGAAGATTATAGGAAGTTCACTTCTTGTTATTCAGGATACTGCTTATATGTTCTTAGAGCTCAAAGCATTGTTAAAGACCCCACACACTCACTTTATGGTCTGTTTCTGTTGCTCCCCTCTGGGAGGAGGTTTTGAAGTATTTCTAGCAGGACTACCAGATTCTGTAACCCTTTTGTTCCCTAAGCCATCCATCTGGTAAACTCACAAGATTTATTTTTCTCACCATCCACATGTAAACATCTGAACTAGACTGTGTTGTTTCTCTGTGTCATAATATATGTGGGTATATGCATAATTTTGTATTTATTTAGTTTGTCATGTTTACGTAGTATATATTGGAGGTGGTGACCATTTGAAAACTGTATGCAACGAAATTTCATTTTAATATATGCCAATTAGTGTATATTCAAAGTGACAATAAAAGTTATTCTACATTCTATTCTAATTCTAAGATGCTGCCGAGAATCAGTAAGTAGCAAACCTCTCTCGAAGCCATAGCCGTTATTCGCTTAATCCTCCATGCAATTGTTCAATTCTCCTTTGAAAATTGTTATATCAGCATGATCCCAGCAAATATTACCAATGGATGATGAAGTTGATAGTGATGGTGAACAAATGGATGACTATGCTCCAGCCCAATACTTCATGCTGTTGGCTGGGGAATTCTAGGAGGTGGAATCTCTACACTTTCAAGTTCCCAGGGTTAAAAATCTCTGTTCTAAATGCTACTGGTTTGCCTGAACCGGTAGTAAAAATGCTACTAACTCATCCAAACCAGTAGTAAAAATGCTACTGGTTTGCCCAAACCAGTAGTAAAAAGATATATTTTTTCTCTGGATCGTTGCATTCCTTAGCAAAGCCGGCTGAGGAATTCTGGGAATTGAAGTTCACAGGTCTTAAACTTGCCAAGGTTGGAGACCCCTGTTCTAGAGCAGGGGTCTCCAACCTTGGCAACTTTAAGTCTGAAGGACTTCAGCTCCCAGAATTCTCCAGCCAGCAAAGCTGGCTGGAGAATTCTGGGAGCTGAAGTCCTTCAGACTTAAAGTTGCCAAGGTTGAAGACCCCTGTTCTAGAGGACATCTTTCTAAAAGATTTTCTATTATTGTCATCTCTTTTAAACTTTATACATTGACTTTTTCCAGCTGGCCTTGTTAACCAAGGGTTCTGGCTCCTGCACAGGGTGGCCTATTAGCATCGAATTATAATGCCAAATCCATTCCTCTATCTATTATTCATTGGGAATTTAAAAGCAATCAAAAGGCACTCTGGATCATTTTGCTATTAAAGCAATCTGCTTCAGCGTTTGCCTCCTGCCAAAGCAAAGTTTTTCTCTCTCGCTTAAAATACATTAATGCCCCATTACAGGGATGGGATTTGAAGCCGTACTTATATATAGGAACGTCTTTGGAGATTTTGAAATAGATATAAACAAGCCGTCTCGTTTTAATGTGTTCATTAATACGGGAGATGATAGGGACAAGGGACAAAATATCTCTGCGCTCTTCACTCCCAAAGGGTGTCTGGGCTGCAGGTGGGAGGAATCTCTGCCCAGAGAAGGCATTTTCAATTAACAACATGGAGTTTTCTTTACTTTAAATACAATAAAATAAGGGCGAATGTGTCTCTAAAATAATTACTTTCTTCTTTTGCTTGTTTCCTTTCTCTGCAAATTGCCATTTGTCTATCAGGTCTGTCCACAGCTTATCTTCCCCCCCCCCTCTCCATTTACTGATAAAAGAATCATTTTATGCTACTGCTTGCCTATTAATTTGCTCTGTGCTCTGATTTGCACCAGATTTCTCTGAATTTGTTGCATTTGTGTCAAATTATACACACAGAATGAAAGGTGTATTCATGCAACAAACTCCAGAAAGAATGCAGAGAAGAGTAACAAAGATGACTGGAGGCTAAAACATACAAAGAACGATTGCAGGAACTGGGTATGTCTAGTTTAATGAAAAGAAGGACCAGGGGAGGCATGATAGCACTGTTCCAATATCTCAGGGGCTGCCACAAAGTCAAGCTATTCTCCAAAGCACCTGAGGGCAGGAGAAGAAGCAATGGGTGGAAACTAATCAAGGAGAGAAGCAGCTTAGAACTAAGGAGAACATTCCTGAAAGAACAATGAATCACTGGAACAACTTGTCTCCAAAAGTTGGGTGCTCCAACACTGGAGGCTTTTAAGAAGAGATTGAACAACCATGTTATAGGGTTTCCTACTGAGCAGGTGGTTGGACCAGAAGACCTCCAAAGCATCTTCCAACTCTGTTATTGTTCTTCTGTCTTTGCCACATGTATGCTGTGTAAACGCAATTTGATTAATTTATATTTCAAGGTGCTACTGTGCAAGTTAATTACTGGTAACTAATCAGATTAAGCAAACTATGTGAATATAGCCCATGACTACTCACCAGAGGTAAAGTTCAAGCAAATTCTGTCTGCTTATACCAGGGATGTCCAAACTAGGGAACTTTAAGACTTGTGGACTTCAACTCCCAGAATTCCCCAGCCAGCTATGCTGGCTGGGGAATTCTGGGAGTTGAAGTCCACAAGTCTTAAAGTTCCCAAGTTTGGATATCCCTGGCTTATACAGTTTGAAGGTTGGAGGTAGTAAAAGGCTTAAACGTTCTGGGTAAATATTCACACACCCCGAAAAAGACGGTTGTATCTGAATAAAGAAACTGCTTTTTGTCTGAAATAAAGCAGAAAGAAACTGGACCCAAGAACACCAGCCATAGAGTAGACTAAATGGCATGAAAAGAAACTGAGAAGTTGATGCCACATGGCCATGAAAAGTAATGTGCTGGCAAGTCCACACAAGTTGGGAGAAACTACACAAGCACTGGCAAAAAGAAAAGAAAATCAAGGCAATTAGCCACGGATCCCGAAACAAGCATTGCAAATGGTTTACAAGGTGGCGGGTGTCCCAACATACAGTGTGAATCCAGCAATTGTACAGAACTGATGTAGCGGTGTTGCCATATTTGTAGGCGCATGGCAAGGACAGCACTCTTATTTTTGCACCAACATGGTTGTCCAGCACTGTAAAAGAAAGACTGGAGCTGCGGCCTTTGTCCTTTTGTTTTTATTATTATTATTACAACAGACTAATATGGCTACACCTCTGGAAATTTAGTGTCAAGCTTTGAAAATTCCCAAGTTCAATGAAGAATGTAACATTGGATTGTTAAAAGTGAGAAACTGAAATTGGAGTTGCAACGTTTCCCCATCTCTGGGGTTCCTGTTTTTGCTTTCTTCCACAGCATCAAGGAAGCTCACAATAGAATCCCTGATGCCACCAGGCTCGAAATTTTGGGCTTGGACAACCTGGAACTACACCACCTACGGTTTGACCTAAGCATAGTACTGCTACAACATCCTACCTGTCAATGACTACTTCAGCTTCAACCTCAATAATACACGGGCAAACAATCGATACAAACTCAAGGTAAACCGCTTCAAACTCGATTGCAGAAAATACAACTTCAGCAACAGAGTGGTCAGTGCCTGGAATGCTCTACCTGACTCTTTTACTTTTACTTTATTTTCAATTTATATACCGCCCTTTTCACCAAAAGGGACTCAGGGCGGTGCACAGAAAGATAAAAAAACCCACACAATATACAAAATTTTAAAAACAATTAAATCAATAAGACTGTGCTAAAATTGAATAAATAGTTAAAAACATAAATAACGAATTAAAAGTCCCTAATCCATGTCAGGCCGGCAAGACGAAAGAAATGAGCTTTTACCATCCGACGGAAGAGACGTGGGTCCATGATGGTATGGATATCGGGGGGGAGGTCATTCCAGAGTGTCGGACCCGCCACAGAGAAGGCTCTCCCCCTGGGGGTCGCCAGTCGGCATTGACCGGCTGACGGCACCCTGAGAAGGCCAACTCTGTGAGAGCGGACAGGGAAGGGAGCGGACAGGGAAGGGAAGAATGTGGTAGGAGGCGGTCTCTCAAATAACTAGGACCCAAGCCATGGAGCGCTTTGAAGATGGTAACTACCACCTTGAAGCGCACCCGGAAGACCACAGGCAGCCAGTGCAAACTCTGTTGTTACATCCTCAAACCCCCCACAGCTTCAACCTTAAACTGTCTACTGTGGACCTCACCCCATTCCTAAGAGGTCCATAAAGGGAGCATGCATAAGCGCACCAGCGTGCCTCACGCCCCTGTCCTACTGTCTCCATTTATCTGTATTTACTTCCTTTGTTCATGTTTATGTTCATACCTATACTTGTTAACTTGTACATGATTGACAAACAAACAAATAAATAAAATAAAAATGACCTTGCCTATGGAAAAGACTTTCTCCCACATTAACCCGAAGATGCTTTTGCAATTGGTAAGTAGACCAAGTCCTCATTAAGCGTTAACAGAAACTTTCCCTGCCATAATATTTGTTCAGGCATGTGTGGTGCTTATAACCACAGCCAAACCAAACCTGTTAATTATTACAGTAAAGAGATTTTAAAAAGGAAGGGAGAGAGGAAAAACAGATTTTGTCCAAATGGCACCAGTAGCAGAAATGAAAGGAATGGTCAATTTATTACTAACTTTATGCATTGAAGTCTCCGGGCATGTTTTGTGTAGGTAATAACCGTTATGATTAACGTCTTTAGGACTGATGAGACTCTGGTCCATTGGATAAAAGGTGTATTGTTAATAGCAACCATACCTGGTTTTTGTTTTTTACTACCCAAACTGAGGTTAGAATGACCAAGCAGCCTTAACTTTCATCTGCCATTAGCGTCAAAGTAGCAGTTCTACACAGGAAATTAAACTACTCACTGGAGTATAGTTTTAATGTTTGTGGCTACACTTGACATCTCATGACTTATGGGACCTGTTATTTCCCTTTTTTTCCAAGACTTCAAGCACTTATTTGGTCTGCTTCCTCTGATGTGATCCTCTTACGTTTCTTGGTTAGAAGCTGTGCTCTGTTAATTGAATGTTTAAGTGGGAAGACAGGCACAAAAGAAAATGTATAGTCAGTATGGGGAGAGGATGAGGAGTTGAACAGGTTCAGGGGACAGAAAGTGACAGGAGGAGGAGGAGGGTTACGGATAGGAATAGGGTTTGTAGATATATCTACAAATGCCATACAACTTCTTCTAGCAGGGGTGTCCAAACTTGGGAACTTTAAGACTTGTGGACTTTAGGAGAATTATACACAGGAATGGGCAAAATGGATTGATTATATACAGAATAAATACCAGACTAGGAAATATTATGTAGCCTTTAGGTAAGAATGTTTAGATTGACAGGTGAACAGAGTAAATAATATATGGGATGTTTGGAATTATTAGAGTGGTGTATAGCGGAAGTCAGGGGGGTGGGTTTGAATGGGAGGTAGGGGAGGGCTAGGGTGGAGGGTGGGGAAATATATATGTATAATTAATTTTGAAGATGGGATTAATGGGATACTGTTACTTTAAAAGAAATTTATATTATGATTGTTGGGAGGAGAGGGGGTACAATATTTGTATGAGAAACTTATTTTAAGACGGGGGAAGGGGAGGGGGCATAGTACTTGTATGTGATTTATATTATATTTTAGGGGTGGAAAGGGGGGAAAACTTGTTTGTATAAAACTTTTTCAATTAAAAAAAAAAAGACTTGTGGACTTTAACTTCCAGAATCCCCCAGCCAGCATGGGTTCTGGGAATTGAAGTCCACAAGTCTTAAAGTGCTGGCTGGGGAATTCTGGGAGTTGAAGTCCACAAGTCCTAAAGTTCTCAAGTTTGGACACCCCTGCTCTAGAATCACCAACCATCGTTTTATCAAAATGGCAATAATGACAGGCTTTATATCATTTTAATGATGGCTGAGTGATGTTGTGAAAATGATAAAAGTCAAAAAGGAAAAAAAGGAAGAAAAACCATATAATAATATATATAAGAGCTTAGTATTTAAATGTAGCATTAAACTTTCCCCAGGTGGAATAATATTGATCAGTCTTTTTATTACATCAACAAAAAGCCAGTTAGAAAAAAAACTAAACACATTGAGAATTTTTTTTTGGGGGGGGTGCTAAATTTCCCTCATGATAGCGAGTGAGAGAGATTTAACTCTAAATTGGGTGAATGCTGATATAATAAAAAACTGGGAATATATTTCGTAATCACTTACCAGTGTGCTTAAAGTACTTTAAAGGTGTTAAACCGGGAATTACTCTAACTAAAAATACTATTCTTTTTCCACAAAGCCACTAGGATTTTTTACCATCTATTTTTGACAATATTGAACTGATTTATAGTGATTATGTTTCAACTCAGTATTAGACAGTTAAATCAAAATCAAGTAAAAAAATGCTGATGAACTAGATCAGGCTGTGGGGATCCTTATCAGCCAAAATGATACTATTCTGTTTCAGTGGTGAGGCAAATAAGTTGCAAGGTTTTTCCCCTTTGCTCCCAGTATCTATGTATATCTATAACAGAATAACAGAGTTGGAAGGACCTTGGAGGTCTTCTAGTCCAACCCCCAGCTCAAGCAGGAGATCCTATACAATTTCAGACAAATAGATGTCTAATCTCTTCTTTAAAATCTCCAGTGTTGGAGCACCCACAATTTCTGGATGCAAATCGTTCACAAATGGTTAATTCCTTTAATTATTAGGAAATTTATCCTTAGTTCTAGGTTACTTCTCTCCTTGATTAATTTCCATCCATTGCTTCTTGTCCTGCCTTCAGGTGCTTTGGAGAATAGCTTGCCTCCCTCTTCTTTGTGGCAGCCCCTAAGATATTGGAAGACTGTGATCATGTCTCCCGTAGTCCCTCTTTCCATTAAACTAGACATACCCAGTTCCTGCAACCGTTCTTCATAGGTTTTAGCTTCCAGTCCCCTAATGTTGATGAAGGAAATGTTCCAGGAATGTCTTACCATTCACTGATCCATCTGCAGCCATGCTAACCTGGGAGACCACAGATAAAACTTGATGAGTTGAACTAATTCTACTTTATTGTAAATCTACATAAACAACATTTTGCAAACCTGAAAGTACAGTTCTTCCACCCTCGCCTCTACAACCGAGAAACTCGGGAGGGTCCCTTGTGAGCTTCTCGCTCTGCCCACTATGCAGCTATAGGCTGTGCCCTTCCTTATCTGAACGGCCTTTAGGCCAACGTTTCTCAACCTTGGCTGCTTGACGTTATGTGGACTTCAGCTCCCAGAATTGGGTGGGGAATTCTGGGAGTTGAAGTCCACACATCTTCTTCTTTAAAAAAAAAAAGAATTATTTGACATTTTCTAAACATTAAAATCACAATTATGCTTTTACAGCTTTCCGTTATCGGTATTTTTTCCCTTTTCCATTCTATTATCTTATACAGATTCTTCTTTGTTTCATACTTTCTCATTTTTACAGTATATACATCTACATACAACATTTCCATCTCTATTGCTTTCTAACTATATGCCGTCTCTTTTCATTGTGTTTGCTATGCGTTCCTTATGCACTGACTTTACATCTCTTTTCAAGCCAGTTGTACCACCTGTTCCGTATCTTGTAGTTTCCTCTCTATCTCTTAGTTCCATCGTTAGTTTGTCCATTTCCGAGCATTCTAGCACCTTTTTAATGATTTCTGCATTTGAGGGAATGGTTTTTTTGTTTCCAACTTTGAGCAAATGAGATTCTGGCTGTGATAATTATATGGAGAATTATATATTGGATATCCTTACTATTTTCTTTTTATTATTCCTAGAAAAACTAGCTCATGGTCCATGTCAATTTTTGTTCTATTATTTCTTCTAACTATTTTTGAATTTTTGTCCAGAATTCTTTGGCTTTCGGACACATCCACCACATATGATAGAAGATCCTCTGTTGGTGGTTACATTTCCAATTGGGTGGGGAATTCTGGCAGTTGAAGTCCACACATCTTCAAGCAGCCAAGGTTGAGAAGCATGGCTCTCGGCCGCATCTCTTCACCACCCTGTCCCTCAAGGTCCTCCCCACAGACCATTACAAATCTCCAGGGCTTCCCACGCTTCCATTCAACTCTCCTAGGGGGTTTTCTGGTTGAGATTGGGGAGCCAAGGAGGCTTCACAGAAAGGGCACCACATATCAAAGAAAGCAACCGTCTCAGCCATATCCGCTGCCACCACCACTTCCACCCCTCATCAGCCCACAGACACGACTGTGAGACACCCAAAAGACATTTTTAAACTCACCCCAAGAAGAAAGACGAGAGAAAAGTAGAAAAGCCTCGTTTGCAGGGCAAGGAAATTTCTGAGAAACCACAAGGCAGAGTCAGCACCGCTTTGCCTAAAAGACACTTTCTTGTAGTTTGATTTAGTTTATTGTCAATGCACCTCCTACAAGGAAATTAAATGCCGTCTTCAGTGTACGTTGTAACTATAAAAATAAAAACACAAATACACACCCTTCACATGCTAGACAATTGAATTGAAAATCCCTGATATTGCATTAATATTGCACTATATCATAGAATTCAATATAGTTACTGCCCTGGCATGGAAGCTGTTTTTCAGCCGAATTTGTCCTTGTTTTTATTATCCTGTACCGCCTGCCAGATGGTAATAGTTCAAAAAAAATGTCCAGGATGAGATGGATCTTTGAGAATGTTTTGAACTTTCTTAAGGCAGTGGGAGCTATGAAGCTCTTCCAAAGAGGAGAAAGGGCAACCCATGATCCCCTGGGCAATGATGTTGACCCTCTGGAGCACTTTCCTATCTGCCACTGTGCAATTGGCAAACCATACACAGGTGCAGTAAGTTAAAATACTCTCTATGGTGCAGCGGTAGAAGGTCACCAGCAGTTTTTCTTTCAGTTGTTGTAAAGGGTTGCCTCACCATCTCCAGGGGAATTCTTGTCCAAGAAAGTGTGCTCACACTTGTGTAGAAGCAAGCTCTCCCCTTGGAGATCATACAGCAAGCCTGATTTTGCCAAAAACGAACAGTTACCTTAAATTTTCAGCACAACCATGCCATAGTGAATGATTGGTTCACTTAGCAACTATGGTATTTGCTTAACCACCATGGATTTATTGAACAACTTTGGTGATCCTCTAAACTTCGGGGGGGGGGGAATGTAAAAGTGGGTCAGTCACATGAACGGCCCGTTTTACGACTGTCATGAGTTACAACCGTGATAGGCAGGCTCCAATATAGTCATAACTTGAAGATTACCTGTATTGCCAGCATTTCAAGGTTGACCAAATCAGGAAACAGACTTTACAAGATAACTATACTGAGATATGTAAGCTATTTTAATAGAACATCACAAGCCTTCCCTCCCTCTTAGACTCCTGGGAATTAGCTAAGACCCAACTAATGCTTTTTCTGGTTTGTTTGTTTATTTTAGTTCCAGGCATGTTTTGCAATGCTATTGAAACCATCTTGTGGTGCATGTGGTTGCAACGGGATCCAGTACCCACTACCGCAGTGGATGGATGGATGGATGGATGGATGGATGGATGGATGGATGGATGGATGGATGGATGGACGGGCGGACAGACAGACAGACAGACAGACAGATCTATTCATAGATATATATTTGGGCATACCAGGTGCTCTGACATAAACACTGACTTATTTCCCTGGCTCAGCTGATAAGGGAGTAGAACTCATGGCTTAATGGTTAAGGCAACTGCCTGACATGTAAACTGTCTGAGTTTGAATCCCAGCAAGGGTATGGCTATCTGATGAGAACTAAATAGCTCGAAATAGATCTATCATAGTCTCCCTTTATTTATTTATCTATCAGCACAAATGCAATAGATACATATATACATATATACTGTAGAGACAACATAGATACATAGATAAGAGGTAGGTGGGCAGGCAGGCAGGAAGACAGAAACTGGCAGACAGACAGACAGATAAAATACTATCTTTTTCCTATTGTCCACTTGAAAAACCTTCCACTGATCATTTGCCCACTCTCTGGGCTGTTGAGCGAGACCTCTCGTGACCCTCTTCCATGGGTTATTCCCTCCACCTGCCAAAGCGATATTTGCTGTATTGCAAAGAAATCCTGCAGAGGAGTCAAAGCTTGGAAGCAGGACCACCGAAGGCGAATTCTTCCTGGGGAGGACCAACCAATTCCATCCGGTGACATTCGGCCGCATTTCCTTCCATCCTCCCAGCATCTTGAATACCGATGCAAGCCACAATATGCCCTTCATCCCACAAGAAAATCAAGTCAAAGAGCAATTAATATTCTGATACCGGTGGCCAGGCAAAGTGATGTAGAGCTGATGAACTCTTTTTCCATTTTACTCCAGTTGTGGTTACTTTCACCTCTGAGCATTTCCCCCCCCCCCCCTTCTCCTCCCTCCAGCCCTGCTCTGGGCAGTGGTTTTAGGGCACCAAGGTTCACTTTTGTGGGTAACCCGCACTCATAGCTGTTGATTTAATTAACTCAGCCTCCTCAGTTACTTGACCAAAGCAATGCAGTGCAGGCAGCACTTTGCAGAGTCTTATAGAGAGTCCAACAATAAATTATATTCTTATTTCCAGGCATTTGGACAAGGAAGTGGACTGTATTGGTATATGGGTGTGTGTATGTGTGTGTAAAGCAGTGGTGGGTTTCAAATTTTTTAGAACCTACTCTGTAGGTGTGGCCTATTTTGTGGGCGTGGCTTGGCAGTCATGTGACAGGTTGGGAGTGGCCACCTTTTAAAATGTGGTGAAACTCATTTAACAACGCTCTTGCTTAGCAACCAAAATTTTGGACTCAATTGTGATGATAAATTCTTTCTTTCTTTCTTTCTTTCTTTCTTTCTTTCTTTCTTTCTTTCTTTCTTTCTTTCTTTCTTTCTTTCTTTCCTTTCTTCCTTCCTTTCCTTTCCTTTCCTTCCCGTTGGGTCACTGGCAGCGGCGGGCCAGATTTACTTCCAGGTATGCCGGTAGAACCTCCTCTCACCGGTTCTCTAAATTTCACCAACCGGCTCTCGCGAGTAGGTGCCTGCCTGCAGAAACCCACCACTGGTGCAAAGGAATAACATCTGTGCATGCAAACAAGACAAAGGTTTTTTTTTGTTTGACAAATGCAAAATAGTTTTTGTTTTAAGCAGGACAGGATGCGTAAGTCCTGAAAAATATTTGTCACCCTTCCAAAGGATTTGAGGCCTCCTTAGTGTTCTCTGAGCTTGGTTGTTGTCTTGCAGATATTCCATTACCCCAGGGATGTCCAAACTTGGGAACTTTAAGACTTGTGGACTTCAACTCCCAGAATTCCCCAGCCAGCTATGCTGGCTGGGGAATTCTGGGAGTTGAAGTCCACAAGTCTTAATGTTCCCAAGTTTGGACATCCCTGCATTACCCAAACTAGATAACCTCATCAGTGCACTTGTATCAAAACAGGGAGCAAACCCCACTCCCTATTAGCACTGATGAAGATACCTGGCTTGGGTAGTGAAATGTCTGCAAGAAAACAACCAACTTCAGAGAATACCAAGGACCCCTCATTTCAATCTTGAGCTACAAATATTCTCCTCTATTGGTCTATCTTGGGACGCAGTGGCTCAGTGGCTAAGACGCTGAGTTTGTCAATCAGAAAAGTCAGCAGTTTGGTGGCTCGAATCCCTAGCACCGTGTAACAGAGTGAGCTCCCGTGACTTGTCCCAGCTTCTGTCAATCTAGCATTTCAAAAGCATGTAAAAATGCAATTAGGAAAATAGGAATCACCTTTGGTGGGAAAGTAACAGCATTCCCTGCGCCTTTGGCGTTTAGCCATGCCGGCCACATGACAACGGAGACGTCTTCAGACAGCGCTGGCTCTTCGGCTTTGAAACAGAGATGAGCACCACCTCCTAGAGTCAGGAATGACTAGCGCATATGTGCAAGGGGAACTTTTACCTTTACCTTTATTGGTCTAAATGTGGAGAACTTGTCCTCCAGATGTAACTGGAATATAGCTTCTATCATACCCAGAAGTCGGACTGAAGAGCTCCAGCTCTTGCCAGATTATTCCTGGTTTGAGTCAAAGACACGGAGACTTAACACACTTAAATAATTGGGGCTACTGTGGGAGTGGAGAAGGCCTTGCTTCAAAGACATAAGAAGTGAAATGAGATATGCATTGTATGAAGCACAAAGAAACCCCTGCAAATGGCCTAACGAAAGTGAAACACCCCCATCAGCGTGGCTTGAGAAATGCATGTCATCTCTATCTGATTTTCAGCAAAAGCTGAGAAAAATCATCATGAAATTCGTGTGCATTTAACCTTTGCTTTGTATTGATGGCGGGATCACGATTCAGTGATGGAGGGCATGCTTTGTTTGCAGAAGGCCCCTGGTTTGACCCCTGTCACTCCCGATTGGCAAGGCTCTCCTTCACCTTCTGGAGACCAGCTCCCAGGGTTTGTTCGGCTTCAAGAAAGAACTGCAGTGGGATGGAACATGTACAGGAGAAGTGAGGGGAAGTTTGGTCCGCACAGCATTTTTGCAGAAGGAGGTTCGGATTAAGGGACTGTGCTGTCCTGCGTGGATGGGGTAGGAGGAAAGCGGTTCAGCAAAGCCACACCCTGATTTATCCCTCACGTTCTACCTAGAAGGTTAGAAGATTATAGCTTTGGTGCGGCAAGATTCTGCGAACGTAGAGAATACTTTTTCCTTCTCCAGTTTTCCCTGCAAAAACAAACCTGTTGAGTGGGCTGAGCTGACAGAGAGGGACTGGCCCAAAGGTTTCATGCCTGAAGTGGGACTAGAACTCACAGTCTCCTGGTTTCTAAACCAGAATTTTAACCATTACACCCAAAGCCTCCCCAGTCCTCCTCCCCTCAGTTCCGCCCATTTCTTGGTTCTTATGGTTGCTGGCAAGTGTACTGTGCATGCGACATTTCCGTGTCACTGCTTGCAGATGTTGGGTTTAACATCAAACTCTACACACATGGAGCCAGAAAAATACATGCCAGCCTTTCGGCACGTCCCAAAGTCCCCAAGGTTGGCCTTTGAGTAGCATATCAGGGGAAGCCAGGCGTGTGCTGTGTCGAAAATTATCCTTGCATTTTAATTTAAATGAATGAATTGGTATGATACTCAAAGGTAAAGGTTCCCCTCGTACATAGGTGCTAGTCATACCTGATTCTAGGGGGAGGTGCTCTTCTCCGTTTCAAAGCCAAAGAGCCAGCGCTGTCCGAAGACGTCATGCTAGTCATGTGGCCGGCATGACTAAACGCCGAAGGCGCATGGAACGCTGCTCCCTTCCCACCAAAGGTGGTTCCTGTTCTTCTACTTGCATTTTTTACATGCTTTCGAACTGTTAGGTTGGCAGAAGCTGGGACAAGTAACAGGAGCTCACTCTGTTATGCGGCGCTAGGGATTCGAACCGCTGAGCTGCCAACCTTTCTAATCGAGAAGCTCAGCATCTTAGCCCCTGAGCCACCACGTCCCTTGGTCTGATATCTACACATTAATAATTAAATAATCCCTCGTATCGAAGAACGAAGCCGCGATGTCACCTTAAAGCTTACAATCCTTGGAGCAGCACTTTGAAGGAGCTATCCAGTCACTTTTGGCCCCTGGAAAAAGCGCAACTGTAATCCAAAATTCCCTTTAATTTCTCCAAATGCTAAATGTCCCGCTCACTTCCTCGGCTTTGCCGCTCAATAAAAAAGCTTGTTGAAATTTAAATTGATTTGTTATTCATCTGACTGACAACAAAGGCAGGAGAAGAAAAGGTTGTAATTCTAGGCACCGGGGAGATTGAATTCCTGTATCACTGTTAGCTACATTAACTTGCTTCCTGGATCTCAATTCAATTAGGACAGCATTCCCTAGCATTAATAAATCAATACCGATGCCATTTTGATACATACATTTGAATGTCTTTCATTATAGACTGCAGGGGCCAGGAGCAGGACTGAAGGAGAAGTTAATGGGACATGACAAGGCAGATCAAGTTGGGGAGGTAAGAGCTCTGGAGCCCCTGAGCTGTAATTGCTTTCCGTTGCAAAAGGGCTGCAGCCGTGAGACACAGGAGCTGCTTAACTTTAGTTAGGATAGAGAGCTCATGGGGTAAAAATAGCCAAGGTGGCTCCTTTCCTATGCATGGAGTGTGGGAGTGCGTATGGCAGTGGTGGGTTCCGGGCGATACGCCCCGGTACGTGCATACCGGTGCCTGCCGGAAGCAGCAGCCACTCTACCTTGGGACCTGGATACCTGCGGGACCGCCTCCTACCACATACCTCCCTTCGACCTGTCCGCTCCCACAGAGAGGGCCTCCTCAGGGTACCATCTGCCGGACAATGCCGGCTGGCGACCCCCAGGGGGAGGGCCTTCTCTGTGGCAGCTCCAGCCCTCTGGAACGACCTGCCCCCCGACCTTCGTATTATCACGGATCTGCGCCTCTTCCGTCGGGCACTAAAAAGGCACTTATTTCATGCAGCCAGCCTGGTATAGTTTTAAATGTGATTTTAAATTGGGTTTGTAATGACAATTTTAGCACGGGTTCCAAATTTAATTTATTTTTAACTTATTTCGAATATTTTATTGTATTTATTGCTATGCTTTTTATTGTTTCCTGTGCACCGCCCTGAGTCCCCTCGGGGAGATAGGGGGGTATATAAACTTAATAAAAACTAAAACTAAACTAAAACTACCAGATTGGTGCTTTGGAGGGCCCGCCTGCTCGCCCGCCCTCGTTCCTTACAGGTATTTGAAGGGAATGGGCCATTTGCGCATGCATGCGCAGCGTACGGTGCCTGCGTGACGCTCCGCAGAGCAGCTGGAGTGTCACAGGCAGTGGGTGTGTATGTGTGTGCAGTGCACATCTCCCTGGTGGGCACCCAGCCCCATTGCAGCGCACCAGTTGCAACGGGATCCGGAACCCCACCACTGGCGTATGGCCTGGAGAACAAGCTCAATTTCTTGCTTCTCGAACTGAAGAAGTAGGAGAATCAGCCCCATCCAGGAAGAAATATAAAGTGGAGGTCCTCAGTTCCCACATGAACCTTTGGCTGAAGAAACTAGAGAGTGGAACAGAAGGAGGCCACCTGAAATTTCCCTAGGATACAGAGTTGAGCTTGCTCTAGCCACGCCACCAGGAGAGACATGTTGCAGACTCTGTCAGTAAGAAATTCCAGCTGGTGGGGTCCTGGAAAAATAGCCTTTTCTACGACAGCTCCTACCTTCTGGAATATGCTCCCCGTTCCAGGTGAGATCTGCATCCACCCTTTTGGCCAGCTGAAAGGGCCTGAAGACCTGCCAACTGGCCTGGGGTCCTGATGTTCTTCTGGAAATACTGTGTTTCCCCCGAAAATAAAACCTGGTCTTATATTAATTTTTGCTCCAAAAGATGCATTAGGGCTTATTTTCCAGTTAGGTCTTCCTTTCAGGGAAATACGGTACCTCCAGAAGAACATAGGGGAGCCCCAGGCCAGTTGGTTTGGGTGGATTTTATCAGGATATTCTTGATTTTTAAAGTATTCTAATGTCCTGGTTTTGGGGCTTTTTTGCTGCATGCCGCTTCGTGTTGGGTGATCGCAGCAGTACAAAAGCATTCAAAGTAAATAAAAAAATGTTATTTGCTTGGAATGTGGACCATGATGTCATTTTCCAAGGCTTTTGTTTATCGTTCATGCAATCATGCAATCGTATTTCTTTGCACCTCCCTGCTTTCAAAGCGTGTCTTTAAAACACCCAAGCAGCTTCTCAAAAAAAAATATGTGTTTATAGCGCAAAAAGAAAAGGGCCCTTCAATATTCAGGGCAAGGAAGGATGAGTAATAGGAGCTCTGTAAATAAACAGGGGAGGTGGTCAGAAGTAGCCTGTTAGGAAGTCCTTTCCTGGTCTTCATGGTGAAGAAGAAATTTCCATTGGTGTCCGGAGTCAAGTGTGCCCCTATGCCAGTGGTTCTCAACCTTTCCAATGCCACGACCCTTTAATACAGTTCCTCATGTTGTGGTGACCCCCAACCATAAAATTGGTGTCTCGGTTCCTAAGACCATCGAAAATATGTGTTTTCCAAAGGTCTTAGGCGATCCCTGTGAAAGGGTCGTTCGACCCCCAGAGAGGTCCCGACCCACAGGTTGAGAACCGCTGCCCTATGCAGTGGGAAAAGGAACTGTAGATGAATAGCAAAAACAATTTTTGACTGATCAGCATAGAAATGCCGAGGTCCATTTGATCAGCAGTGGGGTCAACAACCATAAACACTCAAAGAGCCATTTGGACCCATTCCCCACATAAAAGAAAACACCGGGAGCCACAAACCCCTTCCTGTGCTGACTATTTCCTGAGCGGCCACAAAGTTAGTATATGTAGTTGAATTAAACATTCTGTTTTCTTCTGAAATTTTTGTTTTCTTGGATTTATCCATGGTTGGTTGAAAAGCTCAATAAATCGCATGCCAGCAGGTGTCACACAGTGGCAGTTGTGATGCATATTTTGAGTGACAGGGAGCCGCAGCGGAGGGATAAAAGAGCCACATGCGGCTCCAGAGCCACAAGTTGCTGATCCCTGCCCTAGGACAGCCATGGAAGTGAACAAATGCAATTGCATCGTGACCTACATGAGCAGGGCTTAGTTACACATCGATCCATTTGAAGGAACTCCTAAGTCAAAGCAGGTGGAACTGACGGCTTAATATCTTTGCAACTATGGAGATTCTCAGTCATTCAGGTCATGGTTGCCCCAAAGGTGCTTTTTCAAAAGGCAACTGGACTTTCCTTGTTTTCCCTTGAAGAAACATCTTGGATGAGAAGCAAAACGTCTTGCAGGAAAAACAAAAGGAAGTCCAATTGGCCTTCAAAAAGCACCTTTGGGACGTTTATCAACTTCTCTTCCAGCTGTCCAAAGCTTCTATTTCCATTGTTACTAAAGGCAAAGGATAATCCTATTGGCTCACATTTATAATTTTGTGTGAAATCTACTGTGAGTTTTGTTTAATTTGCTCAAAATATTCCCATGGATAACTGCTTATGTTGAGATACTGTATCTAAGGGTAGAAGTAGTTCTACATATGTTTAGGTCTAGGTGAACCTTCTTGTAATGGCTCATGTCTCTTCGTGTCAAATTGATTAGGACACACTCTTGATTGACCATTGAGTGACTTAAACGTTTCTTGTCCATCTATAACCTTTGCTACTCAGTTCCTTAAGAAGGTATGAGCCAAGTCATTTATCAATCTGACTCCTGGAGACAATAAAACAGGCACCTTACAAAATGCAGTATTCATCTCTTAAAGGGCTTAAAAGCATTTTTCAATTATGAATGGCCTGGAGGGAGTTATTCCTTGTGCATCAAGGGATAAATAAAGATGGAAAATAATTGCATATCAATACGATGGCAACTAAGTTCCTTCGTATTTGGGACATGATTTCTCTCCCTGCTTTGAAACTGTTGAGACAAAAGAATACTGTTAGGTGCTTTCAAATAATAGAATGGAATAGAATGGATAGAAATGGAATGGAATGGATAGAAATGGAATGGAATGGAATGGATAGGAATGGAATGGAATGGAATGGAATGGAATAGAATGGATAGAAATGGAATGGAATGGATAGGAATGGAATGGAATGGATAGGAATGGAATGGAATGGAAAACAGAACAGAACAGCGCTTGGGCCATTTCCTGTATCCCTGACCCGCGCCCCGATCGAGGACCTCACGGCCGCATGGAACATTGCGGCCGTGGGAGCCTTGGATCGGGTCGCGCCCTTGCGGCCTCTCTTGCGGCGGCGAACCACCCTGGCTCCTTGGTTTACTGAGGAGCTGCGGGTGATGAAACGGCGCAAGAGATGCCTAGAGGGAAGATGGAGGTCTAGCCGTTCTGAATCTGACCGGACACAGGTAAGAGCCCATTTACGGACTTACATTGTGGCGCTGAGAGTGGCCAAACGTCATCATTGTGCCACTCTCATAGCATCCGCAGAAAACCGCCCTGCCGCCCTGTTTAGGGTGACCCGCTCCCTCCTCCAACAGAGGGAGCGGGAAGCCCCGCTACAGGGTAGAGCAGAGGAATTTGTGACTTTTCTGCAGGAGAAAACCGCTCAGATACAGAGTGAGCTAGCCCCCATTCATGGCCCAGTGGGATGCCACGAGAGAGATCTTGTTTGGGAGGAGTTTGACTCCGTTACTTCCGAAGATATGGACAGGCTACGTGGGCGACTGCGAGCCACCACATGTTTATTGGACCCGTGCCCCTCCTGGCTTGTACTGGCATCCTGGGAGGTGACACGAGGCTGGCTCCAAGAGGTTGTCAACGCATCCTTGAGTGAGGGTTCCTTGCCTGCTTCCCTAAAAGAGGCCATGGTGAGGCCCCTCCTCAAGAAGCCCTCTTTGGACCCAGCTCTTTTAAACAACTATCGTCCAGTCTCCAACCTTCCCTTTTTGGCGAAGGTTGTTGAGAGTGTGGTGGCACAACAGTTTCCCCGTCACCTGGAGGAAATTGAGTATCTAGATCCGCGCCAGTCCGGCTTTCGGCCCGGGCATAGCACCGAGACGGCATTGGTCGCGTTGGTAGATGATCTCTGGAGGGCCAGAGATGGGGGATGTTCCTCCATCCTGGTCCTATTAGACCTCTCGGCGGCTTTCGATACCATCGACCATGGTATCCTATTGCATCGGCTGGGGGGGTTGGGGGTGGGAGGCACCGTTTTACGGTGGTTCTCCTCCTACCTCTCTGGCCGATCGCAATTTGTGCGGGCAGGAGAGCAGAGGTCGACCCCGAGACCCCTCACATGCGGGGTGCCTCAGGGGTCGGTCCTCTCGCCTCTCCTGTTTAACGCATATATGAAGCCGCTGGGTGAGATCATCCGTGGTTTTGGGGTAGAGTACCACCTGTACGCTGATGACACCCAGCTGTACATATCTACCCCAAACCACCCCAACGATGCCGTAGCGGTGATGTGCCAGTGCCTGGAAGCCGTGCGGATCTGGATGGGAAGTAACGGACTCAGGCTCAACCCGACCAAGACCGAGTGGCTGTGGTTTCCGGCTGCCCGATTCAACCAGCTCTCTCCAACGCTGGCCATAGGGGGCGAACATCTTGCCCCTGTGGATGGGGCGCGCAATTTGGGTGTCCTCCTGGATACCCGGCTGTCTATGGAAGAGCAAGTGACAGCCGTGGCCAGGAGGGCGTTTTACCAGGTTCGCCTGGTTCGCCAATTGCGCCCCCTATTGGATCGGGACGCCCTTCGCACAGTCACTCATGCCCTCGTGACATCCCGACTGGACTATTGTAACTCTCTCTACATGGGGCTTCCCTTGGGGTGCACCCGGAGGCTTCAGTTAGTTCAGAATGCAGCCGCGCGAGCAATTATGGGGACCACCAGGTTCACCCACGTTACACCGCTCTTGCGCGAGCTGCACTGGCTGCCTGTCGTCTTCCGGGTGCGCTTCAAGGTGCTAACTATCATCTTTAAGGCGCTCCATGGCTCGGGACCTAGCTATCTGCGGGATCGGATCCTGCCCCATACATCCTCACGACCGATTCGCTCCCACAGAGAGGGACTTCTCCGGGTGCTGTCCACTAGACTTTGTCAGCGGGCGACGCCCAGAGGAAGGGCTCTCTCTGTGGCGGGCCCGGCCCTCTGGAACGACCTTCCCGCCGATATTAGAACGACCACTGACCTCCGCTCCTTCCGTACGAAATTAAAGACCCATTTCTTTCGACTGGCCGGCCTTGGATAGTCTCTCTGTCTATAGATTTCAAATGTATTTTAATGGGTTTTTAATTATTTTTAGCACGGGATAATATTGTTTAATTGTGTTTTAAAGTATATATTTTTGTATTTATTGTTTATATTGTTTGTAGTTCCTCCTGTGCACCGCCCCGGGTCCCTGTGGGGAGAGGGAGCGGTTAATAAATTCAAATTTATTATTATTATTATTAGAACAGAACAGAACAGAATAGAAGTTGGAAGGGACCTTGGAGATCTTCTAGTCCAGCCTCCTGCTTAATCAGGAGAACCTATACAATCTCAGACAAGTGACTGTCCAGTCTCTTCTTAAAAATCTCCAGTGATGGAGCGCTCACAATTTCTGAAGGCAAAGCTGTTCCACTGGTTAATTGTCCTCCCTGGAGTTAGGAGGTTTCTCCTTAATTCCAGACTGCTTCTCTCTTTGATCGGTTTCCAACCATTGTTTCTTATCCTGACCTCTGGTGCTTTGTAGAATAATTTGGTCCCCTCTTCTTTGTGGTAGCCTATCAAATACTGGAATACTGCAATCATGTCACTCCTAATTCTTCTTTTCTTTAGACTAGCCAAACCCAAAACCGGTAGCCGTTCTTCAAATGGTTTAGTCTCCAGGCCTTTGATCATTTTATTATGGTCCTTTTCTTGTTGTTACGAGCATGCCACGTGATTTTAAAAAATACTTTTTTCCTGTAGTTTATTGCCAATCACATTTCTGACCTCCTTGATCACATCTTCCACTAAATGATGTAGAGACTCCGATCAATGTGATTGTGAGAGTCCTTGGTCCTCTCTGAGCTTGCTTGTTTTCTTGCAGACGTTTCATCACTAGTTCTGATGATGTTACCTAGTTGGGTAATGAAACGTTTGCAAGAAAACAAGCAAGCTCAGAGAGCACCAAGGACCCCTCATGTCAACCCTGAGCTTCAAATATTCTCCTTTTATTAGTCTGATAAATGCTCACTAAAATATTTCAATTTGCAACCTTGCCTGAGATCCTGTTTGGCCATCCACAGAAATACCTTCTGATTCATGCGACCGGCCTGGCATAGTGTGTTTTTACTATCATTTAAATTTATTTTAATGATAGTAAAATAGGTTAAATTTATTTTATTTAATTTTAAATTTATCTATTGACTGTATTTATATGTATTTTATCCTTTACTATTCCTGTGCACCGCCCTGAGTCCCTACGGGAGAGAGGGCGGTATACAAATCAAATTAATAATAATAATAATAATAATAATAATAATAATAATAATAATAATAATAATAATAATAATAATAATAATAATAATAATAATAATAATAAAAAAACAAATCTAATGGTGAGAGATCTGGTTCAGAAATAAAAAGAAGATTGGATTATAAAGAGCTCCAAGCCAGCAAGACACTGGAATAGTTGCATCTTATTTTGGCGGGTGGGTGAAAAGGTGATACTAAGAACTATTCAGGCTTGGGTCACACTTTGAAAGCAGGTGGTTTTGGGACTTCCGGTATCCGGCTCCAGCGGAGACGGGCGAGCCTAGGGCTCGCTCGCCGCTTTGTTGCCTTTTCTGCCCCCCCACGGGGGCGAAACTCTCCGGTTACCGGAGGTTTCCCGTAGGGTCGGCTCAGAGGGAGCGTCCCTCGTCACGGCGGTGGGGAGGGCGCTCCTCTCTGTGACCTAGGTGGAGAGGAACATGCTGCGGGGGTTTTTTCCTTCTCCAACGGCTGTCGGTGCCATTCGCTTTAATGGAGAGGGCTGAACGGAGAGATCGGGCGGATCGCCGAGGCTTCAGCTGCGAGGGAGAGTGAGTTTAAAAGAACACCTTTTTTTTTCCTTGCTGCCAGCCAGGCTGAACGGACTGGGAGGGGGGTGTTTATTTCTAAAAAAAAAACCCTCGGATTTAAGCGGCACGTTAAAATGGCTTCTCTGCAAAGAGAAAGTGGAAACTTTCACTCCGGACTGTCTTTAACAAGGGAAAGTGGAATGTGATTCTTTGCAACATTGTTTCTAGGTCTGGCTGGTTTAAAAAAATTTTTTATTTTGCTACTCTCTCCCTCTGGCTCTGAGATGGGCGGTGGAAGTGGCTTCTCTATGTCCCTGCCTGACTATTTCAACTAAGAAAAATTTCCAGCGTCTCTTTGAAAGCAGGACTCTCTCTGGATTTTTGAAAAAAAATTTCTTTTGATGGATTTGTGACTTCTTCTCTGGAATACCTTCGTTATTACTATTTGCTAACCTGGGAAACTGTGTCTCTTTTGGTTTCTGAATTGTTTGCAACTTCACAGCCCTGAACTGAACTGAGCTCCTGGTTTGCCCCACCAGCCCCACCCGGAAAACGCCATCTTGGTGGCAGTGACTCTAACTTTTAACCATGGCACAAGAAGCAGCACTTGTAAATTTGGAACAAAGGATGGCTTCTCTTGAAACCTCTATGCTAACTTTGATATCAGAAATAAAGGCCCAGAGGGCTGAAAATATTATCTTCAAGAAGGAGTTGTTGGATACAAGAAGACAAGTGCTGGATAACACACAGAAGAATAAAGAACTGGAAGGGGGGTTGGAGGGGGCCAAGGGGGAAATTAAAAATGTTACTAATGAGGTTGTGGAAATAAATGGGCATGTGTCTAGGATGGATATGGAAAGAATGACATACTTTTTGAGATTTCAAAATGTTTCTGAGGAATCTGGTGAATGCCTCCCTGATCTTATGAGCACAATTTTAGCAGACTATTTACAAAAACCTAAGGATGAGATCAGGGGGGACATTGACCTAGCCTACAGAATTAACTCAGCATATGCCAGGATAAATGAAGTGCCTAGAGAGATACATGTGAAATTTGTTAGAAGGTCAACCAGAGAGGAAATCCTGAAAGCGCAGAGAGAGAAACCTTTAACTTATCAACGAGAAACGGTCACTATCTTGAAGCAGATCCCTAGAAAAATTAGAGATTTAAGAAGGAAATTTTCCTTCTTGTCTAAAACCTTGTTTGATCACGGGATTTGGTTCAAGTGGATGACGCCTGAAGGGATGCTGGTGTTCTGGGAAGGAGGAAGAGTGAGGATTACAACATTTGCTGAGGCGGAAGCCTTTTTTAAAAAACATTCCTCTGTCCTGGGGGAAGATCCAGGGGGGACGGAGGGGGCCACGGCCCCGCCCACGGGGGGCCAGGGAGGAGAGAAAGAAGATACAATAGCCAAAAGACTTAGATCAAAAAAATAACTTTGCCTTGATTTTTCTTGAACAATTTTGCATAATATTTCTATCTGGACTTTTTGTAAATGTCTGACAGCATGGAACGGAGAATTTAGGCAAATATACTTGCTTTCATCTTGTAGTGGTATGGAAAATGCTTTCTATGATAACTTTTTTATTGTGTATTTTGAGGTCTCGGAAGGTCCGACGACTCTAACGTGAATGCTCTCAAAATTTCTTTGTAACCATTACCCTATCCTGTTAAAAAATGTAAAACCAATAAAACTTTTTCAATAAAAAAAGAAAAAAAAAGAAAGCAGGTGGTTTTGGTTTAAGAAAAACTTTCATCTGTGTTATTGAGATATTTATAGGTATTTCCCATAACTTACTTTGAAAGGAAAAGAAAAAAGAAAAACCAGCAGGTCTTTTTCATTAGGTTTTCCTTCCAAACCAGGTTTATTCGGAAGTATGCTTGTTGTATTCAGGGAAGCTTACCAACCACTTTCTTTCCTGACTTCAAAGTAATACTGTAGTGCCAATCTGGGCTACATTTCACTGGGAATCAAGAGCTTGTTGTTGCCCACCATTAGGCAGCAGAGCTGGCAGCAGATTCAGACAGTGAGGAGGTTGGGGAGGAACAGAAGCCAGTCCGGGAGTTTGGGGAAGGCTCTGATGAGAACTCTGTGTCAGAGGCAGAGAGGGGGCCAGGGCCGTATGCCAGTTATCAGCTGCCTTCAGAGTCAGACATCAGTGAGGCAAATGAACAACTGGAGCCTGTTCCCAGTGTGCGCATGCACAGAGTTGCCAGATGAAGGGAAAGCTAAAGAACAGGGGTCGACTAGGGAGTAAGGCCACAAGTGGATGATGAATGGCCCCTCCCAGAGGAAATAAAAGAGGAGCGAAAGGGGAGTGGAGTTTGCAGGAGACAATTAGTTCGCTTCATTGGTTCGTGACTCTCCGAGGCTCCTTGCCAAGTTTTGCAGATATCGGCTTGTCAGCTTTCCAAGCCAGATAAGGTCTGTGACTGTAAATCCTCCCTTGAAAGACTTTGCTGGATGTGAATGAGCAGAATTCACAGTAAACTAATAAAAGGGGTTTTTGTCGGGACAAGGAGTTTGCTTCAGGCTCTCAGGAAGCCTCGGTCAGAACAGAGTTAAAGAGCCACAAGAAAGCAGGATACTTCGTCAATACTACATTGGTGACCAAGCAGTACAAAGAAGGACAATTTTTATTATCTTTAATTGTCCCTGGGAAATATGACTTACGGCATTCAACGTAGCTAAATCCTGAATAGAATTAGCATCAAGTCTGGCTACTCAGCTGCACTCCTAAATATTAGGATAAAGGTAGGGCTATTTCTGGTTGCTGAACTTTTTGTAAGCTCCTAGGAACATGTCCAGTGGTTCTCAATTTTTTAAATTGTGCATCTCTGCCAGCAAAAGTATTTTAAGCATTCATCCCTAATATAAAGATGTGCTCTCGTGTACTCCCTGAGGTATTGCACTGGAGAACAGTAGCATAGGACAGGGGTCACCAGCCTTTGGGACCTCAGGGACCACTAAATTCATAATTTTAAATTCCGCAGACCACTAGTATGATCTGCCTAATGAGCAGGTGGGCGGGCGTAACTAGATGGTCATGTGACTGGGTGGGCGTGGCCAACTTGACACCACTCACATTGAGGGGCGCCTCACCGGCCACTACTCTCCCCTCCACTCCCAGCCTGACCATCCAGGCTCCTTAGGGCCCCAAGAGGAAGCAGTTGTTGGAGCTAAGCAGCCACCATGAGAAAGAGTTGGCAAAACAGCTGAGTTCAAATTGGGTCTGATCAAGGAGGCTCAGCAGAGGCACCTCACTGAGGACTACAAGCAGAGGCTTTCCAAGCAGAGGGAAGACCTGTGGGAGTGCAAGGCCAGGTACCGGCGCCTGGAGGCTCAGCGGGCTGAGATGGTCAGCCAGTTCCAGGCCATGATGCAGTCTCACTGGAATAAGGCCCTCCAGCTCTTCACCACCAGTGATGCTTCCCTCCAGCCTTTGCCCAAAGCCTTGCACCAGGAGGCTGAAGCAGACCCAAAGTCAGAATTTCTGCCCCCCTCTGACCTGCACCAAAAGATCCCAGAGAAGGAGACTCTCTGCAGCAACACAAGTGTTCACTGCATATATCTGGCCCATGGGCCATAGTTTGAAGGCCCCTAATTTAGTGCAATTAAAAAATGCAAATAATTTTTCTACAAGCCACCAAAATTTTCTCATGGACCACCAGTGGTCCACAGACCACCAGTTGGTGACCGCTGGTATAGGAAATGGATGCATTTAAAAGAAGCACAGCCAACAATGATAGCTGTTGAGATGTTCAGTTTCTCTAAAAACTGATCAGAGATTTTCAACTTCTTGCTCATAGGTTTCCCCAAAAAGTACTTCAAGAAACTTTGCCTCCTAGCCACAGTTTCAGAAGGTTCAAAACTAAGCCTTAGAAAAGATTGGTGCTTTCCATTTCTTGTCAGGTTAAATACAAATGACACAATAAACATTTCTGGTCTTAACCACACCTTAACCTTATGCTTAAATTAACCAACAATCACATTGTATAACTTTTAGCAATAGCAATAAGACTTATATACTTCTTCACAGTGCTTTACAGCCCTCTCTAGATGGTTTACAGCAGGGGTCTCCAACCTTTGCAACTTTAGGTCTGAAGGAATTCAGCTCTCAGAATTCTGGGAGCTGAAGTCCTTCAGAGAAGTCTGGGAGCTGAAGTCCTTCAGACTTAAAGTTGCAAAGGTTGGAGACCCCTGGTTTACAGAGTCAGCCTATTGGCCCCAACAATCTGGATCCTCATTTTAAAATGAAATGCAGCCAAAAGTCTATTTTTAATTGATTTTATGGTAATCATCACTTGTCCCTCTTCCAAAAGACTCTATTCTAGGCATCGATAAATGGTCAGCCCTACAGCTGGCTCAGTGGTTAAGAAGCTGAGTTTGTCAGTGGGAAAGCCGAAAGCCTGGGTTTGAGACCCGGGTGTCACATGACGGGGGTGAGCTCCCATTACTCCTCCCAGCTCCTGCCAGCCCAACAGTTCGAAAGCATGCAAAAGTGAATAGATAAATAGGTGCCCCTTCCGTGGGAAAGGTTACTGTGTTTTCATGCCAATCACATGATGACGGAAATGTCTCTCAGACGACACAGGTCTCCCTCAGCTGAGAATCAGCGATAAGCACATCCCTGCGAGTTGATCTCCACTGAACAGGGGAAATCTTTAAGCCTGGAGGGCAGAGGAGACTAAAAAGTCAATGTATACAGATCAGAAGTATTTCAGGAGCCATAGACATGCTATCATAACAGTATCTTGATAATCCGGTAGGGACAGCAGGCTCACAAACGCTTCTGAACTGGTTCCCTGGTTGCTGGGGCGTGGTTTTTTTTTTTTTTTGACATTTTTAATGTTCTGCGCACGCGCAAACCTATTTACAGGCAACTGCGCATGTGCAAATTGTGGGTGCACCAAACTGGCAGTAACGCCAGCAGACATTCACCCCTGATCTGCACGTAACAATATTGGTCTTGGACCAGTCCCTTTGGGCAGCAGTTGTCCATGTTACATCATCTCTTGTCAACCACTACCCAGATGCTCCGAGTATTAATAAACAGACTATCAAGAGTTAGAAGGGACCTTGCAGGTCGTCTAGTCCAACCCCCCTGCCCAAGCAGGAGACCCTACATCTGCCTCTACCTAGAATTGAACTCACAACCTCCTGATTGGGAGGCGAGAGCTCCACCTCCTCTAGGCCACAGCAGCATGTGTTGTAAAATATTTCTGCAGAGATCGCATGATGCCCCCCATCCCCCACCCCCGATCGAAATTTCTACAGTGATTGCTGTATGCTTTTTGGGCCAATATAATGTACTGGTGTGAACCTTTAGAGTTCTAAACAACTTTATGCTTGATTATCTGGCAGACTGCCTGTCTGCCTTGGGAATCAAACTCTCTAGATGTTGATCTGCAGAACAAGTCCTTCTGAAAATCCTCTAGATAGCAAGACACCCCCACCTCCGCCTGCTTGAGGCACGTGGGAGAGGGTCTTCTCCTGTGCTGTTCCCAAGCTATAGAAGGACATTCCTCGAACACTGGCCTTCATTCCACTCTCAACCCTCCCTCCAGAAGAGGATCCAGGAGGCTTCTCTCTTCCGTGGTCTTCCACCGTTGATTGCCAGAGTTTTAATATGAATTTTTGTAGGCTTTGCTCATTGTGATTTCATTGTTGTTGATGTTAATTAGCTTGAGTAGTCAAGGAGAACAAAGCCGGCACCGTATAAATCACATAACAAAGATCTGACTTCATGTAAAGCCATTTCTTAATATTCTAAATGGGGCTCTCCAGGGCTGGTGTGTGTGTGTGTGTGTGTGTGTGTGTTTAACCAATTATGTCTCATTTCACCCTGAGTGAGCACCTAACCATCACACACATACACACCACTCATTTATATTAGACGTGACCTTTTGAATTCTCGGGAAGAGTGTAAATTGTATGTCGCCAGCATAAAATATTAAATCTAATTTACCTTTAATTATTGATGTTATTATGAATTTCACAGTAATGGAGCTAAAGAAGAGAAAGGAGGGGGACAAAATACCCTCCTTTCCCTTCCAGCCCACCCTCTTCACGACTCCGCCATTAAATCTCTGGGTGCATTAGCAGCATTTCTTGAGGTTAGCTTTTCTCCCTCTGTTTTCTTCTGAGAGAGAGCTTGTGATGGATGATTATGGGGAAGTTTGTAAATAGTCTCCCAGATATTTTATATAATTATTGTGCCAATAAAAGACAGCAGGAGGCTTTCTTTAAAACCGCTAATTATTTTTGCAGAGAAAAAGAAAGGATGGGAGCAGAGCTGAGGAGGGGAGGGGGAGGAAGGGGGGGGGGTTGAAATGGTATCTCTTTTGACCCGTTCCTATGCAGGGATTTCCTCTGATGTCCTTCTGGTCAAAGATACACTTTAGGAAAACCAGAGTCGGCTTCCTATTAAGGAACGGTGGGGAACCACACTGGTTTTTCTAGTCGAGAGTTTTCGCCGAGCTTTCATCTTTGATTTGATGGCGTTTTGACCAAAAGATTAATTTTGTACCATGATTACAGTTTCTTTCTTTTTTTTCTCCAGAAGGCACACGCTACTTAGACACAGACAAATGGGTAGTGCAAGTAGGGACATTTTAGGGCAGAGCAAGCTTCCAAGTGGGGTGCGATTTCGACATTGCTTTTAGCACAGCACCCTTTTGATAGCAGTGTCCCAATATCTCAGGGGCTGCCACAAAGAAGAGGGAGTCAAACTATTCTCCAAAGCACCTGAGGGCAGAACAAGAAGCAATGGGTGGAAACTAATCAAGGAGAAAAGCAACTTAAAACTAAGGAGGAATTTCCTGACAGTGAGAACAATTAATCAGTGGAACAAAATTGCCTCCAGAAGTTGTGAATGTTCCAACACTGGAAGTTTTGTAAGAAGAGATTGGACAACCATGTGTCAGGAATGGTATAGGTCAGGGGCATCAAACTCAAGGCCAGGGGTGGGATTTGGAGGTTCTCCAAACCGACCATAATATCAGCTACGGATTCTCCCAAACCTGGGCAAACGTGTAGCAGCCCACCAGTGGGTTTCATCCTGAAACGTGTGTATTTATCCTTATGGCTACATTGGACATAACACCGATCCCTATATTGCATCCATCTCTTAATCACCTTCTAGCAAGATTTGAGAAACGAGATGCATTTACCTCTCATTTTTCAAACGTCAATTACCAGGAGTTGTGGGGTTCTTGGTGTTCTCGGAGCTTGGTAGTTTTCTTATAGACGTTTCATTACCAAGCTAGGTAACTTCATCAGGGCTTGAAGGAAGCAGGGTTTGCTCTTATTTTTAAGTATCAGTGACTTGCTCTGTCAAGAGTTGGTAGGAGTGTTCTTAGTGAACACTGAACCAATTTCATTGTAATTTTAGTACAATGACAATAAAGATTATTATTATTAGTGGTTCCTTGATAAGGCTGTTGAAACAACCTTAGCTTGTCTGTTTGCACTGGTAGCTCCTTGATTGGGGTGTTCTGGGAGTTGAAGTCCGCAGTTACCAAGGTTGGCCACCCCTGTTCTTCAGCCCTCAAGCCCTGTTTGGGGAACTCAAAAGCTCCTGTCAGATTTCATCAGGCTCAGAAGGAGTTTTTCATTTGGAGATGTTTCCCTCGCTTCGTTTCGGATCCTTCCTCCTTCTCCGGAAGGAAACCAGAGTTGCACGTCTTCCCTCGCTTCTATGAATGGCACCAACCGTTTTCTAAGAAATGTGCTTCAACATTTGTAACGGCGGCTGGTGGGGGCGAGGAGCGAGGGCTGCTGCAGGGCCTTCCGTCTTCCTCTTTTCTCTTTTTTAAAAAAAACAACATTTGTATTTTAGCCAGATTTTCATTTCTCCTCCTTGGTTGATGAAGGTTGCTGATAAGATAGTGACTCACAGCTTTTTCTGCTGTTGTGAGCCATCCCAAATTGCCTGCATTGCTTGCACATTTTTTAACTCACTCCAGGATCAATGGAGCACTGGCTGGTTAGCTAACCACATGGGCTGGATTTGTAAGGCACGCTAGCTCGCTATCACCACTTCCATCACAAAAAAGAAAGAAAGAAAGCTTCACATGCTGCCAGGACTTCAACTAAGCTACTAAGCTACCGTATTTTTCGGAGTATAAGACGCTCCAAAGTACCTAGATTTTGGGGAGGGAAAAATATTTGCCTCTGCCTCCCAGCAATTTGCCTCCTTGCAACAAACAGTGCAGACAATATACACTGTTGTAATGTTATATTTCAGACTATACTTGTACAGATGCTGTTAAAATTGATGTGCTTTCTGGAAGTATAGTTATTCTCTGCTATTTAAAATAATAGCACTTTTTAAAACAATAGTGCTGGGCCTCTTTGGATCAAGTATTTATTTAAAAAAGCTTCTTCATTTTGTTAAGTTGTCTAGAATAATAATAAAGCAGTCTTTAAAAAATAAGTCTAATAATTTGAATATTCTATAGGCATTTATAGTTGTTGACTTACCTCCTTGCAGCAAACAGCCTGATTAGCACAAGAAAAAAAACCTGCCTCCCAGCAATTTGCCACATGGAGCAAACAGCAAGTTTCACTTTCAATTTCTCCCGATCATCAGCTGTTACAGGCTGCAGGCAGGGATTGCTGTAGCTTATTGAAGCCTCCGAAAGCCCCCATTTGCTGCAAAGAGGTAAATTACTGGGAGGCAGAGGCCAAAGGGTTGGGGCCAGTGGGTGGGTGGAGCTACATTCAGTGTATAAGACGCACCCACATTCTCACCCTCTTTTAGTGGGGAAAGGTGCATCTTATGCTCTGAAAAATATGGTACTTCTGCACGATGGATGATTTTGGCCGCTATGAAAATGAGCAGATAATTTAATGTAAGTGTTTCAAGGCGCTGGTTGTGACTAAATGACATAGGGCCTGGTTCCAGGAGGTCCTCGACTTACAACCATTTGTTTAGTGACCATTCAAAGTTACAACAGCACTGAAAAAAATGACTTATGACCATTTGGGTGAGATTTGGAAGTTCTCCAAACCGGCCATAACATCAGCTATGGGTTCTCATAACCATAACCATAACCATAACCATAACCATAACCAATAGCAGCCCATCCCTGAACCAAACCGTCTGCATTTTTACAACGTAAGCTACAAGCTAACTAACATCAGGTCCTAATGACCAATTAAACCTATTAATTAAGGTTAAATGTAATCCTGCACATATTATAAATATGGGTACTAAAAATATGACTGACTAGGTTGGGAAAGAACACAGTGTGGATGTCTACACAGTAATCTATCAGCCATCAATAATGATGTCGATGGATTTAATCTGGCATAAGATACTTTTTTTTCCCTTTGTCTTACTCCTATGTAATCATCTCTGGAAGTATTACTCTACTAGAATAAGATTTATGAATGGGAATGTCCATTAGAGAAAGTGGAGAAACTTACAGTAGGTACATACAGTCAAATGCGATTAAAAGAATCGATGTTAGAAAATGAACTCCACATTGCAAACTGGTTGTTTTAATGAACCGAGTCAAAAGAAGCCAGGGTAGAAAATTTAATTTAATAAAATGAAGAGGCTGTCACTCAATAGCACAGCTCCTTGTCTCCTGGACTCGCCTCAACTGCCACATGCAGACAACCTTCGTAAAAAGCCATTGTTTGTGAAATTAGGAAATCAAGCTAAAGCAGCATGCACAAATTCGGCAGCTTCCCTCAGACGGATCAGAACCAAACACTTCCCATAATAGGAAAGTTAGGAATGACACACCAGCATCAACACAAGGTGCAAATTGGGAGAAAGCGGAGCCAGCTTTTCCTCTGCTAGCAATCCACCCCCGTCCATATTCATTTTTCACCAATCTCCCTGGAAGCAAGCTCCAGGCAACCCAGCTGTCTTGGTAACATTTATTGACATTCGGAGTGTGTTTTGACATAACATTGGGAGGGGAGACATGCGAGTGGGGCAATCGTTAGGTTTAAAAAGTTCAGTTTTGTGGCAGCTAAAATGCAAGCTTTTGCTGCAGCCTGTCCACTCCCCGTGTCCAGACGGTTATCATCCGAGACAGTAAAATAAATTGTGTGGTTTGCATTTTCAAGAAACAGAGCAGAGCATGAATGTACTTGGGTGGGGATGGGAGAAACTCACAAGCTAACCTCATCCTCTTAGGTCAGTCCACGGGGAAATTACTCAAAGGGACAACAGGCATTTCTTCTACTATCAGCCATAAAAGTACATTCAGCCCCCCCCCCCCAAATAAATACAAGTGGTTTCTGGAACACGAGGCCCCAGAGGGTGCCCTACAAAGAGGCAGGGCTCCCCAAAGTCTTACCTTTGCATAACTATCAATATTAGCTTTCTGCTCAAATCCCATAAAATGGTTGGCATTTTTCAGACATAGCAAAGTTACATTTCACAGGCAACTCACCACCACTGAGGTCATCCCTTTTTTTTTTAAGTTGTTCCAAGCTCTTGTTCACACCCATTTATCCTCACTTTAAGGGTGGATTCACAATTCACACTACCCTACAAACCACAGTTTAAAACCAATTGTGGCTGGCTTACCCACTATGCTAAGCCCAAACCACCATGACTACATTCATTCTTTTTTTAAAAATATATTTTTATTAAACAGTGTTTTTTCTTCTTCTAAGCCATGGTTTAACTAAACTACGAGTCCAAACAAAAAACAAAACAAAAACTCCACACAACCACATAGTTGTTGCATATTACCGTATTTTTCAGAGTATAGGACGCACTTCCCTCCCAAAAGAGGCTGAAAATTTGAGTGTTTCTTATACTCCAAATGTAGCTTTTTCGAAGCTTTTTTCCAGCCCCAATGAGGTGCTAACAAGGGAAGCGATCTTCCCTGCTTTGCCCGCTTTTCTCGTTTCTCTTCTCTCTCCAATGATCAGCTGTGCTTTAGAAGCTGTTTTTTAATCCCCAACCAGGGAATAAAGTGTGCATGCTCAAAACCAGCAGACCTATGTGCTGAAGCTGGCCAGACTAAGGATGCTGGTCAGATGAATACCTGGTAGGCAGAAATTTCCCCCCCCCCTATTTTCCTCCCCAAAAACTAAGGTGCATCTTATAGCCCGGTGCATCTTATACACTGAAAAATACGGTATATAACAAGCCAATGTCACACTACAGATAGTCCTTGACTTACAACAGTTCATTTTGTGACTGTTCAAAGTTACAACAGCATTGGGGGGGGGGGGAAATTAACACTATCTTTGTAGCATCCCCATGATCATGTGACCGTTGCTATGTCCTGAGGTCATCTGATCACCTTTTGCAACCTTTTGACAAGCAAAATCAATGGGCAAGCCAGATTCAGTTGCTACTGTAACATCAACTGCAGTGATTCCCTTAACAACTGTGCCAAGAAGAAAGATCATAAAATGGGACAAGGCTAATTTAACAAATGTCTCACATAACAACAAAAATTTGGGGCTCAATTGTGGTCATAAGTCAAGGACTTCCTGTATAATGTGAGAAGAGTACATCTGGACTCAAAAGTCCAATGGAAACCGGTCCTGAACACAGTTTTGAAATAGCCTCTTCTGGAGGGCACCTGGTTGGGAAAGGCAGCAATAGGCTGAGCCTCATGAATAACTGGCCTTCTGCTGTTTAAAGAATACTTTATCTGACTCATAAATTCAACTCTAGATTCCATGCATTCATATGCAGAGTCATCAGGTGGAGCTTATCTGTGAGAGTGCCCCATACATCCCTCCGGCCGATTCGCTCCCACAGAGAGGGACTTCTCCGAGTGCCGTCCGCTAAGCAATGCCAGCGGGTGACGCCCAGGGGAAGGGCCTTCTCTGTGATGGGCCCGACCCTTTGGAACGACCTACCCCCCGATATTAGAACTGCTATGGACCTCCGCTCCTTCCGCCAAAAAGTAAAGACATATTTGTTCCATCAGGCCGGCCTGGCCTAATCTGAGTTCCTCATCCCAGTCTGTAGCTTAAATTGTTTTAATTAGGTTTTTAATTGGGATATAGTTTTAATGTTTTAAAAATTTTTAGTACAGGGTAAATCGTTTAATTCGGTTTTAATTATGTATTTATTGTAATGTTTTTATATGTTCTTAAGTTTCCTGTACACCGCCCTGAGTCACTTCGGGGGGAGGGGGCGGTTTAGAAATTTGAAATAATAATAATAATCATCATCATCATCATCATCGAGTGGCAAGAGGGAGAATCCAAACACAACATGGGTCCATTTTCCAAGAAAAAGCTTTTGAGGTTTGAAAGTTCTAAGAATTAACCGCATTGCAGGACAACAGGAATAGAGGTGACTTTGGACTCCCAGTATGAGAAACCTATTGTAAAGCAGCAAGTTTCGTATGGATTAGAAAACGGGTAAACCTGAAAAATGGGAGAATCTTAACTTTGGAAGCACACGGCCTAAAGACGAGGCGGCATGCCTTCATGTGGAATACCAGAAGCAAGCTACATGCACCCCACATACTGAGGGATTCGTTGATACGAACATGGGAAGAGATTAAAAGTAAACATTAGATGAAAATCCCGGGCTGGTTATCCACTATGAAGGCAATGATCTACCCCAATACACTAGGCCAGTGATGGCTAACCTTTTTGGGCTCGCGTGCCAAAAGCGGAGGGAGCGCAGGGGGGTCGTGCGTGGGCGTGCCACACCCATAATGCTAAGTGCATGACCCCCTGCTTTTGGCACGCTTTTTTCGCCCTCCCCAGGCTCCAGAGGCTTTCTAGGAGCCTGGGGAGAGTGAAAACAGCCTCCCCCCCCACCTCCAGAAGCTTCAGCAGCTTCCCTGAAGCCTCCAGAGGGCGAAAAATGGCCTCAAAAGAAGGTCTAAATCAGCTGGGCAGCGCACACATGTGTGCTGGAGCTGATAGGGCAACACCTCGCGTGCCCTAAGAAATGGTTCCGCGTGCCACCTGTGGCACCCGTGCCATAGGTTCGCCATCACTGCACTAGGCGTAGGTAGAATGGCCAGATACTATGAAGTAAAAACTAACCAGGAATCAGGAACTAAGAGACCAGGGAGTGAGTTTAGACTCTACTCCCTGGTCTCTTGTAATCTCCAATTACAATCCAGATATAGAAAGTTCTAAGACAAGAACCAACAGAAGCTCAAGAGTGAAGAAAACCTACTTTCATCGTGTTGCTTCCTACGTAACAGCAAGCTCTGATTAACCGGGCTTCCTTCAGTTGCTGATGTCCATCTTTCTGTCTTTTGCTGCTCTCTCGTCAGAGACTAGTGCTTCTAAGGGCTGGCTGGAGGTAGCCCCTAACCTGGATCACAACCTGAGGATCCAGCTCAGGAGCAGAGGCCCAGGTGTTCATTCAACTTCAGTGGAGCACCTTTCCAGCAAGGGCTTTACCTGGAACCAAATCATAACACTTAGTTAGGTTCATACCCGCCAGGCACAAACAACCAGACTTCCACACCCGAAGTGTTCCATTAGCTATTTTATTGCTCAGGAATAACACAGGAATCTCCTCAGACTGATGGTTTGCACCTCAGTGAGACTAAATAAGGTTCAAATTAAGTGAAGGGGATCTAAGATTTTACCTTCTTGTGCACAGATAGGGATTCCAGACTGATTGAGCCTACAAATATGGTTGCAAATTGTGACAGTTGTTCAGCAGGTGACCATATCCAATTCTACAACCTTTTATGTGATTTATTAAGTGAATACGGTGGTTGTTAAGCAAGCCAATTGTCTGCTACGTAAAACCCAATCCTATGAAGGCAGAATGTTGCAAACAGCCGACAATGTGGGCTAGATGCCAAGTGCCCCAAAATGCAGCCACGGGACCAGCTGTTTGATGTTACGACAGACGCTGAAAAAGTTAACTTAGGGCCCAGATTCATATTCATTTCATTTCATTTATTAGATTTCTATCCCGCCCTATCTCCCAAAAGAGGGACTCAGGGCGGCGCACAGGGACTTAAAAACCAACAATACAAAAAGTACAAATTCTATAAAATTTAAAACAACTATTAAACCGTTTAACCCGTGCTAAAAGAGATAATCAATTAAAAACCCAAATCTAATAAAATATGGTTGTATGCCAGGCCGGCCATACGGAAAAAATAGGTTTTTAAAGTCCGGCGGAAGAGGCGAAGGTCGGTGATAGTCCGGAGGTCTGGGGGGAGGTCATTCCAAAGGGCGGGGCCTGCCACAGAGAAGGCTTTTCCCCTGGGCATCGCCAGCCGGCATTGTCCAGCGGACAGCACCCTAAGGAGGCCCTCCCTGTGGGAGCGGACAGGTCAAGTGGAGGTATGCGGTAGAAGGCGGTCCTGCAAGTAGCCAGGCCCACTGCCATGGAGCGCTTTAAAGATGGTCACTAAAACCTTGAAACGCACCTGGAAGGCTACCGGCAGCCAGTGCAGCTCAAGCAGGAGAGGTGTTACATACATATATACTTTTTCCTGGTCATGTGACTGCATTCTGGGCACTCGGTAACCAGCCCACATTGACGGTTGTTTGCAACATCCTGTACTTGACCACAGCCCAGCACACACAGTCAAGGACTCCCTCTGTATTAGAGACATGGCTTGTTTAATCTTGTTCATGGAAGAGGCTGCAATGGCGTGGTTTTGTGCAACGCACAAAGCAATAAGCCATGGTTGATAAACCCACGTTGCTGCTTTTCACTGAAGTGCAGAGCAAACAAAACATGTTGGGGCCTAGTGGAATGTGTGAGCTGTTGTCGGGCACTGGAAATGGGATATGGCTGATGGGTTGTGTCAGTCAGTTCCAAGAGATGAGTCAAGGCAGAAAAGCCACAAGGAGGAAGGACAAAAGCCGTCTGAAGATCTTTGGCACAAAACCCAGCAGGAAACAGGACCAGGGAGAGCTCCATTGGAATCCTGCTGGGTGAATTTCCCTTCTTTAAGAGAGAGGAAGGATGGATGGATGCTAGTCAGTTGAAAGCAGAGGAAACACATATGCCCCCAGATGCACTAAGGGCAGCGGTCAACAACTTCACGACCTGTGGACTTTAACTCCCAGGATTCCTGAGCCATGCTAGCTCAGGAATTCTGGGAGTTGAAGTCCACAGGTCGTGAAGTTGCCACAGTTGTCCACCTCTGACTTAAAATCAACCAGCTCTCTATTCCCTCTCATTCATTTGGGAGTCTTTTAAGTGAATGGAATTAACCTTGGAAACTACGGTGCTACAAAGATTTGCATCCAGCATCTTAGCAGCAAGCATGCGCCTCACATAAACCCAGCTTAACCTTGCATCTTTATAGAGCCTGGATAAAATGTATCCCTTAATGAAAGTTTGATCGATTTGACCAGTTGCCAAACATTCAAAGGAATCAACTTTGGAAAGTGGCAGAGCGTTGTCAGAGTCTTAAACCCAGCTAAGGGTGCATCTTGTATGACCCTGTATATTCAATGAAGTGGGTATCTGAAGATTTTTTTAGCTTGTGGAGATCTTATAATTTTTGAGGTGCAGGAGGTGGCGAGCATGATCACCTCATGGCTGCTGCTGTGTTGTGCATTGCTGGGCCTGTCGCTCTTTTTGCGGTGGCCATTAGCATGACAGAAGGGGCACGGTGATTAGAGTCATAGGACCAGCCGTTAGGTAAGGACGTGTGGGGGCATGGGGCATGTTCCTCCCCCTTCCCCCCCCTCCGGCCTAGCCTCCTCACCTTGTGTTGCTTGCACGGCAAGCAACCAGAGGAAATGGCAGGGACCAGCTGCGCATGCATTTAAATATTTTCGGGGAGGGCTTATTTTAGCGCATGTGCTCGAAAGTCCAATTGGGCTTATTATCCAGGGAGGTCTTATTTTGGAAAAACAGGGTACTTTCACCAAAACAAGAACCAATACCTCCTTTCCTATATCACACAACTGTGATTTATCAAGCAGGCAATAATGTCCCATGGGTTGCTGTGTAGGGCACTGATTTGAGCAACCTCTAAGTAGGAGACCTCTATCAATTTTATACATGTATGAAATATTTCTTTGGAATCATTCAGATGTCTCTCCTGGCTTCCTTATCCACCTCCCGTGCAACCATTTTATCATCATCTGAACTATCTGATCAGGGACTTGGATATAATGCAATTAGGATTATCATTTTAAGGGTATTCAGATGAAATTTAAAGCCAGCCTTGCACTAATTTGGCTGTCAAAGAATTGATTTTGAACCTTAGCACTCATTCATTTTCAATAGAGTACTGCTCTAACCAGGTTAATTTCTGTTAAGCACATTAGTCAGGTACTTCCAGCTCCCCAATCAAATGATTATATGTCTCTGGGCTTTGAAAAATTATAACTAGGGTTACCGCTAGATGGGAGCAAAAACTTGGAGGTTTCTAAATCTCTCTGCTGTTCTCTGACAGGCAATCAGATTTCTGCAATCTCAGCCAATTGCCCTAATCTTAGCAGTATTGCACGAACCCTACAACACAAAACCCAACTAATGCACAGGTAGCCCTCGAGTTACAACCACAACTGAGATCCATATTTCTGTTCCTAAGTAAGATTTTACAACCTTTCTTGCCACACTTCTGCCACATGGTTCATAACTTGAGGCGTTTGCATCAAGCTGTAAATCACGTCTTATCAATTATCATGGTTGAATTCATACTATGCAGCTAAAATGAAATTAAAAACACGATCCTAAAGTGGTATCTCTCCATCTCAGCAACTTTGAGATGTGTGGATTTTAATTCCCAGAATTCCCCAACCAGCAACTGAAGTCCACACATTTTAATGCAAAGTGTCTTAAGGTACTTATGCAATGCCTTAAACCAGTGTTTTCAACCTTGGCAACTTAAAAGATGTGTGAGTTCTGTTCCCAGAATTCCCCAGCCAACAGAGAATTCTGGGAGTTGAAGTCCACAGGTTTTGGAACTCCTAAGGTTGAAAAATACTGCATTAGACAACAACTAATGTTGTGGAAGGTATTTTAACTTGAGCATAAGGAAGCCAGTAGCTGATTCGCAATATATGGTGTTAGTTACCATCTTTAAAGCGCTCCATGGCACGGGACCTAGTTATCTGCGGGATCGGATCCTGCCTCATACATCCCTGCGGCCGATTCGCTCCCACAGAGAGGGACTTCTCCGGGTGCCGTCCACTAGGCCAGGGGTCCCCAACCCCCGGGCCGCGGACCGGTGCCGGTCCGTGGCTGGATGGGAGCCGGGCCGCAAGGCTAGAGAGGAGGAGGGAGGGAGGAGGGGGCTGCGTCCTGAGCAGAGCGCGCAGGAGAACGCAGGCGCGGCTGTTCGCACCGTTGGAGTGTGACTCTTCCTCCACCCTCGTCGACGGAGGGACTCCTGGACGCCGCCGGACCGGCCACCGATTCCCTCCCCTGCTGGCATGCCGGCCACTCGTTTTCATCCAGGGACTGCGGAGGCTCTGCGGGCTGGGGTGGGAACTGGCGGGTTGCTCCGGCGGCGCAAGGAGTCCCTCCGTCGACGAGGGTGGAGGAAGAGCCCCCACCATCCTCCTGCGTTCTCCCGCGCACTCTTCCCAATGGGCTGCCCCCCCCCTCCCTCCTCCTCCTCTCCAGCCCGGCTCCTATCCAGCCACGGAGCCTGACCGAGCGAACGAGCGACCAAGCCTGGCAGGCGGGATGAGGAGGCTGGGGGCGGGGGGACGGGACGACGATGACGATGACGACGACAGACACACATAGAGAGACAGAGGGAGGGAGGGAGAGAAAGATAGACAGAGACACAGAAGGAGTGATTGAATGAATGAATGCAAGACAGACAGACAGACACACACACACACAGAGTGACAGAAATGGGCGGATGAAGGAGAGACACAGAGAAAGAGAGAAAGAAAGAAAAAAGTGGGAGAGAGAAAGACAGAGAGAAAGAGACAGAAAGGAAAGAAAGAGACAGGAAAAGATACAGAAAGAGGGAAAGAGAAAAAGAAAGAGAAAGAAATAGAGAGAAAGGGAAAGAGAGAAAGAAAGAAATAGCGAGAGAGAAAAAGAGAGACAGAGACAAAGAAAGAGAAAGAGAGAGAGAGAGGAGAGAGAGAAAGAAAGAAAGAATTTATGATCACAGTTGAGGCCAAAAGTTTGGTTGCTAACCAAGATCATTGTTAAGTGAGTTTCACATTTTCAAAGTTGGCCACGCCCACCCAGTCACATGACTGCTGAGCCCCTCAGCCGGTCCGCAGAATTTTCTTTAAAATGAAACCGGTCCCTGGTGAAAAAAAGGTTGGGGACCCCTGTATTAAATAATTAATTATCAGTGGTTGATAGCAGCCAGTAGAGGGCAGTAGAAGACAATCTACAATATTTTATTCCTTCATACAAGGAAATTTAACTTGGAGTCAATTTCTCCTTAATGAAAAAAAACAGCAGATTAGACAGAAATTGCCCACCTGGTTGGAAATAAAATTTCCAGGTCATTTTTAGATCCTCAACAATGAAAATAGTTAATGTGTGAATATTAATGTAGCAGGTTTAGCAGCTTATTTCTTATTGGCTTCAAAGCAATGAACAAACTAGTCTGTGTTATGCTATTCGACCTCTTTTTAAATATATTTTTTTAGACTAAAGACAATCTGAAGGCAGAATTGGCCTAAACAACTTAGGTGAGGAGCACCCCACTATCAGCTAACATTTTCACTTTTATTACAGTATTTGGTAATGTGATTTTTAAGTAATTTCTTAAGATAATTTTTATGCAGGAGAAATGACAGATTTGAAAATTGAAAGGGCAATTTTATAAACATCCATATTTCTACATGAATGTAGAGTTTTTATCTTAATATATTTTTATTAATGTAAGATTTGGTGATTGTTCAAAGTTACAGTGTAGCAATTCAAGTGCTTAGCAACTGGCATGCATTTACAACTATATGTACAATGTATTTATATACAATGTATTTCTAGTATTTGTATTTTATATACAATGTATTTAAAGTGTCCTGGGCCCTGTGATTGCCTTCTATGATGTTGCCTGTGGCTTCTGCTAAACAAAGTCAATGGGGGAAGCTGGATTTGCTTAACAAATATGTGATTCACTTAACAACTGCAAACAACTGGTGCAAAAATCATCATAAAATCAAGTGCTATTCACTTAGCAACTACTTTACTTAGCAATGAAAATTCTGATCCCAGTCATAAATTGAGGATTATCTGTACTAGTCATAAATTGAGGATTATCCGTACCCACATAATCTGTATGGGAGGGAGCAGGAAAGATAATTATCTCCCAGCTCATTGCAACCTCTGCATTTAAGAAATGAACAGTTATTTAGTTCGGCATTTCCTTCAACCTAGCTTGTAATGAAAGTATTTTACTGCAAGATGTGTTAGCGTGGATTTGTGGAGGAAAAGAAAAATACAATTTCTTTATGTATTTTCAGAGAGCGGTGATGATGGTGTTTCCTTTCGTTAGTTCACCAGAGGAATATTTAGAACTATACTGCCATCGTATGACCAGTAGTGTTTAGTGCAAAGACAGGATGGATTTCTATGAATATTAAAATTTGCATAAAATAGGCCAAGTTTTTTCAATGCGGCGAGTTCATTCTGCAGAACTGAGAGGTGTTATTTTGATTTTCATTACTAGAACCATGAACACACTTGTATTTCACAGGATTAAGTATAAAATCCTGCCATGGAAAATACGGAGGTTTTAATAACTGCAGCTCAGGTAAAATGAAATTTTCTGGATTTTACTGTTTGGTTTTTAATCTATGTTTAACCAAAGAAGGGATGTAATGGCTCAGTGGCTAAGATGCTGAGCTTGTCAATCAGAAGGTCAGCAGTTCGGTGGTTCAAATCCCTAGCGCCGCATAATGGAGTGAGCTCCTGTTACTTGTCCCAGCTTCTGCCAATTTAGCAGTTCGAAAGCACGTAAAAAATGCAAGTAGAAAAACAGGAACCACCAACAGTGTTCCGTGCGCCTTCAACATTCAGTCATGCCGGCCACATGACCCTGAAGACCTCTTCGGACAGTGCTGGCTCTTTGGCTTTGAAGCAGAGACGAGCACTGCTCCCTAGAGTCAGGAACGAATGATGGATTGGATCATGACACACATTTGAAAGTAAATCAGGAAGACTGTAATTGGGGGAGGGGGTGTCTGTCTGCCAAGAACAAAGAATGCTTATCAACAAGAAATATGCATGTGTAAAATGTGTAGCAATTATGGGTAGCTAGAAAGCTGATAAAAGGTAACAGCTTGCAGACCTCAGCTAAAAGTTAGAGACGAAGATGGCCTGCAGCAAATGAAATGTGTATTAGATAATTCCTGGGGCATTCATTAGCTAAGACCTAGGAATGGGACAGCTATAGAACAAATTGTAGAATTAGTGCTAAAATGTTTATTAGAGGATATTTCTTATTGTTTCACCTTGTCCCGCCTTCTTCTTTACTGAAAATGTATAAAGCTTTCTTAATCCTTTGTTCTTGGTTCTTGGCCTTTTGACCAGGAACCCTTTTCCTTGGAGGACTCCAATAAAAAGCAATCAGAAAACCTGCACCTCGTGTCTGGCGTTCATCATTGGCTTCGGCACCAGGTTCAGACCCGAATTGGGGACAACACATATGTGCGAGGGGAATCTTTACCTTTAACCAAAGAGAAATATTTTGACCTCTCATGAATATGGCTCAGGGCCTAGCTACATGCAAGACCGTCTCCTGCCCCATACATCCCTCCGACCGATCCGCTCCCATAGAGAGGGCCTTCTCCGGGTGCCGTTGGCCGGGCAATGCCGGTTGGCGACACCCAGGGGAAGGGCCTTCTCTGTGGTGGGCCCAGCCCTCTGGAACGACCTGCCCCCTGAACTCCGCACTACTACGGACCTCCACCTTTTCCGCCGGCGTCTTAAAACGCATTTATTCCAACAAGCTGGCCTAGCATAACCACTCGATATGGACTTTTATTAGTTATAAATTTTGATTAGAGGATTTTAAAATGTTTTTAGCACGGGGTAACTTAAATTTAATTGGGTTTTAATAACGGTCTATTTATGTATGTTTTGATTTTTAATTTTCCTGTGCGCCGCCCTGGGTCCTTTTGTAGGAGAAGGGTAGGGTATAAATTTAATAAAATAAAAATAAATAAATAAATATTAAAGATATCGGTTAACCTTCTGAAAGAGAGAAATGGTAAGTGTGTAGGAAAGGGGGATATGCCTTCTACTACTAAACTATGGTTTGTTTCCCAACATAAACCACCTTGAGCTCCTGGGGGAAAGTGAGAACTAAATCTCCTAATGGGAATTCTGGCAGTTGGAAGTCCACCTGCCTTTAAATTGCTGAAGTTGAGAAGCAGCGCCTTAAAGAAATTAGCAAATAAAGGAAGGGAGGCTTCTCTTTCTTCTGTCAGCTCTCTTTAGCTCGCATGAATGCGCAGCGGGAACCTGGAAAGTTTCCGCAGAACAGAATAACAGAAACTCGCTCCCAAGACATAAATGTTGTTACCTCAACCTTGTTTGTTTGCTCACGGGGCTCCTTCCCTTTTATTATCTTGGGTAGGTTGCAATTCCTCGCCTGGCCTCTTAAGCGCTGCAGCTCAATTACACCACCACCACCCCGCCCGGCGCTATGGCAGCCGCTCGCGCACGCATCTCGATGGTTTCTCCAAACATAGTGCCTCCTGCTGGAATGTCAACGATATTTGACGGAATTCTGTTTTCAATCGCGTCCTCCGTGACATCACGAGCCGGAAGCCGGAAACAGGAAGTGCTCGATGTTTATACCGAGGCGACGAGAAGATGGCGACTGCTGTGGATTCGGGAGCCTCTGAGGTTGAGACGGTGAGAGAGGAGGGTGGTTAGAAGGGCTCGTTGTAGGGAAATCTGGCCACTTATACTGCAACTGAAAGCTTCAGTCCAGCATCCCCCGAGGAGCCGCGTTGGGAAAGGTTGCTTTTTACCCTGGGAAGTAAGAGATTTGGTTTGGCCGGAGTTGCCGCTCTGAATCGGTGGTAGGGATGGGGAATATGGGCTGGATTACAACTCCCAGCATCCCCAGCGGCCTGTCTGTGAGATGCAATTCAGCAATGCCTAGAAGACTACTTGATCTTGGTAGAAAAGAGAGCAGATGATGGGAAGAATTAAGGGCAAGGAGGAGGATAAAAGAGAGAGAGAGAGAGAGGATCTCATTCTTTTTCACATTGTTAATACTATAGGGCAGGGGTGTCCAAACTTGGAAACTTTAAGACTTGTGGACTTCAACTCTCAGAATTCCCCAGCCAGCCATGCATGGCTGGCTGGGGAACTCTGGGGGTTGAAATCCACAAGTCTTAAAGTTTCCAAGTTTGGACACCCCTGCTGTAGAGGGTATAGGTAGATTCTGAAGTATTAACTTGAGAATATTCTACAAATTATCAGTTTAGTTCCATTTCCCCTGAATTTAGGAATCAGTTGAGAAAAACCTTTTTACATGTAGCCTCATCCCTTCTCCTCTTGCATGTTGAAATATTTTGCCCATTGGTTTATTGATTGGGACCCATCAAATTGTTTCTGACTCCTAGCAACCACATAGATTTTCTCCATGATTGGTCTGTAATCTGTCTTTTCAAGACTCCCAATGCTTCTTCATCACTGTAACTGAATCTATCCATCTTGCTGCTGGTTGTTCTCTTCCCCCTTCCCCTTCTTATACTGTTAACATTATATATTATATAGATATGCTGCACATGATATTATATAATTATTAACATTGTATTGTTGAGAGTGATTTACAAGGATAATTGGTTTCTCTTGGGTTTTGATAAACCACTCCATCATCCTTGATCACTTTCTGTATTTTATTTGTAATGGGTAGAGAGAGTTTACTCTGAACATATTTTTATTTTCTCCTAGTACTGCATTGCTAAAGCTCAAGACAATAACTATACTTCAAAAGCCTCTGCTTGAACTTTCTGATCTCTTAGAATATACAGAATTAGCTATCAGATCCTGAGTGACAAAATTAGACACATCTTGGCAATGGATCAGTACAAATAAGTCAATAATAGCAGTGAAAATAATAAGTGATCCCTTATATCCATGAAGTCAGATCCCTAAAGTGTCATGGCTGCATGCCAACTATGGGCTAAAATGCAAGAAGCAATAGAATCAATCTATAACAAGTGGGCTCTGTCAATTAAAGGGAAATGTGGCTAAAATCAGTATGATGACAGAAGAGAGAAAGTATAACATCCTGTGTTTAATTAGTGCTTTATTTAGTATGCGATCCTGATTGTGAAACTACTTTTTATACACAGTGTATTGTATAACCGTTTATCTCAACCCTAGATTATTATTTTTTTAAATACATGTGGGGAATATTCCAGATGGTTTCCAACACTTCAGACATTCTGATATCAGCTGAAGAAGCTGCTGCCCAAAAGAGAGAAGAACGGCTTAGAAAATTCCGAGAGCTTCATTTGAAAAGGGTAAGATTACTTTGTGACTTTTGGATTCAAATCCCAGAACAGTAAATCTGCTGGATCATACCTTCTGAGACCTAATTAAATTATATAGCGCAGTGTACAAGATTTATGGAGCAACAATTTAGCATGTGAGATAGAAAATGGCTTGAAGAGGGTGAGAAGAAAAAAAAGTTGGTAGTTCAGGATATAAAGTTTGTAATAGTTTTTATTTTCTGTTTGCTACCCAGAGTCACTTGTTGAGGTAGGCAACCATATAAATGGGATAAATAAGTAAATAAAAAATTATTTTAGATGGATGGATGATAGATGGTACAATCTTAGTACTGGGAGTAGGATTCAACCATGGAAACTGATCTTCTGAGATACTATATGCCTGCATCTTTTCAGGATTGCTGAAAGTGAAAATAATAGGAAACAAGAGCTGACCTCATATTCTTGGAATACATTGTCAATATCTTGAGAACTCCAAAATTAGAGGCAATCTAAGGTCCTTGGAATCACTAGCTATAAATGAATGTTTTTATGTTACCTAAACTGAGGAGTGATGATGTTACAGGTAGTGCCTGGGTGAAGAAAGAGTTCCTAAATTCATCTTTAACTCAAATTCTTAAGTCAGAACTTGTACTTACAAACCAACTGCCTACTACTAAAAAATGGCAGATGGCGTTATCCTTCCTGGAGCCAAAATGAAAGTGGATTGAAAGTCCACTTTCATGAACCATTGAAAACAGGCTGTATATAAAAAACCATAACTTTAGAAATTCATCAGCTCAAGGAGAACATCACTCATCATTTTCAGTAGTACACAGCCTTAAGGGTTGTCCTTAAATCACCATGTTCTTCGCCTGGGTAATGCTTGTTGTATTAAGTTAAAATAAATGATAGTAAGAGTCAATACAATTACTATCATGCAGTAACAGCCCACCAATAAGCAGACTGATAAGCCTCTGCTGCAGGATCTGTTTTTCAATTTTTATTTGCATTGCCATGAGAATTTAACATTCACTGGCAGAGGTTTTTTTTTTTTTTTCATTGGTGAAGTTTGTAGCTTTCTTAATTTTTTTGCTGCTTATCCCTGGTTTGTTTCTATTTTGTGATTTATCCATTGCTGGTAAATAGGAGATGTTGTTATCTCATGTTTATTTTTAAAAGAATGAAGCCCGTAAGTTAAATCATCAGGAAGTTGTGGAAGAAGATAAAAGACTGAAGTTACCAAGCAACTGGGAAGCAAAAAAGGCTCGCTTAGAATGGGAACTCAAAGTGGAAGAAAAGAAAAAGGTAAACAAGCAAATAATATGATGTGTACCTTTAAGACAATTAGAAAGCTAAAAAATAAGTCCCTATGGTTACTGGTTTTTCACTGGGTTATATTAGAAATGAGCAATGTTAGATACAATACTTGCACCATTACTGGAAAATACTGGCATCCAAATATAGCCCTTTTGCATCCATGTGCAAAATATGTGATGTACATTAATAACTCTTGAAGTAATTCTATTAAACGGGTCTCCAACCTTTGCAACTTTAAGTCTGAAGTCCTTCAGACTTAAAGTTGCAAAGGTTGGAGACCCCTGCTATAAAAGATAGACATTTTTATGTTTTAAATGGAAGGGTGCGATGAGGCTTCTGAAAGACCAAAATTCTATTATTATTCCAAAAATGACATTTTATAACCCTTCACCAAACAAGTAAAACCACGGTTCACATAATATTTTTTAGAATTTCTAATATAACATTAGGATGCATTTGTGATTTCAAGAAAACTGTTTACTCTTTCGTGCCATATGCTTGCATCAGCCCACCCAGTGAGTAATTTGGATTAGGCACGATGTAAACTAGGAATTTCATAATTCATTTCATTTGTCGGGATGTTCTAGGACACTGTCAAAAGAGGTGGGAATTATTATGGATGTAGACCTATCAGAAAGAGAAATCAACAACAGATCACGTATCATTCAACTGAAGACTAATTTTATAAGGAAATATAAAATATAAATTTTAGCTCAGAGGAACATTTTTTGAGGAACTGTTTCAAATTATTAAAATGAGTTTACTGTATACTAGGAATGCCTGCTGAAAGGGGAAGATTATGAGAGAGTAAAGCTGCTAGAAGTAAGTGCAGAAGATGCAGAACGATTTGAGAGAAAAAGGAAGAAGAGACATCCTGATATTGGATTTTCAGGTAGGGGGAAATGATCCTTACTGTTATCAAATGTTGAATAAAAACAAAATTTTATGCAGTGGCCCATATCAAGGGTTCTTCTGTAGGACTTGGGCCTGTGGGTCATTAAGAAAATTGGAAGGGGATCATAAAACATTTTCAAAATTGACCGTGGTTACCCAGCCAAAGTGGGAACATTGTCAAAATTCCTGTTTGTCATGGTAATTTCAAGCTGCGAGCAAAAATCAGAGATACGTGCCAATCAAAGCAGCTTTATTTATTATCTATTATTCTTCATCTTTATGTAAATGATGACGCAATCATCCATGCCAAATCTAAGGAGGTTAAAACATGGCAATTGGACCAAAGTTTATTAAACTGAGATGTTTTGTTACTCATCCAAGTAGCGAATTTTTCGGATTATAAAATGCACTCCTCCCCCCACAAAAGTGGGTGGAAATGTCAGTGTGTCTTATAGAGCGAATATTGCAGCAGGCAGGGGTAGGTAGGTCAGTGCAGTGCCAATCAGCTGTTCTAGGGGGGAATTGCCGCTGCCTCTTATCACCGCCGCCGATTCGCAGCAATCAGTGGCAAACGGGCTGTGGCAAACGGGCCATGGCGGCGGGAAACAGTTGGCAAACGCAGAATTTTTTTCTTGTTTTCCTCCGCTAAAGCTAATGTGCATCTTATAATCCAGAGCGTTTTATAGTCTGAAAAAAATACAGTAACGTCTTCAATCAAAATTAAAATCCTTTGGTTAGGCATAGTGTCAGAAAGTTGTGTGGAATGTACTAATTCTGCCATACTGACTGCAAGGAGTTTCACCCAAAATGAAATGCAATATGTAAATGAAGAGCATTATTTACATATTGCATTTCATTTTGGGGAGAAATCCCGCTGCAGTCAGTCTGGAAGAGTTAGTACATTCTAAGGACTCTCTGGCTCTATGTCTAACCTATCCTCCCAAAAATTCATTTTGATTGAAGTACCTTACTTGGATGAGTAACAAAACATCTCTTTAATAAACTTTGCTCCAGTTGCCATAATTTAATCTTTTAAATATTCTTCATCTTTTTCCTGAGAAAGGGGTTACCCAAACCTATTTATCATTGTGGAGGGAATCACAATATTGTTGAGATAGGTTGCCCTATTTAGTAAAAGTGTATTATTCATTTAGCTGGTTTCTTTGCTCTATAGACTATGCAGCTGCACAATTACGCCAGTATCAGCGGTTGACCAGGCAAATTAAACCTGACCTGGAAAAATATGAAAAATTAAGAGAAGAAAGGCAAGTAATTTTGTTGCACAGTTGTTTTATTATTATTATTATTATTATTATTATTATTATTATTATTATTATTATTATTATTATTATTATTATTATTATTATTATGTGGTAGAAGGATCTAGAAGAAATATTTACTGATGAGATCATTTCAAAACACACATGAATTAGAATATAGGTAGTTCATGGCTTATTTAATCATAAGCCATGATGGTTATAAACCAGACTACCATGTGACTTTGCCCATTGCATTGCGAATGCCACCGTTGTTAAGCAAACCCATTGTTTGCTATATGGTGTTTTGTGCTGCAAATTAGAAATAGTGGTTTCTGGCAAAAATATAAATTGTGGTCCCATGACCACAGGACAACGCAACCGTCCATAAATGCAGCTGGTTGCCCATAATGTGACCTGTGCATGTGTATGCGAGGTTGATGAATCTGGGTGTAAGTAGCTTTTCTGGACTACATTATAATTTTAAACAGTCACTAACTGACCAGTCCTAAGTCGAAGACTACCTCTAAATTATTTTGCACAGCTGCTATTAAAGTAGAGGAGTAATGTTCCATCTACCTGATTCAATTTTGGTTAGAGCAGGGGTCCCCAACCCCCGGGCCGCGGACCGGTGCCGGTCCGTGGCTGGGTGGGAACTGGGCCGCAGGGCGGAGAGGAGGAGGAGGGAGGAGGGGGCAGCCCCCTGAGCAGAGCATGCGGGAGAACGCAGGCGCGGCTGTTCGCGCTGTTGGAGTTGGGCTCTTCCTCCTCCCTCATCGACGGTGAGACTCCTGGGCGGCGGCGCCCCTCCCTACCGGCCGCCGATTCCCTTCCTTTCCCCCCCCCCCCCCCACACATACGGAGCCTTCTCAGTGAGTGAGTGAGCAAACGAGCAACCAAGCCCGGGCGGCGAGGCAGGCTAAGGCAAGTGAGCACGGGCTAAGGAGGGTCTGCGGTGCGGGGGCGGGGACGACGACAGACAGACAGAGAGAGGCAGAGACACAGAGAGAAACAGGGAGGGAGGGGGGAAATCAGAGTGACAGACATGCACACAGAGACAGGGAGAGAAAGAGAGACACAGAATGGGTGATTAAGTGCGTGGATGCGAGACAGACAGACACATACACACACATAGAGTGTCAGATGGGGGGACGAAGGAGAGAGACAGAGATAGAGAGAGAGTAAGAAAGAAAAGAAAGTGGGAGAGAGAGAAAGAAAGAGAAAGAAAGACAGACAGAAAGAGAAAGAAAGAGAGACAGAAAGGAAAGAGAGAAAAAAAGAGGAAGAGAGGAAGAAAGAGACAAAAGAGAGAAAGAGAAAGAAAGAGAGAGAAAGAGGGAAAGAAAGAAAGAGAGAAAGAGAAAGAAATAAAGAGAGAAAGGGGGAAAGAAAGAGAAAGAAATAAAGAAAGAAAGGGGGAAAGAAAGAGAGAGAGAAAGAAAGAAAGAAAGAGAAAGAAATAGAGAGGGAAAGAAAGAGACAGAGAAAGAAAGAAAGAAAGAAAGAAAGAAAGAAAGAAAGAAAGAAAGAAAGAAAGAAAGAAAGAAAGAAAGAAAGAAAGAAAGAAAGAAAGAACTTATGACCACAGTTGAGACCAAAAGTTTGGTTGTTAACCAAGACCATTGTTAAGTGAGTTTCACATTTTCCAAGTTGGCCACGCCCACCCAGTCACATGACTGCTGAGCCACTCAGCCGGTCCGCAGAATTTTCTTTAAAATGAAACCGGTCCCTGGGGCAAAAAAGGTTGGGGACCCCTGGGTTAGAGTACAGACTCTTAATCAGTGCTACCATAATGAGTTAGATTGGTATTTTTTGTCCCAAATTCCTGAGCTGGAGAAGTTTCACAAAAATGTTGCTATTAACATTGATTTTCTCCTTTTTCTCCTTCAGTGGCGAAGATTTTTTCCCAACTTCAAATAGTTTACTCCATGGAAGTCATGTGCCCTCCAAAGAAGGCGTTGACAAAATGGTTACAGATCTTGAAAAACAGTAAGTGCCATATTCATAATGAACTGCATGTTTAAATTTATTAAGCATCTTGTATATGGGCTTATCATATACAAGATGATAAGCCTGCCTCCTCCTGTTTTATTTCAGATTGCAGATTGTATTATTTCAGATTGCATTATCTAAGCATTTTGTACTTAGGAGTCCATCTCATTTTCTTTCCTATTTATTTTTCAAATAATATAATTATCAGGCAAGGTTTTGCCCCTTTAAAATGATTCTAAGTAATCATATTAACTATAGAACCCAGGGATTGATTTGCTTTGGAATGGATTAGTGAAATGGAGTTTATTCCCATTGACCCCATTAGCTGAATATACAAAAAAAAAAAATTACTGTCTCAAGTGAAGACCATCCAGTACCTCATTAAAATATGAATTCAAGACGTAGCTATACGAACGTAGGCCGAATATTTCGGTTTCTTTTTCAGAATTCAAAAACGTGAAAAATACAGCCGGAGACGTTCTTACAATGATGATGCAGATATCGACTACATCAATGAGCGGAACGCCAAGTTCAATAAAAAGGCTGAGAGGTTCTACGGGAAATACACTGCAGAAATTAAACAGAATTTGGAAAGAGGGACAGCTGTGTAGACCGAAAAGTCCAGGAGCTTTCTCAGTTTGGCTTCTTTAAAACCTTCATGTGTAAAATACGCTTTGCAAACATGCTCTAAGGCTAGAATAAAATTTGTCCACGTATTGCTGCTCCTCTTCAAAGAAGGGTATGTTAGAAAAGTTATAAAAATATGTAAATGTAGAAAACCAAAGTATTTGAAGTTGCAGTTGGTGAGCCAATTATTTCATTTTCTGTTTTAATGAGAACGTTGAATCACAAATGTTTAAATGTACATGTGATTTATTTGAAAACCATTGCAACTGTTATGTTAATTTTGGTAATTTTATTAAACTAAGAGCCATGGCATATAAAGCTGTTTTTAAAACACTCTTGGTATGCTTTATCTGCTTAATGAGCATCTGGTTTATAATGCAATGGGAAGCCCTAAAAAGCAATTAAACATAATTCAGACAGATGTGCAAAGCATATCAAAGTAGTCTTGGCTTTTTTACACAAAAATAGGCTGGGTTAGAAAGCTCCCCAAATATTATTTGTATTTAGAAACCTGTGTAATATTGTTCAAACAGGTAGTCCTCAACATATGACTTCTTGTTCAGGAATCTTCATAGTGCCCCACACTTCCCAGCACCACCTGCTACCCTTACTAGCTAACCTGTTTCCCAATGACCACCACAGCATTTTTCCATTCCTTCATGATCCTTACTTGGTACTCAACTCTTCCCACTTGCAGTCCTTGGATTACAGCAGCAATGCAGACTGCTGTCACTAAGTGATGCATTAATGGTCCAATTTTCTAGACAGTGTGGATGCTAGTAAGTAAACTCTGAGCAGGGGAATGAACGGGCCCATTTCCTCTGAAGTTTCTAGGGCTCTAGTGTATACTCAACTATCACTTATTCGTGGTAACATATATAATGACCTTACTGCCATTGGAGTTGGTTCCAAAACTGAGGGTTGTACAGAAAATTGGCAACATCACTTAAGCAGATGAAACTAAATTTGTAGCTATGACTTATTTTGGTACTTGAAAGGAAAAACAGGCGCCTGGCAACTCCAGAAAATTGTTAACATTCATTTTGCCCCTTTAAACTCCCTGAAAACATGTGGACTAATCCGGAAGTTTGAAATGGTACTTTTGATACATTATACTTCTGCTCTAAAGTACCCATTTTACCTCTTAACACAAAAGCAGACAGAATAATTCCAACACAATCTGTTCCATAGGTGGCTAACATTCCAGGAAGTGCACCAATAGCTTATGGGTAATCCAGCCCTGTACTCATATACTTGGGTCTTTTATATCTCAGACAACAGAATCCAATCAAATGTGTTTTCTAAAATAGCTATTTTCACATGTTTTGTTCCTTTGAATAAAAACAACAGACTTTCCCACAATATTCAAAGTTTATTTGAAATTCTTTACTATTACAGATTTTTATGAAAAGAGCAGACAGCTTGTATAAATTCATCCACTAATTTTGAATGCAATGCCATTTTTTTCTTGAATATCATTGTAATGTCACACAGTTCAAAATATTTAGCTATAGCAGTATTTACACAAGCTATGAAGTTAAGTAAAAACAATAGTATTAAGTACCATCTAAATTTGCCCTGACTAGCATTTTCTGCTTGAAGCATGACTTATTTAAATCTTTATGCCAAGCTTATTCACACCTAAAATAAGAACTTTAGATTTCATATAAGAAATGTTTCTTACAAAAGTACAAGTAATTTATGCAGTGTTGATAAGAGGCAAGGATTAAAATGCAAATACCAGAACTTCACTAATGCATCTTTTGTTGCCTTTGTACTTACTGCAACAAGTATTCTTGTTAAAGCGAAACATTAACTACACAAGTAAAATGAATTACCAACAGGAACCATAAATCACTCTTTAAAAGTGCTTAAATTTAAATTTATGAAATGAAGAAAACTTCGTTTGTTTGTTCTTGTTACATATATTACACACTAAAACCTATCAGTAAGATATTTCTGTTTGCTACATAATCCATTTCAGTCAAAAAGCAAAATTTACAGAAAAAACGCTACCTGTACTCACTGGGTCTGTTCCATTTTCTAGCTGCAAAAAAATATATAGTTTCAAATGAGGTAACCTACATTTAAATCTCAAAAATGAGATATTTTGGATTTCATATTTCAGATGCTATTAACCAGAACAGGACTACTAGCTTGCTCTGAAAGTTGTACATTTAGATGAAAATTTATGAAACAGGACATTTTCCTCTTCCTTAACAGGAATTCATTGGCCAACAGAGCCTTTTTCTTCTCTTCTTGGGGATACTACTGGATTGTTAGAAAGCAGACTCGCTGATTTCAGGGCCAGCGACCTTGGCATTATATTCTGAAAAATAGAAAATTAGAATAAGTCAGGATTTGTCATTCATTATTGTCAGAATAAGTCAGTCATTATTTGTTCAAGCAAATAATATGTTTATTCTTACAGGTAGCATACTAAAATGGTGGAATTTTAGGATATTCCTACAGTATTCCTTTCATACCAGTAAGGGTTATTGGTATTATATGGTATTAAGAAGTAAGTGCAGACAAGTGGCTGCAATTTATGTCCATCTTGCTATTTTCTGTACATTTAGCTCAGATTGATATCCATTCCTAAATTTTAGTTTGTTGAAAATGGATTAATGGAAAGGTCACACTTCATTAAGAATTACATTTTGTTATTTCCTATTAAAAAGGAAATATTTTCAAATAGGTAGTTCCTAACCTGTCTTTTAATACCTGAAATAGAACATAAAGTATTTTAATACCACCTAACATTAGTTTCGATTCTTAATTGCTCTATTTTATATAAATGTTTTCCAACCATTTCAGACTAATTTGAACACCTCCCATGAGTCAGAACTAAAGCCCATAATCAATTGCCAATAGATTTTCTTCATCAGAGCTGCAGACCATATTCAAGATTACTATAAGCAGAAATAAAGCATGTAAAATGTGTTAGTTTGGATAATGGATTTCTGGAAATAATTTGTTCCATGGCAGTTTGATAGGTACTACTGTATATTCTGTTTAAAATTTAAAATCCATTTGATATGGGTAACAAGTAAAAATGGAAGGATTTTTTAAAAAAAATATTCAGTTTTAGTAATAGGATTATTTTTTTTTAAATCAGAAGTTGGATGATTTCAAGATTACATAGTAGTTAAGATTTGTAACCAGAATTTGTTAACAAATTCCACAATTCAGTTTTCAAAAAGTTTATTTTCCAACTATGAAATAATGCAAGATTTTGAAAATATATTTTATATTTACCTTAAAATCAAAGTTCTTTTGGCTTTCCATTTTCACTGCTTTTGGAATCGATTTTTAAACTGGCTGGTAGAACCATTTCTTTCCCAAAGGATTTAGCTGCATTAGGTTTTGCTATTTCCAGTAGTTTTCTCTTTTCTATGGAAACAATGAATTTGTTTAAAATACACAAATTTCTCATTCAGAGATCAGTTTTACCCCTGCCCCCATACTTACTAAAAGGGACTAACATTCCCTCATCAGCTTTAATTTAGCACTGTTCTTTCTTTCATAAAGGCAATATGACTTTCAACACAGCCAATAATTCAACAATTGCACTGTAATTTGAAGGCAGAACCAAGATATCTAACATCATTCACTCAGTTACAAGGCATCTGATGTATTTACTCCTTTTCCCAAGATTTGCCATTATAAGAAACACTGTAAGATGCTTCAAATATTGCCATTTTCATATCTGGACAAATAATTTTGGAATACTTTTGACAACCCAATATTCCACCACCCCCAAAAATATTTTTTTCTGTCAAGCGAAGAAGGTTCTACTGCGAGATCTTGTTCAGGAGTTTCCCCACCTTCTATAAGCTTGAGGAGAAACGGTTCTTCCAAACCCATAGTATCCTTGGCTTCTTGATCTACTTCTGGAGTAAGACCTGTGATAGTATGATCTAATAGGATCTGCTCCATGATTGATATATTGGATATGAGTGAGGATGTCTTCTGTAATATCTAAGATGGGATCTTTCCCAGTATCTGTAATTGTGTGATCTTAAGTGACTCCTGGAATAAGATCTTGAGTATCCTCTAGATCTACGAGAACAAATCCTTTTAGCATGTCATCTTGATCTGCTCCTTGATCTACTTGTGCTTGTGGAGCAAGATGAAATACTTGAAGTAGAATTATAAGATGAATCACTAGAAGATAAAGAGGAAGATCACCTGCTACAGTTGCTCCTTGAACATGATTGAGATCTCCCTTTAGGTGAGCTCACAGTCAAGACATCCAGGAATCCTGTCATCTCATCTGTCTTCTTATTTTCTGCTTTTTAGAAATTTTAGAATATGTCCCTTCTGCTGTCTGCTGTCCAGTCCCAATTTCTTTAGATTGAAAAAAATGTTTTAGAAAACCTCAACACCATAAACTTACATTTTTCTACTACTTAGGTCTTTCTGAGCTGTCTTATTTCATATTCCATTTCATAACCATCACTTAGAACTATCTTCCAACTTTACTCAAATCCTAGGAATAATCAAGAGGAGACAAGGAGACAATTTACTCAGAAACCTGTTTCACTAATACTAACACAAAACAATAGGATTAGAATTATTGTAACAATGTACCCATAGATTAAGAGTCTATCTGCATAGTCAAAATACAGCTGTTACATAACAGACATTTTAGCAACACACAGCATTGCTATGGAGTCCATCCTGCTAGAAACACAAATCTAAGTCAGTCTTTCTATACATCTGCTTTTTTCCCTTATTTTCACTTTCATAATTTTTAACAAATTTGCTGCATATTTAGAAGGATTGTACCCTGCTATTTTCCCCTATCTCAGAATTTCAGACAACTACAAATATCCTAGTTATAAGGCATTAACAACATAAACCAATTCATTGTTGAAAATAAATTACCATTAAGTGCCACGGTAATCTCTTTCTTCTTACAACTTCCATTGATTTGGTGAGGACTCCTGTAAAAGTTTTAAGATTCTCAATCAAATTTATAACTAAATCAGCCTCTTCCTAATGCAAACACACCAGTGTTTTTCCTAATAACATGACACTGAGAATTATTTCATAGTACTGTAGTTTGCAATGAAATGCACTGTAAAATCGCACTGACATTAGTGTAAGCCAGAGGTGTCCAAACTTGGGAACTTTTAAGACTTGTGGACTTCAACTCCCAGAATTCCCCAGCCAGCATAGCTGGCTGGGGAATTCTGGGAGTTGAAGTCCACAAGTCTTAAAGTTCCCAAGTTTGGACACCCCTGGTGTAAGCATTCAAGCACACCTTGAGATACTAAAAAAAATGAGGGGGGGGGAATCAATTGTGTTCAGCCAGTTCAACTACCATCCACCTGCAATTTTCATTTTATCAAATTAAAAGGCTACCAAAATTTGCAAAGTATACCAATCCATGTTAATCACTTTGGCTTTACACAACTCTGAACCCTAAAGCAACTATGCAAATCAAAGCAGCACAAAATTTCATATATTAAAACTTTTGGCTAGAATGGTCCTTAATTTCTCTGTGTTGAAGTGCAGTTTACAGAGTAGAGTGCTGGGTTGTTATAATTTAATCATTTCTCCTTGTCCACAGATTAGCAATACTGGTTATTGTCAATTTACTCAATGCCTTTGGGGATGATTTTAAACAAACTTATTAGGGGGAAAAGACCAAAACCAGAAGGACTCGAGTTACAAAACAAAAAAAAGGGGCAGACAGCACTGTTATAAATGTAATCCAACGCTCCTTCCAATGGGAGGACTACAACAAAGGAAAGGTAGGAAGAAATTAAGACATTTGTTTAACTATAAATTAAGAAAAAAAATCTTGAATTGCCTATTAAAACAGGATAGCAGCAGAAATGAGGTACAATTTCTGTATAAACCAAAGCAATTTGCACTTATTTTTTTACGAAAACAAGCTTGATACAGGATTTCCGAATAAGAAAACATTCAGAACCGAATTGAATCTTACGGCCGACCACGAGTACAGAAGGATTATTTTACAAAACAAATATCAAGGGCAATGCGAAAAAGGTGGGCTTCGCGGGCAGATTTTAACGCAGGCAAAGCCAGATTCCTACACCTCGAGTAGCTTCGACCGATTTTTTTTTACAGACAAGCCCAGGGCAAGATTACCTCACACACACACCGCCATAAACAATAATAGACAATAACTTAAGGGGTGAGCAAAAATCTATTCTGCAATATTTCAACACGGTCATCTTCATGCCCCTGCCTGCAGCTTCTGGGAGTGAGGTGGAAACCCGACTCCTCCATCAGGCCTCGAGGTGCACCGTTGTCTTCGTGCTGAGGTAATATTACGACGACGACCGCCCAAAGCAGAACAATATTTCCCTTTTTAGGGAGGGGGGGAGTGTTTCTAAGATAAAAAAAATAAAATAAAAAGCAGAATAAAGACTTACTGGCTTTGCGGAGGTCCTTGAGGGGGAAGAGCTCGGCTGCCTCAGTCACTGCCATTAGAGCAAAAAAAAAAAGGCGAGACTAGGAAACACCTCAAAAAAAAAAACCCGCTCCGAATTCCTCATAGCGATGAAATAGGTTTTAAAAAGTCCACTCGGCTGCCGGCCAAGACTGCTGAGGAGAAAAAAATAAAAGCGCGTTCAATTGGTCCCCGTTAAAAGCAACAGCCAGCCACAAGACAACCGCCTCCTCCAAGCGCCCGATTCAGACTGAAGGCTGTCGATGGCGTTATTGCGCATGCGTGCTAGTGTGGGCGGGGCTTGGATCTTCACCATAGAAACAGGGTTGTGCTCCCTCAGCTGTGTAGTTTCGGCCGTTAAAGAAAGCGAATGGCAGAAAGTGAAGGGCAGAGGTCTTCAAACTTGGCAAACTTTGACACTTGTGGACTTCAACTCCCAGAATCCTCCAGCCAGCTATACTTAGTTTATACAGCTAAGCTGTCTGGAGAATTCTGGGAGTTGAAGTCCACAAGTCTTAAAGTTGCCAAGTTTGGGGATCCCTGGTGAAGAGGAACTAAAGAGCCTCTTGATGCGGTGAAGAAGGAGAGTGCAAAAGTTGGCTTGAAACTCAACATTAAGAAAAACTAATGGCATCTGGCCCTCTCAATTCTTGGCAAATAGATGGGGAAGAAATGGAGGTAGTGAGAGATTTTACTTTCTTGGGCTCCAAGATCACAGCAGATGGGGACTGCAGCCAAGAAATTAAAAGACGCTTGCTCCTGGGGAGGAAAGCTGTGGCAAATCTAGACAGCATACTAAAAAGCAGAGACATCACCCTGTCAACACAAGTGCTTATAGTCAAGGATGTGGTTTTCCCAGTTGCAATGGATGGCTGTGAAAGTTGGACCAGAAGAAAGGCTGAGCGCCAAAGAATTGAGACCTTTGAACTATGGTGCTGGAGAAGACTCCTGCGAGTCCCTTGGACTGCAAGGTGATCAAATCGGTCAGTCCTGAAGGAGATCAACCCTGACTGCTTTTTAGAAGTCCAGATCCTGAAGGTGAAACTGAAGGCCCCTCCTCAAGAAGCCGTCCCTGGATCCGGCATTATTAGAAAACTATCGTCCCGTCTCCAACCTCCACTTTCTAGTGAAGGTTGTTGAGAGTGTGGTGGCCCAACAGTTTCCACGACACTTGGATGAAGTTGACTATCTAGATTCGCGCCAGTCTGGCTTCCGACCCGGGCACAGTACCGAGACGGCATTGGTCGCATTGGTCGATGATCTCTGGAGGGCACGAGATAGAGGATTTTCCTCTATCCTAGTCCTATTAGACCTCTCAGCGGCTTTTGATACCATCGACCATGGTATCCTATTACGCCGACTGGGGGGGTTGGGGCTGAGAGGCACCGTTCTACGGTGGTTCTCGTCCTACCTCTCTGGTCGGTCACAATATGTGTTGACGGGGGGGGAAGAGGTCGACTTCTAGATCCCTCTTATGTGGGGTCCCTCAGGGGTCGGTCCTCTCGCCCCTGCTGTTCAACATATATATGAAGCCGCTGGGTGAGATCATCCGTGGTTTCGGGGTGGGATATCATCTGTACGCTGATGATACCCAGCTGTACATATCCACCCCAGACCACCCCAATGATGCCGTCGAGGTTATGTCCCGGTGCTTGGAGGCTGTATGGATCTGGATGGGTAGTAACAAACTCAGGCTCAACCCGTCCAAGACTGAGTGGCTGTGGCTTCCGGCACCCCGTTTCAGCCAGATTATTCCAACTCTGGCCATTGGGGGCGAAACACCAGCCCCTGTGGAGAAGGCACGCAATCTAGGCGTCCTCCTGGACTCCCGGCTGACTATGGAAGACCAGGTGGCGGCCGTGGCCAGGGGGGCATTCCATCAGGTACGCCTGATGCGCCAATTGCGTCCCTTACTGGATCGGGAACGACCTGCCCCCTGAAATCCGCACCATTCCTGACCTCCGCCTCTTCCGCAAATGTCTTAAGACTCACTTCTTTCAACTAGCCGGCCTTGCGTAACCCCAGCACCGCCAATTATAAACGAGGGTTTAAAAAACGGTTACAACACAGGCATCTAATATCTATGTATTTGTATTTTGTATTTATTGATTTAATTCTATGCTCGCCGCCCCGAGTCCCTTGTTGTGAGATGAGAGCGGGTTATAAATATGAAAAATAAATAAATAAATAAATACTTTGGCTACCTAATGAGAAAGAAGGACTAATGCTGGGAAAGACTGAGGGCAAAAGAAGAAGGGACAACAGAGAATGAGGTTGCTGGATGGAGTCTGTGAAGCAGCCGGCGTAAGCTTAAATGGACTTCAGAGGATGGTACAGGACAGGAAGGCCTGGAGGAACGTTGTCCATGGGGTTGCGATGGGTCAGACATGACTTCGCAACTAACACCAACTGCTATGTATAGGTATTCCTCCACTTACAAAATTTCACTTAGTGACCATTCAAAGTTACAACAGCACTGAAAAGCGACTTATGACTGTTTTTCAGTTATGACCGTTGCAGCATCCCGTGGTCACATGATCAGAACTTAGATGTTTGGAAACCGACTCACATTTATAATGGTTGCCATTTCCTGGTGTCATGGGATCCCCTTTTGCAACCTTCTGACAAGGAAAATCAAACCGTGTTATGGTTTATTTAAGGAAATACATTTGATTACTTTATCTTATTGGGGGAGGAGGAAATAAACCTACACAAATTGACTTGCAATTCTGTATGTACTTCCTAGGGAATTTGTCCCATGGAGTTAGAAATCGGAAATCAAGGAGAGAAGCAACTTAGAACTAAGGAGAAATTTCCTGACAGCTAGAACAATTCATCAGTGGAATAACTTGCCTCCAGAAGTTGTGAATGATCCAACACTGGACATTTTTAAGAAGATGTTGAATAACCATTTGTCTGAAGTGGTGTAGGGTTTCCTACCTGAGCAGGGAGTTGGACTAGAAGACCTCCAAGGTCCGTTCCAACTCTGGTATTCTATTCCATTCCATTCCAATGTTCTATTCTGTTCCATTCTATTAGTCTATTGTTCTGCTCTATTCTATTCCTTATTCTATTCCATTCCATTCCGTCCTGTTCTATTATTCTATTGTTCTGTCCTATTCTATTCCATTCTATTCTATGCTATTTGAATCTTTCAGAAACCTTCTCATGAATTCCACTTTCCACCTTTGTTCTTAAGCATAAAAAGGATTCGTGGGGGGACTTGCCATTTCTTTTAAAAATACCAGTTTTGCCTCCAAGTACGCTAGATTTGACCTTGACATAACAGAATAGCTGTTTCGATTTTTGAAAAAAAGCTTCAAAACACAAGACATCACCAAAACGACTCGGTTCGGGGCAGAGCGCCTGCGCAGCCTTGCAGCTGGCTGCCAAATTGATCCCCCACCCTCCCGGCTGCCGCCGCCGCCCCCGCTTGGGGGCGCATGCGCAGCTCCAAAGCTCTGGTTGCACGCGGGAGCTCGAGAACGCCTGCGCGCGGACGAGGCGAGTTCGCGCTTGCGCACGGCGACACCCCCTGGCTGCGGCCTTTCAAGCATACGGGTTCTTGAGGCCGGCTCCGCTTTTGTTTACCTCGGGCGGGAGAAGGCGGGGTCAAGCGCTTGGCAGTCAGCTGAGCGTTCGCCGGCTACCTTTCCAAGGCGCTCGAGGGGCGGTAAGTGAGGAGGCGGTGGGGGGGAGGGAACCCCCTCGGCCTCCAGCGAAGAGCCTGGATGTGCCCCAGAGGGTCGAAGCCCCGGGGCTAGCGCTGACCGGCGTGGGTGTGTCGCGGGGCTGGAAAAGCCTCGGGTCGCCCGAGCGATTTCCTCCCCCACCCCCACCCCCGAAACAGGGCCTGAGCGCCTTGGAGGAGCAGCGCTCCTTCGCTCTCGCGACCCGCCTCCCTCGGTGGACTGCATGAATCCGCTTTGGGGGGATGGGGAGTGGTGGGTTCGACTGCTGCGTAGATCCGAAGGGCGTCGGGCCCCAATGGCTGCGTGGGGGATTCTGGGAGTTGAAGTCCACACACCTCTAAACGGGGTTTGATTACAAAACACGAGTGTGTTCTTGTTGTGCAATCCCAAAGAGTGGGGAAATGTTTAGGGTTCGGTAACTGGGATTTCCAGGTCTATGTAACCGTGATTGATTTAATAGGGGGATTTTTTTTAGTTAGCCTGGCATACAAGAAGAGAAGAGAATATGGAATAAAGAATAGAATAGAATAGAATATAGAATGAAGAATAGAATAGAATAGAATATGGAAAGAAGAATAAAATGGAATAGAATATGGAATGAAGAATAGAATATGGAATGAAGAATAGAGTAAAATAGAATAGTATAACATATGGAATGAAGAATAGAATAGAATAGAATGAAGAATGAAGAATGGAATAGAATTCTTTATTGGCCAAGTGTGATTCGACACATGAAGAATTTCTCTTTGGTGTATATGCTCTCAGTGTACATAAAAAGACAAGATACCAGTAGATTCAGTGGTGACATTCCAATTATTTTACTACTGGTTCTGTGAGCATGGCTTGGTGGGCATGGCAGGGGAAGGTTATTGCAAAATCCCTATTCCCATCCCACGCAGGCCAGCCAGAGGTGGTATTTGCTGATTCTCCAAACTACTCAAAATTTCCACTACCGGTTCTCTGCTGATTTTCACCCCTGGGTACATTCGTCAAGCATCATAAGGTACAACACTTAATGATAGTCCTAGGGTACAAATAAGCAATCAGGAAACAATGTGAGTATAAATCATAAGGATACAAGCAACAAAGTTACAGTCCTGAAGTCATAAGTGGGAGGAGATGGGTGATAGGAACGATGAGAAGACTAATAGTAATAGTAATACAGTCTTAGTGAATGGTTTGAGAGTGGTGAGGGAATTATTTTGTTTAGCAGGGTGATGGCATTCGGTGAAAAACTGTCCTTGCATCTAGTTGTCTTGGTGTGCAGTGCTCTATAACGTTATTTTGAGGGTAGGAGTTGAAATAATTTATGTCCAGGATGCAAGGGGTCTGTAAATATTTTCGCGGCCCTCTTTTTGACTTGTGCAGTATACAGGTCCTCAATGGAAGGCAGGTTGGCCGTAATTGTTTTATCTGCAGTTCTGAACTGCATTAAAATGTGGCTGGCAGGTTTATAATGATGTATGTTGTGTGAACCTAGAGAACAGTGAGTTAATTGGATTAAACAGTGTGCTTTTTGGGATAAATCCAACAGGATATGTGAGTCGTGCTCTTCTTATGGTAGAAAATGGGAGTATTTTAGCCACACAATAAAACTTGTATAGAAAAGTAAGAACTATTTCAGTGGAACTCAAAGATGCCTTTTCAAAAGGCAACTGGACTTTTGTTTTTCCTTGAAGACGTTTCGCTTCTCATCCAAGAAGCTTCTTCAGTTGCCTTTTGGAAAAGCACCATTGGGACAACCATGACTGCATGACTGAGAATCTCCATAGATATCTCAATAGCACAGACAGACAATTTCAGAGGATTTGATTGCTATGCATTTGGGGCAACTTATTTTTGATCTGTTATTACCATAATGTTCACTAACTGGGATACTGAAGTTTCCTTGTAAAAGGATGTTTGAAAAGTGGGGCTCCAGTTATTAGAGTTTTGTGTTTGTTGAAATGTAGCCATTTTGTTGAACTGAAGGCCAAACTTAGTGTTCATTTGAGAAAACTTCACTGTATTACTAAGTAAGTGAATAACTATATATGCATACTTTTTTTGGGTGAAGAAGTTTTTAGCTTAGGTTTGCTGAAAATCTATCCAGTAAAGGAAGTTGCAAGTGGGATATTTTCAATTGTGTGATCATCTGTTTTTGTTTTTAAAAAACAGTTTGCTGATGATAAACATTTGCTTTTTAACAGCATATTTTATAGTCAAATGCATCTGGAGACTAACAGAGCACAGCTGAGATGTGTGTTTCAGCATCTCTGGATCTCTGTGTATGTGTACGTCATATATGCCTAAAGATAATCTGTCACATTTTTATATGCATCTCGGATTCTAACACTTTGAAATAAATACAGCAATAAATACAGTTAGTACATTGAAGACCCATTTAAAACAAAACCAGCGAAAGAAAAATTACATTCATTTTCTCGCCTAGGTTTTTCAGAAGATTGAAATATGTCTGGGTTCCTTGAAAATATTAGATGCTCCGAGTGTGTTGACTGGGGAGAAAAGCGAAATACAATAGCTTCTATTGCAGCTGGTGTGCTGGTGTGTATGTTTAATTCTTATTTATACATTAACATGCCCTACATTATATCTGGGACTTTGCACTTTGATATGGACCAAGGGCTAATCAATAAACTAAATTAAACTAAACTGCTAGGTAATATAAAGATCTTTATTGTTATTATGAATATTTTACATGCATAACATGAAAGAATCCATAGGTCCACCTTGAAATGTATTGATCTAATTCAGTAAATTTAGAATGCAGCTTATCTTTTCATACTCTTCTATAAAAGTATTGTTCCTTAGGGCCAACAAAGGATTTGTGTTTATTGTAATCTTTTCTCATTGTCTCTGGAATATTGTTGTTTTAATGTCTGTGAGAGTTAGCGATAAAAGATAAGCATTGTGTTGATGATGCTGATAATGAAAATGTGTTCAGTTTTTTACAGGGTGGTGGATTATAATAGATGCAGCTGTCAAATATCCAGGTTCAGCTGAGTTCAACCATTCATACCATGCTTGTGGAGTTATAGCTACAGTTGCATTCCTAATGTAGGTAACATTTCCATCCCAATGTTAAAAATATATCTTTAGAACTTGTGTTGAAATATATGTTCAACTCTAATGCCTAACATTCAACATCTAATTGACTATTCTGTAATTTAATCATGCTGAATAAGTACTCAGTTTAACCAAGCCCTAGGTTTATTTCCTTATGAAATATATTTTGTTATGAGATATAGCTAGCTTAGTGTAAATGACTTTTATAGGCAATGGACTGAGATTGCTTGGAGTTTAGATAGAAGGCTACATATTGCCCACAGCTGTCCCAGTTTCAGATGAAAAGTCCTGATAGGGGTCTGCATTGCCATAGTAGTGAAAAATTAGGCTCAGAAGTGCCTGAAGGCTGATTTGTTATCATGGAAATGCTAGATGGCACTAGAAAGTTTTTGCTTTCACCCTTCTTCCTTTTGCAACATAGGGATAATAACTCTGGCCCGCCTCGTGCTGTTACTGCAAGAAAGGCAACAATATAATAATAATAATAATAATAATAATAATAATAATAATAATAATAATAATAATAATAATAATAATAATAATAATAATAATAATAATAATAATAATAATAATAATAATAATAATAATGCAAAGTTAATATTTCGGACACTTCAATATGCCATCAGTTGCTGAGTTCGCAATACTCATACCAAATTCCATTCTGTGTTGTTTTTGTAGGATCAATGCCGTCTCCAACGGTCAAGTGCGTGGAGACAGTTACAGTGAAGGGTGTCTTGGGCAAACAGGTAAACATTTTTTCTCTTACTATTTATATCTCAGGAAAGAAAGCTAATTTTTTAAAAAAAGGAAATACTGACAGCCTCTTTCCCATCTATTTACAAATTTACTTTTGTACGAGAAGTAATAATACTCCTTTATTCTATTCATTTGGAAAGCTGGGGTATAACATTCCTAATTTTATGGAGAAAATTCAGTTACAATTTAAAATAATGTATCTGCCTTTTTATTTTGAGGCCGGATTCTCCTGTATTAGCAATTTATATGCCATGCTAACTGATTTAGACCGTGGTTTTGCTCCCTCTGCTTCTAGGAGAATGATTGTTTTTAAAATGATTTCTAATAATGAACTCTTAGGCTGTCTATATCTTTACATAGCTATTTTGGTCATGCAGAGGGGTGGGAGATAGATCTTCCCAGCCCAGTATTCAAAATTTTCAAAATATCTCAAAATTTGCTCTTAAGGAGATGCAGTGAAAAAAGCTTCTTTTCCTAAAGGGATGTGTTTGAAAACATAATGTGCTACATTTGTACATTGGGGGAATACATTTTTACAGTTTTGATAATAGAAAACACCTAACAGTCCACGGGTGTTACCATTCAAGCAAGGAAATCTGTTTGTGTCATGAATGTTGAACGTATTTATTTTGAAAATAATGAAGTTATCTTTGGGTACATTAAGGTGCTCGCATCTGGCTGTTCATCGGTTTTATGTTGGCATTTGGATCCCTGATTGCATCAATGTGGGTTCTCTTTGGAGGCTACGTTATCAATGGTAAGAAATATTGTTGAAATTGTGGTGTTCTCTGGAAAAGGACTACCTTTTTTCTCTGTGTGAAGCTCTTCTAAAATTCCATTGGAAATGAGAAATCATGGCATTGTATAAAGCTCTTCTCTCATATAAAGGTAGTTCTTTCCTGGAGGCTCAACATAGTTATATTACAACTGTCTTTTTCTTTAAAAACTCTACGAACACAGTTTTAGGCTGTGTTCATACAGACACAAAATCTAATATATTTATAGCATAAGTCACAATGGAATGAGTTTTAAATATACACAAATCATATTGCACTTTAATATGTTATATGAACATGGCTTCAGAGAATCCTGAGTTATGAAAGCTCATCCTTAACATCTTTGTAGAAACTATTGTACGTAAGAAATATATTCTTTAGAATGTGATCGTTGGCATATTTACAGAGTTATCTACCTTAGCTGAATGAGATTTGCTTTGAGGAAGTTTGTTTATATTCCATCTTTCTACCATTTCAACTCGTATTTGCTGGTTTGTTTTTCAGTGTGTAGTTTGAAATAGAATGCCTTGAACAATGTTTTAAATGTGTCAATTAAAAAGCTAGCAAAAAGATTATCATGATAGAAAAGAGTATCAAATTTTGCAAGTAAATAAATTCCTAAATCAAACAGATGCATTGGTCGCGTTGGTCGATGATCTCTGGAGGGCCAGAGATGGGGGTTGTTCCTCCATCCTGGTCCTATTAGACCTCTCGGCGGCTTTCGATACCATCGACCATGGTATCCTATTGCATCGGCTGGGGGGGTTGGGGGTGGGAGGCACCGTGTTACGGTGGTTCTCCTCCTACCTCTCTGGCCGATCGCAATTTGTGTTGGCAGGAGGGCAGAGGTCGACTTCGAGACCCCTCACATGTGGGGTGCCTCAGGGGTCGGTCCTCTCGCCTCTCCTGTTTAATGCATATATGAAGCCGCTGGGTGAGATCATCCGTGGTTTTGGGGTAGAGTACCACCTGTACGCTGATGACACCCAGCTGTACATATCTACCCCAAACCACCCCAACGATGCCGTAGCGGTGATGTGCCAGTGCCTGGAAGCCGTGCGGACCTGGATGGGAAGTAACGGACTCAGGCTCAACCCGACCAAGACCGAGTGGCTGTGGTTTCCGGCTGCCCGATTCAACCAGATGATTCCATCTCTGGCCATAGGGGGCGAACATCTTGCCCCTGTGGATGGGGCGCGCAACTTGGGTGTCCTCCTGGATACCCGGCTGTCCATGGAAGATCAAGTGACAGCCGTGGCCAGGAGGGCGTTTTACCAGGTCTGCCTGGTACGCCAGTTGCGCCCCCTATTGGATCGGGACGCCCTTCGCACAGTCACTCATGCTCTCGTGACATCCCGACTGGATTATTGCAACTCTCTCTACATGGGGCTCCCCTTGAGGTGCACCCGGAGGCTTCAGTTGGTCCAGAACGCAGCCGCGCGAGCAATTATGGGCACCTCTAGGTTTGCCCACGTAACACCGCTCTTGCGCGAGCTGCACTGGCTACCTGTCGTCTTCCGGGTGCGCTTCAAGGTGTTAATTATCATCTTCAAAGCGCTCCATGGCTCGGGACCTAGTTATCTGCGGGATCAGATCCTGCCTCATACATCCTCACGGCCGATACGCTCCCACAGAGAGGGACTGCTCCGGGTGCCGTCCACTAGACTTTGTCAGCGGGCGACGCCCAGGGGAAGGGCCTTCTCTGTGGCGGGCCCAGCCCTCTGGAACGACCTTCCCCCCGATATTAGGACAACCACGGACCTCCGCTCCTTCCGCTTAAAATTAAAGACACACTTTTTTCGCCTGGCCGGCCTTGGGTAGTCTCTTTTTAGGTTAGGGGTTTTTAGGGGTAATTTTTAGTTTAGTATATGGGTTTTAGTGCAGGAATAATTTAATTTACTTTTAATTTTGTAGTTTGTATTCTGTACTTTGTTCTTTGTATTTTTAATTGCCTGTGCCCCGCCTCGAGTCCCCTTGGGGAGAGAGAGCGGGTTATAAAATTAAATTATTATTATTATTATTATTAAAAACTGTTTGCCAGATTCTGTTAAAAATGGCAGTATTGGAAGCCATCTATTAATGCTTTTGGCACTGAGAAAATAAAGTACACTGGTGTGGGAAGATGCTAATAATAAACTTTAGGAACCTGGTAAAATAATTCTTTTTTTCACAGACAAACAAAACAAACCACCAGTTTATCCAGGGATAGCGGTCTTCTTTCAAAATGCTTTTATTTTCTTTGGGTAAGAATGCTTTCACTTCTTTATTTGGATTTATTATGTACATTATTATGCTCATCTATTATCTAGTGTGGTGACCTATTATATATATATCAACCTGGATATTTTTGCAAGCCCTGTGTAAGTAGTTGTTCAAAAAGATTGGAGGCAATGGCAAAAATGAATCAGTTTATGATACCGATATAAATTTTAGCCCTGATGTGTGGGAGCATTACCATAAAACTTATAAAATTGGAATGCTTTAAAAAAGATTTATTTGGGATATTTATAACATCGTTCTCTTTTATGCTAATTAAACGCTTACTGAGCCAACAAAACTAATCATAAAAATGTATTTATAGAGTGCCTTTTATTGAGATATACAGTAACCACCTTAGTTAAAATAGTAATGTCAAAGATGGGCAGTAAATGTAAATCTTTACCCAATAAAAGTATAAAAGCAAAACTAAACAAAGCAAATAACAATATCAAACAAGAACCAGCAGCAGAATCTGATGAAATAAAGTTTTTCTGAAGTTACACTAAGAACATATTTGCATTCAAAGAGATATTAATAAAATGGAAGCTTAGGTTATCCCTTGTATCCACCATCTGAAATAATATTCAATCTGATTCAGGACAAGGCTCTTCCTCTTTATCTTTTTCTACAGAAAGGCATCTAAAGACGTTTTCAAAATAAGGATAGCTTATATGCCTAAGGAATCCTTATTTGTCCCCCCAAAAATGGGGGTAATGCTTGATTTTGAAAATGGGGACATGAGAGTGACCTTTATGCCAACAATAGTACAACAATCAAAGTATTAAGACTCACTTCCTCCCTCCAAAAAAAGTGGGTGGAAATGTCTGTGCATCTTATACAGCAAATATTGCCAAAGCCCCGCCCACCCTCTGGCACCTGCCCTTTGGCCTCTGCCTCCCAACAACTTTCTTCCTTAGAGGAAACAGTGTGGTCAGCTTCAGCACAGCCTGATTTAGCACGAGCAGCGGATTGGCGGTTGGATCTGCCTCCCGGAAAAACCCCTATCAGCTGTTCTAGGCTACAGGGATCGGCACCACCCATCAGCGCTGCCACCTATCGCCGCCTCATTGTTGGCCTTCACGCATCCCATTTTCAGCCTGATCCAGGCAGCGAAGATAGGTGGCGGCAGCGATCCCTGCAGCCTGGAACTGGCTTATAAGAGATATTCCAGGAGGCCAATCAGCTGCTTGTGCTAAATCATGCTGTGCTGAAGCTGACCACGCTGTTTGCTGCAAGGAGGCAAATTGCTGGGAGGCAGAAGCGGATTTTCCCCCCCCTCCCTAACAGCTAGTTGCGTCTTACACTTTGGAGCATTTTATAGTCCGAAAAATACGGTAAGCTTTTTTTGCAAGCACACACCAAACTTGCTATTTTACCAACTATGCTGCGTGTCCATATTTCAGGTATATTTTATATAGTGAAACACCTGTGAGCCATAGCAAAAAGAAATGACAGGAGCTATAGTAATCTGTGACCAAAGGAAATCTTTCCTGTTCTGCTCTTTTTAATATGAGGGTTCTAACATCCATGTATCTAATACTTTGTCTTTCTTTCTAACAGCGGTCTGGTGTTTAAATTTGGTCGCACTGAGGATTTGTGGCAATAAGTGACGTGGAGCGTCTCACCTGCTTTTTTTAATTACCCTTTTGTAATATTAGTGCTCTGCTATCAGCAAAAAAAAACTGTCACATTTTAAAATCATGATACACATTTCCATTTTTGTTCCTTTCAACTTGAGACTTTTCTACTCTTGGCTTTTTGACATTAAATATTGTAGCCTGTGATTAAGCTGAGATGGAAGAGGAACTCTTACTGTCCTCTTACTGAATGTTTTTGTTATACCTTAATATTAATGTCTCTTTTACCGTTCCTTTATTCGGGGGTATAAGTGCTGGGTTTTTTTAATGTGAAATACTTGACTGACAGTGTATGTGGAATGCTTGTATATGAAGGTTATTACTTATGTGCATAAAATGTAATAAGAAATATAGTCTTATTGTATTTCTAATGTGACTTTCTTCTTGCAATTTCTGGCAAAGTTTTTAGAATTTTAGCAAAATACACACCCTGTCTTCCCTGCACATTGTAGTTTTCCAACAAGTCTGGGGGTTGCTATTTGCAGAAGGCTACATAACAAGTGTTGTGTGCAACCTTCTCACTTTGCACGGAAGTCAATTCTCAGTTGTGGAAAGGAATCAGTAGACTGATTTGTCCATTGGTTTAATTTTTTTTAATCAAAGCACACTTGACACAAGATGCTAAACCAAACCATATGACAGTTTAAAGCTATGAATGGCAAACCTATGGCACGCATGTCAGAGGTGGCACACAGAGCCCTCTCTGGAGGCATGCACTGTCGCCAGCTGCTCTTCTGGTTTCTGGAGTGCGCATGCGTGCTGGCCAGCTGATCTTCGCACAAGCCCGAGCACCGGAAACCCAAAGACCAGCTGCCTGGTGCAAATATGCACGCTAGCCACCTGGTCTTTGGGTTTCCAGAGCACGCAAAGACCAAGTGGCTGGAAACCAGAAAACCGACTGGGCGGCATATGTATGCGCACAGGCCAACTGGTCTTCAAGTTTTCATGGCTTTGGCACATGCACACGAGCTCCAGTTTGAGCACTCAGTGCCGAAAAGGTTTACCATCGCTGGCTTAGGGTAACACACGAACTCCATGACTGTGAAAAACACTGTATATAAACGCAGTGGGAATGGTATGACGGGACTCAGTTTCACACATAATATTTAATCTTCAGTTTCCACTTACATTATTTAAGTGTTTAAAAGCCCCTAGAACAGGGGTCTCCAACCTTTGCAACTTTAAGTCTGAAGGACTTCAGCTTCCAGACTTCTCCAGCCAGCAAAGCTGGCTGGAGAATTCTGGGAGCTGAAGTCCTTCAGACTTAAAGTTGCAAAGGTTGGAGACCCCTGCCCTAGAATATAAAGAAATATTTTTTTAAAAGAAACACTTGGCATATTCATTTTAGCCTTACAAGCAAGTATTTTATGCTAAATGCTTACCAAATACTCTGGCACATTTAATAAAGCAAATAAGTCTTTTTTTCATGCATTCTTGTGGCATCAAAGTCTCTTAGCTGTGTAACTTGCTGACCTCCTGAAGACGGTGTTCAGTACCCAACAGCTAAGTGGGGGAACTAAATATATATAAAAAAGATTTTTTAGAAAATGGTTTTCTATCTCAGTAATGCACTCTTAAATGCAACTAATTAGCGTGGGTTTATATATAGTGGAGAGTTCATTCTGCAGAATTGTGAGATATATACAACCCTTGCTTGCTTAAGTAAAGTTCCTGAATCCCCCTACATGGCTAATTCATGTGCTTAGCCGTAAGCGTAGCTTACAAATGAAAATTACTAGGTTTCCACAACACACCAACACAAATCAAGCAAATTACATTCATGTGGGATCTGATTCTAGATAGCCAAAAGAGAGAGAAACAAGTAGGCTGATTGTAACATATTCATATTACATATTCATGTATTCATCAATGAGAAAGATTTGGTTCTGAACTTTTTAACACGGTAGCATTCAGTATGATCTGTATGGTTTGTTTGACTATGGTTATTGACTGAATCTCCATAACGCACTAAGCCAAAACCAAACACCACTGTTGATTGGATGAATTGGATCTAGACATTCTGAGACTTTATTTCTTTTTTTCCTGGCTTTAGTTGAAGAACAATGTACGATTAAAATAGCTCAAATCCAGAGCAATCCATGGCTCTGGAGCTGCATGTGGCTCTTTTGTCCCTCTACTGCAGCTCCCTCTCACTGGTCAGCTCCACAGTTGATAGGGCTTTCGGTTAGGACAGGTAAAGGAAAAAGGACGCTGCACTAGGAGGAGACTCTATGGTATGGGGAACCGTATTTCCAGTCGGCTCCAGAATTGAACGGGGTCTTCCAGTTTGGATCTTTGTGGCTCTTTGATTGTTTAAGGCTGCCGTCCCCTGTCTTAAGACATTCAGTTCAATGTAACACTGCTGCCAAGAAGCAAAAAGGAATAAGATTTTTATGTAAAGCTGACCATCAAGACACAAAACTATAAAATATAATCCTACCTCCCAATAAACTTGATCGTCGAAGTACTTTGTGACAGGAGGTGTTTTCCATAATTTGCAAGTTAAAATGAGACCTATAAAAATAAGTGGAAACCAGACCTGCATTCAAAATCTGAACAACTGCAAAAAGTTTCTACAGTTTATCCCTGTTGATGATACCCAGCCAAATCACTGCATTTTGGGTCTTTTAGCTTCCATCTAATTCTACATCACCAATCTCCTTAAGTATCCCTTGCTTCATCTGGTTTTCCCTTTATCCAAATCTGAACTGCAATTCTTTTTTCCCTAAAGTGTTTTCTAATCCACAAGCATGGGAGACCCCCAGATCCTGCTAAAAGTTGCCATCAATATAAATTTGCTCATGTAACAGGATGGAAGAAGCTTTTTAAAATAAATGCTCGATCTGAAGAGGCCCGGTGTTATTGTATCTTCTTTTAAATAGCAGAACATAACTATACTTCCAGAAAGCCACATGAATTTTAACAGCATCTGTACAAGTATAGTCTGAACTGTAACAGTGTTCTTGTTTTAATATTAATATAAGGCAGCTGAGTTAGACCCTGACTTAAGTCATGTTTGGAGTAGATCTATTTAAGTAATTGGGAGGAGTTAGTGTGACTACATTTAAGAAAACTTTCTGGCATTAATATACTGCCGTAATGTACATTTCTCCAATTCTTTGCTATTTCTATGGGTCAGGCACAGAAGTATACCGCAAACAGTGTGTATCTTCTGTACTGTTTGCTGCAAGGAGGCAAATTGCTGGGAGGCAGAGGCAGATTTTTTTTTCTTGTTTTCCTCCCCAAAAGCTAGGTGCGTCTTATACTTCGGAGCGTCTTATACTCCAAAAAATACAGTATATGCCATTTACTTTTAATTGAATTGAAACAAAACTGGACTATTGTGCCACAACATCCCCCTAGCCATTTTTTTTAACTCTATAACTCTTTAACTCCTTTTAGAGACATGAGTTTTGCCAAAATGCAGTTAAGGATCTGTAAATACATGACAGGATTTGAAACGTAAAATAACCATATGTTTGCTGGGTTCCCTACACAAATGTCCAGTTGTGCAAAACTTGTCTTATGAACTATCCCACTTTTTAAAATCTCAGGGTTTCTTGTCCCCATCATAAGGAATGGTGAAAATGTTCAAGAAATCCTTCAGTTGGATAGTCAGTAACCAGTATAGGATGGGAGTAGTTTTAATCTCTGCCATCACATCTGACAAGCTTCCTTAGAAACTGAATTTCCAAGACATCCAGGTCCTTTTACAGAAAGAATCTGATCTATGTTAGCTTCACTGCATTCAGATTTTAATACAAGTTCTAGAGGAGTGATTTGTCCCCTAAAAATTGGACAATCTTGGAGGACAATTGCAGACCCAATAAACCACTTGTTGTTTTTCTATTGACAGTGAAGCAGTTTTGTGATACAGACCTGTGAGCAGACCACTGAATAGACTGAGGCATAGGCTCAAGCTGAGTGCACCAACTTCAATTAAAGCTGAATAACCAACTCTGTAGAGGTTCATAAAGACAGAGAAATGTTCAAAATTGAGTAAAAGGAGGGAGGGAGAGTCAGCTTCTGCTTTCTAAACATGGCCTCTGGTAGTCCTTATGAATAGTTTCAGTAATTCTCAAACTTTCTTGAGGACACCATACTTCCTTGGGTATGGTACACCTAGACGTTCTCCAGGTCTATTTCCCTGTAGCTGTTTAAACTGAATGTTTCCTGAAACATGCCTGACTCTACTGCAGGTGTGCAAAGATAATGGAGGTCAGCTATCTTCTAGGGAAAATTGAAAAACCTGAGCTTCATATATGAACCTCCAAATCACTTTTCCAAAACCTGAAGGTAATTCTAGGCTTGTGAGAATAGCGTGACTGAGTCAAAGTCACCTAAGGATTCCCATGTTTGAGAAGGGAATTGTATATGGGTCTTTCCAGACTGATCCAACATAACAAGAAGAATAAAATTTTGATAGGCTCAATGCAAGGACAACTGGAATAATTCAGTTCAGTTCTTTAGCTTTAAGAGCTCTGGTGGCGCAATGGTTAGAATGCAGTACTGTAGGCTAATTCTGCTGACTTCTGACTGGCAGCAGTTTGGCAGTTCAAGCCTCACCAGCTAAAGGTCCATCCTTCTGAGGTTGGTAAAATGAGGACCCAGATTGTTGGGGGCAATAGGCTGACTCTAAACCGCTTAGAGAGGGCTGTAAACCACTGTGAAGCGGCATATAAGTCTAAGTGTTATTGCTATCTGCTTATATCCAATAGACAGAATCTTGCCAGAATAAACTAATACTATTCTCATCCTAATGGATATACCGTATAAGACACACCTTTTTCCCTCAAAAAAGAGGGTGAAAATCTGGGTGCATCTTATACACTGAATACAGCATTTTTGGCCTCCTGAAACCTTGCCCCCTTTGCAAAAATGGCCATGCATAGCCTTTAGGCAGCTTCCTGAGTGCTGGGGAGGGCAAAAATGAGCATAAAATGGGCCGGGTGCATCTTATACTCCAAAAACTGTGGTACCCTGCAAGATCCTGACTCTGTTCCAATGCAGCTCCAGACTGTGCAGCTACTTGTCCTGCCCTTCTCTCTGGACTTCCCTCCCTTCCTGGGAAACTCCCATTTCACTACAGTCCATCACACCAGATCCCTCTTTGTAGGCATCCTCCTTCACCTGGTTGTACAACACTTAATTGAGTCTGAAATCAACCCAGGATTCTTAAAATTAATCAATAGTATTAAAAACGGACATTCAGCTTACACTGAGAGGTTCTGGCTGTGGTTTGTTAGGATGAGAACAACGTGGATTGACCCTCCAAGCAAACTGGGCAAGCCGAAAGTGTAAAGAACTCCAGACGTATCGTGGATTTTGAGTGCTGGATCCAAGTGTTTCTGAGTTTGATAGGAAGAGGAATGTAGAAAAGGCAACACACAATAAGGTTTTTGAATTAGAAGTTACAACAATCAATGTTTATTTGTAAACATATAGCCTACCCTCATATTAATTTACTAGCCAGTCCCAAAGCTGGGCTTTAAATAGAATAGCCTGCATGCTACTTTTCAAAGAAATGTGGAATGCAGAGGCCTTGGCCACGTGGACTATGTGAGCATCATCATAATTATGGAAAAGACTAGCACATATCCCGGACACATTCAAGAAGATTTCCTCCAGAAAGCCAAAATTCTTAAGTGTCCCAGTTGCTTGTTCCCTAACTAGCAATGAAAAGTTTTAAAACAGGGAGGGTTACCTGTAAACAGGCCATGCCAAGGACAGAAACTGTGCCTGCTGCCAGACCCACAATCATTGCAATCCAAGGCTGTTGGATGTTGGAAGCGGAGAAGCTAAGGGCAACCCCACCTGCCAGCGTAGCATTCTGGATGTGAGCCTGGAAGAAAAGAAAAACACAAAAAGAAATCAGAGCCTGGGTTTAAGCTGAGTGGCCGCTTTCTGTTCATGGAAGACAAAATAGCCTTGGAGCATCTTGAACTGTGACTGCTCTTTAGAAGGCCAGATCCTGAAGAGGAAACGCAAATGCTTTGGCCACCTAATGAGAAGGAAGGACTCCCTGGAGAAGAGCCTCATGCTGGGAAAGAAGAAGGGGACGACAGAGAATGAAGTGGCTAGATGGAGTCACTGGTCAGTCCTAGAGGAGAGCCACCCTGACTGCTCTTTAGAAGGCCAGATCCTGAAGAGGAAACTCAAATGCTTTGGCCACCTAATGAGAAGGAAGGACTCCCTGGAGAAGAGCCTCATGCTGGGAACAATGGAGGGCAAAAGAAGAAGGGGACAGCAGAGAACGAGGTGGCTGGATGGAGTCACTGAAGCAGTCAGCATGAGCTTAAATTGACTCCAGAGGATGGTAGAGGACAGCTGAAGGCCAGGAGGAATGTTGTCCATTGGGTTGTGGTGGGCCGGACATGACTTCACAACTAACAACAACAATTCTACTTTATGTTTAAGTTCTCTTGTGAGCTTTTTGCTCCGCCCACTATGCTGATCCTTATCTGAACACCCTTTAGGCCACTGTTTTCTCAACCTTGGCTGCTTGAAGTTATGTGGATTTCAACTCCCAGAATTGGGTGGGGAATTCTGGAAGTTGAAGTCCACACATCTTCAAACGGCCAAGGTTGAGAAAGAGGCAGCATCTCTTCACCTCCCCATCTCTCTAGATCAGTGTTTCTCAACCTTGGCAACTCGAAGATGTCCGGACTTCAACTCCAGAATTCAGCGAATGGTGGCTGGGGAATTCTGGGAGTTGAAGTCCAGATATCTTCAAGTTGCCAAGTTTGAGAAACACTGCTCTAAAGGATAGGAAGGCCTGGGGGAACATTATCCATGGGGTCATGATGGGTTGGACACGACTTCGCAACTAACAATAACAATCATGAACCAGGATTTTATTTATGTACTTGTGACTCCTCCTGCCTTTCAAGAAGGTCAGAGTGGTACATATGGTGTCTCCCTTTATCTTAGTGAAGGAATGTAGACCTATGGAAATGGGGAAGGAATTGCCAAAGAATTAAAGGGGGACTTCGAGAAAAGATTAACACAGTCCTGAGAAAGAAGAAAGGATGAGAAAAACTCAAAATAACCCCAACCTAATTATCTAGCCGTGACCAGGGGGGTCTTTTATCAGGTTCACCTGATTCACCAGTTGCACCCCTATCTAGATCGTGATGCCTTACGCACAGTCACTCAAGCGCTCGTCACCTCCTGCCTGGACTACTGCAATGCTCTCTACATGGGGCTCCCCTTGAGGTGCACCCGGAGACTTCAGCTAGTCCAGAATGCGGCCACGCGGGGGATTCTGGGAGTTTCTCGATACTCCCACGTAACACCTCTCCTGCGCGAGCTGCACTGGCTGCCTGTGGCCTTCCGGGTGCGCTTCAAGGTGCTAGTGACCATCTTTAAAGCGCTCCATGGCACGGGACCTGGTTACTTACGAGACCGCCTTCTACCACATTCCTCTCTTAGACCTGTCCGCTCCCACAGAGTGGGCCTCCTCAGGGTGCCATCCGACGGACAATGCCGTCGGGTGGCCGCCAGGGGGAGAGCCTTCTCTGTGGCAGGGCCTGCTCTCTGGAACGACCTACCCCCCGATCTTCGTACCATCATGGACCTACGCCTCTTCCGCCAGGCATTAAAGACATATCTATTTCAAGTAGCCGGCCTGGCTTAATTCTAATTTTAATGGATAAAGTTTTAATTGATTTTAACCTTTTTTACTCCAAGTTTTCTGCACAGACCCTTATTTAATTCCATTTTAAACTGTTACATATTGTATTGTTTTGTATATGTTTTTATATTTCTGTGCACCGCCCTGAGTCCCTTTGAGGAGATAGGGCGGTATACAAATTTGATAAAATAAATAAATAAATAAATAAACTTCTGGCCCTGGCATCTGGAGGGTGACAGGCTCAAGAATACTGCTCTTCTGGCTGAGGAAACAGGGATCTCACCATGCTGAGTTTCCCATTTTTGCTGGTGGCAACCGAGAAAGAAAAAGCAGCAATGGTGCTTGTAGCCATGACAAAGTAGGTGTTGTAGATGGCGGTCCATTTTTTCTCTTCTTCCGTGATCAGGGCAGAATTGAAGCTGGGCCAGAAGATCCAGAGAAAGAGGGTACCTGGTCAACCACAAGAGAGAAGGGAAATGGTTAAACTCTCAAACCCAACCGAGCTCCAGCTTTCAGCATGATGGCAGCAGAGCCGACATTGCTAGTCTACAGCGCTAAGTCTGGAAACACTTTCTTTGACCAATCAACACTAGCGTTTCTGAGCTTGCAGTCTCTTCATCAAAGTTGTTAGTTGACCAAGGTGCCATCTTTGCTTCCCATTTTCAGCAGTCTCTTTCACCCAGATGATCGCACTAGTAGGGGGTTGGACCAGAAGACCTCCAAGATCCCTTCCAACTCTGTTATTCTATTCCATTCTATTCCATTCTATTCCATTCTATATGAATCCTATTCTGATAAGGCCTTGCTTTATGCACCTTGCCTGAGGAGAATGCTAAAGGTGCTCCATGGCACGGGGCCTAGCTACCTACGAGACCGTCTGCTGCCCCATACGTCCCTATGACCAATACGCTTTCACAGAGAGGGTCTGCTCCAGGTGCCGTCAACTGGGCAATGTCAGTTGGCGACGCCCAGGGGAAGAGCCTTCTCTGTGATGGGCCCAACCCTCTGGAACTCTCTTCCCCCCGACTTCCGTGTCATCTCGGACCTCCGCCTGTTCCGCCAGCGGTTAAAAACGCACTTCTTCCAACAAGCGGCCTGGCATGATCTTACTCGAACACCGTACTGCTTTTAGTTACCAAAGTTTTAATTCAGGGGTTTTAATATGGGTTTTTAGCGCAGGGTGGGTTAATTTAATTTAGTTTTAAGAATGTTTTATTTTCTACATTTGTATATTTACATTTTATATTCCCTGTGCACCGCCCCGAGTCCCTATGTGGTGAGATGGGTGCGGCTTATAAATAATAATAATAATAATAATAATAATAATAATAATAATAATAATAATAATAATAATAATAATAATAATAATACCAAGCAGATTATCTTCTCAAACAAATCAAACCAATGTTTACAATTTGCCATTCCCTTGCAACTTCTCCAAAGATATAGACCTAAAGGAAGTGTCTGATTTGATAAGGAATAGAGACATAGAGTCCAGAAATATGTAACTTTATAAAGCCTGTGTGGCTTGCTTCTGCTTATCATAGCACTTCTCTCTAGCAATTTCCCCCTGTGTATCTGGCATACCGTGAGCAAACTACCAGGGTTAAGGCTAACAGCTTTGACTTGTAGACGTCTACAGGCTGGGGTGGGATTCAGCCAGTTCAGACTGGTTTGGGTGAATTGGTAGTTACAGCCAGTGGCTGGGCCCACCCACGTGCCCCAGTGCTATCCCGCCTTATACAATCGCCATATATTTTTGATGCAGCATGCATATGTGTAAAGCAAGCACGTGAGCGAAGCTATCCCATCCTATACAATCGCGTGTTTTTGACATGCACGCTCACATTTTTGATTCTGGACAAACCGGTCGTTAATCTGCCTACAGGCGCGATGGGAATGTAGTCAGGGTTCTCAAGAGGGACAGGCTGTATTCCAGGGGGACAAGAGACAGCAACGTGTAGATAGTTTGGTTGGGAGGAAGAGGGTCAAGACAGCTCCTTTCTCAAGTGCCTCAGAGTATATCTCTAATGATGGAAATAGTTTGCTTCAGTTTGGCAAGATTTCTGTCAATAGGTGAGGAACAAAAAAGGAAACTGCTTAGAAGAAACTCAGTGACTTTCTTGGGTTTTGGAGGCTGACATCAGGCCCACTAGATGGCAGCAAAGATTTAAGTTTTCCTGCGTGTCTTTGCTGCCATCTAATGGACATATGGATGTTTTGCAGCCCAGATCTGGAAGTACTGATGTTATTGTCCCATCTTTGGATACCTTTTTTTAAAATCTATGCTGAACATTTGATCTATTAGTCAGAGTAAGTGGCAGAATCAGTACTTGCTCAAGGAGCTCTGTAACCCAATCTCCCTTTGCAATATTATATTTGACAAGAAATAACAGGTGCAAGTGGCTTATAATTTATGACGGACATGGAAGACTGCCTGGGTTAGATCTGGAATTTATCCTGGCAAAGAGTGAACTGTTCTATCATCTATCCTTCTATCAACCAGGGATCAGAATAAGTATTTCAAAAGGTGCCTCTGCAAAATGCTGATATCAGTATTTTATATTGCCTATTATTCTCGTTCACCTGTTCTTCTACCTTGGTAAGTAGATTTGCACATTTTGGTTATTCCCCTAAATTTTGGACCTCCAGGTTCCATGGGACCTTATCTGTTTGTTCCCCAGGAAGGGAAGCAGACTGGAAAGTTTCTTGTAGTAGAGGTAGAATGCAATAAAGTAGCTAACTTGAACCATTCACGTGTGAATCTGGTTGCTTGCCCCCCCCCCCCCAAAAAAAGTGATATTACATATTACACTATGCTACACCAGCCCAAACCCAAACCACCCATTGGCTGGCTTAATACACTATATAAATCCACTCCTTGACTTGAAGTAACTTTTGACTTAAATTAAGCCCTGTATGTCAACAGATAATCCTCACTTACCAACCATTCATTCAGCAACCATTGAAGTTGCATCAACACTGAACAAGTGGTAATTACAACCAGTCTCCAAAGTTCCAGCTGTTGCAACAGCTCTATAAGATTGGACAACCATTTGTCTGAAATGGTATAGGGATTCCTGTAAGAGAAGTTGCAAGAAATGGACTAGAAGACCTCCAAGGTCCCTTTCAATTCTTCTATTCTATTCTATTCTATCTATTCTATTTCCATTTCCTTTTATTCATATTCCATTCCATTCCTAATTCTAATTCTATTCCCTATTCTATTCATATGCTATGCTATGCTATGCTATGCTATCCAATGCAGTGCAGTGCAGTGCAGTGCCGTGCTCTGCTCTGCTCTGCTCTGCTCTGCTCTGCTCTGCTCTGCTATGCTATGCTATGCTATGCTATGCTATGCATGTTAGATTCTCTATTCTACTCCATTCCTATTCTCAGGTGATTGCAATTTGCCACCTTGCCTACCAGCTTCTCACAAGCAAAATCCATGGGAAGGCTGGCAGGAAAGGTTGCAGGTTGCTCTGGTAAGTCTCCCAATCAGTCTCTTTGTCTCATGCACCTGACCTGAGCCAGTCCTCCCCAGGGCTTTCCCCACAAGCTCTGTGGCACCCCTGCACTCCTTAACATGGAGCTCTTGCCATTTGCTGCTTCGGAACTAGCACATCTCGGGGCTACGATGGCAACTTTGGTACTGCTGGAGTTGCTGTTGCTGCTGCGGTCATGGGATGCTGCGTTTTATGACCGCATCGCTTAGCAATGGGAATCCTGTTCTCGCTTGCCATTGTAACCCAAGGACTGCTCTAAATATTAACCCAAACTTTAAAGAAAGAGCCTCTCCCTAGATGTTTAATTCTTATGAGTAGCTTTCAAGGAGAGACGTTTTCAGTCAAAACTGGGAGGCTGATAAGTTGCAGGCAAGATCCAGACGCCAGTTGGATGGGTGTTCCCTCTCCTTGACCTTCTAGGAAGAAGGAAGTCTGTTTATCTCTCTCTGAGCAGAAAGCAATGCCTTGGAGCTCTTTCTAAGATAGGTGGCTCAGAGCAGAGTCATAATCCTCCCCAGACGGGGCTCCCTGCCAAAACGTAAACAAATATCAACAGACCAGAGCTGGCTTTTACAGCTCCATCGGCATTCTCTGTCATGATCTGTCCCTTGATCTGTAACTGTACTTGCACGGTATGCTAATCCTTAATTAAAGGAACCACGGACAAGGGTATCTGCAGAGCATGGTCGGAAAGTTCACGATGACAACCACAACGGTATGATCAAAGCTCCACCTGATTTCTGTGCCTGTCGTATGCAGCGTGCATAAAAATAGCCAGAATTTGGATAGCACCGTGGTGGTTCGCTGTTTTAACGTTCCCGCCATTGCCCTGCAGACTTCCTTGATGGATTTAGTAACGATCTGTAGAAATAACCAATGCTCGGCCAATTCAGAAGGTTTTTTTACACTTGCTAAATTATGTAATCAATACTGTGCGGCTGCTTCACCGGGCAGCTTTTTCATCTGCCAGACTGAATGCTCTGCCTTCGGCATTATTGGAAGGGAGAATCCGTAGCAGAGCAGTGGAAGAGGATTGACTGAAGGAACATTGTCTGTGTAATATTCATGAACTGGAATAGGGGTTAGTAACAAGATCAGCCAATGGGAGCTGAGACAGTTTGGAGCCTGGGCGTGGCTTAGCTCTGTAGCTCTGAGTCTGTGCTGAGCTCTAAACCAGTCTACTGCTCTGAACTGAAACTGAAACTCCTCTCCTCTTGTTTGCTTGTATTTGCTACCAGTTGGAAAACCTGCATTTGGTATTGTATATTTACTTCGTGTTATATTATATATAAAGAGAAGTTAATGAATCCTGCTGAATCAGTTACCTGCGTGTGCTTTCTGGATGTGATTGCTGCTGCAAACTCTGACAAACATGAGATGTTTGGTCTGGAGAAAAGACAGTTGTTTAAAGGTGTGATGATAACCATGTTCAGGTATTTCAAAAGAGAAGCTGCAAAGAAGATGGCCAACTCTTTTCCATGGCCACCAAAACCAGGGCTAGAAACAACAGGCAGGTTGCAACAGATTCAACTACCTAAATCAGCATTTCTAAACCTCGGCAACTCTAAGATGTTTTGAACGTCAGCTCCCCAAAAGTTGAAGTCCACATTTCTTAAAGTTTGTCAAGGTTAAGAGACACTATCCCAGATTTCCTTGATGATAACATTTGTACAACAGTAGAACATCTATTAACTGAGATTGTAAGTTCGCCATCTTCGGAGATCCACAGCCTCTTGTGGATCCAAGCGCCAGGGCAATCTCAATTCTGAAAAGTGGGCCTGAAACCAGATTGGAAGAGATCTAATGTCCTCCATAAAAGCCAGGAACTGAGTCACCATTACTATCAATACACCTCTGCGTGTTAGCAGCTAAATTGCCAGAGTAATGCTGAAATAAGAGACAAAACCCAAATGTCAACTGCTGAGCAATACGTCCTACGCTGGATGCCATGCAGCTGCCCAACACGGGAACCTCCTAATTTGGTGGGCATGCATTTGTTTCGGCCCCAGGAAGGATGCCATTTGACCTTTTCTTTTGCCTAAAGCAGACTGCTTACCCAGCACCGCAAACATATCCGAGACGGGCCTGGATCTTTCCTTCTCAGCTTTCCGACTCAGTGAGGAGTGGTAGAGCGTCCAGGAGACCATTAAGCCAAAGTAGGCACCAAATAAGTGGGCATGCATCACACTGACGTGGCTCTGGATCTGCGGGCAGTAAAAAGCAGTTGCCATTTCTTACGTGGTCAAAGATGGAGCAGGGTTTCTACGTGCCAGCCTGTAGTATTACTTATTTATTAGTTTGTCAAACATGTACGAGATAACGGGTATAAAGATAAACATGGACATGAACGAAATAAAGGAATACAAATAAATGGGGACAGCAAGACAGGGACGGTAGGCACGCTGGTGCACTTATGCACACCCGCTTTTATGGACCTCTTAGGAATGGGGTGAGGTCCATGCTAGACAGTTTAAGGTTGAAGCTGTGGAGGTTTTAGGATGTAACAACGGAGTCGGGTAGAGCATTCCAGGCACTGACCACTCTGTTGCTGAAGTCATATTTGCTGCAATCGAGTTTGGAACAGTTTACTTTGAGCTTGTATCAATTGTTTGCCCGTGTATTATTGAGGTTGAAGCTGAAGAAGTTGTTGATAGGTAAGACGTTGTAACAGACAATTTTGTGTACTGTGCTTAGATCATATTGCAGGAGGCACAGTCCAAATTGTAGTGACTGAATATAAGGGAGGAAAACCTCTGAAGGGGTGATTAATCTTTCTTTCTTTTTGGGGGGGAATTGCTCCCCTGAGTATTGTAAATTAATTCTCTGCTACAACATTTTGGAACCTCAGCCGTTTTAAGCTGTGTGGACTTCAGCCCCCAGAATTCCCCAGCCAGATACTAAGTCATCAATTACGGATTCTAGTCCACCGTTGGCTGGCTCCTACAACATGCTAAATCGCATCCAAAGCAATTTTTCTTCTTGGTGCAAGATCCCTGTTCTTACGACTTTACACACGCACGTACACACACACACACACACACACACACACACACACACAGAGCTGAAAATATTCCATATCTATAATAAAATGTGACAGTGTGAAAGCTCCAGCTAGCCAGCCAAGCAGCTCCTCCCACATCCAGGATATGCCTTCCTTCTGCCCTTTCCAAAAATATGTAAGTGTTGAAAGGTAAAGGCATTTAAACTGCAATTACACTCTTCCTGCCCTCTGATCCTGAACTGCAGCTCACAGCTTACAAATTACCATATTTTTCAGACTATAAGATGCACCAGAGTATAAGACACACCAAGGTTTTGAAGAGGTAAATTTTAAAAAAAAATGATTCCATTTTCCGGCTTTTTTTTGGTGAAAAACAGGGCATGCAGAGTTTGAGAGGGCAGCAAAGTACTCCTGGGGGTGGGGTGGGGTAGCAAAAACAAGCAAACAAAGGCTAATTTTCCACTTGTTTTTTCCCTCCCCAGCCCCCAGGAGCCCTTTGCAGGCTTCCCAAATCCTCTGCATGTCCATTTTTGTGAAAATGGGATGCGCAGGGTGGGGTTTCGGGAGGCCAAAAATGCAGTATTCAGTGTATAAGACGCACCCAGATTTTCACCCTTCTTTTGGGGGGGGGGAAGGTGCATCTTATACTCTGAAAAATACGGAACAAAATAGGTCGTCCTCAACTTATAACATTTCATCTAGTGAAGTTAAAATGGCACTGAAAAAAGTGACGTATGGCCATTGTTCACACTTTTGACCATTGCAGCATCTCCATGGTCATGAGATTTACATTCGGATGCTTGACAACTGACTCACATTTATGACGGTTATAGTGTCCCGGAGGCATGTGATCTGCTTTTGCAACCTCCTGACAAACAAAGTTAATGGGGAAACCGGATTCACTTAACAACCAGGTTACCGATTGAAAACCGGCAGTGACTCACTTAACATATGTGGTGAGAGAAGTTGTAAAATGGGGCAAAGCTAACTTAACAAATGTCTCACTCAGCAATATAGATTTTGATCTCAATTGTGGTCGTAAGTTGAGGACTACCTGTATCCTGTTTACACTGTGTGCAATGTCAAAATCAAGTTATAACATGAAAGATTAATCTGACCAGCCACTTATGTTATACTTTATAAAGTAATGTGAAGTGTGAACTAGGCCAGGGGTCTGCAACCTTGGCAACTTTAAGAGTTGTGGACTTCAATTCCCAGCTTTGCTGGCTGAGGAACTCTGGGAATTGAAGTCCACAACTCTTAAAGTTGCCACGTTGTTGTTCCTGACTCTAGCGCGTGGTGCTCATCTCCGTTTCAAAGCCGAGGAGCCAGCGCTGTCCGAAGACGTCTCCGTGGTCATGTGGCCGGCATGACTAAACACCGAAGGCGCACGGAATGCTGTTACCTTCCCACCAAAGGTGGTTCCTATTTTTCTTCTTGCATTTTTACATGCTTTCAAACTGCTAGGTTGGCAAAAGCTGGGACAAGTCACGGGAGCTCACTCTGTTATGCAGAGCTAGGCATTCGAACCGCCGAACTGCCGACCTTTCTGATCGACAAGCTCAGCGTCTTAGCCACTGAGCCATCAGGTCCCTGAACTGATTTGAATACCTTCGGCCAAAGGGACAGAATGCTTTGCTTTGCTTTGCTTCATACCTGCAAAAAATTCACAGCCAGCCATCTGTTGACGGTGAAGACGGTCACTTCCACCACAGCCATCCAGATCAACTGCATGAGATTGGCTTTGCCCAGTATTGCTCCAGCTGAAATCAACACTGTGGTGATGCTCATAATGGCAGTTAAAATGCTGGGAGGAAGAAAGAGAGAGAAAGAGAAAATCAGCAGGATGTTATGAGATGGTGAGATTCTTTTCCAATCAGATCTAGAGAGCTTTCTGCTTTCCCTATGGTGGTTTTCTCAACGTGTGGGCACGGTGAGTGCCTTTGAGGCAACGTATCTCAACCTGACCACCTTTAAGCTGCCTGGACTTCAATTCCCAGAATTCCCCAGCCAGGGGGATTCTGGGAGTTGAAGTCCACACAGCTTAAAATGGTCCAGGTTGAGAAACAGTGCCTTAAGGTAACTTGTTCCCTTTGAAGTATATTTTACAGAATTAATAGCCCAATAGTAAAGCTGTTACATACATTGTGATAATCCTGTAACCACAAGAAATCACTAAGTCCCTATATTGGTGTAACAAAGGTCATGGCATCCCCGATCAATCGGAACACTAATTTTCAAAAATGACTGGAAGAACATTGTTCCCTTAAAGCTAGGGGGAAATATTTAAAAAAAGGCTTGGCATATGTATGTAACAACCTCTGCCATCATTGCTCCAATCAGAGGTGGTATTCAGCCGGTTCTGACCGGTTCTATTGAACCGGTAGCAGAATGTTTGAGTAGTTCAAAGAACCATCAAATGCCACCTCTGACTGGCCCCACCCCATCTATTTGCTGTCTCCCAAGTCCCAGCTGATCAGAGTCCCAGCTGATCAGCTGGGTCTTCTTTTGTTGCCCTGAACAGAATGGAGCTGGAAAGCAAGTTACTGGCGTGTGGAGGGAATGGAGATTTTACAGTACCCTTCCCCTGGAGTGGGGTGAAAATGGAGATTTTACAGTATCCTAACCCCAGGAGTGGGGAGGGAATAGGGATTTTGCAGTATCCTTTCCCCGGAGTCGAGTGGAAATGGAGATTTTATAGTATCCTTCCCCCAGGAGTGGGGAGGGAAAGGGGATTTTGCAGTATCCTTCCCCTGGAGTCGAGTGGAAATGGAGATTTTATAGTATTCTTCCCCTGGAGTGGGGAGGGGAATGGAGATTTTGCAGTATCCTTCCCCTGCCACACCCAACCAAGCCATGTCCACCATGCCACACCATGCCCACCAAGCCACGCCCACAGAACCAGTAGTAAAAATTTTGAATCCCACCGCTGGCTCCAATCCACAAGCAGCCCTCACTTCATTCCAAATCTTACATTTGATTCTTGACCGTAAAAGAGCTCATTTTGTCTTATGATACCTAAGACGAGATCATTAAAAGAAAAAGAAAAAAACAGAACCGTATATATGCATTGTGGGTATTGTTTTGAACAGAGAGAAATTTGACTCATATTTTTTTTTTACAAGCGTCAAAAGAGGTTTATGGCACTGGTGAGATGCAAATAGTAGGAGATGCCTTCACGGTGATGTGCACATACATTAATCCGTTCACCTACACATTCTGGGGCAAATGCATGAGTGTGCATGGGGACAGAAGTGTCATCTGTCAGGGGAGAAGACAGAGTGCCTAATTAAAAGGGAGACAGGGTCATTAATTTTGAAATCATAAATAATAGGGGCACCTGTGCAAAGCTAATATTTAATCAGACCTATTGCTTCTTGGGTTCAACGGTTTGGAAGGAAGCCATCCTTTGGAGGTGGGGGAAACAGGGATGGCAGCAGATTCGGACAGTTGGGGAGGAACCTGGGCCAGTTCTGGAGTCTGGAGAAGTCTCTGATGAGGGCTCTGTGTTGGAAGCAGAGAGGGTGCCAAAGCTGTATGCCAGTTATCAGCTGCCTTCAGAGTCAGACATCAGTGAGGCAGACGAACAGCTGGAGCCTGTTCCCAGTATGTGCAGAGTGGCCAGATGAAGGGAACAGCTAAGGAACAAGGGTTGACTTGGGAATAAGACCACAGGTGGATGATTATTTATTTTATTTTATTTTATTTTATTTATCGGATTTATATACTGCCCTATTCTCCGTGGTAGGACTCAGGGTGGTGCACAGAAAAATAAAAACCACAATACAGTACATACATATAATCTAAAATTGAATTAAATAATAAAATCTGTGCTAAGAAAATTAAGACCATTAAAATATTAACTCTAAAAACCCTTAATCTTTGTCAGGCCGGTGAATGTCCCCTCCCATAGGGAATAAAAGAGGAGCGAAAGGGGAGTGGAGTTTGCAGGAGACAATTAGTTTGCTTAATTGGTTCGTGACTCTCCGAGACTCTTGGCCAGGTTTTGCAGATATTGGCCTAGCAGCTCTCCAAGCCAGATAAGGTCTGTGACTGTAAATCCTGCCTTGAAAGACTTTGCTGGATGTGAATGAGCAGAATTGACAGTCAATTAATAAAAGGGGTTTTTGTCGGGTTAGGGTTCATCAGGGTTAGGGCTCATCTGTTTCTTAACTAAGGGAGCCAATATTGTCCAAAAATATTTCCATGATCATGTGACCAGCATGATTGTACGCCGAGACCCATGGAACATTGTTACTTCCCCACCAAAGTGGTACCTATTTACTACTTGCATTTGTATGCTATCGGACTGCTAGGTAGTCAGGACCTGGGCAGTGGTGGGTTCCGGTTCCCATCGCAACTGGTATGCTGCAACGGGGCTGGGTGTCTACCATGTGTAAGTGCGCATGAGCACCAGTTGCTCGGCAGAGCATCACGCAGGCACCGTACGCTGCGTGCGCATGTGCAAATGGCCCAGTTGGGTCAAATACAGCTCAGGAACGCGGACGGACGGGTGGGCCCTCCAAAGCACCATACCGGAACGGTGCCTGCTGCCCCCAGCATCCACCGGTACGCCTGGTGCGTACCGCCCACAATCCACCACTGGAGCTAGGGCAATTAATTGGAGCTCACCTCACCAGGCAGCATTCTTGGGTCTCGAACCCAGGATATCATCTTTCCAGCTGGTCTGTATTCATCCATAAATCCATTCTGTCTCTCTATCCCATGTTTGATTTTGTTTTTTAACCCCTCTTAAAATGTGCAGTTCTGCAGGAAGTTTGAAATGTATTTATAGTCAACGCACATGTCTTTAAACACATTGTGCTGAGTCTCTTTAGAGCTGATAACTGAAGAAGTTTGAGAAGGAATAGAAGATAAGAGGTTGCTAAATACTCATCTTTACCTATCAGGATTCTGCTAGTTGAAATCTCCAGTCTGACAGTGACTGAAGGCTGAAGCCTTCCCTCTCTTCCCCTGATAATCCCACTACAATTTTAAACACAACAGAAGTTCCACTGATCTAAGGGGGGGGGGGGGGCTTATATTCGGAACAAGCAGGTTGTTTAGACATTCCTAAAGAAATGCTGTAACTGAAGGCCAGGCTCATCCTGCTGTTATGTAAGATCCCGCCTAGCCTTGTTGCCACTGCTACATCTTTCCCCCAAATTTGGAAATATTGTGTTTATTTTAGAAATGTGACTCAGTGAAACATGGGGGAGAATGCAGATTGGCTCAGTCAGTGATGTAATGTTTTCAAACCAAGACACAACAATGTATTTGCTCAATCTAAAAGATTAACTGAAGTTAGCATTTCTTTGACTTTGAATATCTACAATCGAATTCCACGTTTGCTGTGAATACATTGGTGTGTTAACTTGGATACTGGTCGTTACTCTTTACAAATATCCTTGCCAGATACTTTTATAGAAGATACTCAAGCTGAGCTCTGCATTTGTCAAAATCTAATTTACTAAGAGTCAGAGGCAATTAATTTTTCCATGATTATTCTCTAGACCTGTGATGGCGAACCTATGGCATGCGTGTCCAAAGGGGCACACAAAGCCAGGTCCCCCGGCACACGCGGCCTTGCCTGTTTGTCTTCCAGGTTTCTGCTGAGCATGCACACGCGATGATCAGCTGTCCTTTGCACAAACAGCAGTGCTGAAAACCAGTGTGCTGGCCAGCTGATTGTCAGTCGGGTGCGCATGCACTCCTCAACCCAGAAGTTTGGCCTTTATGGAGCGTGATCCCTTTGCGCATGCGGAAGTGCTGAAAACTGGCCTGTGCATGTGCGCTAGCCAGCGGATCATAGGATGCACATCAGTGGTGAAATTCATTTTTTTTTTTACTACCGGTTCTGTGGGCGTGGCTTGGTAGGCATGGTGTGGCTTGGTGAGAATGGCAGGGGAAGGATACTGCAAAATTTATTTATTTATTTATTTATTTTATTACATTTATATCCCGCCCTTCTCCGCAAAGGACCCAGGGCGGCGCACAGGAAATTTAAAAAACATACAAAAATAGAACATAAATAATTTAAAATATATATTAAATCCCAAACCTGTGCTAAAACCAATTATTAATTAAAACCCAATTTAAAACTTTTCTACAGTCCCCATGGGAGGTTAGGCTAGGCCGGCTTGATGAAAAAAGTATGTCTTTAGACATTGGCGGAAGAGGCGGAGGTCGGTGATGGTCCGGAGTTCAGGGGGTAGGTCGTTCCAAAGGGCAGGGCCCGCCACAGAGAAGGCTCTTCCCCTGGGTGTCGCCAGTCGGCATTGTCCGGCCGACGGCACCCTGAGAAGGCCCTCTCTGTGGGAGCGTATCGGTCTAAGGGATGTATGGGGCACGAGACGGTCTCGCATATCTCCATTCCCAGCCCACTCTGGGGCCAGCATTTGCCTGTTCTCTGAACTACTCAAAATTTCCACTAACGGTTCTCCAGAGCCTGTCAGAACCTGCTGGATTTCACTCCTGGTGCACATGCACACTAGAACCTGGAAGTTCGGCTTTTCCGGAACGCAATCTCTTCGTACAGGTAGCCGTGCCAAAAACCGGCCAGCGCATGCACGCCAGCTAGCTGATCATTGGGTGCACATGCACGCTAGAACCTGGAAGTTTCAGCTTTTCGGATTGCGGCCCCGATGAGCGCACACAACATATCCGCGCAACCTTTTTGGCTCTCGGTGCCGAAAAGATTCGCCGTCACCGCTCTAGACTGACTGTCTCCTTTGCCTCTCAGTAACGCAACCCTTGAAGGTATCCTTCAGGGAGGACCACGAGGGAGGGAGGAAGTGGGGAGGTTAAAAAAAAAAGTCATGTTGGTGACATGCAGGCAGGGATTGATCGCATGATTGTGGCCACCATCTGGATTTTTTTTTTAATCCCCCACAAGCACCTTCGCTGGGAGATGAATCCAAGCAAGTCTGTTTCCTTACTCGAGCTACTGAGGACAGCAAATGGCTTGCAAGAAAGACATCAAATCAAGGTCCCTCCAATACCATCCTCAGTTCCGTAATCTGTGTTAAGCCTTTCAGACTCAGTCCTTGATCGTGGTTACGTTCACTATCTGTGATGGGATGTATTGTATTTTTGGGAGTATAAGACGCACCTTTTTCCCTCAAAAAAAGAGGTTGAAAATCTGGGTGCGTCTTATACACTGAATACAGCATTTTTGGCCTACCAAAACCCCACCCCCTTCGCAAAAATGGGTGTGCAGAGGGTTTGGGAGGCTTGCAAGGTGCTCCTGAGGGCGGGGGGGGGGAGGGAAAAATGTGCAAAAAAAGACCCTTTTTTGTGTGAAAAACAAGCTGTTTTTTGCTTGTTTTTGCCCCCCCCCAGCCCCCAGGAACACTTTAAGAGCCTCCCAAAGCTCTGAATTCCCTCCCTCCCCAAAAAATAAATAAATTAGGCGTGCAAAGGGCTTGGGAGGCCTGCGGAGTGCAAAAAAATTTTTTTTCCAATTTATCGCTTCAAAATCATGGTGCATCTTATATTCCAGTGCATCATATAGTCTGAAATGTATGGTAATCCAGGCTCTCAGCGGGGCAAAGAGACAGTAGACCTTGGAATATCTGGCAGTCAAGAAGAGGGCGAAGACAGACCCTCCCCTAGCAACTCACAGAGTACATCTAATAGTTTTGCAGATAAGTTGCTTCCACCTAGCAAGATTTCTGTTAATCAAGGAACCAAGAATGACACGTGGAATTACTTACCTCTGTGCTGTTTCTTGCAATTATCTGCATAGCTATCAGATGAACTCTTGAGAGTTTTTAGGGAGGGTTTGCTTTCCCTTTCTTCCTGCCTGCCAGACATTACAAAATTCACTATCTCTTTGTCCTCTGGGAAAGGGCCCTTCCCTCCTGCAATTGTGGATTAACATTCTACCACACCATTCTTCTAACACTGAGCTTTCTTGCAACCCAAGCCAGGCGTATCCATTAGAGATAAGAAAGGAAAAATCAAGATAGTGGCCACCACTGGGAACTTGAAGCTCTGCCTGGTTTTTTTTATGTATGTTACACATAACAAACAGGTGGAGCTTTGATTGCACTGTTGCGGTCATTTTTTAAAAAAAAGCCCCACCTTTTCTTTAAACATTTTTTTTAACCCTTCCCTGCAGACAATGATCAGGAGCAGGAATCCTGACTGAATTCTCATCTATTGGAAATTAACTGGCTCAGCTGCAGAACATAGAAAGCAATACACAAGTTGTATTTTCCAGACCTGATTCTAGAACACCTGGTGGTATTTCCCACTGAAATCACTGGGTTTTTTTAAATTAGATTTTTATCCTGCTTTATAGATCAGGGGTCTCCAATCTTTGCAACTTTAAGTCTGAAGGACTTCAGCTTCCAGACTTCTCCAGCCAGCTTTGCTGGCTGGAGAATTCTGGGAGCTGAAGTCCTTCAGACTTAAAGTTGCAAAGGTTGGAGACTCCTGTTATAGATAATGCAAGGCAGTGAACATACCCAATGCCCCTTCCAGGGGTGGGCTGCTGGGGGCTCGGAGGGGTTCGGGAGAACCTCTAGCTAAGATTCTGTGCAGTTCAGAGAGACCCCCAAATCCCACTCCTGGCTGGCCCTGCCCACCCCACCTCTCCCAGGAGTCCCCACGCAGGCCATTTTGGATGCAGGTAAGTGCAGGGGCCACTTGGAGGCTTGGGGAGGGTGAAAAACAGGCGTACTGGAAGTTCGGGAAGGCTGGAAACAGGCCCATTTCTGGCTTCCAGAGGGCCTCCTGAGCCTGGGGAGGCTGCTTTCGCCCTCCTGGAGACTCAAGAAAAGCCTCCGGAGCCCAGGAAGGGCAAACACACACACACACACACACACACACAAAGGTTCCTACTGGTTCGGACCAGTTTGGCAGAGTAGATAGTAACTTGGCTGGCCATGCCCCCATACCGGTTCTAACGGCGGCAGCACCATAGGCGCCATCTTGTTTTCTGTTTCTGTGGATGTGCAGAAGCAATTTTTTAGTCCTGCACATGCACGAAATGTGTCCCTGAGTAAATCGGCAGTAACAGAAGCCGGACACACACACACCCGCCCCCACCATGGTGCAGGAGGCTGACTAGGCCACGCCCATCTTGGCCACGCCCACCCAGCAACTGGGCAGAGAACCCCTTGCTAGGGGATTTTTGAAGCCCACCCCTGCTCCTTTCTCCCATTTTCCCTTAACCCCATGAGATGAGACGGACAGGATTCCCAGCCGAGAGCCAAGCTCCGTGTCCTCGGACTTCTACCTTTGCAGATTTATCCTGATTTTCCCAGCTGAGAAGTGAAAGAGGAATCCATCGACCAGCACGGCCCACTGCACTCCGAGGGCAGCGAGGAGAAGGTTGAAGCCGATGCTGCTGAAGCCGTATCTCTGCAGGAAGGCCAGGAAATAGGCGAACCCAAAAATCACCATGAGGTTGACATCTTGAAATACTGTAGGGAACAGAGAACACGTGTGTCAAGGAGGCCTGGGGAGCCCATTTCAGGAGGCCCAGCTGCAAACCCCGCGTCATACTGAGCCTTCGTGTGGTTTGTTTGCTTTCAACTCAGCTTGCTGCCTAATCCTAGCCATAGCGGTTTATTCTCAAATCATGGCTTAGAGCGGGGGTGGGGGGCAATGATGGCCCCTTTGCAACGATGGCTGAGGGATTCTGGGAGTTGAAGTTCACAGGTCGTAAAGGGGCCATGGATTAGAGGGAGATGCGTCACTCCAATCATTGATTGGTGCTATCTGTCAATTGGCTCTTAAACCAAAGGGGACCTGGTTTAACAAGCTTTCGATTTTAGGCACTGCATGTCACAGGAAAGGTGGTGGCTCAGTGGCTAAGACGCTGAGCTTGTTGATCAGAAAGGCCAGCAGTTTGGCGGTTCGAATCCCCAGCGCCACATAACAGAGTGAGCTTCCGTGACTTGCCCCTGCTTCTGCCAACCTAGCAGTTCAAAAGCATGTAAAAAATGCAAGTAGAAAAACAGGGACCACATTTGGTGGGAAGGGAACAACGTTCCGTGTGCCTTCGGCGTTTAGTCATGCTGGCCACATGACCACCGAGACGTCTTCGGACAGCGCTGGCTCTTTGGCTTTGAAACGAAGATGAGCACCGCCCCCTAGAGTCAGGAACGACTAGCACATATGTGTGAGGGGAACCTTTGCTTTTACCTTTTATGCACACATACGTTCAGGAAAGGCAAGAAGCACACTGCTCTCTGTCCTTTATATGTATGCACATATTTATAAATACATACACATCACTCACTCCCCTACCCCCTTCTTCATTCATATACAATACATATACAATAGCAGAGTTGGAAGGGACCTTGGAGGTCTTCTAGTCCAACCCCCTGCCTAGGCAGGAAACCCTACATCACTTCAGACAAATGGCTATCCAACATCTTCTTAAAGACTGGCAGTGTTGAGAAGATGTTGGATAGCCATTTGTCTGAAATGGCTGAAATTCAAAAAAGGAGGCTCTGTGATATAAGCCACAGTGTGCTGTAACCATGATTCATGCAGATCACAGTGGCCCAGTTTGCATATACTGCTAAGCCATGAAACGTGGTTCTCAAACGGCAATGGGGAAAGTTCAAAACTTTCGTTAAGTGTTTGCTTAACTTCGGCAACTTCCAGATACCTGAACTTTTATTTATTTAAAACATTTATATAGCCGCCCATCGGATAACTAACTTCCTAGCAAGGAGTTGAAAGGGTAATTCTGGGTGGAGAGACCCAGGCGTTTGGAAGTTGCCAAGACTGGGAAATGTTATTAAAACCAAACATAAACCACATCACGGCTTATCAAAGCGATTGAACTCAGCTGCAATATAGGCTTACTTCCCCCAGCACAATCACCCGATGCTATCCATTAAATGGCTTTTGCTAAGTATGACTTTTATGCAAAGGGGGAAGATAAGCCTCTCTACAAGCTGTTTCCCCCAGAAATGATCCTCCAGCTGCTGCTGCTGCTGCTTCAGAGGTGGAATTCAGCAGATTCTGACCAGTTCTGGAGAACCGGTAGCGGAAATTTTGAGTATTTCAGAGAACCGGTAAATACCACCTCTGGCTGGCCCCGCCCCTATCTATTCTCTGCCTCCCGAGTCCCAGCTGATCGGGAGGGAATAGGGATTTTGCAGTAGCCTTGCCCTGCCACACCCACCAAGCCACACCCACCAAGCCAAGTCATGCCCACCTAGCCACACCCACAGAATCCGTAGTAAAAAATGTCGAATCTCACCAGTATGCTGCTGCTGCTACTATTCCTACTACGGAAAATTTCCATAGATATTTACTAATGCAAGTAGTCCTCAACTTACGACCATCAATGTGCCCAAAATGTATGTTGCTAAGTGAGAAAGTTGTTAAGTGAGTTTTGCTCCATTTTACAACTTTTCTTGCTACACCTATTTAAGTGAATCACTGTAGTCGGTAAATTAGTAACGGTGTTGTTAAGTGAATCTGGCTTCCCCATTGACTTTGCTTGTCAGAAGGTCATAAAAGGGGATCACAGGACCCTGGGACACTGCAACGGTCATAAATATGAAACAGATTTCAAGCATCCGAATGTAAATCACATGACCCTGAGGATGCGGCAATGGTGATAAGTGTGAAAAGTGGTCACAAGTCACTTTTTTCAGTGACATTGTAACTTCGAACAGCCACTACGTGAACTGTTGTAAGTTGAAGACTACCTACACTATCCCAAAGGATCAGAGCTGAAGAAGCTTCTTGGATGAGAAGCGAAACGTCTTCAAAGAAAAACCAGAAAGTCCAGTTGTCTCTTGAAAAAGCACCTTTTGAGACAACCATGACCTGGATGACCGAGAATCTCCATAGATACCTGCACTGTCCTTGTCTGAAATCATTGTTTTATTGTAGTTAGTTCCAGGTCTAGGCTGCAAGGTACAGAAAGCCACTAGATGGCAGCAAAGCATTAAGAGATGCTTTGCTGCCATCTAATGACTATTGGGATATTTGCTGCCCAGCTGTTAATTTAATTCAAACTGTAATAAGCCCCTTATATATATATATATTTATTTCTCACAGGCCTTTCTGTGCTGCGGTACTTTAAAACAGTTCTATTAGGACAAAGCAATTTTTTTCTGAGCAGGGAGGCATTGTATTTGGCTCCCTCTTTCAAATGACCTGATATTAAAACCACTACCTCTCCTTTAGCAGCAGTTAATTTTGTCATGTCAGAAGCTTCCTAATCTTGACTCAGGCTTTGGGTGTTTTTAGCTCAGTCATAGGTAGGGAACTGAATCTGGGACTTTTGAATGGAAACAATACAGTGGTGGGATTCCAAAAAAATTTCTACCATTTCTATGAGAGAGCGCTTCACACGTGTATGTCAGCACTGATGAGCTGAGCTGTTTTTTAGCTCAGCTGAAGTGTGGCAATCTGCTCTGCAGTGCGAATCAGCTGAGCTAAAAACCAAGGGAATATAGGACAGGGGCGGGAGGGCGGGGCCAACCAGAGGTGGTGTTAACTCCCCCTTGTTGACATTCCATGCATACTGTTGGCGGAGCTGGATCTCAGATTTCAGTAGCTGGTTTGAGAGGGTGTATTTATTGGGCAACATGATTTATGACACAGAGTGAGGGGAGGAAAGGAACAGGGCCAAAGTTCAGAAGCAGATAGACAAGGCAAAAGAAATATCTGTGAATAAATCTTGCCCAATGAAGCTGTTAATAAATCACTAGTTTATGTATTGAAACATTGGATCTTATGATGTGTTCCTTATGGCATCGTTGGGAAACTTCACAGGTGGTATTTGCCGGTTCTCCGAACTACTCAAAATTTCCGTTACCAGTTCGCCTGAACCAGTCCGAAATGGCTGAAAACCACCTTTGAAAAAAATGTGCCAGAATGCTATGCATCATCTTGACATTTATGATCACATAACAGACACCCCTGTGGTACTTTGTGCTCTGGATCTATACCCTACCATGTTAACAAAGAGCAAGAGAAAATACTTTAACGCAACCAGACTACTATTGGGCCCTACAAAACTCCTTTCAGGCCAAGGGTTGTATTCCACTTTGAATAGCAGTCTGGACAAGGAATAAGAACCAAAACTAGGTAAGAGTTCATTTAAAGTAAATGCAATTCAATTAATGCTAGTTTAGGTCTGATGGTGAAGGCACCAGACCAGAAACCAGGAAAGTATGAGTTTCACTGCAGCCTTAGGCATGAAAGCCAGGAGGGTGACTTTGGGCCAGTTCTTCTCTCTCAGCCCCACCCACCTCACAGGGCGGTTGGGGAGGGGAAAATAGGATGTGGGAGGAGCATTAGACATGTCTGCCATTTTGCATTATTCATTTAAAAAAAAAGATGAGATATAAGTAAATAGCAAGTAATTTCACCCTTCATTTTAAAAAGTAGAATCTGACAGCAATTTGGCAGGAGGTTAGGCACAGGACAAATCTGAAGGGTTTTTTAGGGGGTGGGGGGGCGGCATTGAGGCTATCCTCAAATTTGGATCGTGCATCTCTAGATTGTGCCAAAGACTCTTCAGGGACTCAGCTGTGCATCTCCTTCAATTTTACCTAAAGATGAAAGACATTGGTACTAAACGTGTTTAACTGTCTGCTCTCCTCCCACCTGGGGCTCTACCCAATTAACAGTGTTGAATTCCTCACAGCTGGGGAGTTGCAAAAGCCAGCACAACTGGCAGAGCCTTTCGGGAGAAGGAACTTCCCTGAGATACCACCAGCCTTTGCGTAACCTTTGAGGGGCAAACAACATGGGTTTTGTAATTTGTTAACTAACAAAGTTATTTTGTATTTTAATCAGATGTATATTCTTTCTTTTAAAGTGATGTTCAAGGTTTATTAGCTTTTAACATCCCTAAACTGATAAACAAGCTGGAGACTAGCTCCTGATAAGAAAAGCTTGTTAGCACAAATTGGGGTCTGGCGTATCTCTTTGGTGAACCCTAAACAATCTTTCTCCTTACAACTTATTCCCCTTCAGACCTCATTTTAATAAACATGTATGCTATTATCCTGTCCAATCAACTTTCCTCTTTCAGACTCCTTTGTTATGCTAACTATAAAAGGGGATGTAAGGTAAAGATCGGGGTTTCCTCTTTGAATGAGGAATCCCTTTTGTCTGAATATTCTGATAAATTGTAATAAAATGATCTTCCTGTCTTGGTTTGTCTCATTGGGAAATATGCACACCGAGGCACGAGCCTGAAAAAGTCTTATTTGGCCATTAATACAATACAATACAATAGCAGAGTTGGAAGGGACCTTGGAGGTCTTCTAGTCCAACCCCCTGCCTACGCATGAACCTTATACTGTTTCAGACAAACGGTTGTCCAACATCTTCTTAAAGACTTGCAGTGTTGGGGCATTCACAACTTCTGGAGGCAAGCTGTTCCACTGATTAATTGTTCTCACTGTCAAGAAATTTCTCCTCAGTTCTAAGTTGTTGAACTTGTTCATCACCTTCCAATACCACCAAAGACAGTCTTCAACCCTGACAGCAAGCAAGCAAGCAAGCAACCTTACCTGGGTAGTCTCTTGCAAGATTTTGACTGTGGTCGTAAGAAACGAAGAAGCCAAACACAAGGATTAAAGCCGCTTCCAACAGAAGAATGAGCACAGGGAGACGAATCCGGAGATTGGGAGGATACTGGGAAGACATCGTGGCTTAAAAGAAAAGCAGCAAAACAAGGACCAGACAAGCCTCAATGCAACCCCTTCGGTTCAAACATTCCATGAGTCTCCACTGGATTAAAAAGAAAAAGAAATAAAAGAGAAAGCTGTGAAGGAGATAAGAGTTCTTAGAAGGAATTAGCAAGGCGCATAACCCTTATCTAAGACAGGCCAGGGAACTGCCTGACCTGTGCTGACAAATGTTTGATTAGTATTGAGCAAGCTGATTGTCTGCACTCATGAAAGTCATACCAAAAATGTGTACTACTGAAAACCTCCCAGACGTAGGCACTTGCATAGTCTCATCAACTTTGTGAGCCTGACATAAGGTAAAAGTAAAGGTTCCCCTCGCACATATGTGCTAGTCGTTCCCAACTCTAGGGGGCGGTGCTCATCTCCATTTCAAAGCTGAAGAGCCAGCGCTGTCTGAAGACATCTCCATGGTCATGTGGCCAGCATGACTGAAGCTGCACAGAACACTGTTACCTTCCCATCAAAGGTGGTTCCTATTTTTCTACCTGCATTTTTACGTGTCTTCGAACTGCTAGGTTGGCAGAAGCTGGGACAAGTCACGGGAGCTCACTCCATTAGGCGGCACTAGGGATTCGAACCGTTGAACTGCCGACCTTTCTGATGGACAAGCTCAGCGTCTCAGCCACTGAGCCACTGCATCCTATGAGCCTGACATAGGTGCACTTACTTGAACTTAGAGGAGAAAAACAGGACGATACTGTAATTGCATGTTCCTGGCTAATTCCTCCCAGGAACCAAAGCAAAGTTCCAAATTGATGTGCGTTTAAACAGGTCTCACTAAACCAGGGATCTGCAAAGTCGGCTCTTTTAAGACTGGTGGACTTCAACACCCAGAATTCCCCAGCCAGCTATGCTATGCTGGCTGGGGAACTCTGGGAGTTGAAGTCCACCAGTCTTAAAAGAGCCGACTTTGCAGACCCCTGCACTAAACCAAGAAGGACTCAGCAAGCAGCTATGGACTTACACCCGTTCATTTAGTGGCCGTTCAAAGTGATACGGGCACTGAAAAAAACGATGCATGGCCGGTTTTCAGTTATGTCTTTTGATCAAGATTCAGATGTTTGGCAATTGGTTCGTGTTTACAAGGGTTGCCCTGTCCCGAGGTAAATTCTTTCTTTCACACTCAGAGTTCCTGCAAGCACTCAAATTCTTTCAGCTTACGTCTGTTATGTCCACATCTATGTTGTTTCCTCATAGATTGCCTTCACGTTTTACTCTTTCATGATGGCATAAGCTCAGAATAACATTCATTCCAGGCTTACGTGTAGCTTTTTTATCGCAGCATCAGGGAAAAGCCCTTATGTCCTTTTCTGCATGGGCAGCCAGTCTGTGGAACTCCATGTCACAGTAGTTTGGGTTTCTTCCTTTGAAATCGTTCAGTCTCTCACAATCCCCTTTCTATGTTGGTTTATTGGATTGTTTCTGCAGCATTTTTCATAAGTCACTCTATTTATTTCACTGTAAATGGAAAATAACACATTGCTTTTTCATAGCCAGTGTATTTTTCTTAGCCCAATCCCAATCCTATGAATGGTTCACTCAGAAGTAAACAGAAGCAGATAAACTTTGTGGGTTTTTTTTTCAGGAATAAACTTCTGAGTAACAAATATGTTTACACCAAAACAAATCCTACTCTCAGACCTGACCCAACTTACCTAATGGTAAAGGTAAAGGTTCCCCTTGCACATACGTCCTAGTCGTTCCTGACTCTAGGGGGCTGTGCTCATCTCTGTTTCAAAGCCAAAGAGCCTGCACTGTCTGAAGACGTCTCCGTGGTCATGTGGCCGGCATGACTAAACACCGAAGGCACATGGAACGCTGTTCCCTTCCCACCAAAGGTGGTCCCTATTTTTCTACTTGCGTTTTTACATGCTTTTGAACTGCTAGGTTGGCAGAAGCTGGGACAAGTAACGGGAGCTCACTCCATTATGTTGGCGCTAGGGGTTCAAACCACCGAACTTTCTGATCGACAATCTCAGCGTCTCAGCCACTGAGCCACGACAACCCAACTTAGTTCCTAATAAAACAGTTCAGGAATGGGAAGATCAATATGTATTTTGAAAAAAAGGGGAACATACTTATGTGGGCCGCAAAGGAATGGGAATGTTTGAGAGGTAAGCAAAGGTGCGCGGGGGAACCACCGCAAACCTCCTTCAGTTCACAATAGCTACCCAGCCACCTTAACAAAAGGCTACAGAGGGGGAACTCCCACCCCGATTGGCCAAGACTCGATTTCCCAGGACCCTTTGCCCGGCTATTCTGCCTAGTCCCACTTAGTCCAGACGTCTATTGGTCGTTTTCAGTGCCCTTTCTGTCGAAACGCTACCTTGATTGGCTCAATGTAGCATCACTTTTGTAGGAGGGCGGGCCCGTCCGCGAGCCTGTTTTAGAAAGTAGCGGGAGCATTATTCTTTGCCTCTTTTTGTCTTGGGGCCACGGATGACGGGCGGGGTTTATTGGTCAGCATTAACGTCAGTTAAATCGTAGAGGGCGGTACCCTGATCCCAAACCAAAGGTTGCGATCAAAGAGAAGAAGAAGGGGGAAAAAACCCACCACCTTTCTTTCCTCTCCCATTGGGAAATATCCAGACTGCCCCGCCCTCTATTCTAACCCCGCCCCAGGATTGGACACGCTGCTCTTCAATCCTTTTCTGTCACAGACTTTCAGGCCGGTGGTTCGCGCGACTGGGCGGTCCTTGTTATCTTAGGGAAAGGGGCGGTCGGCGGCGGCTGCTTGTCCCCCTTCCCATTGGCCGGCTCGCCCGTCTCTCTTCTCCCTGCGCCGGCGCTGATTGATTCTTCCCCGCCTCGCCCTCCTGTTTGGCCCGCCGCGGATTGGCCCGGGCTTGAAAGGAGGCGGGGCGAGGCGCGGAGCCTGCGCGCGGGGCCGCGGCGGCGGGGAGGGACGGCTCTGAAATTATTTTTTATTTCTTTGTTTCCGAGAGGGGGAGAAGGAAAAAAGAGGGGAGGGAGGAAGGGGCGGGGAGACGGAGAGCCCGAGCGCCACAAGCGGGAGCGGGAGTCTTTGCGGGGCCTCCGCGCGGACCGGCGCGCTCGGATGTTGTCGCCGTGACCCAGGCGGGGCAGGAGGAGCAGCCGCCGCCGCTGCCGCCGCCAGCAGGCCAGGTTGGGAGTCCCCGAGCCGGGCGGGAGGATGAAGCGCCGGAGCGCCGACTGCAGCAAACTCCGGCGGCCGCTGAAGCGGAACCGCATCACGGAGGGCATCTACGGCAGGTAGGGCCGCACCTGCCGCGCCCCGCCCGCCCCGCCCCGGCCTGTCAGCGGCGCCCGGGAGCCGCCCCGTCCCGGCCGACGCGGTCCCCTCAGGCGGGACTGGAAGACCTTCCCGAGGCTCCCCTCAGGCCCTTCGGGGCTCCCCTCACACCCTTCCCCAACAAGCCCCGGCCGGTCCCACGGCGCGCCTCTCCGACCCGCCGGGCTTCCCTTCCCAGCCGGGGAAACGCTGAGGCGCCTTTCCCATCGTCCCCAGCCGGCCCGGAGGATCGCTTCGGCGGCCTCAATTCCCCCCCACCCCCCCGAACCTCTTCATAATTGGGGGAGAGGGAAGCATGGGAGTTGTAGTGCAACCAGCTTGGGGGGGGGGAGCTGTGCCTTTCCCCCCTCTAACTTCCCTTCTCTCTCCCCCCCCCCATGCCAAAGCTCTGGCCGGCTTCTGGAAGGGGCCTCGGGGCCCTTATGGGGTGGGTGTGAGGGGGTGGGTGGGTGGGGGTCTCCTCTCAGTTTTCCTTTCCAAACTCCAGTCTGCTGCTCCCCAGTAAGGCGTTTAGGGCCGCAGCTGGCCTGATCCGCAGGGTTTGCTCTCTTGGTGGATATGGGTTTTGTAGTCCTGGGTCTGTGGGAAGCACCAGGTTTTTTTTGTGGAGGGGGGGGGAGAACCTTTGGTCTGGAGGGGAGATTGAGGTGACCCACCTTGGAGAAAGTGGGTTTTTTAAGTCAGAAGTCCCTTTTGGACATAAGTTCAGATTTTATACCTTTTTTGTGTGTGTTGGGGGGGGGGGAGGTTCTTCTACCTTAAAAGCTACTTTAAGCCACAATTCTGAGACTCCTTCATTATGATCTTCGGCTTTTTTTATTATTTCCTCAGAAATTACATTTCCCAGTCCTTCTCTGGAAGAGTGGCTTGTTTGTTTGTTTTTTGCACATCTTATGTTTTTCCTTCTACCTTTAGTTTTCTTGTGTTTGCCTCCTTATACCCCTTTATTGTTTGCCCCAGTCCCCTTATCCAAAGACCTTTTTTTCTTTTTGGCTTTATAGTTTTAAATCATGGGCTCTTCCTTTTTGTAACTGGTGTAAGCTTTCTGGGGAGCTTTTTAAGAGGCGTCCCTGAACCGTGTGGTCTGTGGATAGAATTTCCTCTCCTGGAGCCCCATTTCTACCTCCCACATATGCACCCTTGGCCGGTCTTTGCCCTTCGAGCATGGACGCCTGCACCCAAAGGAAGTCATTTCTCCTGGCGTCTTAGCTGCTCCCGTAGGTAGTTTTTTGTATTCTTCAGTGTTTCTCAACCTCAGCAACTTTTAAAGGTGTGTGGACTCCCAACTCCCCAAATTTCCCAGCCAGTGTAAAGGGCTAGGGAACTCTGGGAGTTGAAATAAACCCTGCTTAAAAGTTGGCCAGGTTGAGAAACGCGGCTTTAACGGTAGAAGACGAGTAGCTTGTGATCTTCTGCAAGACTCTGTGTGGAGTCATTCCTTTCCTGTGGTTGGCCCTCGGTTTAGTAACACCACACCTACACCAGGAATCTTGCCCCGAGAGCCTGTCTTTCTTCTAGAAGAGCCTTCCCTAATAGCGGTTGTCCCACGTGATTACAGTCCATCATTACTTAGGCCCCCTCAAATTGTTCTAATGCTCACAAATCTATGTTGTAAGCTTTTTATGTTGCAAGTTGGCTAGAGTTGTTGGATTTGAGATGGGCAGCAAGTAGATTTTATAAATAAACTCTACCAGTCCAGTAATTAGAAGCCATCCATAGTTTCCCTCTCATAGAAAACATCTTCTAGAATCCCCCATGTTTCTTTTAGATTCTTCTCAACTCTTCCATTTGGCAACGTTTTCAGGGATTGTTTTGCTTTCCTATTCGTTTATTCGTAACATCATCCAGTGAAACAGCTACCTTTTGAAAAGACAAACAAGAAAGACAGATAACTTTGGCCAACATTCTTGGCTCCCATTGGCTAATTGTAGCTTCTCTAGTTCTCAAATTCAGAGGACACATGCTTTCGCGCTTCTGCTCTACGTTTACAGAGTTTTCTGCAGGAAACTACGGATTCTGTAATTTTTAATGCTATCTTTGTACTTGTGTCCTACAGTGATAACTCTTTTCTCTAGATGATGTTCAGGGAAACACTTCCCGTAGCCCTTCTCTACATTAATGAGCCTGGTTTTGCCTTTTCATCCATCCCCATTGTACTTTGCCAAGCTACTCCAGTTACTTTATTTTAGATAGTTTTTAAACGGGGGGATTTTAAATTTGGTTTTAGCATAGGATTGTAATTTAATATGTTTTTAAATTTTGTATTTATCGTTTTTGTATGTTTTAAAATTCCTGTGCGCCGCCCTGGGTCCTTCGTGGAGAAGGGCGGGATATAAATGTGATTAAAATAAAATAAATAAATACTACTCCAGCTACTCTGCCTCCCCCCCCCCGCACCCCCCTCTCCATGCCATTAGTGTTCCTTGTCAATGAACCTTGGTAATGATTTGATTCATTTATTATGATCATCTGCTTTTTACTATTTCCTCAGAAATCACATTTCCCGGTACTTCTCTGGAAGAGTTTTTCACATCTTACGTTTTTCTCTGATTAGTTTTCTTGTGTTTACTTCCCTACTTTGCCACAGTCCCTTATCCAAAGACCTTTTTTTGGTTTTATAGTTTTAAATAATGGGCTTTTTCGTTTTGTAACTACTGTATCCTTTCTGGAGACTTTTAACTTCAGACTTTCTTCCCAAGTCGAAGAATCACTGTTGGGTTTTTCAATTTCCCATGTATGGTTTTTTTTTCTGCATTATTTTCTTTTTGGGTACTATACCAAAAATGGTTTGTATTCTTTGGCAAGAAATATATTAAAGAATTGGAATTTTCTGTGGCAACTTAGTTTTTGCACATTATTATACACAGTGTTTTTAAGTCATTATCATTAGCTGAACATAATACTCCATTCACCTCTTTCAATCATGAATTTTAATAGTTTCTCAGTGAAGGTACTGCACAATTTGCAAAAAATGCTATATTGCTGTCAGTTTATATAACTACAAAGGGCCTAATAGATAAGTTTGGCAGACAAATTATACTTGTCATTGGCTAAGCCTGAGGAGTTATGTTTTCACAATGACTGGGAAAGGAAAAGAGATCACAATATCAATTAATACCCACTGCTCTATGAGTTTTGTTTTCAGAAACGTCACAGATTAATAACTGTCATAAAGAATAACTTAGAATGAGACCCATCTGTGAAAATCTATAAGTTTTGTTATGTAATACTGCATAGCTAACTGCTTAAGAACAACAGTTATTATTTTCCAGACTAATTTATCTATTTTTCACATATTTCTGGTGCGTGCTCTATATATAATAGTGAGTGGTACTCTTTAAATGTTTAGGAAAACGGTTGACAGGAGAGGATGTATCTGTCTCTGTATTCTCCCAATTATTACTGACACAAAACAAAATTTGATAAAAACAATTTGAGGCTTTTTAAAAGATTGCTAGGAGATAAACCAAGGCTAACAAGATCTTTCACAGAAGCAAACAGAGTTCTGGCCTAGTTATTGTTTGGCTATCAAAACACACTGTACAGGGTTGGTTTCTTCATTGATCTGGCAAAGTTAGCCCAGTCAAGATCAAATAAAATTATCTACTGCTTTCTTTGAAAAATGATTCCAAATAGAGCCCAGCTCTAGTTATTGATGCTTCCTGGACTAGCTCTCTTCTCTGACTACTCATTTATGTTTATAATACTAAGATAATCCTTTCCTATACAGAAATTAATACCAATCTGCATGTGTGTAAATCTAATCTATGATGGTTATTTTTGTCCCGTACTGTTGAAAATGAGTATACCATTATTTAAGTCCCCTATTCTCTAAGATGGGGGGATGTTTTGGAATGACAGACATAAAGTGCAGCTTTTCCTGATCTTGAGTGGCAGAAGACTTGCTTGGGTATATACAGGACTCATATTCCCAGCAGATGCTAGCAAAGGCAGAGTCTGAATATAAACTTTCCAGATCTTCTTGTGCTTCTTTGCCAGGCCACAGAAGATAGTAATCCTGTTTTTTTCCTTTCAAACATGGGGCTAAAAATTGCAAGATTTATGTTCTGCTTCCCTATTGAACATTGATTGGTAGATGTTTCAGACATATGATTAATTTATTAGGTAAATGCGTGAGTTTAGCTTTGTACCAGATCCCTGTGCTTCTTTAATCTTAATATGGTAGAATATTACCTTGCACTTTGTAATACCATGCCAAGAATAATCTTTTGACTTTATATTGGGTCCTTTTTTAGGAGAAGGGCGGGGTATAAATTTAAATAAATAAATTAAATAAATAAATATTTGAATATTTTAGTTTGCAGAGCAAGGAGGAATTTGTCATAAAGGTGATTAAGGATTGGAAAGACAAGGATACTAGGATAGAAATGTATCTATACTAAAATACTGTTGTTGGATGGGTTGCTTGAAAAACAAGTGTCTGTATTGCATTATTAGGAGCCCTGCTTTTTCCTATTGGTGTATGCAATAATAACATTTGAGTGAACTATCAGCTTTCTCTACAATTTTATTTCTAGAACATAGGCATTAAGTTCTAATTGAAGTGTTAAAACTGCATTGGGTATAAATCATGTTTCAACAGCCTTGTGTAGAATTACACTACCAGACTTCCAACTATCATATGGAAGTCAACATTTTTGGAGGGTACTAATCACTTCTTATTGGCATGTTAGTTTAAATCTTCGTTCAGCTATAAAGTCAGGAAGTGACTCTAAAGCATTATCTCAGCATTCTATCACAGTGGAAGACTTGTAATAAATAATAAATGTGATAATACTGATCTATTTTAGAAAGCTGTTATAAGCTTACTGAAAGTGGACGTGATCTTACATAAATGTTGAACACTGGTTGAAAATACTTCTACAATTCCATTTTTTGTCAGAGTTAGCATAATTACAGAATTGTCATGTTGACATCAAAGAAGTTGAAAAACTTGAAAAATTTTGTGCTAAATTAGTCTCTGCAAATATGATGGTGATGGGCTTCAAGTAGCTACTCGGATTGGATGCATTGCGGAGTAACTTGTCTGATAGCTGCAAGCAACTCTGGATTTCCTACAAGCAATGTGATCATTTCATTGCTGCAGATGGAAGAAAGGGATGAGAATGGGCATTTTTGTTAACGTTTTAAAGAGACAAATAGTTTATATGCTAAGCCAAAAAGAATGAGTCTTATTTTCATGGCTAATACAATTTACTAGGTTTTTAAAGATTAATAAATGTATGTATTGGGATTAATATTTTCTAGACATTTTTTAAAAATCAGATTCCTATATGTCTCAAAGGTGCTTTGCATTGTCCCCAAAGGGACAACCATGACTTGGATAACTGAGAATCTCCGAAGACAGATTGTCATACCTATATATTTACAGTCTAAAGTCATAGTAAAACAATGGCGGACGCCTCCATGGGTTTTTTTTTTTTTTTTTGGCATTGTTACAGGAGAGGTTTACCATTGCCTTATATGAGAATGTTTTGAGGATAGAAGAACAAAAGGCACACTCCTTTTGTAACATTACCAAATACCCCTTGTGTTGTCAAACAATGCCATATTGTAATCTCCTACTTACTTTATGTTTATCCCAAAACTCACCTCTTCTGGAAAGGCTATGAATTCTATTTTGATTCTTATTACTAGAACTAAGCCAAAGCCTTGCATGATTTCTATCTTTAGATTCCTCCCTCTCAGTTCCACTCCATTTTTTCAGTTTCCCGGCTCTTTGTAGTGGGGTGTATTGATAGATTGTATTATATAGATGAATAAATCATTAATAAAGACTAGATGGGGTAGTCATTGGAAGGAAAAAATCCAGTTGATGCCAGCCAAACAAATGGAATATGCCATACTGCCTTGGCACTCTGCTGCAGCAGCCAAATGGATGTACATAGCAGTGGCATTACTTTTAAATGGCTGAAAACTTATTCCTAAACCTTCCCCCTTCCCCATTCCAAAATAGTACTCAAAGTCCTTTGCTATGTGACTGGCAAGATCAGGATCTCTGGCTGCTGTTTTAGAAAAATAAATGTAAGGCTCCATTGGCATAAGGATCTGTTGCTCAGGCTTGTGTTGCAAATCTTCCTCTTTTTTTTCTCCTCTGAGAAAAAGTGTTGACATTTCAGTCATATATATAATAAGGAGTGCAAATTATTTGTTATTCAGCAAAGTAGGTTTTACTTTTAAAAGGTTTTACCAAATCATAGTTAATCAGGGTTTCTCCTCTTCCCCAGAATACTTTCCATTAAAAAAATATGAAAGGATAATTTTGGTATCAAACAAAAAACGCATTCTTGTGCATTGAAGGGACGCGGTGGCTCAGTGGCTAAGACACTGAGCTTGTCGATCAGAAAGGTTGGCTGTTCAAATCCCTAGCGCCGCATAATGGAGTGAGCACCCATTACTTGTCCCAGTTTCTGCCAACCTAGCAGTTCGAAAGTAAGTAAAAATGCAAGTAGAAATATAGGAACCACCTTTGGTGAGAAGGTAACAGTGTTCCATGCACTTTCAGTGTTTAGCCATACTAGCCACATGACCACGGAGATGTCTTTGGACAGTGCTGGCTCTTCGGCTTTGTAACGGAGATGAGCACAGCCCCCTAGAGTAGGGAACGATTAGGGCTTATGTGTGAGGGGAACCTTTACCTTTACATTGATTAAGGCCTGAAATAGCTATGGCTCAAATAAATGTTGTAGATATTTAAAGGGTATTTTTGCTGCAATGGGCTAGGGGAACAATCTTTACCAGATTTTTAAATTGTTATTCCATCATTTCTGATGCAGCCCTGTATTCATTTCTTGGGAGAGGGTCTTTATATTTTTGTATACATTTTATACAATTTCATTGTAAACAAGTACAACAACAATAAAGATTATACTTATATAGAGGTCAGTTATCAGATCACTTCAATTCTCATTATTTCTCAAATTAAGGAGAATCAACCAAAGTACAGTAGGTTGTGCTCATGGCTACACAACTCATAGACCTGCTTTCAAATATACTTTGCTATGAAATTTTCATCATTTGATTAGAGGGTGGTTTTTTGTTTGTTTTTTGCAAAAGGAAGTGTAAGTGGTGAGACATAGCAGTATCTAAATTGGAAAGGCACCACACTTATATGTAGTAGGACAGTGTTTCTCAACCTTGGCAACTTTTAAGTCCTGTGGATGCTATGCTGGCTGGGGGATTCTGGGAGTTGAAGTCTACAGGACTTCAAGACACCAAGGTTGAGAAACACTGTAGTAGGAGATTCTTTGAGCAAGGGCTACTCAGTATAGGATGAGTTCTGCTTTGATTTTGCATGAAATGTTCATGTTGTATCTGTGCCCAAGCTACCGTGATCATACACAATTCTGTATGACAAAGAGGCAGATCCGTCAAGTTAAATCAGGAAAAATGAAAGAGATGGGTGGATAAGAAATGCAAAATATAAATAAATACAAACAAAGCTCTGGAATCATCACTATTGTAAAAAATAATAATAAACCTCATTATAAGCCACATTATACATATTGAAGCCTAAAGCTTATCCACAACCATTTCAATGACTGATTAGGCTCATGATAATGATAGCTTTTTTTCTGCACCTCAAATGGATACTCCTGAAGGTTGTACATATGAGGGTTTGAACCTGGTTTTCTGAGAACAGCAATCAATAACAGTGTTAGAGAGACAAGGACAGTTACAGATCTGATCTTACGTCATGCCCATAGGCTCTTCGGTGTTAAAGTACTGGTAACCACAATTACCACTAGGCATGTTGCAACAGTTACGTTGCAATTGTTGCAACAATTGTATTTCCAATTGTTGTTGTTTAATCGTTACTTTCTAAGTATCAAACACAAGATACGCTTTAAACTGTGGGTGTAATTAGGGCAACAATACCAGGCTGCAATGAAGAATAATTATAAAGGTATTCTATGCTAAGACTTAAGCTTGCTTAGGGATGATTGTTAATACTATCTTCAGCAAAGCCACTAAATTCTGGATCTCTTTGTTAAGGTGGAGTTTTCTTGATGTTCGTTTGGCACAGGATTATTTCTTCGATATAAGAAAATGGGAGGGATATTGAGTTTATCTATATGGCTAAAAGATTCTTGAAGAGAAATTGCAAATGTTCAGAAAGTACTGTGGAGCAGATTGTTGAAAATCATAGGCTGTGATAATGTACTGATTCTATTTATAGTACACTTGGCCTCTGTATGTAGTGGGTAGTAGGTAGAAGCAAGTGAATGTAGAATAGATATTAGCATATTGTGAAAAACCCTTTATGGGTAATATTAAAGCATTGGGATTCCTGCACTGATCTCAGTGCAGAGTGCAGTTCTGAGCCTTTCAGAGTAAACTGCTTCATAATTTAATTTGGATTAATATGTTTTTCAGTCTAGTCAAGTTGGGTCAGAGAATGAAGAAATCAGCTTAGTGCTGCACATCTGGAAATCAGGTGCTACTTTGGAGAGATGCCACACTAAATTTCCCTCGTTCTAAAGGGAGGAATGGCCCAGCCAGACTGTGTGATAACACAGAAGTTTTTGGCAGAATGCCTTGGCAAGAAGATTGAGGAAAATCTAAGTGGTTGGCTTTGAAATGTCTTGTCCAGCTGTTCATACTTTCTTACTCCTCGTCAGGCCATTTTTGGTCATTTCTGATTCTGTGGGTAGAATAAAGTACATGAGCTGCTGCATGGCAATCACTTGCTAAATAGTATGCTTTTAAAAAACATTTTTTTATATCTCGATTGCTTGGACTAGTGCCATGGTGGCGAACCTATGCATGACGAAAGTGGCATGCAGCGTGCACTTGGTTCAGAAAAGGTTAATCATCACTGGACTAGTGTCTTGTTTATCTTAAGCACTGAATATACATCTACTCTACAGCAGTACTGTCAAATGTACTGGCTGAAGAATTATGGGAGTTGAAGTCCACACATCTTAAAGATGCTGAGGCTGAGAAATCTTGCTCTGATGTATTCATCTAGGTTGATGAATAAATGCTGCTCAGAAATGATAAAATGTTCCCATTTGAATAGAGCTAAAATGTTATGGGAACATTCTTGTGAATTTACAAGACAATTCTAGAGCACATTAGTTATGTGAGTTGCATCTCAACTGCTTTTTTACAGAAGAAATGATAATGGGATGCCAGAGTTTTGATTCTTATCTTCAATTCTTTCAGTCCCATGTGTGTCTTCAAAAATAGAAAATCAGACTGATTTATCTGAACTGTTACATTTTAAAAAAATGCTGTATTTAGTCAAAAAACAACATCAACGTGGGTATGTAGACTTCAGCGATAAAGTACAGCAAGGTGGCCTTATTTTTTTGTTTTTACCGATAGGTTTTGTAAGTATATCTTGCTGACATGTTGTAAATTGCTTTGTAAAACAAGGGTTTAGTAATGGAAATACAGGTAGTCCTCGGCTTATGATCACAATGGAGCCCAAAATTTATGTTGCTAAATGAGAAAGTTACGTGAATTTCCCCCCATTTTGCAACCTTTCTTGCCAGAGTTGTTAAGTGAATCACTGCACTTATTAAGTTAGTAGCACAGTGAAGTGAATTTGGCTTTCCTATTGACTTTGCCTGTCAGAAGGTTGCAAAAGTTTATCACATGACCCTGGGGGATTCTGCAAGTGTGAAAAACAGTCATAAGCCACTTTTTCCAGGGCTGTCGTAACTTTGAACGATCACTAAAGGAAGACATAAGTTGAAGACTACCTGCATTTTGTTAAAAAAAGTTGTATCACTTATCCTGGTTTTGTAAGTGACAGTTTTAGGAAAAAGATGCAAGAACCGTATTTTTCAGCGTATAAGATGCATCTTTTCCCTCAAAAAAGTGGGTGAAAATCTGTGTGCATCTTATACACTGAATACTGCATTTTTGGCCTACCAAAACCCCATCCCTACTTTTACAAAAATGGCCATGCAGAGGGTTTGGGAGGCTTGCAAAGTGCTCCTGAGGGATGGGGAGGGCTGTTCCCCTACTCCCGAGGAGCACTCTACAAGACTGTCCCCCGTCCCCCCCGAGGAGCACTCTACAAGCCTCCCAAAGCTTCTGCATGCCCTTTTTTTTCTCCCCAAAAAAACGAGGCATGCAGAGGGTTTGGAAGGCCTGCTGAGTGCAAAAACTTTTTTTTTTAAATTTACCTCTTCAAAATCATGGTGCGCCTTATACTCCTGTACGTCTTATAGTCTGAAAAATACGGTAATCTTATTTAGGGTTGTTAACTGGGATAGGGAATGCTTCTGACTTGCCTTTGAGCAGCAGCAGATTTGATGTAGTCACACTAGCTGCACTTTAAATGCAGGCCACATCGTAGGCGAAGTAGTGTGATGAACTTAAGATGAAAGCCATAAGAGAATCCTTCTTTCCTTGTCACAACTGGACACATGCCCACAAGAATCTCTGTGTAATGAATAGTTTCTTTCCTAAGGGATCTCTTTAGAGCAGAGCAAATAGGAACGATAAGCCCTTAGGGTTGGCAGTAACAAAGCAGACGGAGTTCCAAATTCTTCTAGTAGAATTTAAGAAATTGCATTAGTTATATGTTTTCTAATAAGGTGCATGCAAAAATGAAACAAGAGAAAAACAAGTAAAAACTGCTCATTTAAAAAAGAGCATTATTCAAGATTTTGAAATAGATCGTTCACATGGTTGTTTCTTTGCTAGCATATATAGGATTGGTCATCCTGGGTTCAATTGTACTGATAAATAACCTTTTGTACAGTGATGCTTATAGTTACTGCCTCCGTTTTCTTCAACTGCTAAACATTCCCTATTCTTTGGGGACAGAAATGTCTATGGTGAAAGAATGGGAGCCTATTTTCCAATGCTTCATGGTTGCTTACATTATGTTGTAGGTCAAAGATGAAAAAAATTTGGTCTATGAAGAATTGAACAAGTTCCTGCCTCTTTTATATCCCTGGTGCTATTTTTCCCCATAGAGAGAAGCATGGAGCAAAGTAGAAATCTCCTTGCAAACGCACCGCTTTACAATCTGTGTAGTTGCCATTACAGATGGGTCTCTTTGGGTCTCTCCTTGGGTAAAAAATATTCTTCTGCCCAACATTCCTGCAAGCATAATTTAGCATCTATTTTATGCTAGTCTTTGCCTTCAGAATTATGCACCTGATATAGTTCTGCAGGTAGCGTGTTTTCAGAATGCAGGTAATCCATGAGGCAAATTAGGATAGTCCAGGGGTCTGCAAAGTTGGCTCTTTTAAGCCGGGTGGACTTCAGCTCCCAGAATTCTGGGAGTTGAAGTCCACCCGGCTTAAAAGAGCTAACTTTGCAGACCCCTGGGATAGTCTAATATAGTAGCATGCCTTTGCCATAAGGCAAGGGTGTCAAACTCAAGGCTCGGGGGCTAGATCCAGCTCGCAGGGTGCTTAGATCTGGCTCATGAGGCTGCCCTGGAAATAGTGAAGGCCTGGTCCATGGTGCCTATACCAGCAAAAACAGAGTTTGGGAGAGCCATGGGCAGCCCTCCCAAGCTCCGTTTTCACTGGCAGAGCACTCAGGCCGCCACAGGCACCCCTGCCACAAGCGATGCCGAGCTGGCCATGTCCCCTGGCCACACACACCCAGTCCCCCAAGGTCAAACACAATCCTGATGCGTCCCTCAATGAAATCAAGTTTGACACCCCTGCCATAAGGAAACTTGTAGCCTCACCATTTTCAGGGGTCAATGACAATTCACCACAGCCAGCTCACTACTGCCAACTCGCCACAGGAAAATCACAAATATCAAAGAAAGGGTGGAATAGACTAATGAAAGAATGGATGCAAAAGGAGGGACAAAAAAATCTGAATGACAAAAATTAAAATATTTTTTCATTTATTTTAAATAATTAAATTGAATTGCTAAATTGTCCTGAGGCGAGTTAGTCATGGCAAATTGTCCTACAGCAAGTTGGCCATGGTGACTTGGCTGCAGCTAGTTGGTCATGGAGAGTTAGCTGTGGTGAGTTGTCCCATTTTGTCAGACAAGTTGGGATTTTCAACCTACTTATGCCCTGAAAGGATGCCATCTGGAGGATAATACGCCATGTGTCATTTCTGAATGCATTATTGTTGGAGAATAATTCTCTACAATGTCTAAATTTGCTTTCTTAATGCCACATCTGATATGCAGTTGTGCTCTGGAAGGAGCTTATAAACAGCCACACCCTTGTGGGAATTAAGAATTGCCTCCAGGAAGACCCGAGAGAAGCCTGGCGAAAGCTTGCTCACTATCCATCTCCCTCTGTGGCCACAAATAACTATCATGTGTGAAAGGAAGTGGTGGATAAAAAAAAATGCTAATAGATAGTAACATCTGTGCCTTACTGGCAAATCTGCTTTGATGTCAGATGACTGCTGCTTTTGTTCAGTAGCTTTATACTGCAGAAATTTTAGTGACTAATAATACATAATGCAGGGAATATTGGTAAATATTAAAATATCCTTTCATGGATTATGTTTTATATTAGATTATTCCACTCCCACCACATCTTTGCATTTATTTAAAACCTGACATATAATTACATTCTTCTTGCTTGTTGTAGAACCTTTTGTATATAGCAAAGTGTGTTTGTGGCAAAACTGCAATTTATTTGACTTTTGTTGAGTAGAACATAATTATTTCCATTTCTTTGTCAAATAGACAAGTTTGTTTTAGAATGGCTTAGTGCCATTTGATACGTATTTCTCCCTGGCTCTTTATTCTTCCTTGATCTGTGATTTGTAATGTTTATATTTGAAAAAAATATCTTGGGATCCTTACCTTTTGATTTTAAGTATGAGGAATGGTTCTGTTGTATATTTGTACAAGTAGCAGTGTGTAATGACTAGCTCTGTCAGGTTTAATTGTGAAAGAAGTTCAGATTTTATTTCCATTTCTTGGGTAATTCCTCTATTATGAAATATACATTGCAGATCATTGAACAATTTGCTTCCTTCACAAATGAAGCATCCATCCCTCTAACAGTAGCATTTTCCACGAAGCCTAGAAAATCTAGGTAGAATGTCGTCGCAGCAGTTCCTGACAGCTCTGGTTGCTTCTTAGCAGATGGAATTTGTCTATAAGCAAAGAATCTTGTTAAATAATTTTGCTTGAGCCTGTTAGAAAATTCCATGTTTTGGTTTACTCATTTTCATTGTTTCTTGTATGTAAACCTGCCTGTCAGTTTATTCTGTTCCGGTGTTTTTCACACTCAACAGCTTTAACATTTATGGATTTCAACTACCAGAATTCCCTGCCAAGCCTGTTGGATTGGGAATTCTGGGAGTTGGAAGTCTAAATATTTTAAAATTGCAGAGGTTGGTAAACACTGTTGTATAAGGAGAAAGTATGGAGATTAACCTGTTAATTAGTATGTTACATATCTGGTGAAAACCTCACTTTTCTTCCCAGCACTCAATGCGACAAAAGTACATCTCCTTCCTCCAGACGTTTTATACCACAACCCTTTGAGGTCAGTTGGGCTAATGACCAGGTGCAAATCATTTGGTGAGCTTCTTTCAGGAGGCACTTGAACCTCCTGGGCCTCCTAGTCCCACTGTACTAGCTCAACTACAGGTAATTCTCAACTTACAACCACAATCGAGCCCACCATTTATGTTGCTAAGAGAGAAATTTGTTAAGTGAGATTTACCCCATTTTACAACTTTTCTTGCCACAGTTATTAAGTGAATTGCTGCAGTTGTGAAACTAGTAACATGGTTGCTAAGTGAATCTGGTTTTCCCATTGACTTTGCTTGTTAGAAGGTGGCAAAAGGTGATCACTTGACCTTGGGTCACTGCAACCGTCATAAATGTGAGTCAGCTGTCAAGCATCCAAATGTAAATCATTTAAGTGTAAAAAATGGTCATAAGCCACTTTTTTCAGTGCCGTTGTAACTTTGAACAGTCACTAAGTGAACTGTTGTAAGTTGAGGCCTACCTGTTATACTCTTTTTGGTAAAATAGGCCTACCTTTCCCATAGAGGTTGTGGGAGGGAGTGGTTCTTTTATTGGTGTTTCCATCTTTCCATCAATCATTAACTAAAACAGACACACATATTCATATCACTGTGACCATGTTTGGGTAATATGACAAATCATTTTATGGCTTATTGGCAAATAAGCAGAATAGCTAATAGATTGTGGGGGACTGGAAGCGTGGTTTAATTTGTCATTCAGAAAAAAGATGCTAATAACAAGGAACAGCCAGAGAGGACTGCGCATTATTGAGATAGTTCAACACAATCTTCTCTCTCTTTTGATGTTAGAAAATACCTGGAAATTCTAAGGATAAATCTTAACTTCTGTCCAAAACCTATTAGCTAGTCTTGTCTTGTAACCAAGTCCACAAACATTTGCTGACTTGCAAAATCCTTCACCAGCTTTCTGGGGGCTGGCAGAGGAGATTCTTGATATATTTCTGTCTTGGATGTAGGAAGAGCTCTTTCCTTTGGCAGCTCACTTTATTTCTCTGCTCATTAAAGAGAAAGGTAGCTCTTTCATTCATCCTGTGCCACCTGTTCACCCATCTGTATAGAATTACCTGAACTTTTTTTTTTCTTGGTACCTTCAGGTCATTCCTGACTTCTGTCAGCTGCCTGGACAAGTCTATGCAGTTTTCTTAGCAAGACTTAGAAGTAGTTTACCATTTCTTTTTCCGAGGGTTGAAAAACAAGGACTGGCCCAAAGTTACTGTACAAAGACAGTTTCATGCTAGAAGGGCAGGACTAGAACTTGTCTCCAATTGTGTAGCCAGATGCCTTAAAGCTTAAACCATTCCACCAAACTAGCTCTCTCCAACCATTCCACCAAACTAGCTCTTACCCACATCAACTTACTCAGTTTGATTATCAGGCTAATGTTTTTTTTATGCCCTTTTTCTAAACCTGGATGTATAGCCAATTTTTGTACGAAATAACTTGGTCGATTAACATGACAACAAACTAAAGATGAAATCAAAATTGGAACTGAACAGGTTTTGGCCATGTTTAAATTTTCCCACACAACTTATTCCTCTCCTTTTCAATAAGGGGTGAGTGTTTCTAGTAATGAGCAAATATTCATTAAGAGACTAAATTGACCATATTGGAGATTCAGTAATTTTCTTTTAATTAAATAAGTAACTGCATTGATAGAAGACAACTTCAAATTATGGTGGAATGTCTTCTACATTAAAAAAAAAGGGAGTGGTTAGATTTCATTAACTAGAAGCGTAATTTCTCATGGTACTTCAAAAATGTTCAATATATTTTATACTGTTTTCCATTCAGATGCATTTTAAAAGAATTTGGAATGAAAGTAATAAATATTAAAATACAACATTACACTATTTTGTCTCAAAGATTGGAAAATGGACTTCATGACATTGTAAATAAAAAGTAAATGCAAAGATCAGGAGTAACATAGTATTGTTTCTTTATATAAAACTTTTCTGTTTCCTGATGCAGTTGATTTTTTAAAATTAATTAGACCTACTGTTGGGAATATTTATTTGCTGCTGAATGTAATACCCCTTATTGTAGTAGATAATATACTCTGAAATTTGTGTTCCTTGGGGACTATCCTAACCCAGTGTTTCTCAACATCAACAACTTTAAGATGTGCAGACTTCAATGCCTAGAATGCCAGCTGGGGAATTCTGGGAATTGAAATCCACACATCTTAAAGCTGCTGAAACTGAGACACATTGTCCTAAGCATTTTCCTTTGAGAAAAATTACCTTTAGGCTACTGATTAGATGTTACGGGCAAGCTAAATTGGAAAAGGTGAAGTTTGCACAATAACATAAACTTCAGTCTATTCTTTCTGTGTGCATTTTTCTTATAATATATCTGGCCTAAGACCAGTCATTTTAATAAAAATGAAGAAAATCAACTGCAGTCTAATCTATCAATCCATCAGAAGCTTACATTAATATTTGCTGATAGATACTAGCCCTCCAGCTCTTCTTTCTGCAATGAGAGAATACAGCTTTTCAGTTTCAGCTGTTCGTGTGTTCTAAGGGAAGAAAGTTTAAATCCAGCTACTTTGACTACGATGTTCTGAAAAGGCATTGCACTGAGGGCTGTTTCTAGGACTCGAGAGTTTACAATATCAAGTTTGTAATTCAGCAATAATTCCTGTATAGGAGAAATGTTTTATCTTGCCAAAGAAGCCCTAGGGCAAAATCTGTAGGTTTTTATATTATTCTTACTAAATAACAGTTTCCTGTAGGAATGGAAATTCCCTATGCTTTTATTTGCTATATATGGTTTTCGGTTTTGCAGATAGATGCTGTTGTATGGCTCTCTAACTACCATATTTGATCCACACTTACACTATCCAGTATTTCTGCACGCTGTCTTTGTTTTCTCTAGCATTCCCAATGAAATAATCAATATTTAAAGCATTATTTGTTTAAATTTCACCACTGACGGTAATTGATTCTGTAAACGTGAGCATGACAGATTGGAAAAGTTTGCTGGATTAATTCTAATGTAATGCCCAAGGAGGCAGACGGAAACTTTGTTTCCATCATTGACCAATTAAAATACATTCAGTAAAACAAAGCAAACTTAACCCCTAATTTTAAGGATTGTTGGCAACCATTTGTGGGCAAAACCTAGACATAATATAGCAGAATTTTGCTACTTTTAGAGAAATAAATTTGTCCTACTTACCTAACAAATAATGCAAGTAAAAAATATTGGCGTGCCCAGGAAATTTAGTTTAAAAAGGGGTAATCAACAGGTGGTGAATGTCCCTGTAGAACTGACAATACAAAATAACATGTGCTGTGGTTTCTACGGCACCTGTGTCACAGGGGCAGTATCAAGTTTCAAAAAGGGTTTTCTCATATTTCCCTTCCAAAACAACTGGAGAAAATATACCCCAATCAAGGAATTATCAAGACAAACAAGATGGCAGTAAACAATAACCTATTCAAGGGACCACCAAACCTCGCACCAGCATTGACAAGACTAGCCACTAGTATATAAACAGAGAGCATTTCCTTTTAGTACTGATGTTGTTACTTAGTTAGGTAATGAAATGTCTACAAGAAAACAACAAAGCTCATAGCAACAAGGACCCTCAGAGAAAATATTAAATTGGGCTAAAGATAAGGCTTACCTGAATTTGGGGATTGTGATATGATATGATATAAATATGAATACGATTTAGATGCTTAGTTTATAATTATTACAAGCATACAATTAAATTACAACCCTATATCTAAGATCCTTTAACCAATTTCGTTGTAAACAAGTACAATGACAATAAAGATTATACTTATACTTTGCCTTAATATTGATCTAGCTTTAAAGTTAACATGGCATCACTAGAAAAGCCATTTTATAATGCCAAGGCATGGTTTTGGGGGGGTTATATGAATGGCCGTGCTCTTGCTCACGCTGTCCTCTATTTTGCGTTAATTCTTGATTTTCAGCTCTCCTGGTCCTTACAGATCTCAGACTGCAATCTCAACTACGGCTTGTTAAAGAGAGGAAATTGCATGAGGATAGAGAGCATTAATGCTCGATGTTTGATTGGATCTGCTAATGCTAAGTGCTACATCTGTGATTTGGTATTGCTATTACAGCATGTTTCTTGCTGGTTTTGTGTCTTGACCTGAGGTCATAAATTGAGTGAGATGATGCTTTTTGAGATGTAAATGGATAGGTTAAAAATCTTAACTTCATAATTCCCTTGACAGTGACTTCATAGGACAGCATTGTGACATAGAAAAAGAACTGAAGAAAAGAAATCCCTGATTTTTTTCTGGGATCATAGATTATATTTCTTTTGCAATGCCTTTAAAAAAATATTTCTTGAAAGAGTTAAACAACCACCATTCCCCCTCCCCCCCCAAAAAACAGGTTTGCTTCTATTTTCTCTTCATTTCCGACATTCTCACATTTCCTTCTCCTTGTTTCCTTTACTCTGTTTTGGTTAAATGTATATAGAGGCAAATAGTACTTTATCAGGCTCTTGGCTTTTCCTCTTTGATCTCCTGTGCAAATTTCTTTTCACTTTTCAGCTTTCCTTTTACTATGAAGATACAGTTTACTTGTATTGCCCTCATAAATTGTTCCAATCTATAAAGGCAATCCTGATACACAGGAATTCCCTTTGCTATGGTGTAATCTGCATCGTATATAAAGCCCAGTCTGGGTTTAAAAAAAATGTTTATAATAGTAATTCCTCCCCTCTTTTTGGACAAATACAGTACATGGAATATAAATATTTACAATTTCATCACTCTCTTTCAAATGTGTTATATAGCCATCTTTAAAATAAATTACTTGATTGTATGTATGAGGCTATTTATCTTCATTTTCAGGGTATGATTACTTTGGAAGTGAAGAAAATGCATAAACCCAAAATTCTTTCAATTCTTTAATCATTTAAAGGATCCGTAATATTAATTTTGCAGTAACTTTCATTTCATTAACATTTAAGTTTGCCTTAATTCATTTAAACATCTGTTTTACTAGATGGAGGCTTATCTCTGAAGATTGTAATTGGGAACAGAAGTCTGAAGCATTTGCTGTTGTAGTAAAAGTCTAGTGATATATACATATAATATATATTATACTATATATAGTATACTACAGTGTTTATTATATAGTAAATATTTCAACAATCTTGAGCAATTGTGTCAGTAATTGTAATCATGTAGATAAATTATTATTCTGTTAGGGATTCCAGCATGTGCATTATCCTTTATGCTGCAAACAGAAAGTAAAAAACTATGGGAAAGAGTGTTTTTATCTATTATTCAAGGATAATCAGCATTTGAATGGTCAGGAAAAGTTGTTTTATAACAGATAAATACTTTAAAATATTTTATTCAGCTTTTGAGATTGACAACATTGCTTTATGGGGATTGTCTGAGACTTTTTTTAGTCATATGAAGTAATCTTCTTAAGATACTCATATGAACTGAACTGAACAATCTGTCTGGTAAGAAAGTCCCATCAGATGGAAGGGGTGTTTTCCGGTTTAGAGGATTTGGAGTGGGGGGAGGGATTGTATGTATCTGTTTGCTTGCTATTTTTGGGTCAGTGTTGATTCCTGGTGACTCCCTAAACCAGTTCCTACAGTTTTCTTAGCAATATTTTCACCAATGGTCATTGCTTTTTCTCTACGGCTAAGAGGCAGGGGCTAGCACTAGTCCAAAGTTATTTATCTGGCTTTATGCTAAGGCAGGACAAGAACTCACGGTCCCCCAGGTTCTAGCTCATTGCTTTTAATCATACACCAAACTGGCTGTCCTTTCTGTTAATGATGATACTACAGTGACACTACAAGACTCCTGTGTTTCATAAATGACTTTCTTTTTCATATGAAGCCTATTTGAATAATGTCATGATCCATTAAAAAAAAAAAAAAACAGAGGTCTAGGAATTTCTCAAAGTTCTCACAATCTTCAGGTTCAGACACCAGCAAAGCATGCATCACTCCTGTCCTTCAGTAGCAGAAACAGTTTGCCTTGTTTCGGTTCACAAATTCAACATTTCTGTGTTAACTTTCAACAAATTGCAAAACCATCACTTACTTGAGCTGGTATACAAACAGTGATATGCTGTGAGATAGTTTGCTGTGAGATCCAACACAGTGCTTTGCTGTGTACTCAGGCACTGTCTTTTATAGGGCTAGGACACCAGCAATAGCCTGCTTTCTGTTGTATGTAAACTAGATTAGTATAAATACTCCTGAACTATGAACTGAAGAAAGCTGTAGAAGACAAATGGAGTAGGATGAAGGCTACTGAGCTAAACAAATGATCTATCCTGCAATAATGTCTCCATCTTGACTAAACTGAGTCTCAGTTAAATTACTTTCAACCAATGCAGTACTATACCCAACTACTGATCAATAACATGCAGTACAGGGCCTCTTTTGAATTTGATGGAAATCAGAAGGAGAAAAAAATACTGAGTGACATTTTTATGACAAATGGCACTTTAGCCCAAATGCCCAGGTAACAATGTCAAGCGATTTAATGTCTGAGAATTAAAAGGGTACCTGTCAGATTCCAAAATTCCATTGCCTTAAAAAGTCAATTCATTTAGTTCCCCTAAAATAAGCCCTCCCTGAAAATATTTAAACGACCTTCCCCCCGACATTAGGACGACCACGGACCTCCGCTCCTTCCGTCTCAAATTAAAAACTCATTTCTTCTGTCTGGCCGGCCTAGGATAGTCTCTCTGTCTTTGGGGTTTTATTGGGGTTTTGTAATATTGCTTAGTTTTAATGGGAATTTTAGCGCAGGTTTGGATTTAATTTATTTTTAATGAAATGTTTATATGTATTTATTGTTTTACTGTGCCTGTGCACCGCCCCGAGTCCCTGTGGGGAGAGGGTGCGGTTTAGAAATATTAAAATTATTATTATTATTATTATTATTATTATTAAATGCATGCACATTTCCTCCCCATTTCCTCTGGTTGCTTGCTGTGCAAAGAACACAAGATGAGGCGAGGCCAGGGGGCGGGAAAGGTAGGGGGGAACATGCCCCATGCACCCCACATGCTCTTACCTAATGGCTGCTCCGTACCCCTTTTGTCACGCTCATGCAAAAAGAGCGCCAGGCCCAGCAAGACGCAACACTGCAGCAGCCATGACGTGGCCATGCTCACCACCTCCTGCACTTCAAAAATAATAAGACCTCCCTGAAAATAAGGCCAAGGACTTATTTCAGGGGTCAAAAGAAAATAAGACCCTGTCTTATTTTTGGGGAAACGCATTAGAAAATAAACCTATTTCTATAAGACTATTCTCATTCCCAACCTGTGCAGCTTAGCGGGAAACAGCACTGTCAATTATATCAAAGGTTGCTGTCAGCTGTTGCAAAAATGCATAACCTGAGGCCAACACATATTCCATGAAAAGCATGGCCTCAAGGCCCTGCCCAAATTTGTCACCAGTTTGTAATTTTTCATTTAACCCCAGGGGGGAAATATTAAATGTATCAGGTGTGATGTAAGGTAAACACTTTTTAAATCTCGGTAGATGCCACATTTGTCATTTTATTTTTTTATTTTTTTATTTTTTTCGATTTATAAACCGCCCTATCTCCCCGAAGGGACTCAGGGCGGTGCACAGGAAACAATAAAACCACATTCAATAAATACAATATAAGATAATTAAAATGAATTAAATATACCTGTGCTAAAATAAATTTAATACCCTAGTCATGATCTGATCATTTGTCCCAGCCTAGCCTATTTTTGGAACCCCCAAAATGCTGCTCAAAAATCAAATGTGGCTCTTGCTCTGAAAATGTCCCTTTGCTTGGAAAATTTACAAGACTGCATTCCCACTTCTGTTCTGGTGACCGAAGTCATTCCCCAAGGTGAATGTTACAGCTTCGGTTCCAGAACTCTGCTTGCAGCCACTCTGAAGATGGGTCATAAAAATCATATAAATTCTATACGAATACTCACCGGCTCCCTGGGGTGAACCTGGAAGGTGAGCTTTGAGAAAAATATGTGATACTTAGTAAGTAATTCATAAATTAGTACAATGATAGGGGAGGCTGATTGTTAGGGGAACTGATGTATTACAAGTAGCTGCCTATCCCTTGAATTATTGATAATACAAAAGAATCAATTCATATAATTTTGTACTAGAAACTGGCAGTTTTTGATACAGAAAAAAAATGTGAATTTAGGCATCTACAAATAAACAGGCACCCAAGTCTGATGAAATCAATACTGTTGGGCAGATATATTGGCAAAGATAATGGCTTGCTTCCAACATCAACAGGGCTGAGCTCTTCCTGCCAATGAGAATGAAAAAGCAAATTTTTCCCTTTGTATAAGTTACTTATTGTCATGTGTAAATCAGAAACTCTTTCTTAAATCTTACAAATAAGCCAAATATTGGAAGCCAAGGAAGGACACACCACATCTTCTAACTCCAATTTGTTAGAAAAACAAGCCAAGGCTAACAGGCACATTTAAAAAAAAATCCTTAATCAGAAAAGCAAGTGGAAATAGCCAAGCGGGAGGCAGCGCCATGATGTGAAAACCTAACCCCCAGATAATAGCTTTTACTTGAAAAGGAAGTTTGCTTTTAACAGACTCACCTCAGTGTAGGTTTTGTTGATTCTTCAATATCAAATAGAGTATTTTCGATGCTTGCTACTGATTATCTGAGCATTTATCGGAACTGGGATATGTGTTATATGCCATTAAACCATATAATTTCAGTCTGCTTCAGTATAATCTGTATTTTGCATGGACTGCAAACGGAGCAGAATTTCAGCGTTTCTGCATCTTTGTGCAGAAGGCAAATAAAAGGAGCATTGCAGATTGATATCACAGGACCATAATTCAAACTACAACTATGGCAGACATGCTTCATTTCGAAAGATGAAAGTGCTGCACATTGAAGTTATTCTCCCGAGGGCAAAAACAGAGCACAGGCAATTCTAAAAAAAAGTTTTTAGAAGTTTTATTCCATCAGCTCTTTAAATGTCCCTTCTCTGCCAACTGTCCATGTACTTTTGTTGCCTTTTGTATAACACAGTGGTTAGAGCAGGGGTAGTCAGCCTTTTTATACCTACCACCCACTTTTGTATCTGTTAGTAGTAAAATTTTCTAACTGTCCATGGGTTCCCCAGTAATGGTGATTGATAAAGTAGGGTAGTCAATTAAATTAAAAAAAGGAAAGTGCTTCAGTATCGTACAAAACTCCTACCACCCACCGTGAAAGCTAGAATGCCTACTAGTGGCGGTAGGGACCAGGTTGACTACCACTGGTGTAGATTATGTTTGCAAATTTCAGTTATATAACTTCTGTGTTTATTAATACAGAGACATATGTGCTTATTTTGAATAAGAAATGAAATCATCCTGCTACTTTGCCTACATGCAAAACTAGTGTTGTTATTTTTTTCCTTCTTTCTTTTCAGTACTTTCCTGTATCTGAAGTTCCTGGTAGTTTGGGCCCTTGTGTTGGTGGCTGACTTTGTTTTGGAATTCAGATTTGAATATTTGTGGCCATTCTGGCTTTTCATCCGGAGTGTTTATGATTCCTTCAGATACCAGGGATTGGTATGTATAAAAATAGAAAAACTACTTATCTGCTGTTTATTGTTATTACTAGCATTAGCATTAGTAGCTCTCCAATGTATCTCTCAGTTGGAGTCCTGTTTGATATATAGCTGTGAAAAAGTTATTTGCAAAAAGAGGAGGAGTGTTTTTCTCTATTTTCAGCTGCAGAACATCCCCTTCTGCTACCCTGGGTGCTGCTTTAATATGGTCCCTTGCTGTTCAGAAGCAACTTTTATCCAAGGGTTGAGGGGCTTCAAGGGGGAAAGGACTTCTGGTTTAAGCAGCTCTTTGGATTGCAGGCTTTGGATCTAATAGATATTTTGAGAACATCAAGTAATATGAGACAAAAGGATAGGAAGAATACAGACAGACTGTCTCTCAATATCTAATAGTCATTTGTCTCATAGTTACCAAACATGGTTAATGCTGGATTATAATGGTCATTATAAGCAGAGAAATAACCTTTTGTATGTTGCTTAAGAGCACCGCAGCAAAAACATTTTAAAAGCGCATCTCTTTTGCCAGATTTCTAATAATAGAATAACAAAATAAGTTTATAGTTTTAACTTTGGGGAATTAAAAAAAAAGTTAGCAGCCGTGAAGATTTTCTTAGGTGGAAAGAGATAAATCAAATATATGCATTCTGATTTAGCAAGAAACTCTATGCCTCTGGATTAAAAAAAAATCCTAATAGCTTATTGTCTTTCCCTTTTCTTTCAGTCAGCTTTTACGCAATAGCAGTCTCTTTCTTTTTACATATGGTTCTGTGAGTGTAAATTGAATAATTGAAAATAAATAGATAATATTTAATCTGCTTTAAAGGCCAGTATAAGATTTTTAAAATAATCAATAGGAATTTATCCAACTAGCATAGTCTGGTTCAAATTGCTACCGTACTTATAATGCAGAGTAAATTTATCTAGCAATTGCCTTTGTGTTCTGAAAAATAAAAACAGTGGCTCAGTTCATACAGAGCAGTGTTTTTCAATCTTAGCCACTTTAAGCTTTGTGGACTTCAACTCCCAGAATTCCCCAGCCAGTACAGTTGTCAAGATTGAGAAACATTGATAAAGACAGTGATAGACAGTGATTAAGATAAAGGAAAGATAATACTTAAGTTACATTTTTGCTCCTGTGTATACTAGAGCAGGGGTCTCCAACCTTTGCAACTTTAAGTCTGAAGTACTTCAGCTCCCAGACTTTCCAGACTTAAAGTTGCAAAGGTTCCTTCAGACTTAAAGTTCCTAAGGTTGGAGACCCCTGTACTAGAGTGAATCCCATTGAATTCATGTATAATTCATGTACATTATTTTCTTGCAAGAACCTTGATAGATAAACTTTTGTGGAATTCTTGTACTGTAGGTTAAAGGGTACTTCTGGTCATTGGCTGAAACAAATTTGAATTAAAGACAACCATGCTATTCCAACCAGTCATTTGGTAAATTATACCGAAGGAAAACATTCAGAATTCCATGTGAGACAAAATTAGGGGCATGACTAGTATTTACAAAAATGAAATTCTCTACTATAAAGTTGCAATAAAATGTTAGCCATGAAATTATTATGAATAATTAGAGGGGAAATGCTGTTATGTGACTTTCTTGGTAAAATGTTGAATCTTTGTAAGGAAGGAAGGATGAGTTGGATGGATGCAATTGCAATGCCTTCAATGAAATCTGTTCACTATCTTTAAAAAAAAGCCTAATGGACTTTTTCTCCTTTTTCTCTTCTCTCCAACCCTTCGATTCTCTTTAGGCATTTTCAGTATTTTTCGTTTGTGTAGCATTCACATCAAATATCATATGTCTGCTATTCATACCAATACAGTGGTTGTTTTTTGCTGCCAGTACATATGTTTGGGTACAGTATGTCTGGCATACGGGTAAGTCTTCCTATTTATTTCACTGCCTATTTAAATCTGAGAACAAGTTGTAAAATAATAATTGTCCTGATTTTGTCTTTAAAAAATCACATGTGTTCCCTGTTAAATTCCTCTCTGGTTTGCCAATGACTCCAGGTTTACTCTTGAAATCTCATTACAGGTACTCCTCGACTTATAACAGTCCATTTAATGACCATTTAAAGTTAAAATGTCACTGAGAAAAGGGACTGTTTATCATGAACTTTGCAGCATTCCTGTAGTCACATGATCAAAATTTGGACACTTGGCAAACGGCTCCTATTTATGATGGTTGCAGTGGCCTAGGGTCTCCTTTTGCGACCTTCTGACAAGCAAAGTCGCTGGGTAAACCAGATTCACTTAACGGCCATGTTAGTAATTTAAGAACTACATTGATTCACTTAAATGAGGTGAGGAAAGTCGTAAAATGGAGCAAATTTATTTAGCAAATTTCTTACTTAGCAATAGAAATTTTGGGCTCAGTTGTGGCCATAGGTTGAGGACTACCTGTACAGGTATTTCACAGTCTAAAATATAGAAGCTCTCTTCCAAATTATTCATAAGATGGTGGACCTGTTCGTGCATCTTATTTCTTTGTAAACTATCTTTAGTGAATGCACGTAATAGTGTTTTGGGAGAAGCTATCAAGGAGTCACTATTCATCCATAATTAATTATATCATCAAAACATACCCTACCTCATAATTCACCCAATGTTCTGACCTAGGCTCCCCAAGAGCATGAAGCAAACTCTTAGTCCCAACAAAAACCCCTTTTATTAATTCACTATGAATTCTGCTCATTCACATCCAGCAAAGTCTTTCAAGGGAGGATTTACAGTTACAGACCTTATTTGGTGTAGGGAGCTGCCAGGCCAATATCTGCAAAACTTGGCAAGAAGTCTCGGAGAGTCACTAACCAATTAGCAAACTAATTGTCTCCTACAGACTCCCCTCCCCTTTCGCTCCTCCTTTATTTCCTCTGGGAGGGGCCATTCATCGTCTACCTGTGGCCTTACTCCCAAGTCGACCCCTGTTCTTTAGCTGTTCCCTTTGTCTCTGGCAACTCTGCGCATGCGCACACTGGGAACAGGCCCCATCTGTTTGTCTGGCTCACTGATGTCTGATCTGAAGGCAGCTGATAGCTGGCATACGGCTGTGGCCCCCTGTCTGCCTCCGACACAGAGGTCTCATCAGAGCCTTCCCCAGACTCCCGGATTGGCCTATGTTCTTCCCCAACCTCCTCACTGTCCGAATCTGCTGCCAGCTCTGCTCTATAACTTGCAAGAGTAAAAGGAACAGGAGCCTATAATCTTCAAATTTAAAATGTTGATTGAGAATGTCAGATCTCATGTTTTGGGATTCAGCCTAATGAATTGGAAACTGTGTGGGAAGCTCTGAAGTGTCTTGATGTTTAGAATTCTTGCAGGATTATGGCTTTGTTATTCTTCTTATCTTTAAGTAGTAAAGTTCATTATTAACCTTACAGTAAACCATCCTTTTGATCTCCAGGAAAGTTGAAATAACCATCCCTAATTCCTAGCAGCCAAGGCCAAAGCTGGCTGGGTGTAATAAGGGTTATAGCGTGCATATATGATGACAGAGCCCAACAATGCAGGACATGAGCTTTGGCAGAGTTTCAAAAGGCTTGTTTTGAATTAATGACAATTTGTTGTTGTTAATGTTGCTCCTATGTAGCTTTGTATCTACTTGTTTTTGCACTGCATTCACTTAGTTCAAAGGGGGAGAAAAATACTTTTATGACTTGTGCACTTCAACTCCCAGAATTCCTGAGCCTGAGAAATTCTGGGAGTTGAAGTTCACAGGTTATAAAAGGGCCACAGTTCCCTACCCCTGACCTAACACATTTTTCGGACTGTAAGACGCAACATGATTTTGAAGAGGTAAATTAAAAAAAAAAAAAGCTTTTGCACTCTGCAGACCTCCCAAACCCTCTGCACACCTCATTTTTTACAAAATAAAGGGAGGGGGGGGGGTTTAATACAGAGCTTTGGGAGGCTTGTAAAGTGTTCCTGGGGGCTGGGGAGGGAGCAAAAATGAGCAAAAAAGGGCCATTTTTCCCACCAAAAAAAAGGGGGGACATGCAGAGCTTTGGGAGGCTTGTAGGGTGCTCCTGGGGGCTGGGGAGGGCAAAAAAACAAACAAACCAAAAACTGGAAACTGGGTTTCCTAATCTCAGTCCAACGTCTTAACCCCCACGTCATTTTGAGTGCCTGTGCAAAAAAGAGTAGTGTAGCTTTGCTCAGTCATAGCAGAGGTTTTTCCCCTTCATAATTACATGTGCTATTTTAAGAAGTCTAATTTTCTTTTCTTTTTTCCCCTTTTTTCTTTTTTTAATGTTGATGCTTGGCTTTTTTTCTGTTTCCAACAGAGAGAGGCGTATGTTTACCAACAGTATCACTATGGATACTGTTTGTTTATATTGAAGCAGCAATCAGATTTAAGGATCTCAAAAACTTCCACGTAGACCTTTGTCGGCCTTTTGCTGCACACTGGTAAGTTCACATTCCAGTATTTTTCCTTCTCTTAAAGCAATGCTGTTACAATGGCACGGCAAAGAGTAACTTATGACCATTTTTCTCACTCTTCATCATGATCACATGATCAGAATTCGGACATTTGGCTACTGGCATGAATTTTTGATAGCTGCAGTGTCCCAGGGGTCACATGATCCCCTTTTGCAAACTTTTGACAAGTAAAGTCAACAGGAGTACAGCTACATTTAACAACCGTGTTACTACTTTAACAATTGCCATGATTGACTTAACAACTGTGGCAAGAAATATCATAAAATGGGGCAAAATTCACTTAACAACTGTCTTGCTTGACAATTGTTGGGCTCAATTGTGACCGTACCTCAAGGATTACCTGTAAGAACATTAGGATGCCCTGCTAGATTGAACCCCTAGCCCATCTATAGGCTAGTCCTCAACTTTCAACCATTTGTTTAATCATTCAAGGTTACAGTGGCACTGAGAAAAGTGATTTATGACTGGTCCTTGTACTTACAACCAGCATAGTGTACCCAGAATCACACGATCAGAATTCGGGTGTTTGGCAACCAGCCTTTATTTATGATTGTTGCAATGTCCTGAAAATACATTTTCAGTTAAAATAGCTTATATTATTACAGGTTGGCTTTACTGTTTGATTACAAAGCCTTTGACATTTTTGTAATCAAATTATTTTTCCCTTGTTAGTTAACTAAATGTTAGCTCTGAGCAGTTGAATCCATTTTCCTTTCAACTTTCATATTTATGTTTTTTGGATGAAAATAAGAGTTGGGTGATTCACAAAAGGGAGTGTTCTCAAATCAAATCTTTATTACAGTCATAAACCAGCATAAAAAATGGAGTTAAGCCATGCTGATAGTGACTTCTAAAAGTTGTATTTAATTCTGGATATGATTACAGGTAGTTCTTAACTTACAACATTAATTTAGGGACTGCTTAAAGTTACAATGGCACTGAAAAAAGGGTGACTTATGATCAATTTTCACATGACTGCAGCAATATCTCCATGGTCATATGATCAAAATTCAGACACTCGGCAAATAGCATGCATTTATGATGGTTGCAGTGTCCCAGAAGTCATGTGATCACCTTTTCCGACCTTCTGACAAGCAAAATCAATGGGGAAGCCAGAGTCACTTAATAAACATGTCACTAACTTAACAAAACTGGCAAAAAAGGTCATAAAATGGGGCAAAGTTTCATAGAGGTTTATTTATTTATTAGGTGTCTCTCCCTCCCCCCATCATTATTATCTTATAGGTAACTTAAGGCAGTCAACATACACAATATTCCTTCCACCTTCTATTTTCTCCACAACAGCCACCCTGTGGGCGACAAAGACTGGCCCAAAATCACCTAGCCAATTTTTCATGCCTAAAATGAGACTAGAACTCACGGACACCTGGTTTCTACGCCAGCACCTTAACCACTGTACCAAACCGGCACTCTGGGTTATGCTGAGATTGTATAAGCCTCAGAAAAGTTCAGTTTCCAAAGAAAAGCAAAATGTATAGCTGCAGGACTTTAGTTTTTACTCTGAATTCTGTTATTTTAATTCATAAATAATAAATGCAGAAAATTAATGTATTATTCTATGTGTTTTGAAACACCCAGTGGGGGAAATTATAAAATCTTTCAATCATTTCAACTGCACCTTCCCAAGATTTAAAAATGGATATTCTGTTTCTCACAACAGTGGAGACTTGGCAGCTAAGTTAAACAGCAGCCATGCCAAGCTCTTAGGGAAGATTCACATGAACTGGATGACTGAAAAGTGACTGAATATCTGTGTCTTTCTTCCTCTGTAGACAAATGTGCTTTTAAGGATAATTCTTTGATATCTCCATTGTGATTTCCCTTTGTCATATTCTAGAGCAGGGGTCTGCAAAGTTGGCTCTTTTAAGACTGGTGGACCTGGCTGACTGGGGAATTCTGGGAGTTTAAGTCCACCAGTCTTAAAAGAGCCAACTTTGCAGACCCCTGTCCTAGAGTATTATATTAATTTGCTTTGATCAGTGGTTCCCAACCTGTGGGTCGGTACCCCTTTGGGGGTCGAATAACCCTTTCACAGGGGTCACCTAAGACCATTGGAAAACACATATTTTTGATGGTCTTAGGAACCGAGACACCAATTTTATGGTTGGGGGGTCACATGAGGAACTGTATTAAAGGGTCGCAGCATTGGGAAGGTTGAGAACCACTGGCTTACATAGTTCTGTCCTAATTAGTAAAGCCTGCCTTGTTTTTTTTCCCCTCCTCAAGTATTGGATACCCTGTTGTGACTTTGGGCTTTGGCTTCAAAAGTTATGTCAGCTATAAAATGCGATTGCGAAAACAAAAGGAAGTGCAGAAAGAAAATGAATTTTACATGCAACTCCTTCAGCAAGCATTACCGCCTGAACAACAGATGCTACAAAGGCAAGAAAGAGAAGCAGAAGAAGGTAGGTTCTTAACACAGGGCCTTGGGTAGAAGTAATGGTTTGCACCAAAGTGCTTTTCTCAAGGGGGCAACAGGACTTTCTGTTTTTTTCTTTGAAGACCTTCCGCTTCTCATCCAAGAAGAAGCTGGAGAAGTTTCTTGGATGAGAAGCGAAACATCTTCAAAGAAAAAACAAAGTCCAGTTGCCTCTTGAAAAAAGCCCCCTTGAGACAACTATGACCTGGATGACTGAGAATTTCCATAGACATTTAATGGTTTGCAGATTTGGAACCCATCTTATGAATCAATGGTACATTCCCCCCTTCTCTTTAAAGCCAAACCATGGCTTCTTCAATCCGGGAACCACAGCACAGTTTATACCAGGGATGGCTAACCTTTTGGTCCTCGCGTGCGGAAAGTGTAAGCACGCGTGAGACAGCACACGTGTGTGTGCGGCAGCGAGTGCATGCCCACACCCACAATGCAATGCGTGCACCACACACACCGTGACCCCCTGCGCATGCGTGTGTAACCCCACGCATTCCCCCTGCCCTATTTTGGGCCTAGCAGGTCGGAACCTGACACAGGGCACGCAACCCCCGTGCACGCACACACATCTGGCGCATGCGCGGCAGAGACCTGAAAATCAACTGGCCAGCAGGAGTTGTGTGCACATGCGTGCCATTGCTTCACCATCATGGGTTTATACAGTTTAAGGCCCTGTATAGTTAACAGATTAACAAGAGTTGGAGGGGACCTTGCAGATCATCTAGTCCAACCCCCTGCCCAAGCAGGAGATCTTACATCTGCCTCTACCTAGGATTGAACTCACAACCTCCTGATTGTTAGGCGAGAGATCCATCTCTAGGCCACAGCAGCAGGTGAGTCTGCAAGTATATGTGCAGAATTTCTTTGGAGACATTTCATTTGCCCTTCTCTGGTTGAATCTTTGGTCATGCCTCAGGATAAGTAAAGGTACATGATTCATTTTTCCTAGGAGAGAAGTCTGCCTTCTCTCTCTCTCTCTCTGTCTCTCTGTCTCCTTTTTTTCCTTGTAGCTGACAGGCTTTTAAAGGGATGGGATTTCCTATGAGTAAATTTTCTATTTTTGGAATCCTCTAGATAGTGATTACAATATTGTGTGCGTGCTCCTTTGCCTAGAACGTCATGCAGTTGTTTAAATAATTTAAGTCACAACGTTATTTACTATGATAATGTTACTATTGATCTCTGAAATCTTGTATCCTCTGTGCCATTCCTGATTCTGCGACTCTAGTAACTTATCTATTAATTATTTACTTATTAAACAAAGTTATATGATTGGCCAACTCACATATAGTGACTCAGTGTGGAATACAGCAACAAAAAGCCACAATTTGAATCTACCAAGTTTCTCTTTCAGCCCCCCCTCCCCTACACACACACAATTTAGCTACAGTTAGTACCAACCAAACACATGTTTACAGCATGTTCTTCAGCTGTTTCTAATCCAAACATCCTTAGAAGATGAATGGAGCATACCAGACTTGCCCAGGTTTCGTATGTGTCATACTAACCACTGAGCTGCGATGGCACAGTGGTTAGAATGCAGTATTGCAGGCTACTTCTGTTGACTGCCGGCTGCCAGCAGTTTGGCAGTTTGAGTCTCACTGGCTCCAGGTTGACTCAGCCTTCCATCCTTCTGAGGTGGATAAAATGAGGACCCAGATTGTCAATATGCTGACTCTTTAAACAGCTTAGAAAGGGCTGTAAAGTACTGTGAAACAGTATACATATAAGTCAAAGTATTGTTGTTATTGCTGTTGTTACTAATGGTTAGGCCTTCCAAATTGGCTTCTCAAATTTAGAGACTCATCCCTCCCCCCTCCATTCTGTTCACTAGGAGATTCTATACTGCTAGATGGTCTTAATTCTGAGTTTCCTCTTCTTGACTTGTTTGAACTCCATGTCTTTTCTTGAATATCACCAGTCACCCTTTAAAACGCAGTTTGCCCTTTCACTGCTGGGAATTTTTGCCCAAATTATGTTCAAATACATATCATATCTTAGCAGTTGATATCTCTACTCCAGATTAAATATTACCTTGCTACACAATCAGTAAGTACAGTAGGTATGTAAATCTTTCCAGTCCCTTTTTTTCCTGTTCAGTTTGAAGAGTCGCAGAAGAGGGACAAAACTGATTCTATGCCACTTTTGCAAATGGGATTTCATCTGTTGCTCTTTTCTAGATTCTTAAGGGTAAAAAATAAAGTGTTTTCATACAGTGGTCAAGGACCAGGTTAGAAAGTGAGTGTGCACCACCGATAGGCACAGCGCTAGTTGGGTGATGTTGGGCCAGTCATTCTCCCTCAGCCTAGGAAGAAGGCAACGGCAAACCACTTCAGAAAATGTTGGCAAAAATATTCAGGGCCCAAAAGTCAGGACTGACTTGAAGATACTAAAAGAGAGAGAGAGAGGGAGAGGGAGAGGGAGAGGGAGAGGGAGGGAGGGAGGGAGGGAGAGAGAGAGAGAGAGAGAGAGAGAGAGAGAGAGAGAGAGAGAGAGAGAGAGCTCTGTGATAGTACAGAATGAAAAGAAATTTGGAAATAAATATCTGAACATAAATTAATGACCTGATCCTGTGTCGGGTATGTGGAGAGATTTCATCTATTACTTTCACTGGACTTTGCAGTAATTAATAATTCTTAACTTGAGGCTATTGACCGAAAAAAGTTATGTTCCGTATTATGAAACGTGACGGTAGAAGAAAAATTGAAGCCATTTTTTAATATTCAAAACAAGCAACTTTGCAGTGGATTTTAAACAATAAGCTTGTTGTGTAGATCATATTTAGTATTACCATACTGTGAAGGATAAAGGTTGATATGTCTCTGAATATACCCATAGTGAATCTTTTGCTACTGGAGTATAGTTTTTTGTAGGATGCTGTGTTGCCTCTTTGTGACTGACTGTCCTGTAATTATTACAATATTCTAATAAAGTAAAATTAGCCTAGTTGGACGCAGTTTGAAAAGTATTTCTTAATCATAACTACAGAGTTATGGGGTACGGGTCAAGGAATATATGAAATTGAAATGATAAGCTTGGGTAACTGTGCTTGGTATTGATCAGACTCCTATAGCCTTTTATGCCTTTGATTTAAATCAGATTAGAAAACTACATTGCAAATACTTATTTTCTAAAAAATTCTTTTTTTCTAAAAAAAAAAAGTCTTTTACAGTAACTTGTTTATTTCTGTTGGTGATTTAAACATGGTTTGGTTCATTAAAGTAATATTCTCAAACTTCAATATTTGAAAAAAGCGTTCAGAAATATTTCTTGCTATTAGACAGGAAAACTAGAAGAAATTTGTCTGAGAACAGGATCTGGCCTTAGAGCTGCAACTTGCTTGCCCAAGTTCTAGGATTCTATCTATCTGGATATAAAATCTTGACTAAAATTGATGAAGATGTATTTTTGTTTCAATATTATTATTTTTATTATTGTTATTTTATATTCATTTATCATATAAAGTAGCAGCTGGACATTTGTTAAATTGGTGTACATTTTCTCTATATTTAAAAAGAGGTTTAGATGAATTTTTTAAAATTATTTTGAAGTTGAATGAAATTCCCTGGTTGATGCAACACAGGAATCATTAATTTGGAAACTATTAGGAATTTGTTTTTTATTTATTTTATTTTTTGCAATATAACTAAAGGAAAAATATTTTATTGGGTGCAGGGGAATAATAGAAGTAATATAATTTGCTTTTAAAAGGAATATGGGAATAAGTGCTACTTTTGACTTAAATTTTAAATCTTGTCTTTTCTTTCCTTCCTTCCTTCCTTCATTCTGGATATATCAGCAGCCAAAGGATTGTCTGAGATGGATTCCTCAATACTTTTGCAACACAATGGTGGCATTCCAGCTAATAAAAAATTATCTACAACATTACCGGAACTAGAATACAGAGAAAAGGGGAAAGAAAAAGACAAGGATGCCAAAAAACATAACCTTGGAATAAATAACAATATTTTGCAACCTGTAGACTCTAAAATACAGGAAATTGAATATATGGAGAACCATATCAACAGTAAAAGATTAAATAACGATCTTGTGGGAAGTACAGAAAACCTCTTAAAAGAGGACTCATGCACTGCCTCATCCAAAAATTACAAAAATGCTAGTGGAGTTGTGAACTCCTCACCTCACAACCACAGTGCAACTAATGGAAGCATCCCTTCCTCATCAGCTAAGAATGAGAAAAAACAGAAGTGCACTAGCAAGAGCCCAAGCACACATAAAGACTTGATGGAAAATTGTATCCCCAATAACCAGCTAAGCAAACCAGATGCACTGGTAAGGTAAGTTTGGTATGTTACTGATCTGTCTTCACCACAACACCCTTACCTAGTTACTGTTTGTTTCCCAGTAAGTGAAAGTGCTCTGTTTTGAGGGGGAAAACTTGATACGTTAGGAGAAGCGCATGCTATGTATTGAGATGCATCGATAGTCAAGATTTGGTTCTGTTAGCTTTGGTGGGCTATACAGGTAGTCCTTGATTTACAACAGTTTTCGTAGTGACCATTTGAAGTTACACCCGTTTTTCACACTTATGACTGTTGCAGCGTCCCCATGGTCATGTGATCAACATTCAGCTACTTGGCTACTGGCTCATATTTATGACAGTTGGAGTATCCCAGGGTCACGTGATCACCTTTTGTGACCTGCCAACAAGCAAAGTCAATGGGGAAGCCAGATATTGACAACCATGTTAATAACTTAACAATTGCAGTGATTCACTTAATAACTGTGGCAAGAAAATTCATAAAACAGGACAAAATTCACACAACTGCCTCACTTAGCAACAGAAATTTTGGGCTCAATTTTGGTTGTAAGTCGTGGGCTACCTGTATTCATGCAGTCCAGTAGTCAGATCGGCATAACAGGATACAATATACAGACTTTAGTTTGGCACATGATTGATTGCAGTGTACCTAGTGCAGAGTTTTTTGAGTTGGTGTTTTATTGCTAAGAATAAATAAGCCGATGATTACAGTTGTCAATCATAGTGGCCTTGATGTTCAGCTCATGCAGGAGAGGTTTTTGAGACCCTCTACAAATTAATTGGCCTCTACTAAATAAGATGATATTTGGAAGTCTGGGTAAACCATAAAAAATAGAGGTGAAGAAAAAAAATGCATGTTTACTATTTGGTATGAAGAAAAACGATTTCACCACAAGATTTTGGAACTGCACATTCCATAAAATTTCACAAATTTAACTCTTCTTCCATCTTACCCTTCACTGATGGAGGTGACTATACTGTCATATACTGTACCACTAATTGCAGGCAGTGTCTCTTCTGAGTAGTTCAACCCCTGTAGATTTCATGGACATGTAATTTGTTTTTGAAGCTTTGTAGAAATTGTCATTGCTTTCTTCCAGCAAAGTTGTTGACACTTCTAGTGTAGCCTACAGCTCTGGTGTCCACCAAGAATATCAAAGTTTCTTCTCATTTCTCTGCAAAATACCTGTGCACTCAATTTGAATCCGCTCTGACCATCCATGTATGTTTAATTTGCTACTATTGTGTGCTGCATATACAAAAGCTGTTCCTCAACTTGATATCTTCCAGATGTGTTGAGAGTATTAGTCCCCAAATTCCTGCCCGACATGGGAAATCTGAAGGTTGTAGTCTTGGCTTTGGAAAGCTTTGGCTTGATACTAACAACAATTTTATTATTTTGATATTATCAGCTAAAATGTAAATATGTTACTTTAAAGCTATTAAGATGTTGCATAATTATTTGGCTAAGCTCAGTATTTATTTGATGGGGAGGATAGACTGTGGAGCCAGGGATTGTGATGTACCAAGATTAAATTAATATTCTAGGCTCATTTTCACCTGATAACCATTGTGAACATGAGACTAAAAAGATAGACCTTAGTAAAATATCCTTAGAAGAGGATTCTGTTGATTATAATTTAAAGGGTATTTAGTGCCATTTATTATGGTGTCCTTCTGCATTATTGAGTCCAACATCAAAGTAATGTGGTAGTAGTAGTATTTCCAGAAGGAAATAAGCTAACTTATGCAGTTTCTTCGGAATTTGTTCTGTCTCTGTGTTTTTCAATCTACTGTATGTGCTGATCACACAGATTGATGCTTGTATGTTAGATGAGAGCTAACAAATTAAGTCTGGACAAAAGTCCATCCATGCAACAGGAATAATTTTAGATTGCAAGTTCAAGATTGCTATTCTTTTCCATTGTTAATATTTTTGTATAGCAGTGACTTTTCTTAAAATGTTCCAATAATTACATTGTTCCTGAAATGGGGCTGTATTGGAAGACTATTCAGTTTCCTCAAGGGAAAAGTTTTATATTTGTTTTTCTGTACAACTCAGAGTTAAATACATGGTTTTTTGTCCTTTATGTAATCCTAACCAGAAACTGGAACCTAGTATACGAAGAACCTTATCCAGACACAGTTTTCAGTGGTAGCTCCACAAAGATGAAATTCCCTTCTCAGGGAGCTCTTTCTGACTTCCATGCTTTGGATAAGGACGATAGTTAAGCCTTTTCTTTTTAAATCAGACTTTGTGGTTTCTGAAATACCTTAGCTATGATGAGTTTTATTATTATCATTTAAAAATCACAGTAGTATATTACCAATCTCCTTTTATCATGAAAGAAGAAAAGAATATCAATGATTTTAAATAAATATTTCCCTTTATTTAAAATCATAACAGTAGCAAATGAGACCTGTCATTTAAAAAAAAGCACTGTAATGTGGATTGTTTTTAGGCAATGTTCTGTTTTAAGCAGTCTTGTTTCCTTCTTGGATAATTTTTCTCTTCCCCATTTTATATCCTCCCTGCCCAGTTTTTTGTCATCATTCTGTGGGCACCGGTCATTCTTGGTTGTTACTGTAATTAGAGGGGATTATTCATGTTTTTAAAAACCAACTGTGATTCCGGAAATCTGATGCTATCTTGTATATGATGGTGCTTGTTTCTGTTTAATTTTTCTGGTTTCTCAAAGGCTCACTGGGGAATTCTAAGAATTGAAGTTTAACTCTAATCAGAGATGGAAGAAAAGATTATAGTTAAAAATCTGGGCAATAACCTTTCAGAGTTACTATGTGGATATGCACCAGAGGTGGTATTCAGCAGGTTCTGACCAGTTCTGGAGAACCGGTAGCAGAAATTTTGAATAGTTCAGAGAACTGGTAAATACCACCTCTGACTGGCCCCGCCCTCATCTATTCTCTGCCTCCCAACTACCAGCTGATCGGGCAGAAATGGGGATTTTGCAGTATCCTTCCCCTGGAGTGGGGAGGGAATGGAGATTTTACAGTATCCTTCCCCTTCTACACCCACCAAGCCACACCATGCCCACCAAGCCACAGAACTGGTAGTAAAAATTTTTGAATCTCTCCACTGGAATGCGCATGTAAGATGGATGGTACTTGAAGTCAACATCATGATCACATAAATATCAAAGTAGAGGCAGCCATGTTGTAGATGTTTATTATGTGAAATCTGAACAATGAACTACAGATAGTCTTCAAATTACAACAATTCATTTAGGGACCATTTGAAGTTACAATGGCACTGAAAAAAGTGATTATTGACCATTTTTCACACTTATGACCACTGCAGCATCCTCATGGTCACGTGAATTACATCCGGATATTTGATCACTGACTCACATCAGTTGCAATGTCCCGGGATCATGCAATCCTCTTTTGTGACCTTCTGAGAAGCAAAATCAATGGGGAAGTCAGATTCACTTAACAACTGCGTTACTAATTTAAGAACTGCAGTGATTCGCTTAACAAATGTGATGAGAAAAGTAGTAAAATGGGGCAAAACTCACTTAGCAACTGAAATTTGGGGCTCAATTATGATAAGTTGAGGACTACTTGTATTTGCTGTTATGAATCAGGTGAGACATTCAAGACAACAGTAGCATATTTCACCAAATCTTAAGGCAACTAACCATGTCTATGGAACTAACTCCCACGTCAGACCTGCATGCCCCTTCTGCCCCCTAGCAGTGTTATTATTGGGATCAGTAACGTTATCCTCGGCATCAGAGAAATAGATTTATTGTCATGCCAAAGCAACCAGAACCACTCCTGAAGAGTCTCAAATTGAAGTTTTATTGCTACTTATCTATGTTACTATTGCTAGTTATCTATGTTACAAGAATCTCGCCAGACTGACTTCATTCCCTTGGGAAGGTCAGATAAGGCTTCAGAGATTCTGGGGGCGGTCACACCTTTTGCTACTTTCTGCAGTGCCAAGACTCTAAACTCGTCTCTCTCTTAACCCCCCCTTCCAGTCTAGCTGGAGATTCCTGCACATTTATTCAGTTTACTCAGTCTCTGAAATTTATTAAGTCTTTGAAATCTATCGACAATCCTTCGCTCAACTCTAAAAACGTTTACGTTTACAAACATGGACATTCAGAAGACAAGACTGAGCCACAGAACAGAAAGATTTCAGAAATGGGTGACCTTGCAGGAATTTTGCCTAATAGGTGAGCTCCATTAAACTATGCTGGCATGAATTCTAGCAATTGGAGATCATGCATAGTTGGAAAACACCCATTTTTCAGAGGACACCCCAGTTAATGGCCATTCACATTAAGAGTGGCTGTACAGTTTTTGGTAAATAAATTTCTCTGGTTGGTATAGAGGTAGTCCTCAACTTAAAATAGTTCACTTAGTGATTGCCTCAAGGTACAACAGCACTATAAAAAGACTTAGGATTACTTTTTACACTTCTGACCGTTGCAGCATTCCCATGGTCGCATGATCAACATTTAGACACTCAGCAACCGATCCATATTTATGACAGCTGCAGTGTCCTGAGGTCATGTAATCCGCCTTTCATGATCTTCTGACATGCAAAGTCAATGGGATAGCTAGATTCACTTAACAACCATGTTACTAATGAAACAGTTGCAGTGATTCACATAACCAAAAAAGTCATAAAAATGGGACAAAACTCACTTAACAAATGTCTCACGTAGCATCAGAATTTTTGGGCTCAATCGTGGTTGTAAGTCAAAGACTACTTATATTTTATCAGCCAGAGATCCTAGCTTTGCATTTTATTATAAAGCTATCAATAGATAATCTCTTCCCCATTTTCCCACAGCTTACAAAACTTTTCATTCTCCTTTTAGGAAGGTCTTTTAGATAAAGCATGAATTCTCAAAAATTTTATTGTCAGCAGTGATTTATACTACCACTTTTTAGGTTTGCTAATTTTTGTGTGGACCCATATCTAAGCCTTTGATATGTTATTACAATTTTAGATTTTTGTTTGTGGAACATAAAGTGACACAGAAGTTAACAGTATCTTGTGGCATTTTAAAGAATAATACATTTGTATTGTGTTGTGTGTCACTACTCATAATTCTGGGAATGGCTTATAGCAGGAGTGGGCAATTACAGTTGCTGTACAACCTATGGATTTCAACTCCCAATATCCACAGCTGACTCAGGATTTCTGGGAGTTGACGTTCATGGGTCTAAAGGGGCCATAGCTGCCCACCCCTGGCATATAGCCTAGGTATACACAGCTTCTGAGAAAGAGAAGAAAAAAAATGAGAAATAATAAGAAATGTCTAGTGAGTATCGGTAGTAGTAAGTAATAAATACTACAAACTCGCTATTGTTGAGTTCTTGATACTCTCTGAGCCTGGTTATTCACTTACGGATGTTTCATTATCTGATTAGGTAATGAATCTCTTTAATTCAATTATCTTTCCTTATTCTATTCAATTAGGTTCTCTTCAATTCAGTTCTCTAATCTCTTATGGAAATTTACTGCTGATAGTTTTTTATACGACCTTTACAAAAGACAATAATGTGCAACATATAAAAATATATTAAAGCAACATACTGGCATATTAAACCAGTTATGGTAGTATAAAAATAGGTATTTTAATTCCTTTCTGAGAGAAAATAAATTCCAGATTACTCTCAGCCTTGAAAAGGAGACCAGGAGCTACATATATATGTCCACCAGGAGCTCACATCAGGTTTTTGCCGCTACTTTTATGATTTTTTTAATTTAACAAAATAGCAATCTCTTTCTATTGACCAGCAGTTCTAATTGCCAATTTATGGAATTTCAGTAAATTAATAAAGAACAGTAAGAAGTAGTGTTCCAAAAAGGTATCCAATCAAGCAGTTTTGACAAGCATAAGTGTTTTTTCATCTCAAAAATCGCAAGGAGTAATTATGTGCAAGTGCGCCTTTATATTTTTTATAGGATTGGGAATTCCCTTATCAGATACGGAGTAAAAGTCAGATATGGGGAGAGTTTTCATTTTTAGCATATTACCGGTATGTTGATAATTAGTTACATCTTGTTTTTCTATATTTGTATCCTGCCTAGAATCCGATACAGGATTCTCAAAGCAATTCACACATTTCAGTCAGCAAAGATAAGTCATTAATGTATCCTAAATAAGAACGCAAAACAATTAGTTACCAATGAGGGAAACACTTTTTAGACTAACCTTAGATGTCCTCTCCTTGCACCATCTTGCTATGAGTTTATATAGGCAAGCATGAGACATAACAGCTGGACTCACAAGCAGCTGGCTTATTAAGAAAGCCATAATTGTTTATATTCAAACACCACCAATCTTTTAAATCAGGGGTCTCCAGACTTGGGAACTTTAAGACTTGTGGACTTCAACTTCCAGAATTCTCCAGCCAGTTGAAATCCACAATTCTTAAAGTTCCCAAGTTTGGAGATCCCTGCTTTAAATCATAAGGAATTGACAAATCACAGTGGCTGGTTTCATGTTAAACTCTAAGACCCAACCAAATACTATACTATACTATACTTGCTACAATGAATGAATCCATCTTAAATTCTGTCTTTGGAGATTACAAGCGGTACCAAATTAACTTTTCAGCAACACTTGAAGTTTAGAAAGTTCAACGCTTTTCTCCTATCTATGTATTCCAACTTTATTTATTTTTTATTTATTTTATTAAATTTATACCCCGCCCTTCTCCTTGTTAGGACCCAGGGCGGCGCACAGGCATTATATAAAACCATAAATACAATATACATCAATCAATTTAAAAATATATTAAATTAATTCACCCGTGCTAAAACCCATTATTATAAACTAGAGTTAGAATTAAAATTAGTATTCCTATCCATTACAGCAGCAATAGTACATACAGGTAGTGTGAGTGATGGTGCCCACAGAGGGAAAACCAGTATGATGGACTACAGTGAAGTGGCACTTTCCCAGGAAGGAGGGAGTACATTCCAGAAGTGGGGGAGGTAGACAAGAGATAGCACAGCCCGCAGCTGGATTGGAGACAGAGGAAGAAAGTCACAATAGCAAGATATACTCCCTAGAATATATCTGTTAGAGTGAGAGTAGTAAGGATTAATCTGGGAAGATGGTTGTTTGGCTAAACCCAAGAACAACAAAGAGAAATTTGGCCAGAGTTCAGTTCTTTATTTGCTTACAGACAATAGACAGAATCTTGCCAGAATTTTACTAAACTCTTACTACTATATGTAACCAGCATGTTTAATTTTCTCCCCATTTAATTGTTATCCAGAACATGCCTTATGAATATTTCATTATTATTGTAAGATGGGTGATGAACAATGGAATGACATTAGTTATGAAAATTAGGTATAGCTATCCTTTGTGCACATTATTTTAGTTATGGATATGCGCATACATTCTGCTCAAATAATGAAAACGGATCAAAGCCATTAAAACACAAAAAGCCAACGAATAATAACCATTTCACAACAGTAAAACAAAAGAAAAAAAATCAATTCAGTCTCATAGGCTTTCTAATATAAAATAGATTTCATTTGATACCTGCAAAGTGGTAAATAGGGCAAACCAATTTTCTCTAGAAAGCATTTTCAGTAATTTCCATCATTAAAAAGATAAAAATAGAAGTCTTACTTGCTCCTTATTTCTGGCCTTTTGGATAGAAGAGAATTCACACAATTCCAACAGAAGTTGTCAACCTTTTCTCAAAAATGCTCTCCAAGTTAAAGTATAGAAATTTAACTTTTTAAAGAAGAAAATGGAAGTTCTTCTCACCATGAAAGAGCCACTGTGGCTCAGTGGTTACAGTGCGGTACTGCTGGCTGCCAGCAGTTTAGCAGATCGAATCTCACCAGGCTCAGGGTTGACTCAGCCTTCTATCCTTCCGAGGTGGGTAAAATGAGGACCCATATTGTTTGGGGGGAGGGGGGATATGCTGACTCTGTAAACTGCTTAGAGAGGACTGTAATGTACTGTGAAGCAGTATATAAGTGCTATTGCTATTGCTATTATAGGTGACAGTCCTATGGACTTGTGGCATAGATGCAACACTGTCAATTGATGCCTTGGCATGCTGAAATAGTTTAAAGGATGTGTGTATCTCAGTGGCAGAATGGAGGCTGGAATTACAATCACAAATAATAGTTAGTTGTCCCCAGGACCTCTGTATTTTAAAAGCTTGTGTAGATGGCCTTCAACTTATGAGCATTCTTTAAATGACGATTTAAACTTGCAGCAGCACTGAAAAAAGTAACTTACAGCCCATCCTTGATGTTACGACTGTCCATGCCACCCCCACACGTACCTACCTTGATCAAAAAGTGGGCGCTTGGCAGTGGGCTCACAATTACTACTTTGCAGCATCCTGTGGTCGATTGCAATTTGCAACCTCTTCAGATGGCTTCCAACAAGTAGAGATTGTTTGGAAGGGAATATTGAAGGGGGAAAAGGGGCTCGGTGGCTCAGTGGCTAAGACCCTGAGCCTGTCGATCAGAAAGGTCAACAGTTCGAATCCCTAGTGCCATGTAACAGGTTGAGCTTCCGTTACTTGTCCCAGCTTCTGCCAACCTAGCAGTTCGAAAGCATGTAAAATGCAAGTAGAAAAATAGGAATCACCTTTGGTGGGAAGGTAACAATGTTCCATGCACCTTCGGCGTTTAGTCATGCTGACCACATGACCACGGAGGCATCTTTGGACAGCCCTGGCTCTTCGGCTTTGAAACGGAGATGAGCACCACCCCCTAGAGTCGGGAACGACTAGCACATATGTATGAGGGGAACCTTTACATTACTGAAGGGAAATGATGGGAATATTCAGATTTGTTTAATAGTCGCATGATTCACTTAGCAAACACCTGATTTGATTAACGGCCACGGTTAAAATGATTGTGAAATTGGATTCTGTTACATAATAAGTTGCATTGCTTAGCAACCAAAATTCCAGCCCCAATTGCAGTCATAAGTCAAGAGATGAAATTAACAGGGCTTTCTGTGTATTAAAATTCAGTTTTAATTAGGTTGCCATTTATATAATTTAAATTTTATTGTCATATTTATATTGTTGCCTATTTCATAGTTGCTTTGGGTGGCATACAACAAAGCCCAAACCAAAATGTACAGATTAATGTTATTAATTAATGTTATTAATATTTAAAACTTTTTTTGCACTATAAAAAGGCACAAAGCTAAAACAGAATAGAAAAGATTAAGTGAAGGGCAGGGGTTAATTACAATGGAGGTGCTATGTGAATATTTCACCTGTGTACTCCGGCCTCATAATGCAAGGAGGTTTTGGAGGAAGTTAAAATCATCCAAAAAGTTAAAAGGAACAAAGCCAGTGAAACTGCCCTCGCCTTAGGAGAAGGATGCTCCTGCTTGTTAAGTGTGGTCTTTGGTGTTAATCGCGAAGTCATGTTGGACCCATCAACAACGTTCCTCCAGGCCTTCCTGTCCTCTACCATCCTCTGGAGTCCATTTAAGCTCATGCCGACTGCTTTGGTGACTCCATCCAGCCACCTCCTTCTCTGCCGCCCCCTTCTTCTTTTGCCCTCATTCGTTCTCAGCATTAGGCTCTTCTCCAGGGAGTCTGGAGTGTGGACTACTATATGGCGAAACACCAAAGGGGATAATAGGGGCAGTGAAGAACTGCATTTCTCTGCATGTTCATTCATCCTGTGGCCCTTACAGGTCTATACATCTGCTTATGTCTTGCAAGCCAGCCATATTTATGGGTCCCTTTCCAGATTCAGTTCAAAGCATGAGGTATGACTTAACAAACTCTAAATAGCTGTTTGAAAGACTGTATTTTGAAATTACAAATCCTTAACGGGGGACATGATAGAAGACGTCTTCCAATATCTGAAGGGCTGCCACAGAGAAGAGGGGTCGACCTGTTCTCCAAAACAGCTGAGGACAGGGCAAGAAATAACAGATGGAAAAGTATCAGAGAGATGCAACCTAGAATTAAGGAGAACTTTCCTGACTGTGTGAACAATTACCGTATTTTTGGAGTATAAGACGCACCCTTTTTCCCTCAAAAAAGAGACTGAAAATCTGGGTGCGTCTTATACACTGAATACAGAATTTTGGCCTCCCAAAACCCCGCCCCCTTCACCAAAATGACCCTGTATAGCCTTTAGGAGGCTTCCAGAGTGCTGGGGAGGGCAAAAAACGGGCCATTTTGGGGAAGTCTGCAGAGTGCAAAAGCTTTTGCTTGGTATAGGGTTTCCTTCTTGAGCGTGGGGTTGGACTAGAAGACCTCCAAGGTCCCTTCTAACTCTTGTTCTGCTAAAAGAAGCTCTGTTGATCTTGTACCGTAAGAGACAAGGTTTGTTTGAATGTAAGAAATGAACTTGCAAGCTTGGAACTCCCTACTTAGGCTGGCTCTCCTGCTGTTCTTCTTTTCATTGAAGCAAGTATTTGGGATTTAAGTAACTTTGTTGACTATTAATTGTTTGGTTTGGTTTTCTTTTTATTAATACAATTTCAATTGTGTTTCAACTATGTTTAATCGTATCGATTTGTTTCATTCTTCTTCTCTGTATATTGTTACCTTTAGAATTGATTGATATGCTACTATTATGTTCATTTGGAAGACTCCAGTGGTTTTAAATGCACAGCTTTTTAAATATGAAACAAGCTTTGTTATTTCTAAATATGACCATGGTGGTGTCTAGTTAGGGGAGATTAAAATTAACCCTCTTAAACTGCAATTCATTTATTTCTTGTAGAGGGTTGCTCTAAGCAAGTCTGAGGATGGGAGGGAAGGAGAAAAATATAGACAATTGTATTTTAGCTGTAAAAGAATGTTATTATTTATTGGATAAATCTGCCTGAGTTGGTGTATAATGGGATGTATATTACTAGCAGCTGGTTGATTGCCCTAATATCTCTTTTTTTTAAAAACGATTTGAGTGCATTTTATCTCTTCTATGCTACCAAGAGTGGTGAATGTTCTGGATGAGATTTCCAGATATGATGCTATTGGGAAAAGAATGCTGTGATGCTTTTGGAACAATACATCTGTGGGCCATCGTAACAGGTGGTTGACAATATTGAAACTGGAGAACCTACTTCAAAGATCATATGTACCCAGACAAATTCTAACCAGTTTTGTTGGAGAAATTAATGTGCATTCATCTTCCCTGTGAATTTGCCATGCGACTGAAGAAGAGCTGAAGATCTTTTGGGGCAGTAGTGGTGTTTGATGATGCAGCAGCTGATTAAAGCCTTCCAGAAATCTAGTTGCTGACGTTGCCATGCGGGAAAATGAAAGCTGAAACTGAAAAGACAAAATTACAGTGGGAACAAGGATCATAAGAAACACGAACAAGGAAAGCTCGACCCTTTGAAATATTAAATGAATCAGACACACATTGACATCTCAGGCACCAGCAAATCGAAAGGGATTGACATGGCATACTTTTAATCAAAACACCATACTGTTTATGGTTGAGGAACAATAGAATAGGAAACAGAAAAGGAATGGCATTTTGTTCCTAGTCAGGCACTACAGAGCAAACACAGTATATGGGTCCAACACAGTCAATGACAAATAATATGAATTAGACTTCATAAATCTTCCTTTAATAAAGGCAGTTAGCCAGGTGTATGCGCGAACTGTGATGCAGCATATGAGCAGGTTAACAAGCTTGATTGTCAAGTTCAAGCTGATATCAGTTGAACGGACTCACAAGAAAATGTCTGTAACCGATTCCATAAGAAGTCTAGACGTCTGTTGATACAGGCTGCAATAAAAGAGTTTTGCAAGCTTGATTGTGCTTTAATCCCCTTCTATTATACCCCCGTGGATCAAGGAGGAGCCTGCCTGAGTTTCTTTCAGTCTTTTATTCCAAGATTAAGCGATACTTCATTCCTCTTGCCCATATAAAAAGTTCTTGCCATTTCCCTTAAGGTTTTCTCTCCCTGACTCCCAAACCTACTCATATTATTTATATCTTGGACACATGCAAAAATCCAGCCCTGGGTCCCTAGCGCTGGGGAAGGTGGGAGGAAGGAAAGAGAGGAAAAGGGAAGCCAGCACTGCGATCAAGCAGCAGCGGGTGTACCGCCAAAAGATCTAAAAAGCCAGGTTCCTGGAGAGGTTCTGTCTGTCTGGTCACTAGGAAGGCACAACTTCATGACACGTAATCATCAGTAATCATGTGTCTCTCCTAATGTGAAGCTTATAGTCGGACTCATTTCCAATTTAGCTGCAGCAGCTCTCTGTTCTTAGCACTACCTGGATACCAGAAATTGAGCAGTCGCTTGGTGGTCAGACCACGATGCGAAATGGTCCATTATTTTTGGAACCATCTTCAGCTTTCTAGAACATAATTTGGAAATGAATATATCTCATGCTTCAACCTGTTGGGAATCCACGCTACTAGTTATTGGAAGCTACCATCTCTTTTGCCACTCAGATTAAAATCTGCTACAAGTAATCCTCGACTTACGACCACAATTGGGCCCCAAATTTACATTGCTAAGTGAGACATTTGTTGTGTTTTGCCCCATTTTAGAGATCTTTCTTGCCACAATTGTTAAGTGAATCACTGCAGCTGTTAAATTAGCGAAACAGTTGTTTAGTGAATTTGGCTCCCCCATTTCCTTTGCTTGTCAGAAAGGTCACAAAAGTTGATCACTTGACCCCAGGACACTGCAACGGTCATAAATATGAACCAGTTGCCAAGCATCCAAACTTTAATCATGTGACCATGAGGACGCTGCAAGGTTGTAGGTGTGAAAAACAGTCATATGTCAGTTTTTTCAGGGATGTTGTAACTTTGAACAGTCACTAAATGGAATGTTGTAAGTCGAGGCCTACCTGTGCTTAAATTTCTTTGTTTGTGATAGGAGCAGGTTTTGCAACCATTGCAATAAAACCTGTAGGAAACTTAGTACAGGTAATCCTCGACTTACAACCCTTTATTTAGTGACCGTTCAAAGTTACAGTGGCACTGAAAAAAAGTGACTTATGCCAGTTTTTCGCATTTATGACCTTTGCAGGATCCCCATGGTCACGTGATCAAAAGGCATGCGTTTGGCAACTGGCTCATATTTTCATCATGTGATCCCTGGGATGCTAGATCCCAGGGATCACATGATCCCCTTTTTGCGACCTTCTGACAAGCACCCTCAGTGGGGAAGCTGGATACCTTCCACAACTGTGTTACTAACTTAACAAGTGCGGCGATTCGCTGAACAGCTGTGGCAAAGAACGCTCGCAAAATGAGGCACGGTGCACTTAACAACCGTCCTTGCTTAGCCCAGAAATCTTGAGCTCAATTGTGGTCGTACGTTGAGGACTACCTGTATACCAGTGGCTTTCAGTAAAAAAAAAAAAATTGAAGTCACAGGTGCAAAAAGGAAGTGGGGGGTGGGGAAGTCATCCTATCCTTAGCACTGTTTTTGTGTTTGACTTTTCAAGAAAAGTTGTGTTGCGAAAGTCTGAACGCCGAGAGACGATACGTTCCGAGCTCTTGCTAGCGACTATTCTCAAAGGCGCTTCTGTCCTCTGTGCTAGGTTGGAACAAGATATTAAGAAGTTAAAGGCTGATCTACAGGCCAGCAGGCAAATCGAGCAAGAGCTGCGCAGTCAGATCAGTTCCCTGACTAGCACAGAGCGAGGGATCCGATCGGAAATTGGACAGCTCCGACAAGAAAACGAGCTGCTTCAGAATAAGTAAGTTTACCCATCTGTCTCTAATTTCACAACATAGACCAGAGACGTTTTTAATGCTGCTGCTTTTTCACTCTGATTTTTGTTCTGCAGGAGGGATAAAAATCTGCATCTTGACAAAATTAAGTGGCTTTGAGGGCCATCCCTTTTGGTCAGAAAGATCAAAGCTGTCTCTCACTTAGCAGCGTTTCACCGGCTGCCTTGTAGTCCTCGAGTGGGAAGCTAATGCAGAAGCTTTAAAACTCTTTAATGGCTGAGATTTCTGTATTGAAGGACTATGAGCTAAATACTTGAGAGTTCTTTGAGAGACAGGAGTGCTAGATTAATTAGGGACGGGCTCTCAGTGAACTGAATAAACGCACCGTGAGAATATGAAAAGTGAGCCTGATTCTTTTTCCAGAATGTTATTTAATTCAGAACAGAAAGCTAAAGGTCAGGCTTGGTTAGCAGAAACATTCACCCAAATTTAATTCTGCTGCAATATGGATTTTCTTGCGAGAGGCAAGAAATTCCCTGTTGAAATTCTACGCTGAACTGCTTAGAGTAAACAAACCTAACCCAAATCTACAGTGAATGTTTGGATCATCATTCACTCATTTTTGCGAATATATGCATGGATGCATCTTTGTTGAGTCCATTTGTACCAGGGGTGAAATGCTACCGGTTTGGGTCAGTTCGCCCAAACCGATAATAAAAAATGCTACTGGTTTGCAGAACCGGTAATAAAAAATACTTTTAAAAGTTTTTTTTTAAAGTTCCAAAGATCGCATGTCACACAGCTGATCTTCAGAACTTTTTTGTAAACACTTTTTAAGCATTTTTTTAGTAGAGTTTCTCAATAAACTCGGGGGGGGTTGGGTTCCATTTTTGCCCTTCACTCCCCAAAAACGGGGGGGGTCAAGGGTGCTGAGAAAGGAAGGAAGGAGGAAAGAAAAAGAAAGAAAAAAAGAAAGGGAGGGAGGAGAGGAAGGACTACAAACCTGGTACTAGACCCAACTTCAGAGGATAATCCAGGGGGGAAACTCCACCATCGGGTTGTGTCCCTCCTGACTGGGCCACAGCAATGCGTGGCCGGGAACGGCTAGTAGATAATAATATCCTAACAGTATTATAGTGAGAAAAGGGTTTTAAGCCTTTGGTGCTGTCCCCTCTGGAGCACAGAAGTCTGAAGCAAAGCATTCCTGACAGCTTGATAAACGGCTGTCCGGCTTCTGCTTGAATACATCCAGCCGATAACCTAATGATTATGCCGTAGTCTCTTTCTTTCTAAGTCATTGATGTTACGGTTGAGTTGCTTTTAACTCTTAGGCAGTTCTTCCAAATCCACTCCTGAAAAATGCATTGTGGATTTTGGCTTTGAATGTGTTGAGGAAATGTGCACAGCAATAGCCTCACATTCATGTCATCAAGTAAAAATTCTCTTTTTTAAAAAAAAAATCCCTGAAAAATGGATGCAGGTCAGGATTAGAACCCTAGAAATTGCAACCTCAGTCAGTTGAAAGAATTTATCTGAGATTCTTTATAAGTGGTCAGTAATTCACGATCGACGCAGGGATTGGAGACCTATTATTATAAAGCGCTTTTATTCAAAGCTGAGTGATTTTCTTCCCGTTTTACACACGGATATGACAGACTTTATCCTTTTCCCCCCCCAGACTGCATAATGCTGTACAAATGAAACAGAAAGATAAGCAGACCATCAGCCAGTTGGAGAAAAAGTTAAAAGCAGAGCAAGAAGCACGGACCTTTGTAGAAAAGCAGTTGATGGAAGAAAAAAAAAGGAAGAAGTTGGAGGAAGCAACAGCTGCTCGGGCTGTTGCATTTGCCGCTGCTACCAGGTACTTGGTTCCTGTTGCTTCTTTTCTTCTAGACCTCTGTTGTTCAAACTTGGCAACTTTAAGACACCTGGACTGGGGAAGCTGGGGAATTCTGGGAGTTGAAGTCCACGCATCTTAAAGTTGCCAAGATTGGGAATCCCTGCTCTAGATCCAAAGATTTGGAAGGACAGAATAGTGAAAAAAGAGTTAATAATTCATCAAACATTTGCTAGAACAATAATGGTGAGAAATACTCTCTTTTGCTCCAATTAATATTTTGAGTGCTCAAGGCTTGCCTGTCACGATCAAGTTAGCCAGTTATATATGAGTTTAGGAAAAACACCTAAACAATTGAAAAACTAATGACTGTTTTTCTGAGTTGCAAATTTTCTTGATCATATTTGTCTTTATTCACCATTTACAATAATTTGACAAGCTTTTTTTTAAAGGTAGCAGTCAATTACGTGATATGGGAGCAAGGTTTTATGCTGTTTCATGCAATTCATTTGTATTTGATATATGATGTGTACAAATGTCTATGGCATAATATAAAAATGAAACTCCAAGAAAATAATACTCTGGCTTACAGCATTTCAGGCTGTATGTATGGGTTCATATTTTTTTGGGGGGGGAGGTGTTGTCTCTACTGCGAGACAATAAAACTACTTTATATGAATGAAATAGTACAGGTGATCTCAACCTATTATCATAATTGACCTTGGCAATTATGTTCAATACATGTCACCATGTGACCAGACCTGTTTTAATGACTATTATGGCAGTGATAAGATGCCCATCATTAAGCAAGCCAACTATTCTTTGCGGGCTGGTTTTTGCCAGAAACCAGAAGTAAACACCAGTTTCTGGGAAAAAAACACCACAAATTAATCACATGACTGCAGGACCCTGCAACCGCCCATAAATTGACTGTAAAAAATATGATTTCTGTAATAGAGTTGTCAAAGTCTGGAATGCCCTACCTGATTCAATTATTTCAGCTACAATTTTTCACAGTTTCAGTCACAAATTGACTTCCATCCTTAAGTGGTCAATAGAGGGGGCATGCATAGGTGCATTAATGTGCCTATCGTCCCTGTCACTGGGTTTTCATTCCTTTATTCTGTAAAGCTCAGCTGATGCGACCTTTCTGACCAGTTTGTCCTTTATGTCAGGGGTCTCCAACCTTTGCAACTTTAAGTCTGAAGGACTTCAGCTCCCAGAATTCTCCAGCCAGCAAAGCTGGCTGGAGAAGTCTGGGAGCTGAAGTCCTTCAGACTTAAAGTTGCAAAGGTTGGAGACCCCTGCTTTATGTGCTCAGCGCATGTTATTCTCATCCAAACATGCAAAATCCTTCCCCATAGAGTCTGAAGTTTCACAATCCAGAACAAGCTTTATTACAGTATAATGTAAAGGTTCCCCTCACACATATATGCTCGTTGTTCCCGACTCTAGGGGGTGGTGCTCAACTCTGTTTCAAAGCAGAAGAGCCAGCGCTGTCTAAAGACATCTCCATGGTCATGTGGCCGGCATGTCTAAATGCCAAAGGCACATGGAATGCTGTTCCCTTCCCACCAAAGTGGTCCCTATTTTTTCTACTTGCATTTTTACATGCTTTCGAACTGCTAGGTTGGCAGAAGCTGGGACAAGTAATGGGAGCTCACCCCGTTACTCGGCGCTAGGTATTCCAACTGGCAAACTGCCAACTTTACTGATCGACATGCTCAGCCACTGAGCCACCGTGTCCCCTTTTATTTTTATTATTACATTATACGAGAGCCTATGAACTTGCTCTCTTATCAGAGGCAGGATGGATGAATCCAGAGAGGGTATGCAAAAGATTTAATCTGAACTTATCTGATGCCAAAGTTTTTCAGCCACTGGTGAAGTATTAAATATGACTAAAAATGCAGGAATGGTTTGGACAAAACTTGGCAGCACTTTTTCATGCGGCTGTTGACAAAAATAGGATTGCCAGCATGATCGCCAATGTCCAATGACGGATATGGCCCAAGAAGAAGAAGAAAAATGCAGCATTTTCTATCCCAGATATTGAACTGAGAAGGGAAGATTAGAAACATCAGGTAAAATATGTGCAAAAGTTCTCCTGCTGTTTCTGGGTTGTTGTTTTTTAGGAAACTAAACCTCATTTTGGAAACCTACAGCTGTAAACCTAACCGACTATTATATGGTTCACAAATTATGTTTTCTTTTGCACTGCTATTCAGCTGCTGTATAAAAAGAGTCCACACAATTGCATCCTTCCCCCCCCTCCCATCTTGCTATTTGAATACGTTCATGAAATTAGCGGAAACCCAGACTGAAAGCTTTGTCCTCTTCTCCCCCCCCCCCCTTTTTTTTTTTTTGCTAGAGGAGAATGCACTGAGACATTACGAAATCGCATCAGAGACCTGGAGACAGAGTGCAAAAAGCTAACTATTGATATAAAGGTGAAAGAAGATCAGATACGAGATCTAGAAATGAAAGTTCAGGTAAGGAGAAAGTAACAAAATGTTCTGTGATTCTGTTAGCCAGAATTCTAGGGTCACCTTTTAAATTTAGCAAAACATTTGCAAGATTTGAAAGGTACACCAGGGTTTTACTCTTTTCTTACTCTAAATCAGCTTGAGGTAGGCTACAATTTCATCACCCATAGATTAGTCATGCTTTCTGTAGGCGTGGCATGTTAGGCGTGGCATGGGTTGGTGGGCGTGGCAGGGGAAGGATACTGCAAAATCCCAATTCCCGCCCCACTCCTGGGGGAAGGATGCTGCAAAATCTCCATTCCCCCCCCCCCCTTGCTTTCAGCTCCGTTCTCCTGTGCAGGGCAACAAACGAAGACCCAGCCAATCAGCTGGAACTTGGGAGGCAGCAAATAGATGGGGGCAGGGCCAGCCAGAGGTGGTATTTGCCGGTTCTTCGAACTACTCAAAATTTCACCAGAACCGTTTTGGTCACTAAACAAACTGTTATAAGTCGAGGACTACCAGTGACCTTTAACTGGGCAAAATGGTACATGATAGGGCACACCTGTTTCAACCACGGTTCCTCCAATGGATAGAATACTGAAAATACATTTACTCTCATGGAAATGACATTTTGGAACGCTCTTTCCCTTTTGCATTGCCATGTTGTTGCTCTTCAGCATTGCTGAATGTGATCCTCATTTGCAATGTTTCCCGACAGCTTCCCAAAAATCATTGGGGAAGCTGGCAGGAAAAAACCAGTGGGGATTCTGTGACTGCAGCTGATGGCAGGAAGGCAATAGTGGGTTTGGGTGACGAAATATATCTGAAAGGATGACCCAACAAGTCACGGGTTGTCTAGTGACAGCTAAACATTTCCATTTCCAAATCCATATGAACTACTTTGGCGTTCAAACATGGCTTAAATGTGAGTGTGTTTGTACAGCTGGGCTCTTGGTGACTACACAGTTGTTGGTTTTTTGACAACGATAGAAGAGGTGATTTCCCAAGATTTTGTTTACCTTTCTAATCTAGTTTGTAGCCCTGATTAACCTTTGCAGGATTTACCTGATTATAACGAATAACATGAAAGTCTGAGGATATTCCCAAGCGCCCGGAACCATATGTTTACCCCAGTTTCTCCCCCACCCCCTTCCCCAACCCATAATTTTTCCTCCCCCTTGGATTTCATCCTAGTGACTGTGCTTGTAATGACCCTGCTTTAATTCCTTTGAAAGGAATGGCGGAAATACAAAGAGAATGAAAAGGACACAGAGGTATTAATGTCGGCCCTTTCAGCCATGCAGGATAAGACGCAGCACTTAGAGAACAGCCTGAGCGCAGAGACAAGGATCAAATTGGACCTCTTCTCTGCGTTAGGAGATGCCAAAAGACAGCTGGAAATAGCTCAAGGTAAGTGGGACCCCTGGGCCGACTGCTAGTAAATCTCAGGGTGAAGGAATGATTGAATGTATGAAATGTAATATGATATATCTATTTCTCACCACTATATATTTTTAAAAATGTATTTGTATGAAACCCCGGAGGCGACCACCGACCCCGACATGGAAGTCCTAAAATGTTATCATTAAACCTTACCACTTCCCCTTTTCCCATAAAAATGGTAAAAATCAATAAAATTGTTTGGACACAAAAAGACCTCCAAGGTCCCTTCCAACTCTGTTATTCTGATTTCGGTCCTGCCTATTTGAATCAGCTCAGTAAAAAATAATGGGGTGAGATGGAGGAGAGAGTTCAAGCATGGGTCAGAAAAAGGAAGTTGCCGAGTTTGGTTGTTGTTGGGTTGGCTTTTTTTGACTTTCCAAGGATAAGAGCAAGCAAGGCTAGAAAACAGGTCATTAAATTTTATTAGATCCGCAAATGCAACTCAAAGTGTGGACATTGCAAAAAAATGCAATCTTAAGAAATTAAGAGCACAGGCACAGCTGGAATGCCTCATGTTCTGATCACAATGGAATGCTGAGAAAAGAGAAAAATGCAATGCTAAATTATTTTGAAATAGATGAATTGTATCCCTAACTTGTGGTGACTCAGTGGCTAAGATGCTAAGCTTGTTGATCGAAAGGTCGACAGTTCGGCGGTTCGAATCCCTAGTGCTTCGTAATGGAGTGAGCTCCTGTTACTTGTCCAGCTTCTGCCAACCTAGCAGTTCAAAAGCATGTCAAAATGCAAGTAGAAAAATAGGAACCACCTTTGGTGGGAATGTAACAGCGCTCCGTGCGCCTTTGGTGTTTAGTCATGCCGGCCACATGACCACAGAGACGTCTTTGGATAGTGCTGGCTCTTCAGCTTAGAAACAGTGATGAGCACCGCCCCCTAGAGTAGGAAACAACTAGCACATATGTGCAAGGGGAACCTTTATCTTTATCCCTGACTGTGTGGCTATTGTGTTTTCAAACCTTAAGAAAATGATTTTTAGTGCAGGTTTCTAGCATTGAAATAAAAGGTGCACTGGTCTCACAGGATAGCAGAAGCAAACCTTTCTGTGTCCATCTCTCTCTGTCCCCCTAGAAAATATTGCTGAGGAGAGGAAGAGCCCCTTTGGACTTGAAAACCTTTACAAAATCAGTCTTCCCCTTCTCAGTTTCAATTGGGAGTTTTGTCAGAAGCTGTGAACTGCCACTTGATCCAGCAGAGGGTGCACAAGGCTAACAAAAGAATTATCTTTCTTGAGTGATGCCAGCACAAATCCCTGAACTGGGATATTTCTTTTTCCTTGATATGCTGTAACACCACCCTCCCTTAACATGCCTTTTATCATAATACTTTTTTTTAAAAAAAACCATATATTGGTCTAGGACAGGGTTGTCAAACTCGTGTCCTCATGGCATCGTCATGTGACATATTGGGACTTTTCCCTCCTTCACTAACCTGAGCATGGGTGTGGCCAATGCGTGATGCATCCGACTCGCGGGCCACAGGTTTGACAGTCCTGGTCTAGACTTTCTACAAGGTATGGTTTAAAAAACAAGTCAAGAGATGACAGTGCACTTGAATCTCCATTGTTGTTGGTTGTTTTGTGTGCAGCTGGAGCCTCAGTTGCAACTTCACCTGTTGTTGGTGTGTTGTGGGTGCCGATATAGCTTCAGTTACACTATTGCAGCCTCTCTCTTTTTGGCTGTACTATGTAGACCCTGCTGAAAAGCTCTTCCTGTCAGGCACAAAGGATCAGGACCCTACATTAAGTTGCAGAAGATTTATTATTTCAGGCCTATATACAAGAATCCAGTCAACTAAGGGTCAGCACTAAATTGGCACTAAATAAGGATCAATGGAATTCAAGGAGGACTAGGCTTGGGTCATTTGTGGCAACATAAGGACTCTAAGCTAATGATGTGTTTGACTCCACCTCCAGTTCTGCTTGCTCTTCTCCTATTTCTTAAAGTGAGCGTCTTCCTTTACCTTAAAGTGAGTAATTCTTTTCTTTTCTTCCCTTTTTGCAGGGCAAATCATTCAGAAAGATCAGGAAATCAAGGACCTAAAACAGAAGATCGCAGAAGTGATGGCAGTCATGCCCAGCATAACATACACTGCAGCCACCAGCACGCTGAGCCCAGTTTCTCCACACTATTCTTCCAAATTTGTGGAGACCAGCCCTTCTGGACTTGATCCCAATGCCTCAGTTTATCAACCCCTGAAGAAATAAGCGCCAACTTTCCACCTGTCGCACCGAAGGCATCACACAGAAAAATATCTTGCAGTCAAGATGAAATTTGTATAGTGTGAGACTGTACTGATTTCTTGTTTAAAAATAAAAATAAAGGGAAATGGGGGGGCCCAACACCAAGGTTTGACTCAAACTGCCCATCAGTTTTTTCTTGTAAATTTTTAGAAAAACTCACAAAACTTTACAATTTGTTTTTCTTGGCCAATGCATTAAGGGGAAAAGAACCCACAATTCTTGGTTTTCATATAGCAAATTCTGCTTCTCTTTGTTAGTTCAAGTGAATTCACACACAGACACCCACACATAAATGAATTGCTGCAAAGTTTCCCCTTGAAACTACCCAAAAGAATTTAAAAAATAGCAGCTCTGCTTGATTTTAAACCCTCCTTTCTCCCCCCCCCCCAATTTCTTTTAAATATAATGAAGCCAAAACGGCAAATTAAAAATGGCAAGGAATAATGATGGAAATTCTTTAGTCTGTTTTTTTGTTTTATATGGCGAAAGAGATTTGTAGTGAAATAAAGCTTTGATATAGAGGGTGGTGAGTTGGGGTTGAATGGAAGGAAGAATGTCCAAGCGATCAATTTGCTTACCCCACTCAGGACCAAATGTGTACTAAGAGGGCATCATTTTCTTGAAGGAAGGCAATAAACACATGATAACGACATGTTCTTGGTACTTGTGTGAAGGTTCCCATCAGGATGGTTAATGGCTTGAAAGATGCTAATGTTGGCAGGACCTTGAGAAACTAAGACATGCCAAGAGGAAATTTGACAATTTAAGAATTATCTCTCTTCCCCCACTCCGGTTTTGCTCCCACGTAACCTAAAAAAAATAAAAAAATAAATCTCGTTTTACAGAGTCTACTGCAGGTCACCAATATAATTTGGATGTCATCTGCGGTTACATCCCTTTTTGGTTCATTTTTGGGTACCAAATCCAACAGTGTTTCCGATGATCGGGATATGCTGTAGCTGAATAGTAACAGAGGGAGTATTGTAATAAAAGCAGAGCAGTGCAACATAGGGTATTCCAGAGACTGTCCAACTGGTTCATAAAAAGGGCAGTCTGGGTGTTTCGGTTTGCTTTGGTTTTGTCTTTTTTTAAAAGTCAAATTTCAATTACACTTTCTATCATCCTGAGTCTGACAGTTTCATTTCAATGAGACTGGGCTAAAATCTCAGCCGTTGTGCCAAGGAGATTTCTGTTTTTGTTTTTTTAAAGAATTTTTTTTAAAAAAAGAAACTCAAAATTGCACAAAGATCTCAGTTTAAATGTATATTGTGCATTGGTAGGAAAGTGTGTTGCACTGGCGACTTTTGAAGTGTTTAAGGTTTGAGTATGGGTGGGAGGGGCAGTGGGACAGGGATTCAAAATTGTATTAGTAACTAGCAAAATTATTAAAAAGAGAAATGAATTCATTATGATTTTGCAAACATGCAGTGGACTCTGGAAGGACAAAGTTCTTCTTTAAAACACTTTTTAAAGTTTCATAATTGGCAGGTATGCCTTGTTTAAAAACAAATTAAGTAGGACAAGCAAGTCAATAAAATATTAAAGTATTAATGCTCCATCATTTTAAATCAGATTCTTTTTCAGATTTAAAAAAAAAAAAAATCCTAGCTTTTGCCAGGCGTGCATGTTGCTGTCATTTTGCTTTTTGGAATCATCTTGTGTAATTGTCACCATGAAAGTGTTACTCAGAAATGTCATTGGTTTTCATCTTTGTGCAAAAACATGAACTCTTGTCATTGACTTTTTTGTGTTGAGGTTCCCCCATTTTTTTATTTTTATTTTTTTATTTTTTTATTTTTCTTGGCTGCCCTTTTGGGCACTCTTTCTGTTGAAATACTTGGTCTTGGCTGCATTCCTTTTTTTTTCTGTGGGGTTTACAAAAAAATATATATAAAAATAAACATTTTCTTGCAGATAAGTCATTTTTTGGGGGTTTGTTTGTTTAAGTGATTGATCAGAGAGATTTAAAACACTTGGAAACGTAGATAGATTTGGGTTTTAAGAATAGTTTGGGTGGTCATCCAGCAGAGTGTTTCTCAACCTTGACAACTTTAAGGCTCCAGAATTCCCAAGCCAACATATGCTCAAGTGAAGTCATCTTCTTAGATCACTGAGAATTACACTTAAAATCTTTGGGGAGGGCACAGTAGTAGTGATGCAAATTGGACCCAAATAATACCTATGGTGGCGCAGTGGTTAGAATGCAGTATTGCAGGCTGACTCTGCTCACTGCCAGGAGTTCGATCCTGACCGACTGAAGGTTGACTCAGCCTTCTCTCCTTCCAAGTTGGGTAAAATGAGGACACAGATTGTTGGGGGCAATAGGCTGACTTTGTAAACCGCTCAGACAGGGCTGTAAAGCACTATGAAGCGGCACATAAATCGAAGTGCTGTTGCTATTTTCTGGGGTATTTTCAAAGTTTTAAGTTTGGCGCCTCTTAATATGAAGCCAATGTTTTGGCTAACACAAGCCATTCAGGGCATCCCTTGATTTAAAAGCTGCTGATTTGTGTGTGAGAACTAAAATGGGATTGGAAGCCATATGTGATCCTGAGGTTTCAGGTTTCCCCCTGATCTTGATGGGGATCAAAGTGCAATGCAGTTTTGTGTCCTGTTGCTCCCATCAGAACTTCAAACTGGAGTAACAACCTTTGCATGTGGTCCATGGCATTTACGCATAGGGTTAGAACTAAACAGAGTCTCTTTAGATCAGTGTTTCTCAACCGTGCCAACTTGAAGATGTCTGGACTTCAACTCCCAGAATTCCCCAGCCAGCAAATGCTGGCTGGGGAATTCTGAGAGTTGAAGTCCAGACATCTTCAAGTTAACATGGTTGAGAAACACTGCTTTAGGTAGTAGAAACCTGGATGTAGCTATTCTTTCACCTGCAGGTAAGTACTCTGATTTAAACAAACGAAAGTCTCTTCAGATTTGGCTCATCGTCTAATTTTCTGAGATGTTCATTGTTGGGGAAAGTAGAAGAAAAAAGGTGTTGGGTGAAAATAAACTTGGCTTATAATGGATTGAGTATGTCATTTCAGGTTAAAAACTCTCAATGTCTAAATTTATCAAAAGAATTCTCATGTCACTTCTTACTTTTGCTGTTCATCATGTGTCCCCAAATTTTTTATCCCATTTAAGTCTTTTTATCTCTAAAGGATTGCAGAGCTTTTTTTAAAAAAATGAAGTGTCTTCTGCCTGCAACCTTTTCAAAATCCTGCATAATAATTTAAGCAAAAGGCTGAACAATCAATTACTTTCAAAGGGTGGGAACTTTTACTCTTTCAGACCTTGGTCTGGAAGAAAAATTGTAGACCTTACAGAAGCCTTTAGAGTCATGATGCAGTTTGCTTGAGGCTAATAACGCTTGTTATGCAAAACCAGCTATTATGGATTTGCAAAAGGCACAATTTATGTCTTTGCTACTGTACAGACCCAACAAACTATCGCATTTCAGCCAATCATCTTTAATAAGAGTGTACAGGAGCCAGGTCACTAATTCAAAGCAGCGGAAAGGGAAAATGACTTCTTTTATTTCTGAATTTTCCATCCAGTTTTAAGTGAAGTATTATTTTATAGCTGGGGTTTCCAAGATGTGGTACATCTTGGCTACTTTTTTAAAAAATCTTGTAAAGAAATCTTGCATAATTCTTGCCATGATCTCCCTGCAAGTACAGGCCCAGTGGAAGTAAAATATACTGTACCAGAGAAAAAAGAAAAGTTATATTTAATAAGGTTAGTTTATTCCAGAGGACTCCAACCTTGACAACTTTAAGACTTGTGGACTTCAACTCCCAGAATTCCTCAGCCAGCAAAGCTTAAAGTCTTAAAGTTGTCAAGGTTGGAGCCTCCTGGTTTATTCATTATTCATTCATTATATTTGTATAGCTGCTCATCTCGCATGAAAGTGACTCTCAGCAGCATACAAGTAGCACTTGACTTACGAACTTCCATTTAACAACAGTTAGAAATTAAAAGGGTGCTAAAAAAAACAGGTACAAGCAGTACTTACTTACAAGGGTGAGGACTTGCAAGCAATCCTCACCCTCATGAGTGTTGCAGTGTTCCCACAGAGTCACTTAATCAAAATTCAGGCACTTGGCAAGCAGCATGTATTTATCATGGTTGCAGCACCCCAGGTTCACACGATCACCACTTACAACTTTCCACCCGGCTTCCAATAAACAAAATCAAGAGGAAAGGCTCCATTCGTTTCACAACCTTGTGATTCTCTTAATGACAGTGGTGATTCACTTAACAACCCAGGGCAAAAGGTGCTAAAATCAGCTGCAATTCAATGTCTTGGAATTCTAGTTGAACTCTCCACACACACCCCTTTTTGCTGGGCTGTTTTTGGCTTTGTAAAAAAAAACAACTTGTTGCTCTTGGTGTGACTTCTTTATGTGTTCCTTGTCTCTTGGGCTGCAGAATTCTGTATGTTGAAAATTTTTAAATTTCAGAGCTGTGAAGATTCCTTCCCCAAATAATAGCAGTTGCTGGATCGTTGCTTAGAATATGGGAGAGGGGAAAAGAGGTGGGTTTCTACTAGAGAGACACCAGGAAAATGCTGGGAAAATCAAACCAGAAAGAACAAATATAGGACTTTGCAAACCAGAGGATCCCAAATTGAATCACTTGTCCTGACAAGAAGCGAAGGATGGAAACTAATCAAGGAGAGAACCAACCTAGAAATAAGGAGGAATTTCCTGACAGAATAATTAAATCAGTGGAATGCCTTCCCTCCAGAAGTTGTGGGTGCTCCAACACTGGAGGTTTTTAAGAAGAGATTTGATAATCATTTGTCTGAAATGGCATAGGGCAGTGTTGGCGAACCTTTTTGGCATGCACACGCCGGGCAACTGCTCTGGCGGTTTTGGCGCATACATGCGCACCAGCCCCCTGGTCTTCTGGTTTTTGGTGCACGAAGACCAGCTGCCCGGGGAACAAGCGCGCACTGGAAATCAGAAGTGTTCTGCAATGTTTTTGACATGCCACCGAGCAGCTGCTTTTCCGGTTTCCAGTGCTCCTGTGCCCATGAAGGCCAGCTGGCTGGCACTCTGGAACCTGGAAGAGCAACAGGTGACAGCTCACGTGCCCGGAGAGATGGCTGTGTGTGCCACTTCTGGCACGCGTGCCATAGGTTCGCCATCACGGGCATAGGGTTACCTGCCTATGGTCCCTTCCAACTCTGTTATTCTGTTATTCTGATTTTCCACTTTAGGACTTAGGAAGATGTCAGTGTGAAATGACCCCTTTTTCATATCTTGCTCATTTCCATCTAATGACTTAGAGCATTTTCTAGTTTCTAACCATCATTACTAATGAGGACAAGCTTGAGATCTGTTCGATAATGATACTATCCGGTCATGCTACAAGATGCTGTAAATTACTTCTTGTTGCAATGGCCTGAGTCCAGCTGCGGGGTCAGAGTGTTATCAGACCAACAAAAATGGATTGAATGTATTAATCAAAGAAACCCCTCAGCAACTGCCTTAAAACAACCAGAGAGTAATATGGCCCTTTTGACATGTGCTTCCATGCGCAAGCCTTAACAACAAGGACAGACAAGGATGCCTTTTCATTTCCTGGTTTTAACAGCCTCCTTGCACTGAGCGGAGAAGGAAGGCATTATCAAAAAGATGAGGTGTAGCAATTCAATTAATGTTCCTTATTGGCAAGAGAGGCAGATAGAAAATGTTTATCGGTGTCTTTTCCATTACTAACGAATCAGTGGGGCTTTCATTTCCCTCTCTCGATTCTTTGGTGCTTGAAAAATCAGGTTGCTTCCGAAGATATTCCCTGCTAAAGAAAATAAACTAAATAAAAACAGTATGGAGGGTTTGTGGTTTTGCATGTTTTTAATGCATCTCCATGTTCTGCAATGTTTTTGACCTGTGAATTAGAAATACATAACTGTAGTAGTCCATCGGCAGCCTGCGGAGCTGGCAGTAGAGTCGGACAGTGAGGAGGTTGGGGAGGAACATGAGCCAATCCTGGAGTTTGGGGAAGGCTCGGATGAGGGCTGTGCATCGGAGGCAGAGAGGCCATCTGGGAGTTATGTGCTGCCTCTGGAGCTCTAGAGTCGGACATCAGCAAGGCGGAAGAACAGAGGGAGCCTGTTCCCAGTGTGTGCATGCACAGAGCTGCCAGAAGGCAAGAACAGTTAAGGCAAAAGGGGCAACTTTGGAGTAAGGCTTGGAGATGTTTGGCCCCTCCCATAAGACATAAAGGAGGAGCAAAGGCACGTGAGTCTTTGCAAGAAGAAGCAATTTTGTTCATTCTGGTCGGTTTACACTCTGAAGCTCTGTTTTGACTCTGTGCTCCGTATGGCCTTGCAAAGCTAATTGCCAATTAGGTCTTGGGCAGCATTTCAAGGTGGGTGCTTATCAGCCTTATCCTGAAAGACTGTGGCAGACTTCTGCCAGACTCTTTACAAACTATTTGTGACTCATTACAGGCTGTGAATGAACATAATTCACAGCCATTGAAATAAAAAATTGGTTGTGTGATTTTTACTGTCTCAGGAAGTCTAGGTCAGAACAATAGCATCAGTCTCCTTTCATTCTTTCCCGAGCATTATGTTGTTTTTCATTCTTTCATCAAAAAAAACCAAAACCACAGAATATTGGAAATAAATTGTGTAAAGGATCTCGGGATTGTGTTTATGTCAGCAAGATAACCTTGCAAAAACTAGACCAATATTGGATGTGAGAGGAGAAGCAAAGCACCAGGCTTGAGGATACCGTAAGTCAAACTGAACCAGAAGCTGCCGAGAATAATTCCAGAGAATATTCCTCAGAGCATCGCTTACACTGGTCTACAAGGAGAAAGCCTCGGAAATGTGGGTAGCTTAGTTTTTCTAGAATTGGGTCACTAATAAAGGAAAATTAAGACCTGAGTATTAATTGGCTCCAGTTTCCAAGATACAGCTTCAGGTCAAAATTGCATCAAAATAATTCAAAATTAGGAGGAGGATGCGCGATTGTACTCCATAACTTTTCTGCAACATGTGATCTAGCAATGAGAATGGGGACACAGCAATCATAATTTTATATTTTTATTGAGACCAATAACTTTCCGTTCATTTCTTGGGTTTTGTTTTTTTTTCATGTAACATTTTCATGCTTTTTGCATGGAAAACTGACAAGCTCTAACATCAGATTAAATGACAAGTTTCCATCTTTGTTCAGTATCTAAATTGCACTTTTGGGCTTTTCTCCTGTGAACTGCAGTAGGATCATCCCTGGGGAGATTCCAGCAGTAATCAGCAAGCATGAACAGACTCCGTTTCCCTTGGTATTTTTTCTCCATGCCTGCGACATCCTGGTGAAATGTCGCAGAGAAGCAACTTAGGACTAAGGAGAAATTTCCTGACAGTTAGAACAATTAACCTCTGGAACAGCTTGCCTCCAGAAGTTGTGAATGCCCCAACCCTGGAAGTCTTTAAGAATTTATTTATTTTTTATTTTATTTTATTAAATTTATACCCCGCCCTTCTCCAAACGGACCCAGGGCGGCGCACAGGGATGTTAAAACACATATAAAACATATAAAATTTTAAAAAACTTATTCTAATAGACCCTGCGCTAAAAACCGAATTTAAAAACCCAAATTTAAAACTATCTAAGAGTCAGTAATGGGGGTTACGCTAGGCCGGCTAGATGGAATAGATGTGTCTTCAGACACTTGTGGAAGAGGCGAAGGTCGGAGATGGTGCGGAGTTCAGGGGGAAGGTCGTTCCAAAGGGCAGGGCCCGCCACAGAGAAGGCTCTTCCCCTGGGTGTCGCCAGTCGGCATTGTCCAGCCGACGGCACCCTGAGGAGGCCCTCTCTGTGGGAGCGTATCGGTCTGAGGGATGTATGGGGCAGGAGGCGGTCTCGCATATAACTAGGCCCCGAGCCATGGAGCGCTTTAAAGATGGTCGTTAAAACCTTGAAGCGCACCCGAAAGACCACAGGAAGCCAGTGCAGCTCGCGCAGGATAGGTATTATGTGGGAGTGTCTAGGCACTCCCGTAATCACCCGCGCGGCTGCGTTCTGGACTAGCTGCAACTTTCGGGTGCACCTCAAGGGGAGCCCCATGTAGAGAGCATTACAGTAGTCGAGTCGAGAGGTGACGAGTGTTTGAGAAGATGTTAGATAGCCATTTGTCTGAAATGATATAAGGTTCCTGCCCACGCAGGGAGTTGGACTAGAAGATCTCCAAGGTCCCTTCCAACTCTGCTATTGTATTGTATTGTATTTTGTATTGAATCTCTCCCCATGCTCATCACTCACTGCCCCACAATTCAATATAGTCTAAATGCTAGTGTAAGAAGTGAATTTTCAGTGACATTATTTGCAAGGTAAAGATAAAGGTTTCCCTCACACATATATGCTAGTCGTTCCCGACTCTAGGGGGCGGTGCTCATCTCCGTTTCAAAGCCGAAGAGCCAGCACTGTCTGAAGACGTCTCCGTGGTCATGTGACTGCTGAAGGCGCACGAAAGGTGGTTCCTATTTTTCTACTTGCAGTTTTACATGCTTTCAAACTGCTAGGTTGGCAGAAGCTGGGACAAGTAGCGGGAGCTCATTCTGTTATGTGACACTAGGGACTCAAGCCGCTGAACTGCCGACCTTTCTGGTCGACAAGCTCAGCGTCTTAGCCACCGAGCCACCATGTCCCTAATGTTTGCACTATATATATAATAATGTGCTAACATGTTTGTACCAAGTGCCTTATAGCAGGAGTCTCCAACCTTTGCAACTTTAAGTCTGAAGGATTTCATCTCCCAGAATTCTCCAGCCAGCTTTGCTGGCTGGAGAAGTCTGGGAGCTGAAGTCCTTCAGACTTAAAGTTGCAAAGGTTGGAGACCCCTGCCTTATAGGACCTAAGCAAATTGTTCCCGTGTTTTTCATAGTCACCTGCCTTGCAGTTCTCAAAGTGAAGAAAAATGTATACACTTCCATGTGGAACCATTTTTATTGTTTTACCATACTCTGTGGAGAAGTTATGAGGTGTTGTGATCATTAGATCCTTCTCTTATAAGCAAACATACCACCTTTGTATAAATCTTTATTGTCAAATATCTTGAAAACTTTAGCCAATCAGTATCTATTCATCTAATCAAAATATGTAAAATTAACACATTATCTCAGAGGCTAATAATTTCCCAAAATGTGTAGATCAGTGTTATGGGAGACCTAGGTGGGCAATAGCTTGCATAGTACCAACAGCTTCCATTTAGAATAGAATAACATAGTTGGAAGGAACCTTGAAGGTCTTCTAGTCCAACCCCCTGCTTAGACAGGAAACCCTACACCACCGCAGGCAAATGGATATCCAACATCTTCTTGTTGGAGCATTCACAACTTCTGGAAGCAAATTGCTCCACTGATTAATTGTTTTAACTGTCATGACATTTATCCTTAGGTCTAAGTTGCTTCTCTCCTTGATTAGTTTCCACCCATTGTTTCTTGTTTTATACTTCGATGCTTTGGGGAATAGCTTGACTCCCTCTTCTTTGTGGCAACCCCTTAGATATTGGAACACTGCTATCCTGTCTCCCCTCGTCCTTCTTTTCATTAAACGAGACATACCCTGCTCCTGCAACTGCTCTTCATATGTTTTTTCAGTGCTGTTGTAACTTAGAATGGTCACTAAATGAACTGCTGTAAGTTGAGGACTAGCTGCACAGTGGAAGCAACCAATCAGAGCTACCCAGGTGTGGAGCTGCAGGCCTCAAATTCAGCTGCTTGCTTAGAGATGATTGTATTCATTGCTTCATCTTGGATGCAGCTTTGGGATTTAATGTTATTCAAAATATTGCCTGTGAATTAATAAAACCATCAATTATTAAAAGCCACCAACACTCCCTGGTGATTGTTTGCTGCAAAGTTAATGTATAAACCCAGAAGGAGTTTTTGTGAGCTGAAGTAGAAATGCCTGGGATTTGGGTTTTGTTTATTTCCATTTAGTGCTCTTTTATCAGCATTCACACACAAAGTTTTTAACCATAAACTTGAAAGAGAGGGGGGAAGAGAGAGAGAGAGAGAGAGAGAGAGAGAGAGAGGGAGAGGGAGGCTTGCTGGGAAAATTATATACAGTCCTTGGATTCTCAGTGGTAGGTTGCCAAATAAGTCATAAATGTCTGGGTATGCAAACCTTAAACCATGGCCTATGAGCCATGGTGGCTGGACTCGTAGAGCTCTCTCTGCCACAGACAAGCAGACCCCATCGTGGTTTGTGCAATGCATAAATCACCTCACCGAGATCCTGCCTGCCTGAGGGGAAAGAATTCTGCCCCAAATCATTGGTTTTCTGCCCATTTTGAATGGGATGCATGGGGAGAAGATTTTTAAAATGATTAATGCTTCACTGATGCTATCGGTCGTAAAGCCATAGAGGCTCAGAGATGCAGTATCACATTATCCAGATGTTGTTTGTTACAAATAAACCCACACCTTCTGGCTGCAACAGCTGTTGGGTAAAGCCAAGCGAGGGACCAATAAAATCTAAATATTGTGACTTAAATTTGAGTTTATAGTATCAAGGGACCTTTTGGGGGGATAGAATTTGAGGATAGCCTTGAAGGAGGCAGCACTGGTTCAAAGTACAGGTAGGCAAGAGGAATAAAAGCTAACAGCTGGTTAGGGTGGGATTCTAGCAGGTGAAAATAGTGACTTATAATTTCTAGCAAGTCTGAATCTTTGGCTTCTGCCTTGAAGAGTTTTCAAGCTTTGGTAACTGCAGATCTCCAGGCTCATTTAGTGACCATTCAAAGTTATAATGCCACTGAAAAAAAAGTGACTTGTGACCATCTTTCATACTTACCACCTTTGCAACAGCCCCATGGTCAGGTCAAAATCCAGATGCTTGGCCACTGATTCATATTTATGATGGCTGCAGTGTCCTGTGGATCATGTGATCCCCTTTTGAAACCTCCTGGCAAGCAAAGTCAATGGGGAAGCCAGATTCAATTATCAACTATGCTGCTAACTTAACAACCACAGTGATTCACTTAACAACTGTGACCAGAAAGGTGGTAGAATGGAGCGAAACTCCCTTAACAAACATCTTATTTAGCAACAGAAATGTTGGCGTCAATTGCAGTTGAAATCAAGAATTACCTCTATTTTACAATGCTTGTCCAGTGGCTTTTGATGGCCAGATTAAGTTGGCTTTCATTTAATAATAATAATAATAATAATAATAATAATAATAATAATAATAATAATAATAATAATAATAATAATAATAATAATAATAATAATCTTTATTGTCATTGTAAAAATTACAATGAAGTTGGTTTTAACTTCACTGGTTAACTTCACTGGTGCACTTGTTTATAACAGAAACAAAAAAGAGAGAAAAGAAAAAAGAAAAACCTAGCATGTGCATGGAGTGATTGCGGTTGAATTTAAAAGTCTCGCAGCCCATGGATAGAAGCTACCTTTAAACCTGTTCGTTCGGCTGGCTATACTTTTATATCTTCTGCCCGATGGTAGAAGGGCAAAGAGATACCAACCAGGGTGTGAATCATCTTTGAGAATCTTCCTTGCTCTGCTAAAGCAGCGAGATCTGGCGATGTTATCCAGTGATGTCAGATGGTTTCTTGTGCCGAATTGATCACTCTCTGTAGTGCCTTCCTCTCCGCAACTGTTAAACCAGCATACCACACTGTGATACAATATGTGAGGACACTTTCTATAATGGACCGATAGAAAGAGGTCATCAGCCATTGTTCCACCTGATTTTTCCGCAGGACTCTATACTATTTAGTATAGTAACTTGTAGTTACTAGCTGTCCGTTCCTTCTTTCCATACTCACTGAGGATGGAGTTGGGAATAAGACCTCCAGAACAAGTCAGCGCTGTTCAAAATGCATAATGCAAAAGACTTGATATGTGGGGGGTGGGGGACTTTTATCCAATGCAAAACAGTCCAGTGTGGATTTCACAGAGGACCTAAGTAAGTGTTCTTTCTGACTATAAACTTGTTGTGGTCCGCCATTGGCCAGCACATCTGGCAGCAGAATCGGACAATGAGGAGGTTGGGGAGGAACAGGGGCCAGTCCTGGAGGCTGCGGAAGGCTCAGGCGAGGACTCTGCGTCGGAGGCAGAGATGAGACCAGGCCAGGGTCATCTGGTAGTTCTCAGCTGCAGTGAGGCAGAGGAACAGCTGGAGCCTGTTCCCAGTGTGCTCATGCGCAGAGTTGCCAGACGAAGGGAACAGCTAAAGAACAGAGGTCAACTTGGAAGTAAAGCTACAGGTGGACAGTGAATGGCCCCTTCCATAGGAAATAAAAGAGGAGTGAAAGGGGAGTGGGATTTTGCAAGAAACAAGTTGTTTATTCATTTCAGGAGTGTGAAGATCTGTCCATGAATCTCAGAGACTCTGGGCCAAGTCTTTCCTTGCGCAGCACTGCGTTTGGACAATATTTACATGGCAGCTTTCCAAGATAGATAAGGTCTGTGGTCATAACTCCACCTTTGAAAGACTGTTTGCCAGGGCTTTGCTGAATGTGAATGAGAGGAAATCACATTTTTTTAAAATAAAAGGAGTTTTGTCAGGACCAGGAATCTGCTTTGTGCTTTTTGGGGAAGCCTAGATCAGAACAAAACTCTAGTGATCTGGATGGAAAACATCTGATACACAGAGCTTTCGAGACCTAAAAACATATGTGCTGGAATGCAAGCTTCAGCACAAACCACACACATTGATTAGCAAAACTCACAGCAGTGAACATATTGTTGATTCCCGATTGTTAGCTAAATTGGTTCAGATACCACCAAGGGCCTCCTTTGCTTGCATTTCTTTACCATCTGCAGATGTAGCCAGATGTATCCTAATGCAGAGACTTGATACTCAGATGATCCACCCTTGAGACATATGCTGAGTTTATACAACAGACATGGCTAATACGTGATGATCTCAATGTTCATGGAGATTCACAATCATCCAGGTCATAGTTGTCCCAAATGTGCTTTTTCAAGAGGCAACTGGACAGTAGGCGTACCCAGTTTTCATTTTGATAAGTTATTCCACCCCCTGCCATTGTGTCTTAGTATGTTCTGCAAAGTTCATGACTCAATGTTTTCTGAACCTAGAAGTTGTGTTAACTGAACCAACCATGGATAAATGTGTACAAACCCAGATACTTGGTTAATTCAGATATCCAAGCATTAGGCTGTTTACATAGGTCTGGAAATAGGATGTCAAATTATAGAAGTGTGCACAGAAACAAACACAGACTCATGACAGCAAAACCTTTCCAAACTAAATAGTTCGGAACTGGAGTTATCCCGAAGCTTCATCAGATATTTGGAAGTAAGGGAGCAAGAGCAGCCTAGAACTGTGTTGGCTTTTTTGGCAGCAGTGTGCAGCAGCTGCCAAAAAAGCCAACACAGTTCAAGGCTGCATAAACAGAGGGATAGAATCTAGATCACGTGAAGTGTTAATGCCACTGTATAGTGCCTTGGGAAGGCCACACTTGGAATACTGCATACAGTTTTGGTCGCCACGATGTAGAAAAGACGTGGAGACTCTGGAAAGAGTGCAAAGAAGAGCAACCAAGATGATTAGAGGACTGGAGACTAAGACATATGAAGAACGGCTGCAGGAGCTGGGTATGTCTAGTTTGATGAAGAGAAGGACCAGGGGAGACATGATAGCAGTGTTCCGATATCTCAGAGGGTGCCACAAAGAAGAGGGAGTCAAACTATTCTCCAAGGCACCTGGGGGCAGGACAAGAAGCAATGGGTGGAAACTAATCAAGGAGAGAAGCAACTTAGAACTAAGGATAAATTTCCTGACAGTTAGAACAATTAACCAGTGGAACAGCTTCCCTCCAGAAGTTATGAATGCCCCAACCCTGGAAGTCTTTAAAAAGATGTTGGATAGCCATTTGTCTGAAATGGTATAAGGTTCCTGCCCACGCAGGGGGTTGGACTAGATGACCTACAAGGTCCCTTCCAACTCTGCTATTGTATTGTATTGTATTAAGTACTAGGTAGAAAGGAAGGGCTCCTTGAGAATAACTGAACTGCAGTACTTAAGAGAGGAATGAAAGCTAACAGCTGGTTAGCGTGGGACTCTAGCAGGTGAAAATAATGACATAATTTCTAGCAAGTCTGAATCTTTGGCTTCTGTCTTGAAGAGTTTTCAAGCTTTGGTAACTGCAGATCTCCAGTTTCCTCCCTGGATTTCACTAGGAACTTCGTTTTGGTTAGTTTGGTTTTATCTTATTGTATTTCAGCCTGGAAAGATTAGCAGTTTTAGCAGGTTTCTAATGTTTTGTAGTACCACAATACTTAAATTACCCATCTAAGGAAAAGTCAGGAGTGGTGGCAAGACCGTGTTCTCCTAGGTAGGAAAGGTCTTTTTTCTATCTCTGCGGGGTGTCTTCAAAAATAACATTGGCTGGGGGAATGTGTTGTAGTTGGTAATTGAGGGAGTAAGACACAGCTTAGTCCAGTAAAACAATAGCCGTTTATTTGGCTAACACAGCAGTAGAGGACCTCAACAGAATGGAAATCCAGCTTCCAGGGCTGTTGTAGATTTCAGTCTTGGTGAAAGAAAGTACAGAAACAAGTGTTTAGAAGAGATGGTGGAATCTGGTCAGGTGGACATTGAAGTGTTGGAAGAAATGTCCCTCTGGGTTCTGTTCCAAGTGGGGAAAAAGACATTGGAAACATGGAGGCTGCTTGGAAAGATGGTTTAATGGTGGACTTGATCACATGGCTTGAGCTCCTGAACAGAAAAAGGGGGTGGTGGTGGTGGTGTCATGTGCTTCCAGATGTTGGGTGAAGAAGAAAAGAGGCAGAGAAGCTGAAAGTCCCTGGTTTTATGCCCTCTTTGATCTTTGAACCTGAGCTTTTATTCTGATTGGTTCAGTGGTGGGTTTCTGCAGGCTCGCACCTACTCTCGAGAAGTAAATCTGGCCCGCAGCTGCCAGTGACCCAACGGAAAGGAAAGGAAGGAAGGAAGGAAGGAAGAAAGAAAGAAAGAAAGAAAGAAAGAAAGAAAGAAAGAAAGAAAGAAAGAAAGAAAGAAAGAATTTATCATCATAATTGAGTCCAAAATTTTGGTTGCTAAGCAAGAGCGTTGTTAAATGAGTTTCACCACATTTTAAAAGGTGGCCACTCCCACCCTGTCACATGACTGCCAAGCCACGCCCACAAAATAGGCCACACCTACAGAGTAGGTTCTAAAAAAATTTGAAACCCACCACTGGATTGGGTGTTGACTTCCACAGGGCTATGCCAGGACAACTCTGTAAGCTGTGTTTTGAGTCCAGGTTTGGTTGAGCATTGCTTCTTCCCAGGTGCCCTGTGGTGAGATGGGTAAAGGGTTAATCCTATCATGTCTTAATCCCATCACCCTGCAGCTGATGGGGGAGACCTTTGTTATGTAGAATAGGCTGGGTCAGGCCTTTTAATGGCCCATTGACAAAAATGGGTCTATTAAGAGTGAGTCTGTTTCCTGCCTAAAAACATGTTTCTCCATTTCTTATCCAGGGAAATATAATACTCTGCCTTTTCAATATTTCCCAGGATATTTCATTTTTCTAGGAGAGGGGTGGGTGCTAACTTTCTACAGAAGAATGCCGATGTTCAAGTTCTTCTAGAACTGTTCCTTAATATTCTTTGACTGTGTCATTCTTTTCTGCCCTATTCCATTTTCTGTGGGTTTGTGTGGGCACCAACCGAGCAGAAAACTTAAGTGGTCTTTAATGGTCTTTCATTTATCATAACTCTCTTGTTCCTGCACTTATCCTTCTGGAGTGTGGCAGATTTTTTGCTTAGGGCTATTGCTATGATGGCTATCCATTTTCATATAAATTGCTCAAAAGTCTGAGAAGCGAATTGTGGTCTATGGAAAAAAATTAAATCTCCCCGCTTCTCAAACGATCGCGTTCCTAGCTGTTTCAGAATTTGTTGTTTCCGGTCTTAAGGTCATCTCTCTGCAAGGCTAATTTGAATAAAAGTGGGGCAGGAAACGTACCCCTTCTTTTGAACCCATAAACTGTAGAGTTCCATATAGTTGCATCTCGATCGGAGCAAGAGCTGTGTTCATTTGAATCATGAGCTTCCTGTTAAAGGCAAATATTGTTATTGCCATCCAGTTCAAATTTTAACTGATTTAACAGATTAACAGAGTTGGAAGGGACCTTATAGGTCATCTAGTCCAACCCCCACCCCACTCAAGCAGGAGACCTTACACCTGGGATGGCGAACCTAGGGCACGTGTGCCACAGGTGTCACGTGGAGCCATTTGTCAGGGCACACGAGGCGTTGCCCTGTCAGCTGGCCAGCATGCATGCCCACGCTGGCCACCTGATTCAGTCATTTTTAAAGCCATTTTTCACCCTCCCCAGGCTTTATAGGAACCTGGGGAGGGCGAAAACAGCCTCCCCACCCCTGGAGGCCCTCCAGAGCCTTCAGGGAAGCCTCCCGAAGATCCCTGAAGGCTCTGGAGGACTAAAAACGGCCCTACGAGCAAACCGGAAGTCACTTCCGGTTTGGAAGTGACCTACGAGCAAACCCGAAGTCACTTCCGGTTTGCTAGTAGGGTGATTTTTAGTCCTCCAGACTCAGGGAAGCTCCAGAAGCCTCCAGGGGGGGGGGCTGTGTTTGTCCTCCCCAGGCTCCTATAAAGCCTCTAGGGCCTGGGGGAGAGTGAAAAAAGCATGTAAAAATGGGAGGGAGCGCCTGTCATGTGCGCATACGCGCTGGGGGGGTGCACATCGCATTATGGGTGCGGCACGCCCGCGCACGACCCCCCTGCGCTTCCCCCTTATGGCACGCGAGCCTAAAAAGTTTCGCCATCGCTGCCCTACACCATTTCTGACAAATGGCAGTTCAATCTCTCCTTGAAGGTCTCCAGTGATGAAGCTCCCACAGCTTCCGAAGGCAACTTCTGTTCCAGGGGTTGATTGTTCTCCCTGCCAGAAAGTTCCGCCATCTTGAAGCGAAGCTGAGGCAAACGTGAGGAGAGAGAGAGAGAGAGAAAATTCTTCTCTTGTTTCCTCCGTAGATGGGAAGGAACGTAGTAAGAAGCTGCTGCGGCCTAGAAGTAGAGCTCTTGCCTCACAAGCAGGAGGGTGTGAGTTCGATCCTAGGTAGAGGCACATGTAGGGTCTCCTGCTTGGGCAGGGAGTTGGACTAGATGACCTGCAAGGTCCCTTCCAACTCTGTTGCTCTGTTAAAGATGAAGCTGTTCAGGCGGAGACCTTCAGCATCCCACCTTCGTCACCGGTGTTAAGACTTGTGCTTAATGAAGAGGCGTGAGGCAGCTGAGGTGAGCTGAACAACTTGTTGTTTTAATTTAATTTAATTTTAATTTTATTTGATTTATAAACCGCCCCCTCTCCCCGAAGGGACTCGGGGCGGTGCACAGGAAATTTAAAAACCATATAAACGTAACAATACAAATATTTAAAACCGAATTAAATAAGTTAACCCTGCGCTAAAATTTTAAAATCTTAAAAACCTTAAATTTTAAGATAACAACGTTAACTGTATACAGCAATTCAGCACCCTCGCCCTGCTTGACAGCTAATAATAATAATCATCATCATCATCTTTATTGTCATTGTACTAAAATTACAATGAAATGGTTTTAACTTCACTGGTGCAAAATGATAACAGAAACAAAGAGAAAAGAAAAAAGAAAAAACTAGCATGTGCATGGAGTGATTGATTGCGGTTGAATTTAAAAGTCTCACAGCCCAAGGATAGAAGCGATCTTTAAACCTGTTTGTTCGGCTGGCTATACTTTGATATATATATCAATATACAATATATATATTACATATAATATATATATTATACAAGAGCTGTCAAGCAGGGCGACCAGTAGGAATGCTTAGAGAGCCCGCCCTTAGCCAGCTGCATCTTAACCAATCAGGCACAGCTGAGCTGTTGCTGGCTGTCAATCATAAGTCGGGGACTTGCGGCCGGTTATAAGTCAAGGACTTTAGGACCGATCGCAAGTTGAGGACTTAGCACAGGTTGAAACTCTCCTTGGTCAGTTTCCATCCATTATTCCTTGTCTGGCCTTTGGGTGCTTTGGAAATTAGCTTAACCCCTAACTCTCTGTGGCAGCCCCTCAAATATTGGAAGGCTGCTATCCTGTCTCCCCTGGTCCTTCTCTTCACTATGGTTTTTATATGTATTTTTAATTTCCCTGTGCCCCGCCTCGAGTCCCTTTGGGGGGAGAGAGCGGGTTATAAATTAAATTATTATTATTATTATTATTGTTGTTGTTGTTGTTGTTATTATTGTTATTGTTATTGTTATTGTTATTGTTATTATTGCCAGGCCCAGTTCCTACAACCATTCTTTGTATGTTTTAGTCTCCAGTCCCCTAATCATCCTGATCTTTTCTGCACTTTTTCTAGAGACTCAATGCCTTTTTTATAGTGTGGTGACCAAAACCGGACGCAGTAGTCTAGATGTGGTCTTACTAGGGCTTTATAGAGTAGTATTAGTACCTCACTTGATCTTGATTGTATCCCTTTATTAATGCAATTTAGAATTGCATTGGATTTTTTGGCTGCCGCCACACACTGCTTTAATATTAAAACACCTCCTAAATAACTTTTCTTAATGGAGAAATGAAGACTTGACCTATTTTTACATTCATGATAAGGGCAAAGCATTAATTGCACGGTTCTGGCTCTCCTCTTCGCACACACACCCTGCAGATATCCCTGAATACCTTCAAAAAGATGAGATCCAGTAGAAAAGAAATATCTTTAGTTCAGGGTTGAACTGTGGAGACCGTGGTGTTTTCTGAGCTTGGTTGAAGCAGCTGCAAGAAAACAAGTTGGATCCCTTTAGAATTTAATCCCCATAACTTCTAGCACACCCAGTTCTACCTTGTGGAAATCTCCATCAATAACCAAATGGCATTTCCATCAGTAGCCTTCGTGATATGAATTTTGATAAATGCATATCTTTCATGTCTTGTTAAGCTACAATATGGGCTGTTTTATTCTGACTATCAGGTTGCAAAAAGCATATTACTTTATAGTTCAATTAGCTAATAACCCAGCATTGCCCGGGTATTTATTTATTCTAATCCTGTATTAGACAGGAAAAGCCCTGATTTTGGCAACAATTAAATGAGTTACAAATGTTTTCCCTGTGCCCCCAGAAGTGTCATAGAAAGCGATACCACTGTCTTGTTTTGCTAGCGGCTCTATGATCATTTGGTGTTTTTTTTTTCTGATCTTGATTTAGAGGTGGCTTCTAGTCCGTGATATTTGCACTAAGCTGTTTGACGTTGTAATTCTTTTCTCGTATGTAATCTGTGTGAAGTGTGTCGTGTTGGTCTCATAGTAGTGCAGGCAGGCCAAGTTGCAGTAATGTTTGATTGATCAGGGCCATGCATTTGTCCTCAAAAATAATCAAAGCCTTGTTGAAAATGTCCGCACCAAATGTAGTTTCTAATGTTGGATATTTTCCCCTTACCAGAGGGAGCCCCCTTGTGGAGTACTGTGAAACCGTTACCATGGCAGCACCACTGCACTGTACAGTAGAAGTCATTTTAAGGCACAACAGGGTGTATCTTAACAGAACACACACACCGAGGGATATTAGGGTTGTCTTACCCCCACAGTGGTTTTTTTTTTCAGCGAGTAAGTCATCTGTGTACCAAGTTTAGTTGAAATTGCTTGAGGCATTCCAGAGTTATGCTGGAACACACACACATACACACACACACAGCCATTTATATATATATAGATGACCTTCAGCAAACTATAATTAAGCATGATCTTGGATGTGGTCAATATCTTACAGCTCAGTCCACCTCATAAAATCGTTAGGTATGAAAACTTCCATAATTGAGAATGTTCATATACGTCCTGAGCTGACAGAAAAAAGATGGGATATAAATGTATTTGTTCATGGGATTTCTATATTCCCATATTTCCAAAGGACTCTTGGTGGTCTACCATTGTCTGCAGTGATCAAAGCACATTATAATAACCTGGATCAATTTAGAAGAGCAACCAAGAAAACCCATAGAAATTATGTCAGTGCTGAAGCAGCCAGGCTGGCTAGGGAATTCGGGAACTTAAGTCCACCCATCTTAAAAGTAGCCCAGATTTGAGGAACACAATTCTTCATTAGGAGAGTTGGCTGGGAATCCTTGAGTTGAGGTCTACTCTTGTTGAAGTTCCCAAGATTGAGGGGGGAAACACTGTTGTTGAACTGACCTAGAATTGTTTTTGGGTTTCTTCAGCCATGGCTGTTCTTTTGAGCCAGATCAAACCCAGCCATGCCTACTGCCTCTGTGTCTTCTGAACGCACACAGCATGAATGAAAATGGTGTAGTAATTATTACTCCGCAGCCTTCTGAAATAAAAAGAATGGGAGGTTGCTATGGGAGCCACAGCGGTGGCAGCAGCAACAATAACAGCTCATTTGTAAATGGTTTGAAATGTTCCCAAGTACAAATTACCTCTTGTTATAATAAATGGTGTTACCGACTAAGACGAAGGCAACATCCCTGGCTGATCGAAGAGCCCAAAACAGTCAGAACTGTTGAGAAGAAGTCAAAGGGGAAGACTCAAATCGTTGAGTTGGTTCAATGAAAGACAACTAACCCTCTTCTGCAGGTTCTCCACAATGTCTCGGACCTGGGACTATATTGGATCTCAGCCACAAAAATCCAAACTGCTTACCAGTGATGCTCAGGATTTTTGCGGCTTGGACTCGGTAGCTCTCATGGTAGCAATGAGGTGCTGCAGATAAATCCTTGGCTTACAACTATGTTTCTTCAGAGGTTCCATGGTGCACCCTTCACCCCTGTAATGAAGTCCCTCCACCATGCTGTTGTTCCTCCCATCTCTCTATAACTCTTTGGAAGAGTTGTTTATGAGTTAGCATTCTATGCAGTGGTGGGATTCAATTTTTTTTACTACCAATTCTGTGGGCGTGGCTTGGTGGGCGTGGTGTGACTTGATGGGTTTGGCTTGGTAGCGTGGCAGGGAAAGGATACTGTAAAATCTCCATTCTCTCCTGATCAGCTGGGACTCGGGAGGCTGAGAATAGATGGGGGCGGGGCCAGTCAGAGGTGGCATTTACTGGTTCTCCGAACTACTCAAAATTTCCAGAACTGGCCAGAACCTGCTAAATACCACCCCTGGTCTGCAGTATATTTGAAACATAAGTTTTAGTTTCTGATGGGAAGAGGTTAAATTTAGGAGAGAAACGTCCAAACAACAGATAAAAGATAGAAATCAAATTATTTCCGAGGAAGAATGAACATGAACAGTCAAATCCATAATGATTTCTTGGCAGCATTCAGCCATTGCAAGTTACCTTCCATTTCTTTAAATTAGCACCCATGCTGATTTCTCAGTAGGAAAAAACGCAGGACAGGAAGAGGACAAGAGTGTTTATTAGCAACTAGGGCAGAGGCAAAAAAAGATTAGATGCAGATGACCAGGCTGAGCCCAAGGAAGGGGTAAATGCATCATCAGTCTGCAGCAGCTTGTGGTGCCTCTATACTAGCAAAAATGGGACATGGGTGGGATGAAGCCCCCCCACCACCACCACTTTTGGCCTTCGGAGACGTCCAGGAGGTGCTAATGGATAGCAACCCCTTTCATCCCAAGCCAGCATCATTGGTGCACATTGTAGTCCAAAAACATCTTAGACCGGATGTGAATAAGAAGAAACATAACATTCAAGAATCTTAGAAGAGTGAGCTTCTGTGTTGCTTACTCTTACCTAACCCAGCATATTCCAACTGCTTTCATTTCCACTTATTTAGATTCATACATTGCCCAATCACAAGCAATTCTTAGCAGCTTACACTCCAGGGCCATCAGATTATAATCTATATCCATGATGGCGAACCTATGGCACGGGTGCCACAGGTGGCACGCAAAGCCATTTCTGAGCGCACGCGAGGCATTGCCCTGTCAGCTCCAGCGTGCATGTGTGCGCTGGCCAGCTGATTTAGGCCCTCTTTTGAGGCCGTTTTTCACCCTCTGGAGGCTTCAGGGAAGCTCCTGAAGTCTCTGGAGGTGGGAGGGAGGCTGTTTTCACCCTCCCTAGGCTCCTAGAAAGCCTCTGGAGCCTGGGGAAGGTGAAAAAAGCGTGCCAAAAGCAGGGGGGTTGCGCACATATTATTACGGGAGTGGCACGGCCACCCACAACCCCCCTGCGCTCCCCCCCCACTTTTGGCACGCGAGCCAAAAAAGGTTCGCCATCACTGATCTATATACATAAAAGGCAAATATCACTCCCTCATCACAAAATCTCCACAACCGTAAAGCCTACAAACTTGAAATTTGGCACGTATGTTCCTCTTGGCTTCTAGGTGCTCACTAAAAAAGGATTTGGCAGCCCCCTTTCCCTGGGGTTCTGGAAAGCTGTCGAGATCTGGCTTTGATCCCTGGACTGGGATTGGTGTGTTAATGGCGTCCCTGTCTTGTGTTGATAGTATTGTTGTGGCTGTTTTTATTCCAGGATGTCCTCCTTCTTTTATGTTTTTTGATAGTTTTAACTCTGCAGATGGATTTTGTGAGCTGCCCAGAGTGCAAAGAGATTTCTCCTTGATTAACTCACAAATTCATTCATTCATTCACTCAATTTCAATGGCCGCCCATCACACACAATTGAGCAGCCAGCAATCATAAAATCAATTAAAACTAAATTCAACACAATAGGAAAAAAAACATACAAACAGCTGAGGAAAAAAACCCTAACCATAGATGTTAATACAACCAGGGCCCTGGTTGAATGATAAAAGAAGCCAGGAAATGCTTCTACAGTTCCTAATCAGTGTGTCAGACTAGCCTTCAAGATTTTGGACTGATACCCAAGTTGTTCTTGCTAGTTTGCTCTTCCCAAGTACAGGGAAGGGGTAGAGGTGGGGATTGACAGTTACAGCTATGCCTGGACCAGAGGTGGTATTCAGCCGGTTCTGACTGGTTCTGGAAAACCGGTAGTGGAAAATTTGAGTAGTTCGGAGAACCGGCAAATACCATCTCTGGCTGGCCCTGCCCCCATCTATTCTCTGCCTCCCGAGTCCCAGTTGATCAGCTGAGTCTTCTTGTATTGCCCTGCTCAGGAGAACGGAGCTGGAAAGCAGGTTAGTGGGGTGGGGAGGGAATGGGAATTTTACAGTATCCTTCCCCTGCCATGCCCACCAAGCCATGCCCAAGTCACCCCACACCCACAGAACTGGTAGTAAAAAATTTCGAATCCCACCATTGGCCTGGACACCCCTTTCCAAAGCCATCGCTGGGGAGGCTGTTGGCAAAGCAAGGAGAGGTTCTATTGCTCTGAGTAAAAAACATATAGACTGATCTCTATTTTTTATATATATAGGCACATATATTGAACAGAATGGAATACATTATTTGACCAAGCGTGATTAGACCCCTAAGGAATTTGTCTCGGGTACAGGAAACACTCAGTATACAGACAAAGCAGTAGAACAATATCAGGGAACATGGGAATAAAGAAGATAATAAGGAGAAATAATATCAGCCACGCTACAGAGGTTAATATACGCAGAGTCGACATTAGACAGCACTGAGAGAATTAAATGCTCAGCAGAATGATGGCACAAGGGTGGGGGGAAACCTGCCCCTGTGTCTAGTTGTTTTGGCATGCACACACACACACACACACACACACACACACACACACAAGTGTTTGCTTGCTGCTGGTTTGGCTATCAGCAGAGTTTCAGTATGACCTATTAATATATTGTAGCATCATATTATCTGAGTGCTCATCTGTTCTAAATCAGCAGGAGGCATCAATAGCAACCTTTCCCAATTAGAACATTCAGCCAAGAATAATTGAGGTAAAGATGACAAAGAATATCAATATTCTCTGCAGCTGATGGAAAACACTGCCGCTAGGCTGTTGATGGGAAATTTCCTTCATGTGGGGGGGCGGGGGGGGAGGTGGGCTGGCTCTCCTCTGATAGGACCAGGTCAAATCGCCTGTGCTGAGGTACCAAGGCCTGAGGTGCATCAAGACTCGATAATCGATGACCACCTTGGCCTCACGTAGAACCATAATCCCCTGGTCTGTAGATGGAAAGAAAAGCCTTGCTTCCAGGTATCCCGAATACGGGACCCCCTGTTTATAAAGAAGGTGCTGAGATGAGTGAGCTTTGAGTATGGGCTCAAGTCCATCTATTTGCCTCAGCTTTTGACCAGATTTTGGTGCCTGGACTTATAGCTTTGCTCTCATTGTTTAGAATGGCATTCTTCTGCTTTCATCTGCTCTTTTTCCTAGTCTTACTGGCAAATTTGTTGGCTCTTACTGTGGAATGGCTTTCAATCAGAAGAGTGGCTTTTTAAAAAAGAAATTAATAATTTATTATTAAATTTATTAAATTTATACCCGCCCTTCTCCTTGTTAGGACCCAGGGCGGCGCACAGGGATGTTAAAATACATACAAAATATATAAAATATATGAAATTTAAAATACTTACAAATGTAAGTAGAGGTGCCATGTGGGCAGTGAAAATATGGTAGAGTCCTTTATGCTTTGTTTATTTGTCCCAACTGTTGGGAGAAAGGTCCTTCTGGGTTCAGTTCCAAGTGGGGGAAAAGACACTGGAAACATGGAGCCTGTTTGGAAATATGGTTTTTTAATAGTGGACAGGATCACATGCCTTGAAGATGTTGGGTGAAGGGAAAGAAAAAGGGAAGAGATGCTGAGAGTCCCTGAGTTTTATGCCTTCTCTGGGCTTTTGAATTTGAGCTTGTATTCTGATTGGTTGTCGGACTCCCATGGGGCCATGCAAGGGCTGTACCTTGACTCCATGTTTGGTTGAGCCTTGCTGGGTAGTGATGTAATGAAAGGGCTTTGGGCAATTCCTATTATGGCTCTGCCTGAAGGAGGTAGATTTTTGTTATGTAGAATAAACTGGCTCAGGCCTTAATGGCCCATTGACAAAAGAGTGGGGGCTTAGTTTAGTTTAGCCTCCCTTTTTAGGGGGAATATTCTGTCCTTTTAATATTTCCTAAAATATTTTATTTTTCTAAGAGAGGGGTGGGTGCTAATTTCCCACACAACTATTTCTTCTGAAAGTTGGATGTTTGAGGGCAGCATACACATTAATTGGGTGCCATCCAGTTGGTATCAACTTTTAGAACCACATGCCTCTTTCCCTGAAAATAAGACAGGGTCTTATTTTCTTTTGATCCCCCAAAATAACCGTTTGGCCTTATTTTCGGGGAGGTCTTATTATTTTTGAGGGGGCAGGAGGCAGCGGGCGTGGTCACCTCATGGCGGCTGCTGTGTTGCGATATTTTTTGAGGAGGGCTTACTTTCAGGGGAGGACTTATTTTAGCAGATGCGCTCAAAAGCCCAATTGGACTTATTATCCGGAAAGGTCTTATATTCAGGGAAACAGGGTAGGTAGATTTTTTTACCCAGTTGATCTGTTCCCAACCTGTTTCTTCAGGGGTTCCGGGGTCGCACCCTTCACCCCTGTAATTAAGTCTTTCCGCCATGCTGCTGGTCCTCTCATCTTTTTATAACTCGCTGGAAAAGTTAAAACATTCTAACACTGGCAGCACCACATGTGAAATCAATTCATTCATGAGTTTGGCATGTTTTGCCTATCTAGGTATTGTGATCCATAAACCAGGGTTTGTCAGTTAGCAAACTGTTCTGACCCCCCTTACTGAGACTAATGACCTGACTGGCTGCTTGCCCGAACTGACCTTGAACAGACCTGAAGCCTCTGAAAATTGACTACAAATTAGAACTGCGACTCGACACAAAGACATCCAACTCTGCAAATTATTCGTTGTTCTCTGCAAGCTTTTCCTTCGCAGAGGCTTCCTTTTAAACCCTCTTGGGAGGGGCCAGTCATTTAGGCAGCTGGGACTAATTACCTCCTCCGAGTTTGTCTCTCCTGCAACTGACGCTGCCTTCTTTCAATCCGTCTTAACCTGACATCAGGAACAAACTGGCCTTGATCCTCCCCACTACTCCAAGACCCAGGTGCCTCCTGATGACCAGCTGGGCTCTCTGCTCTCTCAAGGTCGCCCTCCTCCTCCAGAGCAGACTCATAGGACTCCTCACTAGAGGAGTCCATCAGCAGCTCATCCGGAGCCGGCTGAGCCACAACAGCATACTATGTAAATCTAGCTGTCGTCTGTTCAATAAACCAGGGTTTATTGTTAATAGTTAAGTTCTCAATTTGATCAATGTGGAATTGGAGCAAAGATGCAGTTGGACTGTGAAAATTTCACTTCCCCCGTGATGGCTTGGCTTGCAAGTCGTATGAAAGGAAAATGCAAATGCGAATGGCTCCAGATTGGCAGAGCGTACCGGCCTCTGACTGAGAGCCCAAGAGGCAAGTAACATGCAAGCAATTGTTCCACAGATATGTAGGCTTTCTGATAAACTGTCTCAGAGTAGCTAATGGCAAAACAGGAAGCACTTAACTGAACAGCAGGCAGTGCCGATGAGCTAGCAGAAATGTGATGTATTGGAAGAGTGGTGGGAAGACCATCGCAAGAAGCGATTGACAAATCTCTTTTTCTGCCGTGCCCTGCACTCATCCGTCCTCTTTATTATTTTTTTCTCCTAGTGTGCTTTTCTGAATTGACAGCCAATGGCTGGAATTTGCCAGTTGCTGTTCTTGGGATCCATGCGTATCTCAGATGGCCCCATGCCACAGATGGAGAGAGCCCAATTCTTACATCCAGCTGCGCCATAATATCCTTTGCTCACTCTATCGTGCTGGGCGAACGTAGCTTTTTGCCAGGCTCGAAAATCGAAGACAGACACGTTGAGATTCTTCTAAGCAGTTTCCTTTGTTGTTCCTCTTCTGCAGACAGCATCTTGCCAAGCTAAAGCAGGCTGCTTGCACCATAAAACATACATACTCTAGGAGCTATTAGAGAGAAATCGTCTTAACTCTTTCCTGCACAAGGTTTGTAAACTACGCCGTACTTTTGCTCCTCTGGAATGCAGCCCCTCTGTCCTTGGAATCCAGACTACATTCCACCCCATTTTTAAATTTTGTGGTGATAGAGTTGGATTCAACATATTTGAACCCAGCCAGTAACAGTTTACTGCAAAACTGGAGGCAAAACTGGTCGAACAATGGCTTAGCCCAATGAATAAGCCAGGTTAATGGCCACCTAGACTGCCCAATCCATTCCCCCCCACTCAATGTTGCAGTCTTCTATTTTTCTGAGGTTGGGTGAGAGTGATAGGTCCTCAAGATGTGGGGCGCCAAGCTGGAAACTCTGCTAATTCTCCCATGAGACAACTTGACCAGAGGTGGTATTCAGCCAGTTCTGACAGTTCTGGTGAACCGGTAGCGGAAATTTTGAGTAGTTTGGAGAACTGGGAAATACCACCTCTGATTAGCTCCGCCCCCATCTATTTGCTACCTCCCGACTTCCAGCTGGTCAGAGTCGCAGTTGATTAGCTGGGTCTTCTTCTGTTGCCCTGCACAGGAGAATGGAGCTGGGAAGCAGGTTAGCGGGATAAGGAGAGAATGGGGATTTTACAGTAACCTTCCCCTGGAGTCAGATGGAAATGGAGATTTTACAGTATCCTTCCCCCAGGAGTGTGGGGGGGGGGGAAATGGAGATATTGTAGTATCCTTCCGCTGCCACGCCCACCAAGCCAAGCCAAGCCCAACCCACCAAGCCACGCCCACAGAACTAATCGTAAATTCTTTTGAATCCCACCGCTGATCTTGACCATCAAAGTTGCATGCTGTTCATCTGATGTACCTTGGAGTTTAGACCTGGGTCTTGGCGGTCAAAGCAAGCGTTCATTTGCCATCTTGATGGCATTCCCTGGAGTCTTTTCTAGCCCCAAAGCCCCAAATCTCAGTCGTCTTTTTAACCCACTTTTTCAATGTCTGACTTTCACTGAAAGCGTCACCAGGAAAATTACGGCTTGCACGATTTTAATCTTTATAAGGCCTAGACCCCCTCAAGACATCTGCATCTCTTTTCCAAGGCCTTCATGGCTGCCCTACCAAACATTCGTTTTTGAGGCATATTTCTTGGCTGCTGGTTGCTTTATTGTTGATATTCACTCCTAAGAGGTAGAAGTTCTCCACTATTTCAATAGCTTCATTCTTCATTCCTTGACACTTGTCTGTGGTAACTGAGTCATAACTCAACGGGAGGGGACAGCTGATTTTGGTACCTAGACTCAATTCCGTTGTTCTTTGAGAACTGAGGTGAATGGAAGACGAGATTGTTAGGAGTATACTCCTAGTGTTGGGTAGGTAATATATATATACCATGACGACAAATGGTCTTTGTTGCTTTAAAGCAGTGGTGTCCAAACTTTTTTCAAAGAGGGCCAGATTGGATGAAGTGAACATGGTGGAGGGCCGAACATTTTTCCGAATGTTCTTTGAACCATTACAATTAAATGCAAATAAATTATTTTATGCCAAGTTAATTGCAAATGACATACTTTTCATTTCATAACATTAAGATCAACTGACAGTTGAGTTTTCACAATGTATTGAAAATAAATTTTTAAAAAACGTACCTACCTCTTTCTTTCTTTCTTCCTCTCTCTCTCTCCATTTCTCTCGCTCTTTCTCTCTTTCTTTCTCTCTCTCTCTCTTTTTCTCTTTTTCTCTTTCTTTCTGTCTCTCTTTCTCTCTCTCTTTCTCTCTCTCTCTCTCTCTTTCTTCCTCTCTCCATTTCTCTCTCTCTCTCTCTTTCTCTCTTTTTCTCTTTCTTTCTGTCTCCCTTTCTCTCTCACTCTCTCTCTCTTTCTCTCTTTCTTCCTCTCTCTCTCTCTCTCCATTTCTTTCTCTCTCTCTCTCTCTTTCTTTCTGTCTCTCTTTCTTTCTTTCTCTCTCTCTCTTTCTTTCTTTCCCTTTTTCTCTCTGTCTCTTTCTTTCTCTCTTTTTCTCTTTCTTTCTGTCTCTCTGTCTCTTTCTCTTTCTCTCTCTCTCTCTTTCTCTTTCTCTCTTTCTCTCTGTCACTCTGTGTGTGTGTGTGTCTGTCTGTCTGTCTGTCTGTCACTCACTTAATCAGTCTCTATCTATCTGTCTCTCCCTCCCTCTCTCTGTCTCTCCCTGTCTCTGTGTGTGTCACTCTCTGATTCTCTTCCTCCCTCCCTCTGTATGTCTGTCTCTCCCTCTTTCCCCGTCTGTCTCCGATTCAATCCGATTCCGATTCATTCTCTATTTGTATCTCTCTCCGTCTCTCTCCCTCCCTCTCTTTCTCTCTGTCTCTGTCTGTCTCTCTGTCTTTCCCTCCCTCCCCTTCTGTCTCTCTCTGTGTCTGTCAGTCACTCCCTCGCCACTCGCAGCGGGCGAGGGAGCAGGCGGGGTGAACACCCAAGGCTACCGTCATCTTAAGCACCACCGAGGCTGTCGCCCGGCAGGGGCGTCAGGCAGGGAAGCCGGTCGCGTCTCCATCACGGTTCCTTCCGGCAGGCACCACGGCTTACGTTCTGAGGCCGCGCGTCCGTCTTCCCTGCCTGACGCCCCTGCCGGGCGACCTTGTGCGGCGGGAGCTTCACGTTCTGGGGCTGCGTGGCTGGGAGGGAGGTGAACGCGCCAAGCGGACGTTCTGGGGCCGCGCGTTCACCTCTCTCCCAGCTTCGCAGCCCCAGAATGTGCAGCGATGGAGGCGCGACCGGCTTCCCTGCCTGACGCCCCTGCCAGGTGACCTTGTGCGGCGGGAGCTGCACGTTCTGGGGCTGCGTGGCTGGGAGGGAGGTGAACGCGCCAAGCGGACGTTCTGGGGCCGCATGTTCACCTCTCTCCCAGCTTCGCAGCCCCAGAATGTGCAGCGATGGGGGCGCGACCGGCTTCCCTGCCTGACGCCCCTGCCGGGTGACCTTGTGCGGCGGGAGCTGCACGTTCTGGGGCTGCGTGGCTGGGAGGGAGGTGAACGTGCCAAGCGGACGTTCTGGGGCCGCGCGTTCACCTCCCTCCCAGCTTCACAGCCCCAGAACGTGCAGCGATGGAGGCGCGACCGGCTTCCCTGCCTGATGCCCCTGCCGGGCGACAGCCTCGGTGGTGCTTAAGATGATGGTAGCCTTGGGTCCTCACCCCGCCTGCTCCCTCGCCCGCTGCGCGAGGAAGCGTCCGTAACCTCCGTCCACCTCCCTCCCAGCCACACAGCCCCAGAGACAGAGGGAGGAAGGGAGGGCCACATTTACACAGAGCAGGGAGGGCTGTTGGAGGGCCGTATTAAACCGACCCCCGGGCCGCAAATGGCCCCCGGGCCGGACTTTGGACATGCCTGCTTTAAAGGTTTGAATGTAATCAGCAGCTGTAATTATCTCCACAATAAGAGGAAGTCAGGGGAGCTCATTCTCTCTCTCTGCTCCATCTTTCTCTGTTTTGCTTGCTTGCTGATATTGACTGACTGATTGATTTTTTATTTATTTATTTATTTTATTAAATTTATACCCCGCCCTTCTCCTTGTTAGGACGAAGGAAGAATCGTGAATTGCGACTGTAAGCAATTGCTTGTTTGTTAAGGACTTTGTTTGATTTGATATCTCCTATCACTGCTTGTGAAGCAGTAGTTTAGTTTTACACACCAGTAAAGCTACTTGTTTTTTACTAACAGTGTCGGAGACTCTATTCGTGTGTCTACTAGCAATGGGTTTTCTCTAGCTGCACATCCTGCTGCACAACTTTCTGTCTCCCAAAGGAGAGATCCCCAACAGAGATGTGTGCTTAGTTTATTCTGAGCCACTGAGGAGACGATTGCACATTAACCGCAACTGCTTTATTGAACTCAACCAGTCACAAGAACAAATTCAGAGCCTCTGACAGCTTTTTATACCGGAGCTGTCAGAGTAACAACCAATCATCTATTCGCGATTCTCCTGCCAGCCGGCTGCCGCGTTATAGCCAATGGGGAGTTGCTTCTTTCCTTGACTGACACCACGGGAGGACTTAACAGTGGTCAGCAGTGGTATTCACTTACCTCCCCCACCGGTTCGCAAATGTGAATGCATGTGCCACGTCTGCACCCGACGTGGCTCCCTACTGGTAGGGTTCAGCCGAATAGGTAGTAACTCCGGCAGACACGTGACCATACCGCTTCTATCCTGGGTGGCACCACCTTGATTTTCTGTTCTGCACATGCGCAGAACAATCTTCATTGGGAAAAAATGTACTTTTTTCCTTTTTAAATGTGCGCATGCGCAGATCGTTTTAAGTGAAAATGTGCATGTGTGCAGAGCAAATTTTTTCATGTGCCAAATCGGTAGTAATGGTGGTAGGAACCCACCCCTGGTCTGCACATGCACACCACCTTCTGCAAATGTGCAGCATAATGGCTGGGGAATTGCAATATGCAATATGCAATATGCAATAGCAGAGTTGGAAGGGACCTGGGAGGTCTAGTCCAACCCCCCATCTAAGCAGGAAGCCCTATACCCATGATGGTGAACCTATGGCACGGGTGCTACAGGTGGCACGCAAAGCCATTTCTGAGGGCACGCAAGGTGTTGCCCTGTCAGCTCCAGCGCACATGAGCATGCTGGCCAGCTGATTTTTGGCTTTGATTTTCAGCCATTTTTTACCCTTTTGAAACCTCCAGAGGGAGAAAAATGGCCCAACAGGCAACCTGGAAGTCCCTTCCTGAACTTCCAGTTTGTGTGTTGGGCCTTTTCTCCCCTCCCCAGGCTCCTAGAAAGCCTCTGGAGCCTTGGTAAGGGCGAAAACTGGACCTACCAGGCAAAAATGGCCTCCCCCCTCTGGGGGAGGCCATTTCTGCCCTCCTCAGACTCCAGAAAAGCCATGTGTACATGTGCTGGACAGCAGGGGGTGTCACACATGTATTCTCAGGGGGCATGGCATGGTAGGCATCAAATTATGGGGGGTGGGCACACAAGTGTGCACAATAGCGTGAGCGTGTGTGCTTTTGGCACCCAAGGCAAAAAAGGTTTGCCATCCCTGCCCTATACCGTTTCAGACAAATGGCTATCCAACATCCTCTTAAGGACTTCCAGTGTTGGGGCATTCACAGTTGAAGTCAACAAATGGTTGAGAAACACTCGTTTAGAGAAACCCTCTCTTGCTTTTAGCCTGTGTTCAATTAACTTTCCATCAGCAATCAACGACCAGTTCAGTACTTTCTCCCCAGCCCAGATGCCATCCATCGGCGGGGAGCAATGTGCCAGGTGATTTGGGGTGCTATGAACAAGGGGAACCTTTCTCTCTCTGTGTGTCACCCTCCTTTTCCCCTCGCTTTCTCGTGTGCATTTTAGTCCCTCTTTTCTTTCTCTTCCATCAGCCTCTTCCCCACTTCAACTGACTGCCCGGGAACAAATCATTGCTTCAGCCAAAGGTTTGGATTGATTCTGGCAGAGGCTGTTTGAAATTGAGCCAAAGTCTCATAAAATCTCCAGTCCCGTCCTTGTCAGTTATTTAGTGCCTCAAAAAGTAACTAAAGTCATTCTTAAGTCAAAGGTGGACACCTCTGTGTAGTTTTTCTTGGCAGCCGAGTAGAAGTGGCTTGCCGTTGCTGTGTTTGGGGGGAGTACCCGCCTCCTTGGTATCATCTCCAATCCCAGGGTTTCTGAGTGGCCTTCCATCCAAATACTAGTTATGTCTGCCATGCTGTACTTTATACACGCAAACACACATCAGTCAATCCCTCTTCGCTCAGCCAAGCCTACAAAATCGCGGTTGTCGTGGGGAAAATAGAGGGAGGGATCATTATGTACACTGCCTTGAGTTGCACAAAGTAGGATATATACTTTTATTTATTTATTATTTATTATTTATTATTTTATTTATTAATTATATTTATACCCCGCCCTTCTCCAAGCGGACCCAGGATACAGTACATTTGGTGCTGGGGAAGACTCCTGTGAGTCCCTTGGACTGCAAGGCGATCCAACCGGTCAGTCCTAGAGGAGATCAACCCTGCCTGCTCTTTAGAAGGCCGGATCCTGAAGAGGAACTTTGGCCACCTAATGTGAAGGAAGGACTCCCTGGAGAAGAGCCTCATGCTGGGAAAGATGGAGGGCAAAAGAAGAAGAAGGGGGACGGCAGAGAATGAGATGGCTGGATGGAGTCACCGAAGCAGCAGACGTGAACTTCAATGGATTCCAGAGGATGGTGGGGGACAGGAAGGCCTGGAGGAACGTTGTCCATGGGGTCGCGATGGGTCAGACATGACTTCGCAACTTACAATAACAATAGACTTCTAATAAATAGGTTAAAAGTAGTCCTTGACTTAACCACCGCAATTGAGACCAGAAATCCCATTGCTGAGCAAAGGTGCCTACACTACTATTAGAGTACAGAGAGTTTATGATGGCTAGAGATTTAGGAATCCCTGGGCTAGATCTTTAATCTCATTCATGTGTACCCCTCTCTTGCGCAGAACTAAAAAAAAAAAAAAAGGGTGGCTGCGGGTTCTGCGACTCAGGTGGGCATACCACTACCGGTTTGGCCGAACCGGTACCGGTAGGAACCCACCTCTGGCATGTATGTATATGTGTGTATGCTTATGTGAGAATATTAACCACTGGAATTGTATTTCGAGGGAGGGCAAGAGCTGAACTATCTGAAAAGTCTTCCTGCATTGAAATGGCAGGTTTTGTTACCGAAGGCACAGAATCCCTTCAAAACAGACCCCAAAGGGGGAGAGAGTTGTAATGACACGAGTCTCTCTCTGATCATCTGATTCTTTTTGACTCTTCTCTCCTTTGATGTTGACATAAAGCTGATGAAAAAAAATGAATGGTTGCCAGGAAGCCCGACTGCAGTCTTTGATTCTCTGCTCCGAAGGAATCGTGACATGGTCTTTCCACCCTTTGCTGCTCAGATTTGGGGTAGGGTGGGGGAAGATTTCAACTCCCAGATCCCTAGGCGCAGTGCTCCTTATTGTAAAACCATGTTTCTCAACCTTGCCCACTTTATGATGTGTGGACTTCCACTCCCAGAACTCCCCAGCCAGCAGAGCTTAGCAATCACATCATTTACTTAACAACTGAAGTGATTTGCTTAACAACCATGGTAAAAAAAAAAAAGGTCATAAAATTGGGTGCAATACATCACATCCAAGTTGCATAGCTGGCTGGGGGATTCTGGGAGTTGAAGTACACACAAGCTGGTTGGGAAGGCAGCACAGGGGATCCGGTGACCTTGGAAGGGGCTGTAACCATTGTTGAAGCATGCCAGTTTACCAAGCGGCTGCATTCTGATCACATGACTAGGGCAATGCTGGTCGTGAGTGCAAGGGCCGCTCATAAATCACTATTTTCAAACAGTCACTAAACAAGTTGTTATAAGCGGAGGACTACCTGTAATAGGAAATGGGATAGCAAAGTTGTGGTTGCCCCAAAGGGGTTTTTTTCAAGAAGCCACCGGACTTTCTGGTTTTTCCTTTGAAGACATTTCGCTTCTCATCCAAAAAGCTTCTTCAGCTCTGACTGGATGGAATGGAAGGATTGATACTCCTTGCAGACAGCTGGTCATTTGCGTCCTTTTAGCGAGTTGTTAAGGTCACCTGGAGATTTAACTGTGTATAAATCCTTCCATTCCTCACCATCCGGTCAAAGCTGAAGAAGCTTCTTGGATGAGAAGCAAAACATCTTCAAAGAAAAACCAGAAAGTCCAGTTGGAAAAAAAAAAAAAAGCTCCTTTGGGACTACTATGATCTGGAAGACTGAGAATCTCCACAGACAAAGCTGTGGTAGGTTTTTCCACTCCAACCGTCTGGAGAGAATTCCCTCCTACGAAAGCGATTCCCCCTTCCCACCCGCTTCCTTTCCACAGCTGCCTTGTTGCTCCTCCCCCTGAAGACAATATCCCAATTTACATCTGATTAATTAAACCGCCTACGCCAAGAGCCCTCCCCAGGCGCTCCTTTGTTTATTAACCTTCCATTGTTCTGCGGTTAATGGTAGATTCAAGGCAGGGAAGTGAGGGGGGAGGGAGGCAAGGAGCAGGAGATCAAAAATAATGACTCTTAGAAACGAAGGCAAGCGAAAAATGCAATCTGCTTTCATCCCCTTTAACAAGTTCCTGGTCTACCTCGCTTGGAGGAGTGGAGGGGATGGTGGGAAGAAAGGAACAGGAGAGAGGGAAAATATTTTGTTGGATTTGCTTTGAGTTGTTGTTGTTAGTTGAGGAGTTATGTCCGACCCATTGTGACCCCATGGACAATGTTCCTCCAGGCCTTCCTGTCCTCTACCATCCTCTGGAGTCCATTGAAGCTCACGCCGACTGCTTCAGTGACTCCATCCAGCCACTTCATTCTCTGTCATCCCCTTCTTCTTTTGCCCTCCATCTTTCCCAGCATGAGGCTCTTCTCCAGGGACTCCTTCCTTCTCATTAGGAGGCCAAAACATTTGAGTTTCCTCTTCAGGATCTGGCCTTCTAAAGAGCAGTCAGGGTGGATCTCCTCCAGGACTGACCGGTTGGATGGCCTTGCAGTCCAAGACGATCAAACTTTTGCTATAGGTTAGGAAGGCATAAATACAGAATAGATAAATAAATCAAAACTGTTTTTCATATTTGGGGAGGAGGCTGTGTTGAGTCAGATTGACGTACGACCCCAACGGAGGCCAACATTTCTGTTGCTAAGCGAGATAGTTGCTAAGTGAGTTTTGCCCCATTTTTAAAACCTTTCTAGCCACCGTTGCTAAGTGAGTCACTGCAGTTAGGTTAATAACAGCTGGCTTCTCCATTGAATTTACTTGTCAGAAAAGGTGATCGCTTGACCCCAAGGCCCTGCAACCATTATAAATAACACTCCCGTTGCCAAGTGTCCAAATTTTGATCGTGGGACCACTGGGATGCTGCAACAGTTGTAAGGGTGAAAAATAGTTATAAGTGATTTTTTTTTTTTTAGTGTTGTCCTGACTTCAAGTGGTCTCTGAATGAATGGTTGTAAGTTGAGGGTTACCTTTATAATGTGTTAACAACTAGCAGTGTCCAGTGTTCTTGCTTGCCTGCCAGGACACATCTGGATAAATGTTTTGCATAATTTTAGACAACCCACGTGCCCCTTGGTTTGCCTCTTTGTTGCTTGGTTCTCATCTCATCACTCACAGAGTAACAAACATGGCCTCCAAATCACATGCTGTTTAGTTAAATAAGCTTACAACAAGCCTTGGTTATAAATGGTTTAAACCAGAGGTTCCCAAACTTGGCAACTTTAAGACTTGTAGACTTCAACTCCCAGATTTATTTATTTATTTTATTTTTTATTTTTCATACTTATATCCCGCACCCATCTCCCACAGAGGGACCCGGGGCGGCGCACAGGAGAATTAAAAACAACTACAAATATACAAAATATTATAAATTATCCTAAAACAACATTAAACTCAAAACCCTGTGCTAAAACATAATTAAAATCCCACTAATTAAAACTTTGGCAAACTAATACTTAGTCGGTATAGGGTGGTTCACGCCAGGCCGGCTAGGTGGAAAAAATGTGTTTTTAAGCGCTGGCGGAAAAGGCGGAGGTCCGAGGTGATGCGGAGTTCAGGAGGCAGGTCGTTCCAGAGGGTTGGGCCCACCACAGAGAAGGCCCTTCCCCTGGGCGTCGCCAACCGGCATTGCCTGGCCGATGGCACCCGGAGAAGACCCTCTCTATGGAAGCGGATCGGTCAAAGGGATGTATGGGGCAACAGATTTCTGGGAGTTGAAGTCCACAAGTCTTAAAGTTGCCAAGTTTGGGAACCTCTGGTTTAAACTGCTCTTCTCTGACTGTTGTTTGCTCTGCAATCAGGTTTGATTAACAGATTAACAGAGTTGGAAGGGACCTTGCAGGTCATCTAGTCCAACCCCCTGCCCAAGCATCTGTCTCTCTACCTAGGATTGAACTCACAACCTCCTGATTGGGAGGCGAGAGCTCCACCTCTAGGCCACAGCATCAGATGTGGGACTGATTATCATACTATACAGTAACCAGTGGTGGGATTCAAAATATTTTTACTACCAGTTCTGTGGGTGTGGCTTTGTGGGTGTGGCAGGGGAAGGATACTGCAAAATCCCCATTCCCTCCCCACTCTCAAAAGTTCCGCTACCGGTTCTCCAGAACCTGTCAGAACTGGCTGCATACCACCTCTGATGGTAACCAGTAGTATACAGTAGGGATGCAGTGGCTCAGTGGCTAAGACGCTGAGCTTGTTGATCAGAAGGTCTGCAGTTTGGCGGTTCGAATCCCTAGTGCCATGTAATGGAGTGAGCTCGTCCCAGCACGGAGACAGTGCTGGGTCTTCGGCTTTGAAATGGAGATAAGCACCCCCCCTAGAGTCAGGAACGTCTAGCACATATGTGTGAGGCGAGGGGAACCTTTACCCAGTGGCGTAGCGTGGGTTGTCAGCACCCGGGGCAAGGCAAGTAATTTGCGCCCCCTAACCCGTGGATCAAAAGAGGTCAAAAGAGGATGGGGGCTTTTTTTTGTTTGTTTTTTTGTTAAAGCCCCGGGTGGGTCGTGGGCATGACACACCTCAGAGGCTTGCTCTTTTCTGGCTTCCCCCTTTCCCTGCAGAGAAGTGCAAAACTAGACCAAGCCTCGCCTAAGAGATGTTGCTGGGAACCCGCCAACCCCCGGACGCCCTCTTCTTCACCCGCCCTTTTCCCCGAGCTGCGAAGACTCCCCTCAGCCATTCAAGGCCTAATTTAACCTCGCTAGAGAGACCTAGGAAGACCGGGAAAGGGGAGGGGGGGGCGTCTGAATCCCTGCTGCAGGCCTTGCTATTCTAAATTAACCCCTCCCCTCCTCCTCGGGCAGCCCTGAGGAGAGCGGCGGCAGAGTGGGGAAAGCGCGAGCGAGTGAGCGAGCGAGCAAACGGGCGAGCAGGCAAGAGGGGCTGTGGAAAGGAGGGGAGGAGGCGGGGGGTTACCTGCAGAGCGTCGGGGAGCTTGCTGCTTTCTCCTCGGCATGCTGGTGTTGCTGCCGTCTCTTCAGCCGCCCTCCTCCTCCCCCTCCCCCCTCAGCCGCCGCTGGAGAGTTTCCGCACGGGACTCTTCCAATCCCCACTCTTTTCATGCAGAAACAAACAAGACACACAAGACTAACAAAAATGGGGGGGTGGGAGGAAGGGATGGGGAAAGGGAGCAGCAGCCCAAGGGCTTCTTCTGCCACTTCCAAGGCCGCTTGGGGGGAGCCGGCGGGAGGGGCGGGGGATCCCAGCCCCTCCTCATTCCCTCCCACTTGGGGAAGGGAGCCCATCCAAATCGAGGGGGAAAGATTTGCGCTTTGAAACAGCGGAGAAACTTCCTTCTGCCTCCCCCTCCCCAATTTATCTCTTCTTTCCTCTCTTTCTTCTTCTTTCTCTTTCTCTCTCTCTCTCTCTTTGCCAACGGGCGCCCCCCTCCTCTTCCCCCCCCCTCCCCGTGCCGCCTCCTCCTCCTCCTCCTCTTTTCCCTCCCTCCTTCCCCCCACTCTCCCATAGCTTTGGCGTGCTCGCTGCGTCGGGAAGGAAAGGAAAGGCGCTCCTTGCAACAATTTGGATTTTTTTGCGTTTTGCTTTTCATTGTCCCCCCCCCCCCCAAAGCCAAAACTGTTGCAAAAGAAGCTCTGACAGCTCCGAGCCCAGCGCCATCCGTCGAGCCGCGCCGGGGATCAAACGCGGGTTTTGAAGTGTTTAAATGTATTATTCATGCCGCCCAAGAGATGCCATCTAGGGGGCTTTTTGGATTGGGCAGGGGGCTGCCCGAGCGCGCCCCCCCAGATGTTGCGCCCGGTGCGGCCGGCACCCCCTGCACCCCCCACGCTACGCCTCTGCCTTTACCTTTATACAGTAATCTGGTTTATGGTATCACAAACTTGTTTTATTTGCTGTGGGTGACTGTCTTATCCCATGGCACCACTAGGTGGCAGCACCAAGCTAATCTTGGCTGATCCAGAGAGCTAAGCAGGACCAGCTTTGGTTAAAAACTGGATGGGGGAATAATCAGAAAAACCCACACTGGAGATTGGAGGGAAAAACAACAACCAGAAGAGAGCAGTAAAAAAAATTTTTTTGGCATATTTGAAGGTACCTTTATTGACACCATAGTTTTGGTTTTGCTGTGGCTGCTAATAAGCACTGATGATGTTACCTAGTTTGGCTAATGAAACGTCTGTAGGAAAACATCCAAGGTCAGGGAGCACCAAGGACCTCTCATATGTGGCTACTGCATGTTTCTGCCTTAAAGCAGGGGTCTCCAACCTTTGCAACTTTAAGTCTGAAGGACTTCAGCTCCCAGACTTCTCCAGCCAGCAAAGCTGTCACTGTCAGGGCCTGGGCCAGGGGTCTCAAAGCTGGCTGGAGAAGTCTGGGAGCTGAAGTCCTTCAGACTTAAAGTTGCAAAGGTTGGAGACCCCTGCCTTAAAGAATTGCAGGCAAGGGCTACAGAGACCTGCACAGACAGGCTCCTGTGGGCTCTCAAGCTCACAGGCATTTGGGCCTCGGATCCAAAATGCTGCACAACCTATTACAGTTGGGAGATTGGTTTGGCACGTAAAGTATATTTTGTTAATAAATGATACATTATACCAATGGAAGATGATCCGTTGGCACTTCCGTGGGAGACGAAGTACCAGATTGAATGGAGGTCTGGTCAGATTGATTTTGGCACCACAGGAGCGAGGGAGCCGGCCACAAGGCAGAAGCCAACCAGCTGGGCTTCTGAGCAAAGCAGATTAGGAGGATTAAAAAAAAAAGATGAAAAAGAATGTGGACGGCCTTCATGGGCATCTAAGACTGCCCTGCTAGAACAAGGGGCGGACATGCACCTGTTGCTTTACACCTGCCTGGCCTCGGGTTGAGGGCATGCCGGCCATATAGGAAGCCTGGTATACAGGTAGCCTTCAACTGCGCTCAAATTTATGTTGCTGTTTTGACCCAGGCTTCCCAAGAGCATGAAGCAAGCTCCTTGTCCTGACAAAAAAAACCCTTTAAAAGCTAAATGACCAGTAATTCATAAAACACGATGTGGACCTTTCTACATACCTTCATGGCTCTCAGACGGCCGTTACATTTCTAGATATTTCTCTCTCATTTCCAAAAGATCCGTAGATGTCAGGTTTTTCCAAGGGATCCTGTTTTTAAAGATCTCCGTCTCCCTTACAAAGATTCCTAAGATGGCTAAATGATGGAGCTCAGCCATAACTAGGATATAACACCTCTGCAGAATGCATTGCAGGGCTGGGGCTTTCTTCCAGGGTTTCGCAGGTGGCGCTGATACCTGCGCGCAAGTTCTGAACTGATTTAAATTCAGCTAAGATTAAATGGAGTTGAGGGGATGATGCCGTGCAGTGGCCTATTGACTGTTTTTCTCCTATCTTATTAAAAAAAGCAACTGTATTGAGGGAGCATTGCTAGATTATGCTCTGTTGGACTGGCACCGTTCTTTATATGTTTCAGTCTCCAGTCCCCTAATCATCTTTGTTGCTCTTCTCTGCACTTTCTAGAGTCTCCACATCTTTTCTACATCGTGGCGACCAAAACTGAATGCAGGATTCCAAGCGTGGCCTTCCCAAGGCCCTATAAAGTGGTATTAACACTTCTTTCCAGGTAGGGGACGCATTGGAAATTTCAGGTGTGGCTTGCTATTCTTTCCCCAATGGATGACAACCCCCACCCCCACCCCCAGGCCCCGTTCTTCATCTTTTTCTCTGATAGGTGAGCACACAGTCCTTCTAGCCCCGGCGATGGTTGGCAGCTACCTGCTGTTTTAATTTTCTAAGAATGACGCAGAACCGATCAGAAGCTCAGAAGGCTCCTTGAGAAAAAGAGCGAGGATGCTAGAGATGAAAATTGTCTTGGCAACTTCCTGGCTTTCCACTTAATTTATTTCCACTTAATTTATTCTTTAATCAATAGACTTTAGACAAATGTAAACACTGGGTGGGGGAAAGAGCCTGAAAAACACCACGTTAAAAAAAGCGCTTGCTCTTATTACTAGTCTGGGAGGGGGAAGTCGGCTAGAGCAGGGGTGTCAAACTCAAGGCCCATGGGCTGGATCCGGCCCACGAGGTGCTTAGATCTGGCCTGAAGGGCCACCCTGGAAACAGTGAAGAACTGTTCCCGAGTGCTCTGCCAGCGAAAACCAGCTCCCAAGTTTCGTTTCCAGCTGCGACAGCCTCCTGCAATCCTCTGCCAGCAAAAACGGAGCTCGGGAGGGCCACATGCGGCTCTCCCAAGCTCCATTTTCACTGACAGAGGGTTGCAGGAGGCTGTCGCAGCTGGAAATGGAACTCGGGAGTCAGTTTTCACTGGTACAGCACTCATGCTGCCACAGGTGCTCCCAATATGAGTGATTCTGGCCATGCTCCCCCACTCCCCCCGAGGTCAAACACAATCAGTGGTGGGTTGCTGCCGGTCCTGACAGGTACGGTTGTACTGGTAGTGGCCTGGAGCAGCTGAGAGCATACTGGTATGGTGGCTCGTTTGGCCTACCCACCCACCCGCCCGCCTGCACTCTATAGCTGTAATTAATGCCAAAAGGTGCACTGCGCATGCATGTGCACACCCTGACAAGCAGCTGGGTGTCGCAGGAGCAGTGGATTGCACAGGCGTGTGCAGCACAAGTCAGGCCCATGCACAGCACACATCAGGATCATGCACGGACAAACCACAATCAGGGTACCGGTAGCGACAGTAAGAGGGACCCACCGTTGAACACAATCCTGATGTGGCCCTCAGTGGAATGGAGTTTGACACCCCTGGGCTAGAGCAGGGGTCTCCAACCTTTGCAACTTTAAGTCTGAAGGACTTCAGCTCCCAGAATTCTCCAGCCAGCTTTGGGAGCTGAAGTCCTTCAGACTTAAAGTTGCAAAGGTTGGAGACCTCTGGGCTAGAGGAAATAAAGGGAAGGAAGTCTCGGCAAGGAGAGATCCTGAAAGGTTTTGATGCAAGGACAAGATTTGTTTGCTGTCAATGGAAGAGCAATCCATTTATACCTCCGGGGAAGGGTGGGGGGAAGCTCCCCCACAGCCAGGATCCCAAACGTTCAAAGCCTCGGCTCAAATGGCGGACCTGCGCAGGCGAGAGAGTGATTTGGAGCTTTTCCTGGCTCCCTCAAGCCGTGACATTTTTATTTAATTCCTTTTCATTTTATCCAATTGCACAGTTTGGATATTCTACCTCAGAGGAAGTATTTTCCTTCCAATGAGACTTCGTCGGCTGCCTCGCTTCCAGCTCACGTTACCGCCGACGTGTGTGCAGGGAGAATTATCTTCCCCTGGCAGAACAGACTAATTGTTCCTACTTCTTTAATGGATTAGAGCGTACAACTGGAGATAACTGGCCGAGTTTGGAAGCCGGGCTCCTTTGTGATTGTGAGATGTTATCGATGGTGGAAACTTTATTTCGGATTTCACTCTCCTGGGGTCCTCTAGATCAGGGGTCTCCAACCTTTGCAACTTTAAGTCTGAAGGACTTCAACTCCCAGAATTCTCCAGCCAGCAAAGGTGGCTGGAGAATTCTGGGAGTTGAAGTCCTTCAGACCTAAAGTTGCAAAGGTTGGAGACCCCTGCTCTAGATGTGTGTGGGACCAGAACGCCCTACTTGCATCTACTCACAAAACAATCTTGCCTTGGCAACAACTTTTATCCTAGTGTGCCCCATTGTTCCGGCCTGTCGGCCGCTGGCCCCTCCAGCAGCCGAATCAGAGGAGGAGGAGAAGGCATGGGAGTCAGGGTCAGCATTAAGGCAACCTGAGAGCTCCTAGAGCAGCGATGGCGAATCTTTTTGGGCTCGCGTGCCATAAGAGAGGGGAGCGTAGTGGGGTCGTGCACCGGCCTGCCACACCCATAATGCAATGTGCGACCCTCCCAGAGTGCATGCATGCATAATAGGCATGACCCCCTCTTTTGCATGCTTTTTTCATCCTCCCCAGGCTCCAGCGGCTTTATAGAAGCCTTGGGAGGGCGAAAACAGCCTCCGCCCCCCACTAGAGGCCCTCCAGAGGCTTCAGGAGCTTCCCTGAAGCCTCCAGAGCGCAAAAAAACGGCCCTATGAACAAACCGGAAGTGACTTCTGGTTTGCTCGTAGGGCCGTTTTTAGTCCTCCAGATGCTTCGGGGACCTTCAGGAGGCTTCCCTGAAGGCTCCGGAGGACTAAAAACGACCCTACGAGCAAACCAGAAGTCACCGGAAGAATCTCCATAGACATCACAAGTGGTGTTTTCCATCTTGTGCCTCCCTCAATTCTTTGGAAGTGAGGAACCTTCTCTCTGGTTCCTACAGTCTGTGATGGAGAGGTCCTCTCACTTCCAGTTACTGCTCACTGCCTTCTACTTTTTTTCAAGTTCATTCATGATGACGGTGATGATGATGAGGTGTCTTGGGTGCAACCCAGGGGTGGAGAATTGGTAGCGGAAATTTTGAATAGTTCGAAGAACCGGCAAATGCCACCTCTGGCTGGTCCCAGAGTGGGGAGGGAATGGGGATTTTGCAGTATCTTTCCCCTGTCATGCCCACCAATCCACACCCACCAATCCACGCCACGCCACGCCCACCAAGCCACGCCCACAGAACCAATAGTAAAAACAATTGAATTTCACTACTGGTGCAACCCTAAAACATCTGGAGAACCATCTTAACATCATCGGCATTGACAAAATCACCACCAGTCAATTTCAAAAAGCAGCTTCCCTCTGAACAGCTTACATCTTGTGACGATACCTTTAGTGCCAAATAGCCACATCTGACTATCCCAGGTCCTTGGGAAGGACTCGATAGGTGGACACAAATGCCAAATCCAGAGCAAACATCTGACTGACCATGCAACGAATCACAATAGTTATGGGTTAGCCATTAGGGCATACCAGAATACAAAAGGTAAAATAAGAACAATAAAAGACCATGTGTTACCAAATAAAGTAAAAGGCTAACTAAAAGAATATGCAAATCATACATTGTTTCTCTCCCCCCACCCCAGCGGTGGGTTTCAAAATTTTTCTGTAGGTGTGGCTTGCTTTGTGGGAGTGGCTTGCTGGCCATGTGATCGGGTGGGAGTGGCTTGCTGGTCATGTGACCAGGTGGGAGTGGCTTGCCGGCCATGTGACTGGGTGGGAGTGGCTTGCCGGCCATGTGACTGGGTGGGCATGGCCAACTTGTAAAATGTGGTGAAACTCACTTAACAACGCTCTTGCTTAGCAACCAAAATGTTGGCTTAGGAACTCTGGCATTGAAGCACGCAAGTCTTAAAGCTGTCAAGTTACAAGACCCTTGTACCCCTAACCCTTTAGGAAAAAGAAGCCTAGGGGTGTTCAACTCGACAGCTTTAAGAATTCCTCCTCTCGCTCTTCCTCTTGATGATGTGGGGACAGGCGGGGAGAGGGAGCTGGAACCGGTTATAACCGGCACTGTAGATTTGTGGAACCTCTTCTATAGAAGAGGCTAGAACTGGCAGGAACCCACCCCTGCCGCCCCACACTACAATTTACCCCAGTCAGACCCACATATGCAATTCTTAGCTTTACTCTTTTGTTCAGATAAAGAGCCGTGATATATGCCATTTTTGGGTTCTGACTACAAAGAAAACGTGTTTTAATATAAGGCTCTCAACAGGCTGTTGGTCTTCTCTCTCTCTTGTACAATGGACATTCCAATGATCTATGGACTATGTCCTCTGCCTCTGGGGTGCCACAAATACAAGTATGTCCCTCACGACAAACTTGGTTAAGCCTTCCATGCTTAACTCTGTGGTCCAGCTGCTCTAATCTCTCTCCAGTAAAATACCCCTTAAGAGGTTTAGGAAGGTCTTGTGTTGTAAGTATTTGGCAATTGGAAGTTCATGGAGCGAGGGACTTTTTTTCCTCCTCTCCTCTGGTTCACTGACATTGACAAAACAGACCACCATAGATGGCTTGTTTGTTTTTAAAAAAATGAGAAGCCATGGAGATGAATTTTAGTGCTTTTCCTTCCAGTCCAAGTCAGAGGAAGACTGCAAAACAGGTGTTTTCTTTCTTCTATTTATCAATCCAGGAGAGGTAAACAAGAGGGGGCACCAGAGATGGGTTGCTCCCAGTTCAGCCCAGATCAGGCAAACCAGTAGTAGCAGGAGGCTGCACCCACCCACCAGGACATGCATGAGCTTGCATGCACGCACAAATAAACTGGTAGTAAAAAAAAAAATGGAAACCCATCACTGGGGGGGGGGGGACCCCCAATTTGGGTCTGTGAGAAACTCAATCCTGTCAGAACATCAAGTCATCATCCCTGTGGCCAAAGCAAGGGAAGAGGTGGAATCCAGAAAGAAATGTCTTAAATTGGCTTCATAAACAGCCTGAAGGCTGCTGGGTGGAAAACTTCTTTAACAACCATGGCCAAAAAAAAAAGTCATAAAATTAGGTGCAATTCACTTAGTAACCATCTTGTTTAGCAGTGGAAATTCTGTTCCAAAAATCTGGTCAGAGCCAAGAATATCCTGCACATCCGTTAAAATCGAAGCTTTATCGTTGCACCCCGTTTGTTCCCCTAAACACCCAGAGAAGCATTTGTGTATTAATTAAATCTAATAAGGTTGCCAACTATCCAGTGAAACTCTGGGCAGTGAACGAACATTGTCAACCATAACACACACACACACACACACACACACACACACACACACACACAGAGACAGAGAGAGAGAGACAGAGAGACACAGAGAGAAAGAGACAGAGACAGAGAAAGAGAAAGAGAGTAAGAGAGACAGAGAGAGAGATTGAGGCCCACTCATTAAAAAATCTCAAAATACCCATCTGATCTAATTATTAAATCCATGTCAACTCCAGCATCCTGAGGCATTTTGGTGAACTATTAGAGATACTGAAGGCATCTGGACTCTGTAAATCACTGGGAAAACAGTTTAGATTCTCCTCTGCTCCACCTGATTTCATTCTTCAGATATTTTTTAAAAATGAAGAATAACAGATTGGAAGCTGGCATGCAAAGGGGTTATTTTTATTTACAAGAATGCCTCCAGGCTCACCTGTGTTCCACAGAGGTTCTTTAAAAAAATCAATATGCAGGCAATTGCAATGCAGGTATGCTTATCTACCTGCCCAATCGTTCAGTTGGGTTAGATAAGCGCAAAGGAGCAACTTCCCAATCTGCCTTTTCAAAACTGGATGTTCTCAATCTCTTCTGTTTCAGCGATTTGGACAATCATTTCCTGGCAACCATTTTGTGAGAGCCCCTACGACACGCTCTCAAAATTCCCAAATGCGCCTACCGGGGTCCTATTTTAAAATTGTGAAAAAGAAAATTGCCACTAGGCGAAGAAAAGCTGCAACATTTCTGATATAAATATCTTTCTTTTGAAAGAGTTTTGAGGGCTATTTCAGACAGAGAGAAAAGGAAAGAAAAGAGAGAAAGAGAAGTGCAACATACAACAATGTGTATCATCAAAAGGGCTGATAATTTGCAGGGCCAATGGAAACAAAATTGGAGTTATATTGTTGTTGGTTTCTTAACGCATGTGGTAACAAAACATTTTTCTTGTCTATTCATAATTGGAGGTTTATATTTTATTTACTGGATCCAGTAAGTTCTGACCGAGGCTTCCCAAGAGCATGAAGCAAACTCCTTGTCCCGACAAAAAACCCTTGTATCAATTTCCTGTGAATTCTGCTCATTCACATCCAGCAAAGTCTTTCAAAGGAAGATTTACAGCCACAGACCTTATCTGGCTTAGAGAGCTGAGAGGCCGATATCTGTGAAACTTGGCAAGGAGCCTCAGAGAGTCACGAACCAATTAAGAGAACTAATTGTTTCCTGCAAACTCCACTCCCCTTTCGCTCCTTTTATTTCCTCAGGGAGGGGCCATTCATCTTACACCTGTGCCTTTATTCCCAAGTCGACCCCTGTTCTCGAGCTGTTCCTATTGTCTGGCAACTCTGCGCAAGTGCACATTGGGAACAGGCTCCAGCTGCTCGTCTGCCTCACTGATGTCTGACCCTGAAGGCAGCTGATAACTGGCATACAGCCCTGTCCCCCTCTCTGCCTCTGACACAGAGCCCTCCTCAGAGCCTTCCCCGGACTCCAGGACTGGCCCATCTTCCTCCCCAACCTCCTCACTGTCCGAATCTGCTGCCAGTTCCTCTGCCCGCTCACGGGGCACAACAGCTCCCCTTGCTGATTGGACAGTTGGCAGCAGGAGTTGTTTATGGCTTTACAGTTAGTCGGTTAACTATATTGGCGCCTATATGTATTTTTGAGATATTTTTTTATTGTTTTTCATCGTTTTTAACTATTTCACACTTTTAGAATTGGAAGCCACCCAGAGCCACTTGTCTGAGATGGGCAGTATAGAAATTGAATGGGTGAAAAAATAACTTTGCACTACAAGATCTACTTTGCAATAACCTAAAGTCTCTATGTCATTTTTTCACATATTTATTTATTGGACTTCTAGACCTGGCCCATAATCCCAATAAACCGTGATTAATGTTAAATAAAGTGCCGTTGGCTGGTTCCATTCCGGAGTCTAAGCAGGAATCTCACAGATCACACGATGGCATTGTGGAATAAAATTCATCTGCCGTTTTTAGCAGCAAATCTTGTGAATTATAGAAACATTTCTGGCTGATGATGCTCGGAATATTCTTTCTGTCCTGGATGATAGCCTGGGTGCTCCACTTATTTACTGCTAATCGTGGGGAAGGAACTGTGGGGAGAGGAGCAATTCTGATCACTCCCTACTCTTTCCAAATGTGTTGCGGGGTTGTCACAGTTGCTCAACCTCAAGCTGCTTTGACACTTTGGAGAAATCTGTTCTCCTACTACACCCACATGCGATTATTAGTCTCCAATGCAGGCATCTTCAATATGGTCAGGGGAAAAGTCCAGCAGCAGAATTAACCCTCCCCGTTCCCCCCCCCCCCCAAGACAAGATTAGCTGCAAAGCTAACAGCCCAGGGGTGCAATAGACAGACAGGCAGGCAGGCAGGGGGGGAAGGAGGGAGGGAGAGAGGGGGCAAAGCCTTTTAAGAGGCAGAACAGGAGAGGTTTTATTTTATGTTCAAAGCTTGCCTTTTTGGATGTCAACATAAATTTGTTTCTGCATTGTTACGGCTAGTCTTCCACCCCGGGGGAGAAGACGAAGGAAAAGGGGAGAAGATATCAATACTGGTTGCTGTGTGTGTGTGTGTGTGTGTGTGTATGTGTAGTTCACAAGAAAGGAAATTCCGCATCTGAGGAGGTGCTCAAAAGGGGACATTGAACATTCCTTCTAGATCCGTGATGGCGAACCAATGGCACGTGTGCCAGAGGTGGCATGCAGAGGCTTCTTTGCAGGCATTCAATCTGTCGCCTCAGCTCAGCTCCGTTATGCCTGTATGTGCAGCTCCCACTGGCCAGATGGTTTTCAGATCTCTGCCGTGCATGCATGAGGGGGCAGGACACACATGCGGGGGTAGCATGCACATGTGGGGAGTCGTGCACATGCACAGGGTGGGGTGCATGTGGGTGTTGCATGTACACGTGCGGGGCGGGGGGAGCACAAGGGATCGTGCGTACATGAGCAGGGGGTGGGGAACACTTGAAGGGAGCACGGGTGGGGTGGGGTGTCGCACGCTCCTTGCAGAAAAACAGAAAAATTACAGCTAATTCTTCCTCCACATTATCAGACTTTACAGATATCTCGGGTAGGACAAGGCACAGCACAAATCCAAAGTTGTTTGAAATTCTGTTTATATAAAGCACCACATAGAGCAAACAAGGAGTACAATCACCATGTGCTTTACTGCTCAACTATATAACTGTAACAGGAAACAGGAACCTCTACTTAGAACAAAGGAGTAGAGAATATATACCATAGATCCAAACTTGTAAATACTGCCATCTGTTGGCTGAATACTATTGTAGTTGTTGCATAGGACTACATCCCAACAATGAATTCCAACAAAAGTAGTGCTACGTTCGGTCTAAAGGACATAAAACGGTGCCTCGCTCAACCGGTTAAGCTGAATCTGGCCACAGGGATGCTTCATTGGCCAGATATTTTTCTACCAAGATGTTTTGGAAAACCATAAGCATTCAGATTTAGTTGAGTTTCTCCAGAACCGTGCCCTGGAAAATGGCTTTATCGAGGAAGGTAAAGGCAGGGCAGGACCCAGAGGATGGGGAGAGACATTCAGGAAGGTGCTAGAAGCAGGAAAATTCTCCAGTGCATCTGGACGGGTTTACAGCTCTTCGAAGCGTGATCTGGAAATGGACCTCCATCAATTGGAAATAATCCAGCAGGAAAACTGCAGAACTTTGCAGTTGCCTAGCAACTCTGGGTCACATCCAGGCAAATCTGGGTCAACAGTTAAGCTTTGCTGCCCTTGAGGGTGGAAGCCTCTTCATGGAGCCAAGAGAATTAGTTGGTTGGCTTCACACAGCAACCAAAGCCATAAAGGAACCCACGCCTCTCCGATAGCTGTGACGGTGAACCTATGGGCCAACCTCTCGGTGGGCACGCGAACCCTCACCCCAGTTCAGCTTTGCCGTGCATGTGCCCGCACCTCCCGCCAGCCAACTGGTCTTTGGGTCTCTGATGCGCATGCACAAGAGACAGGCACATGCAGAGGGGCAGGGTGCATGTGGAGGAGCTGTGGGGTGGTGGTGGAAGGGGCCATGTGCCCATTGCATTTTGGGGGTTTGCATGCATGCATGCATTTGTGCATGTGCATTTCTGTGCACACATGCTTGGGCCACTTGGTCTGGAAAAGGTTAGCCATCACTGTCCTATAGATTGTAAATGCTGTTCTTATACAGGTAGTCCTCGATTTACGGTTGGTTGCTTAGTGACTGTTCAAAGTTACAATTAGTGGTAGGTTCTGGCTGGTACGGCTTTACTGGTAGTAACTGGGAGCAGCTGACAGTATACCCCAGTGGTGGGTTTCAAAAATTTTTAGAACCTCTTCTGTAGGTGTCGCCTGCTTTGTGGGAGTGGCTTGCAGGCCATTTGACCCAGTGGGAATGCCTTGGCAGCCATGTGACTGGATGGGCATGGCCAACTTGTAAAATGTGGTGAAACTCACTTAACAACGCTCTTGCTTAGCAACCAAAAGGTTGGCTCAGGAACTCTGGCATTTGAAGCACGCAAGTCTTAAAGCTGTCAAGTTACAAGACCTCCGCACCCCTCACCCTTTAGGAAAAAAATATCCCCAGGGGTGTTCAAACTTGACAGCTTGAAGACTTGTGGACTTCGACTCCCCAAATTCCTCCTCTTGTTCTTCCTCTTTGATGATGGGCGGACGGGCAGGGCGAGGGAGCTAGAACCGGTTCTAAACGGTCCTGTAGATTTGTGGAACCTCTTCTGTAGAAGAGCTTAGAACTGGCAGGAACCCACCATTGGCGTACTGGTAGGGTGGCTTGTTTGATCCACCCATCTGCCCGCATTCTATAACCTGTTTTTAAAGCAACCGGCCAATTCCGCATGCACGCACAGCGTGCAACACCTGCGTGAGCTCCAACAAGCAGCTGGGTGTCGCAGGGACAGTGGAGTGTGCATGTGTGTGCAGCATGAACAGGATGAACAGGAATCCCCCACTGGTTACAATGGTGTTCCAAAAAGGACTTATGTCCCTGTTTCAAAGTTATTTTTTTTACATGAAGTTTTTTATCTTTCTCTGTCCAATTCATTCACAAATATACATTCTTATACTTTGCTATTAACATTTATCTATTCATCATTCAACTTTATGGTTATTTTCTTACAAACATATAGAATGCAGTTTGGGTCACTTTCTCGCCACCCCGTGCCTCCATCTTATTTTGCAACAACTTTGCTCCTTCTATCTTCCCAACCTCCCTTCTCTGCCTTCTTCTTCCCTCCTCTCCTTTCTCTCCCCCCATCCTCCTTTCTTCTCCTCTTTCTTACCCTCTCTCCTGCTCTTAATTCCCCTCCCTTACTCCCTCTGCTTTACCCTTTCTCCCTTTCCCTCCTCCTCCTTCCTCCCTTCCCTTGTTGCCCTGTTTCAAAGATCTGACCTTGCCTTCACTTGACAACATTTTGGGCCCTTGGCAACTGGCTCTCATTTAAAGCCGCTTGCTGTGCCCCCACAATCAGGTCACCCTGATTTACAACAGTTTTGCCAGAAACGGAGGTGGACTTCTGATTTCTAGCAAACACAGTCCCATAGCGAACAAGGGGTTCGCTTAATGACCGTGGGGTTTGCTTGATGACCACAGTGTTTGTTTAACAATCACTGCACAAGTCATAAAAACGGGCTCAGGCATGTGGTGACCTGCTTTTACAATCACCATGACTGTACAACCGTATTTGCCAGGCTCAATTGCAGTTGTAAGTTGAGGACTACCTATAGAAGAAGTTTGCGCTCTTGGAAAGTCCTAAGTGAGATAATTTCATATATCGCTTTTTTCAGCCACTGGGAGGCATGGCTGATGGGACTGTGGAGCATGGATTCAAAGCATAATTGCATGCTCTTCCTTGCATTTTTCCTGAATTTGGGAGAACACACATGGTTAAAAAGATTTGGGCCTTTGGTGGCCCACCAGACTTCTAATCTCATTCTTGGCAATCAATCTCCAAGTCTCTGCTTTGGCTGCTCTTCCAGAACAAAACAGATTTATAAAACAAAATAAAACTCCAAGGTAGTGGCAGAAAGCCAATATAAACGTAAAACTAAATCCGTGCATATAAAAACAGCAGGCTTGAACTTCAGACTATCCCAAAGGTCTATATAAAAATATAAGCTAAATCCACCTCAAGCTGCAAGTGTCTCAATAAGGCCATATGATTAAAACAATGGTACTCAAGATGAGGCCATACAAATATCTCAATGACAGCAACTTAACCAATAATGCAACTATCCCGCGTCAGTTTGAACTGAATTACCAAACTCTGCTCTGCATCTTTCTGGCCTTTCTGATTAAAAGTACTCTACCCTCCCAACTTTTAAAAAATACTTTAGCAGCCCTTGATGTTCTCTGAGTTTGGATGTTTTCTTCCAGATGTTTCTTTATCCAAACTAGGTAACATCACCAGTGCATGGCATCAATGCAGTCTTCAGAATTGCAAGATTCTATTAATGTAGCTTTTTTTTTTTTTTTTTTTTTTGGCAATGGATGGCTATGAAAGTTGGACCATAAGAAAGGCTGAGTGCCAAAGAATGGAGGCCTTTGAACTCTGGTGCTGGAGAAGACTCCTGCACTGAGTCGCTTGGACTGCAAGGTGATCCAACCAGTCAGTCCTAGAGGAGATCAACCCTGCCTGCTCTTTAGAAGGCCAGATCCTGAAGAGGAAACTCAAAGACTTTGGCCACCTAATGAGAAGGAAGGACTCCCTGGAGTCCTCATGCTGGGAACGATGGAGGGCCAAAGAAGAAGAACGATGGAGGGCCAAAGAAGAAGAATGATGGAGGGCCAAAGAAGAAGTGGACGACAGAGAATGAAGTGGCTGGATGGAGTCACTGAAGCAATAGGCGTGAGCTTAAATGGACTCCAGAGGATGGTAGAGGACAGGAAGGCCTGGAGGAACGTTGTCCATGGGGTCGCGATGGGTAGGACACAACTTCGCAACTAACAACAAATTAATATAGCTTTACAATAAAGTAGATTCAGCTCATCTGGTCATATTTCCCACCTGGTTTATTTGGGGAGGGGGAGGGGCTAAAGGGAAAGGACAGGTAGTGTTATGCACCAGAGAAATCAGGAGATCCAGGCAATTCAAATGGGTAATAAAGATTTATTGCAAGCTTAAACTCTCTACAAGAATCTGAACTACTAACGGTCAAAGCAATTTGGTGGTAGATAAGGAATTCACGGTGACTTGGACTTGCTTTCTTGTGTGCGCGAAGGGACTCGTGATTGATGATGCGTTTGACCCTTAGCCTGGTCATCTCCTACAGGTGGCAGGCAACAGCAGGTGAGAAGCAGTCAGCCGGCATAGAGCTTAGCAATCAGGGCAGCAAATCTTACACTGGTATTTCTTTCTGCAGCTCCTGTGTTGATGGACAGCACTAGAGTCCAGAGTCAGTCACTCCCTCCACAGATTGGCAGTTGGTCTTCCTAAATCTACATTTGAAAGATGTGTTTGATTCTTTGGACTTTGGCACAGGTAAATTATTAAAGTGAGGAGCACTGTGAATTACTACACAAAATCTGGAACGCTACAATATGTAGACGGTTATTTATTTATTCTACTTTATTTAGTATTATTATTTATGAGATTTATCCCATTCATTTAATACTGCCCTGGGCAGTATTGATTTAATTAACTTTTTCTTTTTTACTTTGCCAGTGGTACAGTTCCAAACGCCACCTCTGCAGCAGTCAGCCAGTGTTATCTTGTAAAACAAACATACACACAAAGACACATAAACAAGGACACCATGCACACTATTAATGCTGAGGCCATTCTTAAAACTAATCCCAGCACTTAAAGGAGGCATAATAGCAGCAACACATCATAAAACACCCCGTGGGGCTTAACCCACAAATGCTTGGCTGAATAAAAAGATCTCTAGGAAGGAACTAAGAAGGAAAGAAGGGATATCAAAGGAGAGATATTCACTTTGTGTGTCTCTATGCATATCATTGTCTCAAATATCATGCCAACAAATTGCTTAGGCTTCTTTAGCTTCCAACACAGAGTCTGTTTAACTGGTTATTGATTAAACCAGGACCCATTTACCTAAAAATAAGTCAGGCGAGATTGGATCCCAATGCTTCCCTTTGGAAACAATTTCTTCCAAGCCTGTTGTGGCCCACCAGTCAGCAGAGCTGGCAGCAGATTCGGACAGTGAGGAGGTTGGGGAGGAAGATGGGCCAGTCCTGGAGTCTGGGGAAGTCTCTGATGAGGGCTCTGCGTCGGAGGCAGAGAGGGGGCCAGAGCCGTATGCCAGTTATCAGCTGCCTTCAGAGTCAGACATCAGTGAGGCAGATGAACAGCTGGAGCCTGTTCCCAGTGTGCGTACGCGCAGAGATGCCAGATGAAGAGAACAGTTAAAGAACGGGTTGACTTGGGAGTAAGGCCACAGGTGGACAATGAATGTAGAGGAAATAAAAGAGGAGCGAAATAGGAGTGGAGTTTGCAGGAGACAATTAATTTGCTTAATTGGTTTGTGATTCTCTGAGGCTCCTTGCCAAGTTTTGCAGATATTGGCCTGTCAGCTCTCCAGGCCAGATAAGGTCTGTGACTGTAAATCCTCCCTTGAAAGACTTTGCTGGATGTGAATGAGCAGAATTCACAGTCAATTAATAACAGTGGTTTTTGTCGGGACAAGGAGTTTGCTTCAGGCTCTTGGGAAGCCTCTGTCAGAACAAGAAGCACCTGCCCTCTGGAACCACACACACACACACACACACACACACACACACACACACACACAATCTGGATGACCTCCACTTTGCAATTTCGAAGAGACCTACGATGACCTGGCTCTTTGCCCGAGGGTTTGATGAGGGAGAGGGAGACCCCTCACTTCATCACGTTTGACTTATTTTATCTTTATCTCTCTTTTATGTTTTATTGATTTTATTGTTTGCTTGTTGTGAGCCAGGCACAGTCAGCAAACAATGATAATAATTCCAGAAGGGTCAAGGGATGAGACCATCTTAATGTTCTGTCTTTCCTTGGATTGCTTCATTGCATTTTATATCCTGTCTTCCCTCTGGGAACCTAAGAGGATAGAGAGAGAGGTATCGACACATATTTTAGCCTTAAAAGATAAAGGTTTCCCCTTGCACATATGTGCTAGTCGTTCCCAACTCTAGGGGGAGGTGTTCATCTCCGTTTCAAAGCTGAAGAGCCAGTGCTGTCCGAAGACGTCTCTGTGGCCATTTGGCCACCATGACTAAATGCCAAAGATGTAAGTTTGGTTGAGCATTGCTTCTTCCCAGGTGCCCTGTGCTGAGATGGGCAAAAGGCTAATCCTATTGTGGAAAGTTATCACCCATCTCTCGCCCAGAAAAATGAAATGCCCTAGGAAATATTGAAAAGGCAGAATATTATATTTCCCTAGATGTGAAAAGGAAGAAACATGTTTTGTCTCCTGCAGCCTCCGGCCCCCACCCCCTTTGTCAATGGGCCATTAAGGGCTGGGCTAGTCCACTTTACATAATAAAGAGTTCTCCTCTTCAGCTCCAGAGTCATGGGATTAAGGTAAGACTTGCCTTACCAAACCTGGACTCAGCCCATGGGAGCCTGGCAACCAATCAGAGTACAGTTCTTATACAGGAACAAGAAACAGATAGGTGGGGCCAAACAGTTGATAAAAAGCCCTGCAAGCCCCTTGCTCAGCCCTTCTCTTCCTGTCCACCAACATTGAAGCATGTGAGCACCTTTTCTGTTCAGGACTCCAGCCATGTGGTCCTGTCCACCATTAAACCATCTTTCCAAGCAGCCTCCATGTCTCCAGTGTCTTCTTCCCCACTGGGAGCCAAACCCAGAAGGACATTTCCTTATAACACTATCATGCCTTAATCCCACCACCTTGGAGCTGAATGGGGGGATCTTTGTTATGTAGAATAGACTGGCCCAGGCCTTTTAATGGCCCATTGACAAAGGTGGGGGCTATTAAGAGTGAGTCTGCTTCCTGCCTGAAAAAAAACATGTTTCTCCATTTCTGATCCAGGGAAGTATCATGCTCTGCCTTTTCAATATTTCCCAGGATATTTCATTTTTCTAGGAGAGGGGTGGGTGCTAACTTCCTTCAGTAGCTTTACAATAAAATAGAATTAGCTTATCCAGCCGTGCGCCTTGTTCAGTTTGCCTAGTAAGGCTGACCCCCTCTCAGCCCTTGCTCCCCTCAGAGCTCTTATGGGGGAAAGAGGGAAAGGGATCCCCAAAGGTGCTTTTTCTTCAACTGCACTTTCCGATTTTTCTTTGAAGACATTTCGCTTCCCATCCAAGAAGCTTCTTCAGCTCGTTGGAGCTTCTGGGAGGCGAAGCAAAACGTCTTCAAAGAAAAAGCAAAAAGTCCAGTTGCCTCTTGAAAAAAAAAAAGCACCTTTGGGACAACCAGGACCTGGATGACAGAGAATCTCCATAAAACAGAGCATGGGAGCATCATTTATTTATTTATAGCAGAGTTGGAAGGGACCTTGGAGGTCATCTAGTCCAACTCCCTGCCTAGGCAGGAAGCCCTATACCATTTCAGACAAATGGCTTAACATCTTCTTAAAGACTTGCAGTGTTGGGGCATTCACAACTTCTGGTGGCAAGCTGTTCCACTGGTTAATCATGTGCTCGGACTTCCGTGGTATATATAAAAAGGAAAATAACTCTGCAACACACTCGAGGGCAGATTGACCCAATGGGCTTGGCTTGCACAATGCAGCCATCTCACTCTGCTTACTGTGCTGTGCCAATGGGTGACAGTGAGTTTTTTCAACTGACTTCTGCTCAACTTCCTGTGTTAACACAGCCATTATGTCATCAGTGTAATTAGGCAGAGCATTCTGTGTTAAATGCAGGTTCCTAGGGGAAGCATTAGGCCATTGATTTCCTGCAGGGGAAACGTAGTGCCCTGCCTCTTCCAGTTTTGTTTCCAGCAATGCACAAGACCTCTCTCTACAGCCACCCACTCTGTCTGCTCCCTTCCTCTTGCCAAGGGGGGGAAAACCAGCTCTTGCCACTCAATTCTGGCTGTAGGCTAAGGCAGGGCTAGGCAGCTATGGCCTCTTTACAACCCGTGGACTTCAATTCCCAGAATTCCAGACTGGCTCAGGAATTCCAGGAGTTGAAGTCCATAGGTTTGTAAAGGGGTCATAGTGGTCCAGCCCTGGGCTGGGGTATTAAGGCAAGATTATCTGGATTGCAAAAATGCTGTGTACCACTAGAGGGCAACAAGGAGCTCATTGATAGGATGGAACAAGTGTAAAGATGAGCTACCAAGATAATGAATAAAGGTTGAAAGACCTGGGAACGTTTAGCTTATAGAAGGGACTGTTGAGAGGGGACATGGTTAAGAAGCTGAGCTTGTCGACCAGAAAGGTCAGCAGTTCGGCAGTTCGAATCCCTAGTATGGGTCTCCTACGTGAGCAGGGGGCTGGACTATATGACCTCCAAGGTCCCTTGAAACTCTGTTACTGTTACTGAGCTGTCTTCAGATACCTGAAGGGCTTCATATTGCAGTAGGTTTGGATTTGCTCCAGGTAGTAAAACTAGAAAGAACAACTAGAGGTGGAGCTCTTGCCTCACAAGCAGGAGGTTGCAAGTTCGATCCTAGCTAGAGGCAGATGTAGGGTCTCCTGCAAGGACAGGGGGTTGGACTAGATGACCTGCAAGGTCCCTTCCAACTCTGTTAATGAGAAGTAGATGAAATTCAAGGTAGTACAGGGGTCTCCAACCTTTGCAACTTTAAGTCTGAAGGACTTCAGCTCCCAGACTTCTCCAGCCAGCTAGTCCAACCCCCTGTCCTTGCAGGAGACCCCTGAGGTAGTAGATACAGATTAGATGCAAAGGAGAACTTCTTGACTGTCCATCATCGTTTTTTCTACTTTACTGGAGTTTTTCAGAAGCTGGATAATCACCTATAGAGGTGGTGGGATGAATCCTGCAGTGTGCAAGGAGTTAGACTTGATGACCTCTAAGGTCCCCTTCAGCTCTACTGACCATTTGAATATTTGCAGCCCGGATCTGACAGTCACCATGAAGGTGTCTTATTTCTTGTCATGCATGCAGGTACAGATTTCCTTACCCAAAACTTTGAAATTCTAGTTCAAATGTGCCGACTTGGTTTATAAAGGTAAAGGTTCCCTTCGCACATAAGTGCTAGTCATTCCCGATTCTAGCAGGTGGTGCTCATCTCCGTTTCAAAGCTGAAGAGCCAGCACTGTCCGAAGATGTCTCTGTGGTCATGTGGCCGGCATGACTAAATGCTTAAGGCGCACAAAAAACGCTGTTCCCTTCCCACCAAAGGTGGTTCCTATTTTTCTACTTGCAGTTTTACATGCTTTCGAAATGCTAGGTTGGCAGAAGCTGGGACTAGTAACAGGAGCTCACTCTGTTATGCGGTGCTAGGGATTTGAACTGCCGAACTGCCGACCTTTCTGATCGACAAGCTCTGCATCTTAGCTCTGCATCTTAGCCACTGAGCCACCCTTTATACATTAGAATAATTATTTGATTTTTTAAACTCAAATATTCATTATGGACTTTTAATCTGTGGCTTGTATTGTACTGAAGTAGTTAGCCAATTGCAGATTGGTAACGTTTATTAAGTAGATAAACAAGCTACAGTTAAGCAAGCCAAGCTTAACCCAGGCTGTAAATCCAGTCATTTGACAACATAATTTTGACTTATTCAACAGCCATAACTGCATGCTGCCTTTGTTGAGAAATCTGGATTACATTAAAATGCAGCTAGGCAAGTTTGTGATTCAGCATGTTGCGAGAATTTCGTCTTTTTGGGGGGGTGAAATTGTATATAGTGTGTTATTGGTGTCTTTATCTGAGCACAGCATGAAAACAACGGTTGTTTTATTCAACTGGGTTGGAGCTTTGGTATGTTGTGGGAAATCAGCTGGTGTGTGGGTGAGTGTTTGTGTAGACCAGGGGTGTCAAACTCAACTTCATTGAGGGCTGCGCATCAGGGTTGTGTTTTGACCTTGGGGGCCGAGTGGGTGTAGCCAGGATGGGTGTGGCCAGCTTGACATCACTTGTGTCGAGGGCGTCTGTGGTGGCCCAAGACACTGTACTTCCTGGCCATCCAGAGACAGGAAACAGATGGCGTCAGGCTGCAACGTTGTGCATATTTATCCCCTAGTAAATCTATAATTGAACTCGATTGGGGCTACTTCTCAGTAGACCTGAGACTGCATGGAAAATATGATCCTGCTGGAGATGGGCAGTGTCAATTATTTGATTTCTATACCGCCCTTCTCTCTTTCGGGACTCAGGGCGGTGTACAGCCAGGATAAAAATGATGATACAGAATTTAAAAACAATATTAAAAACAAATATTAAATAATTGGCCAATATTTAAAAATCGCAAACTGAAATCACAATTAAAAATCCCTTTAAAATTATGATAGCCCGGCAATGCAAAATAAGTGCGTTTTCAGGGCCCGACGGAAGAGATGTAGGTCCGAGATTGTCCTTAGTCCAGGGGGTAGGTCATTCCAGAGGGCGGGAGCTGCCACAGAGAAGGCTCTCCCCCTGGGGGTCGCCAGCTGACATTGTTTAGCCGACGGCACCCTGAGGAGGCCCTCTCTGTGGGAGCGAACTGGACAGTGGGAGATATTTGGTAGCAGGAGGCGGTCTTGCAGGTAACCAGGTCCGTTGCTATGGAGCGCTTTAAAGGTGGTTACTAGTACCTTGAAGCACACCCGGAAAGCCACAGGCAGCCAGTGCAGCTCACGCAGGAGAGGTGTCATATGGGAGCATCTAGAAGCTCCCAGAATCCCCCGCACGGACGCATTCTGAACTAACTGGAGCCTCCGGGTGCACCTCAAGAGAAGCCTTGAGGTGCACCCAGATTTTAGAGATTGTGCATGCACAGTTCACTGTCAATTGTTCTGCACATGCACAAAGAACAATTTACACTGAATAGCACACACATGCACAGCGGTGGCGAACCTGTTGTAAGACCGGTTGAGGGCACGTGACTCTCCCGAGCTCCATTTTTGCTGGCAGAGGCACTGCAGGCCAGATCTAAGGATCCGCCCCCTCCCCAGGCCTTGAGTGACAGTGAGCTACAGGCCAATGTAAGAAGCGGTTGTGTGATCTTTGTAACCCCAATATGTACATCGCCACCTGGGCTGATCGTCATATTTAAAATCTATCTGCAGGTTTTTAATAAACCTTGACATTTCCTTCTGCTGTTGCTCTCTGCCTTACAACCGGTCTTACTACCGGTTTGCAAACCACGCGCACGCCCCATGCACTCTGCATGTGTGCCCGCTATTCAGTGTAAATTGTTCTTCGCGCATGTGCAGAACAATTGACAGTGAACTGCACACGCGAAGTCACTAAAAAACCAAAATGAAAGCGCCCAGCAGTGGTGAGGGAACCAGTTCGGGGCCGTGGCAGGCCTGGGTCACTGCCAGTTCTGTGACCCAGGCCTGATTTCCACTACCAGTTCAGCCAAACCAGGCAAACCGGCAGGCCCCGCCCTCTGGAACGACCTGCCCCCCCGACCTCCGTACAATCACGGACCTTCGCCTCTTTCATCAGGCATTAAAAACATACTTCTTTCATGCGGCCGGCCTGGCATAGCTGTTTTATGGCTGATTTTAGTTGGGTTTTAATTGTTTTTAGCACGGGTCCAAATTTTATTTAATTCAGTTTTAACTACTTGATTGTCTATATATTTTTATATTTTTATTGATCCTGTGCACCGCCCTCAGTCCCGTCTGGGAGAGAGGGCGATATAGAAATACAATAAAGATTAAGATTAAGATTAAGCAACTCAACTCTGTTTACAACTTAAATACATGCTATGTTTTAGGATGGTTACGTTTTCTACTTTTTTTGTGATTTCATGTCCACAGGCCTCTTGCAAACTGAGACATACTGTATCTTTTCTCCAGCAGCATGTAATTTCCCATGCAGACTCAGGTCTACCGAGAAGTAGACCCAATTGAGTTCAACTATAGATTTACTTGGGGATAAATATGGACAACGTTGCAGCCTGACGCCATCTGTTTCCTGTCTCTGGATAGCCAGGAAGTACAGTTTCTAGATTTTGCCCTTGGAATTTCAGCTTGGATTCACTCAATCTCCCCTTCATTGAACCAGTCCAAAAACACACACACATACACACCAAGGAACAGCCTGTTCCCTAGTAATCTTCAAGCTTTCTCAATACTTGGATTAAAAAGTAGAACCGTGCGAAGGACTTTTAGACCAGGCGTGTCCAACCTTTTGGCTTGCCTGAGCAGCACTGAGTGAAGAGGAATTGTCTTGGGCTGCATATAAAATATGCATATATAATGTGGTTTAATGTATTCAAATGCACATATTGTTAACAGTTTATGATCTTGTAGGACCGCATTATTAGCTGTCCAGGGCTGCGGGCGGTCTGGACATGTCTGTTTTAGATGCTCCTCATAGGGGATGGTTTGGCCAGAATTGGGGGCCTTCCTGTTAGAGCAGGGGCTGGCAAACCCTGGCTCTGGAGCCGCATGTGGCCCTTTCATCCCTCTGCTGCGGCTCCCTGTTGCTGGTCGGCTCCACAATTGATAGGGCTTTCAGTGGGGACAGGTAGAGGAAAAAGGACGCTGCACTAGGAGACTCTGTGGTGAGGAAATCGGACTTCCGGACTCTATGGTGGGGGAAACCGGACTTCTGATCAGCTCCAAAATTGAACGAGGGAGTTTTCTGGGTGGACTTTTGTGGCTCCTTGAATGTTTAAGGTTGCCGACCCCTGTGTTAGAGCAACAATTGGTAGATAGGTACTCCTCGACTTGCGGCTACAACCGGGCCCAAAATTTGTCTGTCTTTTGAGTCCTAAGCTCGGTTGAGCTGTTGCTGGGTGATGATGTAATGAAAGGGCTTTGGGCAATTCCTACTATGGCTCTGCCTGAAGGAGGTAGATCTTTGTTATAAAGAATAGACTGGCTCAGACCTTAATGGCCCATTGACAAAGGTGGGGGTATGTGTATGACTGAGTTTCTGCCTCCCTTTTAGGGGAAATATTCTGCCCTTTTTATATTTCCTAAGATATTTCATTTTCTTGGAGAGGGGTGAGTGCTAACTTCATAGAACGTTTTGTTGCTTATCCAGTCTGAGCAAGTTGGTTAGGGGGGGTCCCATTTTTTGACCTCCAGGGTGGTTTCATTTCATGCCTTATCAGAAGAGGCTCCTTGGGTGAACAGGCAGAAAGGCATTAAATTCTTCTCTTAGGTGGGTCATTAAGTGTGAGCTCCCTGATGAACCTGTGAAGCTGCCTTGGTCTTCCTGGAGACTGATGGAAGAACGACATATAAAAATGAAACCACCCTGCAGGATGGATGGATGGATGGATGGATGGATGGATGGATGGATGGATGGATGGATAGATAGATAGATAGATAGATATGGATTGAGGGATGGTAGATAGATAGATAGATAGATAGATAGATAGATAGATAGATAGATAGATAGATAGATAGATAGATAGATAGATAGATAGATAGATAGATAGATATGGATTGAGGGATGGTAGATAGATAGATAGATAGATAGATAGATAGATAGATAGATAGATAGATAGATAGATAGATAGATAGATATGGATGGTAGGTAGGTAGGTAGGTAGGTAGGTAGGTAGATAGGTAGATGGGTTCCCTCTAACCAACAGGCTTTCAAACTTGGCAGCTTTAAGACTTGTGGACTTCAACAAGCAAGAGCTGGCTGGAGAATTCTGGGAATTGAAGTCCACCAGTCTTAAAGTTGCCAAGTTTGAAGACCTCTAACCAAATTGCTCAGATCAAAGAAACTATTTGGAGAAGCAGCGAAACGATTCAAACTGAAAAAGAAAAATCCAGTTGTCCTGTTTCAACTTGCAGACACACCAAGTTTCTTGCCAGACAAGAAACAATGGCTGGAAACTGATCAAAAAGAGAAGCAACCTGGAATTAAGGAGAGACTTCCTAACAGTGAAGAGAATTAACCAGTGGAACCAGCCTTCGGACCATGTGGATGCTTCATCATTGGAGGTTTTAAAGAAGTAAACTGGACAGCCACTTGTTTGAAATGGGGTCTGCAAAGTTGGTTCTTTTAAGGCTGGTGGATGTCAACTCCCAGAATTCCCCAGCCAGCCCGGCTGGCTGGGGAATTCTGGGAGTTAACGTCCACCGGTCTTAAAAGAGCCAACTTTGCAGACCCTTGGTATAGGGCAGTGTTAGTGAACCTTTTCAGCACCGGGTGCCAAAATAGGAGCATGCGTAGGGGAGCACCGGAAACCGGGAGAGCAACTCCCGGGCACAAGCATGCACGCCAGGGAGCTGCTCTTCCAGTTTCTAGTGCTCCTGCGGACACAACTGTGCGCAGGACCGACCAGCTAGCCGGAACCCAAAAGAGCAACGGGTGTTGAGCGGTGTGCCTGGAGAGATGGCTCTGTGTGCCACTTCCGGCACGCCTGCCATAGGTTCGCCATCACAGGTATAGGGTCTCCTGCTTGAGCAGAGGGTTGGACTAGAAGACCTCCCAAGTCCCTTCCAGCTCTATTCTGGAATAGACATTTGTATATGCAAGTCTTGCATATAGGTATGTGAGAGGTGTATATACTTGTAAGGGTATGGCTAGCTGATGAGAGTTAAATAGCTTGAAATAGATCTATACTAGTCTCCCTTTATTTATTAGTCAGCACAAAGGTAACACAAATATAACGAAGGCAACGAAAAAATGGCTTTCTGCCTGGATGGCTCCTAGGGTGAGCCGAAAGACAGAAAAGGGAAGCAGCATGCTCCCTTACCCATATTTGGGCCATATCAGGGTGTTGTGACATAATATATATGTATAGACATGTGTATATACATACTTATATAGGTAGTCCTTGACTTATGACCACAATTGAGCCCAACATATCTGTTGTTAAGCGAGACATTTGTTAATGGAATTTTGCCCCATTTTATGACCTTTCTTGCCACAGTTGTTCAGTGAATCATTGCGGTTGTTAAGTCAGCAACCTGGCTGTTAAGTGAATCTGGTTTCCCCATTGGTTTTGCTTGTCAAAAAGTCAAAAGGAAATCAAAAGACCCCTGGACAGTGCAACCATGACCTTATACAATAGCAGAGTTGGAAGGGACCTTGGAGGTCATCTAGTCCAACCCCCTGCCTAGGCAGGAACCTTATACCATTTCAGACAGATGGCTATCCAACATCTTCTTAAAGACTTGCAGTGTTGGGGCATTCACAACTTCTGGAGGGAAGCTGTTCCACTGACTAATTGTTCTCACTGTCAGGAAATTTCTCCTCAGTTCTAAGTTGCTTCTCTCCTTGATTAGTTTCCACCCAGCTGGGCGGCTGAGAATCCCCACAGACCAGGGGTCTCTCCAACCTTGGCAACTTGAAGCCTGGAGGACTTCCAACTCCCAGACTCGGGACTTGCTGAGTTCTGGGCGTTAAAGTCCGCCAGGCTCCAAAGTGGCGGAGGTTGGAGACGCCTGCCACAGACAACCGTATGAGGCGAACCATTCGGACCGAAGCCGGTGCCACATGGCCCTGCCAACCCAGGGATTTCCCCCCCTCCGGAACCACCACTTTGAACAGCCGCTTCCGCGCCTCCTTCTGTCCGGGAAAGTGGGAGAAAAGCCACCGGAGGCACCGATCGGAGGAGGCTTAATCCGTGCCCGGTGCGCTCTCCCCCCTCGCGCTGGAGCTGGCCTTGCCCGGTCCGGCTGGAAGCTGCTTCCTGCCGCCGCCAAGCGCAAGGCCTGGAGGGGGGGGGGGGGGAGCGCGCGATGCCTCCCGCCGCCTGGCACCGACCGGCCAGAAGCGGCCTGACTGACCGACCGCCCGACCGGCGGCTCTGAGGGCTCTGAGGGCTCCAGGTCAAGGCAGGGCTGGGCGCCTCCCGCCAGCCTCTCTGGCCGAAGGAGGAGCGAAGGCGGGGCGGTCCTGGAGCGCGCAGGGAAGAAGAAGAAAGTTTGCCCGGAGTTTTGTGCAGGCGGCGGCGGCGGCGGCGGCGAGGCGAGGATGGACGCCCTCAAATCCGCCGGCAGGGCCATCATCCGCAGCCCCAGCATCGCCAAGCAGAGCTGGATCAGCGGCCGGCACAAGAGTAAGTCAGTCCCGCCGGCGGGAGCCCCCGGAGCCCTTCGCCTGGCCCTCCCTGCCTCCTTCCCTCCCGGCTCAGCTCGGGGCCTTCCTCCCCCCCGCTCGGGTGGGCAAAGGGGGGGGTTCCGCATCACCTAGCAAAGGAACGTCCTGTGTGTGTGTGTGTGTGTGTGTGTGTCCTCTGTGTGTGTGTCCTTTTTTTCATACAGGGAGGGGAAGTGGAGGAAGACGAGGATGATGGCATTTCGGGGGGAAGGGGGGGGAGAGGAGGAAAGGGGTTTCCCCTCCGGCGGCCGGGGGATCCCCCCCCTCAAATGCGGATTTTTGGGGGGCGGCGGCGGCGCGCGCAGCCCGGGAATCTCAGCCAAAGTGGAAGCCTGGTTGCTGCTGCTGCTGCTGCTGCTTGCTGCGCCGCGCGCCAGAAGTAACTTTTGTCTGGGGCAACTTTTGCCCGGAGCCGGCGGCCTCTCCTCGTATAAGCAGCCGGCTTTCCGCCCCCCCCCCCGCGCGCGCCGGGTCTGATTTCCCGGTGTCGGTTCGTTAGAGCGCCAGCCCGGAGTGGTTGGCTTTTGAAGCGCTGCAGTTTCTCAACCTTTTTGCAACTTTGAAGAGGCGCGGACTACAACTCCCAGAATTAAAGGGGGGAGTTTGAAGCCCAGGCGCCTTCAAAGTTGCTAAGGTGGTGGAACGTTGGCTTGTTGTTGTTGGTTGCGAAGTTGTGTCCGACCCATCGCGACCCCATGGACAACGTTCCTCCTGGCCTCTACCATCCTCTGGAGTCCATTGAAGCTCGTGCCTCCTGCTTCGGTGACTCTATCCAGCCACCTCGTTCTCTGTCGTCCCCTTCTTCTTCTTTTGCCCTCAGTCGTTCCCAGCATGAGGCTCTTCTCCAGGGAGTCCTTTCTTCTCATTAGGTGGCCAAAGCATTTGAGTTTCCTCTTCAGCAGAGGTCTCCAACCTTTGCAACTTTAAGTCTCAAGGACTTCAGCTCCCAGACTTCTGGAATTCTGAGAGCTGAAGTCCTTCAGACTTAAAGTTGCAAAGGTTGGAGACCCCTGCTCTTCGGGATCTGTTCAGGGTTGATCTCCTCTAGGACTGACCGCTTGGATGGCCTTGCAGTCCAAGGGACTCAGTGCAGGAGTCTTCTCCAGCACCAGAGTTCAAAGGCCTCCATTGGCTTATCCTTCTCTTAACTTTCCAATTCTAGTTTTTCCCACCCCCTCCTCCTCCCTCATGCGTTTTGGACTACCGTTCCCAGAATTCCTAGCAAGTGAGTGGCCCGACTGGTTGTGCTGGGACTCGTAGTCCGAACGTGATCTGCAGGGAACGTGGGTCTCCTTTCAAAGGTGTTGCTATGGGGCACCTGTGTTCTTTCAATCTTTAAAGGCCTTTAAAATGCTCTTGCGGCTCAAAAGTGGTAAGAATGCAAAAACCGGAAGTGTCAAAGAACACTTGCCTCCCCCCCCCCCCCCACACACAGCAGCCTCCTTCTACATTTGCAACCGACATAATTGACATAATTGCCTACTGCGTGAGTGATGGTGCTGTAATTTCTGTTCTTTGCTTTGTTAAAATTTCTACTGTTAAAGCAGGACTTTATCCTTTGTTTTGCGGCCTGATAGGATTGTATACAAATACGAACAACGGTTCCTTGTCACACTGATTTCTCTGATTGTGTTTGTCTCTGTGGGTTGCACAGGAAATGTAAACGACTTTTAAAACGGTGACAGATTCAAAGCCTCTTTTAGCCAGGGTGAGATTAAGCCACCATTAATCCCCTAACAGGCTAGGATTCTACACAGTCCTTACCTGGAGTCTCCCAGATTTACTCCATTTTTAACTTCCGGAACTTTGGAATCTGGGCTCTTGACATCTAAAGTATAGGCTCAAAAATTCCCAGGTGAAAAACAAAAAATTCCATGGAAGGTGATTCCATGTGAGTGAACGTTTGATGGTTTGGAATCAGACACAACCTTGTTACCTCACTGTACCTATTATTCCTGGTTAGCAAATTGAGGTTGCCCGTTCATGAGACCCAGCTGACGGTTGAGTGGATGGAAGTGCAACAGATATTTCTTTCCTGGATTTAAATGCCACTCCAGTCAGAAGGGAATCGTAAATGGCTTACATGTTTCCAAATAGTAATAGGATTAAAAACAAAATGCAGCAACAAATGTGTATTATGCAGACACCCAGGAACAATTGTAACAGAATGTTCTTTCTTCTTGATGGATCCTTGCAATCTTGAAGCAGTTCAGATCTGCCTTACCACAAGGTAGATCAGATCACATCAACAGAGTTGGAAGGGACCCTGTAGGTCATCTAGTCCAACCCCCCTACTCAAGCAGGAGACCCTACGCCATTTCTGACAAATAGCAGTTCAATCTCTCCTTGAAAGTCTCCAGTGATGAAGCCCCCACAACTTCCGAAGGCAACTTCTGTTCAATGGGTTGATTGTTCTCACTGTCAGAAAATTCCTCCTTATTTCTAGGTTGAATCTCTCCTTGGTCAGTTTCCATCCATTATTCCTTGTCTGGCCTTCAGGTGCTTTAATTAATTAATTGCTTTCCCAAAAATTAACAGCGGTGGTCTAACCTGGTATCTGGGGAAGATACTGCTCCACAGAAGGGGGTATTTATGTTATTTCTTTTTCTGTGGGTTCTCATTATGGGCCCTGCCCTGAACTCCAGTGATTGGACTGATAAATAAAGACAATGAAATAAACAGATGGGAATCCAGACAGCTGTGATCTTCATTCTATTGAATAGATCTGTTTTGAAAAGAGCAGGCTCCACTGATCAGAATGATGCAATTCGGGCTCTTCTATTTATAAAACCATCCAGTGTCATCCTTCTTTTGATATATGACATATCATTTTAATATCTAACAAGAGGCGACTTCTTGTGACTCTTGAGGATGCAAAGAACAATGGACCATTACTCCAAAAAGGTCTTGCAAACCTAAAGGGGTTATGAGCTAATGATGCAATTTATGTCTTTTGTATTATGAAAATGGATGGAAATAACACAAATTATCCAGATTTCTTGTGGGGGGGGGAAGAGAATATGAATGTTGGTGATTATAAGACAAAAGGAAGTATGAAATACTTTTCTAATGCAAGGGCTCTCCAAAACTTGACAAATTGAAGACTTGTAGACTTCAAATCCTCAGCCAGGAATTCTGGGAGTTAAAAGATCACAAGTTTTAAAATTGCCAAGTTTGGAGACCCCTGGTCTATAGTATTCAGAGTCCTCTAATGGTTTGCTAACTGTTGGTGTATTTTTAAAGTTCATTATTTTAGTCATGGGATGTATTTATCCCTTAAATATTAGGGCTCAAATTTCAAACAATAACATGTAAGTAAGATAATATAGTGGACATTAATAAAACCATTTGGGCACCAGTGATTCCATCCTGATTTCATTGTAAAATCCTGTACACTGTATAAGTCAAAAAGAGGGCCATGAAAATATTTACAGACCCCTCACACCCTGGACATAAATTGTTTCAATTCCTACCCTCAAAACGACGCTATAGAGCACTGCACACCAGAACAACTAGACACAAGAACAGTTTTTCCCCAAACGCCATCACTCTGCTAAACAAATAATTCCCTCACCACTGTCAAACTATTCACTCTGCATTACTGTTACTATTAGTCTTCTCATTGTTCCTATCACCCATCTCCTCCCACTAATGACTGCAGGACAGTAACTTTGTTGCTTGTCTCTTACATTGATATTGATTGTTTCCTGATTGCTTACTTGTACCCTATGACTCTCATTAAGTGTTGTACTTTATGATTCATGACCAAGGTATTTTTTCTTTTTACGTACACTGAGAGTATATGCACCAAAGATCTATTCTATTCTATTCTATTCTATTCTATTCTCAGCTTTTTCACATCTCATATCTTCCCCCCTACAAAGCAACCATACATTGATTCAGATGGATTACAACCATCTTTGGAAACGTTAACTTATTTTTCTGAATAAACTTCTGCTTCCTAAAACCTCAACATAGGAATCGCCCTTCCTACCCATCCTCCCATATCTTGTATTGTTGGTTTTTTTATATAGCAAGTTATAATTAAATTTAAGTGAGCAACTCTACTGCTGTGTGTCATGTAAACACAGGCTTGATGACTGTAACCTATTCTCTTCCTAGACAGAATGATTTAATTGTTGTTGTCGTCGTTGTCGTCGTCCTCTTCCTCCTTCTTTTTTCTTCTTATTTCCTTCCTTCCTTCCCTCCCTCCTCCTCTTCTCCTCCTCCTCCTCTCCTCCTCCTCCTCCTTCTCCTTCCCCCTTCCCCTCCTCCTCTTTTTCTTCTCCTTCTCCTCTCCTCCTCCTCCTTCTCCTCTCTCCTTCTTCCTTCCCCCTCCTCCTTTCCTCCCTCCTCCTCTTCTGTTCTCCTCCTCCTCCTCCCTTCTCCAAGAGACATGAGCAATTAACAGTAGTATAAATACATATCATTGATCTCCTCATCCTCTTCCTTGTTTATCTCCCCCTCTTCCTCCCCTTCCTTCTCATTCTCCTTAAATGAAAATGAGAAGCATTATTTTCTGTGGGGGGAGAGGGACTAAATGTTAGTAGCGCTCTTCCCCTATCATTCATTTTTAATTCAGTGTGTCCTGCAAATCCAGCTAGATGCATTACCCGAATAAGCCATGGTTAAGTTATCCTTGGATAAAGGTGCCCCAGAGACAGTCTGGATCAGCAAGGAAGATTGGTCTGGGGAATTGTGAATGCTTGGAAAGGCCAGAGCAGCCGATCTAAAAGGGGTCTTACGAAGTTTTCACATCGGTGAGAATGATGGCTGACACAATGTCTATAGATTTCATAAATGTAGGTTTAGTTCAGTTGGTGAGAATGATGGCTGACACAATGTCTATAGATTTCATAAATGTAGGTTTAGTTCAGTTGGTGAGAATGATGGCTGACACAATGTCTATAGATTTCATAAAGGTAGATTTGGTTCAGTTTAGGAAGCCTATTTCTATAGGCCAGTGGTGACGAACCTAGGGCATGCGTACCAGAGGTGGCACACAGAGCCCTATCTGTGGCACACGTACCCTCGCCCAGTTCTGTTTCAGGTCTCTGCCGCACATGCGCATGTGCCTCCTGCAAGCAAGCTGGTCTTTGCATCTCTGCCACATGTGTGGGGTGCATATGCATTCACCAGGCGCACACACCTTGCAGTTTGGGTGAGGCAGAGGTGCATGTACGAGGTACATGCACATGGCACACACGTGCATGCTTCCACACCTTGCAGTTTGGACACACGCATGCACTTTGGGCACTCAGTGCCTAAAAGGTTCACCATCACTGCTCTAGGTTATTATCAAAGGCCCTTCTTTGCCATCTAAATAGCGAAGGGCCTTTTTTCCCTTCTTTTTTCTGTAGTGGAGCTCCCAAGAATGACTCTTTCTGCCCTTTATAAGGGCAGAAAGGCTTTATAAGGCCTTGATAAGGCCACACTTGGAATACGGCGTTCAGTTTTGGTCGCCACAATGTAGAAAAGATGTGGAGACTCTAGAAAGAGTGCAGAGAAAAGCAACAAAGATGATTGGGGGACTGGAGACTAAAACATATGAACAACGGTTGCTGGAACTGGGTAGGTCTAGTTTAATAAAAAGAAGGACTAGGGGAGACATGATAGCAGTGCTCCAATATCTCAGGGGCTGCCACAAAGAAGAGGGAGTCAAACTATTCTCCAAAGCATCTGAGGGCAGAACAAGAAGCAATGGGTGGAAACTAATCAAGGAGAGAAGCAAGTTAGAACTGAGGAGATATTTCCTGCCAGAACAATTAATCAGTGGAACAGAAGTTGCCTCCAGAAGTTGTGAATGCCCCAACACTAGAAGTTCTTAAGAAGATGTTGGATAGCCATTTGTCTGAAATGGTATACTATAGGGTTTCCTGCCTAGGCAGGGGGTTGGACTAGAAGACCTCCAAGGTCCCTTCCAACTCTGCTATTGTATTATATTGTGTTGCAATGTATATAATCATCCAAACTCACGGCTCTGCGCGGCTTACAAAAAAGGACAAATACCATCTTAAAACATATGAAAGCATATAAAATCATTGCCGTACAAACTACCATCATTCCAGCTGAATAGCTGCTTTTATATTCCGAGACTTGATAGCTCGTCCCGATTGTGCTCTTTTGATTAATTCTGCTTTCGCAATTTGCTGCTTTCACTTACTGCCACTCGTTTCACATTTATCTATTGTTATTTGTAGCTATCCTGATGAATTGCTTGAGTGGTGGAGGTTAAATCATGCCAGCAGTTTTTGCACAGGCCTTTTAAAACAGGGTTGTTGTCTGATGGGCCCTCTCTTTTAGCCCTGTGTCTAAAGAGGGATACTAGATGTGAAATTTTACAGCCCGAATTAGCTGGGGTCAGGTTCCTGAAAGATCATTTCCTCCCATAATTGTTTTGCCCAGAATGTAAGATTATCTTCATCCACATATCTTTTGGTTGCCAAGTTTGGGGGAGAAAAAAAATCCTTAAAAAGGATTGTGTTAAATAAATATACTTGGGACTGTTTAAAGTGCATGTAGTCCAGGAATGGATTATCTGTTGCCTGCTGCCTTTTGTAAGACTACAAGTCCCACAATGCTTCCCCATTGGCTGAACCTGATGAGGCTGCATCCAGAAATCTAAGCGTCACTATTTAATCTCTCTATGCCTTTATTATACCCCATGTTAGTGATGGGAGGGATTTAAGTGAGTTATTAGTACAGTACAAGTGAGATTCAGACTGGAGATTTCCTGATCCTCCTGCTCATGTTTTTAGTCACCTCGCTGTCATAAATAAGCTTCCTGTTTGGTTTTAAAACACAGCAGCTTATAGCATAGTCATAAAAGCAAATACATTATGAAACTCAGCTTCTGATTTTTTTTCTTTTTGCTGTATTACGTGTATAACCTTGTGAAGTGGCTTACAAAGGTAGAGGTTAGCCTGAGAAGATTTAAAAACAAAATCCAGAAGAATAATAATTATAATTAAAAAATTTTAATTTTTATATCCCGCTCTCTCTCCCCAAAGGGACTCGAGGCGGGGCACAGGCACTTAAAAATACAATTAAAACCACAGACAAAATACAAAATTAAAAATGAATTAAATTAATCCTGCGCTAAAAACCCATAAACTAAAATTCCCCCTTTAAAACCCCTAACCTTAAAAGAGACTACCCAAGGCCGGCCAGGCGAAAAAGATGTGTCTTTAATTTTAAACGGAAGGAGCGGAGGTCCGTAGTTGTCCTAATGTCGGGGGGAAGGTCGTTCCAGAGGGCTGGGCCCGCCACAGAGAAGGCCCTTCCCCTGGGCGTCGCCCGCTGACAGAGTCTAGTGGACGGCACCCGGAGAAGTCCCTCTCTGTGGGAGCGAATCGGCCGTGAGGATGTATGGGGCAGGATCCGATCCAGCAGATAGCTAGGCCCCGAGCCATGGAGTGCTTTGAAGATGATGACTAACACCTTGAATCACATCCTGTTGTACCTTTAAGAGAGAAAAAATATATTGTAAAGGCTCTAAAAATCTGTAAGTTCTTTATAAAACTGGAGTAAATGGCCAAACCTGGTCAATCAAGCAATATTTTTTGAGTCTCCCATCTCTAGATTTTTGGTTAGTTGGATTCTAGTTTCATGGCAATTTTTGCTAATAGGAGTTTTGCTGTTCCTTGTTCCCTTTTTCCTGTTCCCTTAAAAAAAAAGTCCTTTAAAATAATCTGGTGTGCGTTAAAACATGGGAAGTCCCAAAGGTGCTTTTTTCAAGAGGCAACTGGACTTTCTGGTTTCCCTTTGAAGATGTTTCACTTCTCATCCAAGAAGCTTCTTTAGCTCAGAGCTCAGATGAAGCTTCTTGGATAAGAAGCAAAACGTCTTCAAAGAAAAACCAGAAAGCCCAGTTGTCTCTTGAAAAAGCACCTTTGGGACAACCAGGACCTGGATGACTGAGAATCTCCCTAGTGCAGGGGTCAACAACCTTAAACACTCAGAGCCACAAAGATCCTAACCGGAAGCCCCCCATTTAATTCTGGAACTGACTGGTTCCCCCACCATAGAGTCTCCTCCTAGCACAGCGTCCTTTTTCCTCTGCTAACCAGAAGTCCAGTTCCCCCACCATAGAGTCTCCTCCTAGCGCAGCATCCTTTTTCCTCTGCTAACCAGAAGTCCGGTTCCCCCACCATAGAGTCTCCTCCTAGCACAGCATCCCTTTTTCCTCTATCTGTCCTAACCGAAAGCAGTCTCCACCTGTGACCTTCCCAGGGGGGGGTTTCGACAAGCAAAGTCAATGGGGAAAGCTGGGTTTGCTTAACGACCACGTGAGCCACTTAACGATTGCAGTGATTCACTTAACAACCATGGAGGGAAAAAGCCGTAAAATGAGGTGTGACTCACCTAACAACTGCCTGGCTTAGCAGTGAGAATTCTGGTCTCAGTTGTGATCGGTTTGTATTGATTGGCCTCGATTTGCTTTCAGAACTGCAGGATGTCTTGGCTTTTAAGTATACATCCTTAGATCAGTCAGCCTTGTGTTTTGAGTACATGATGCTCGGCTACAGTCATAGCCAGATCTAATGTCCCTGCTCTCTGGGGTTGTAAGAATCACTCACAACTGCTTTGTGGTTCTTCCTTTCTTATCATGTATTGGATGCGACAGACTTCCAAGATGAAAAGTCTTGCCTTGAATCGTGATTCACATCCTTTGCTTCTCATTCTCTTTCCCTTCCTCTGCAGCTGACACGATGATCTGTAAAAGTTTACTGTGTGCTATCAAACAGCGCATGAAACAGAATGCTCTTGTTCTGTAGAGAGAGATATAAAAAATAACCTTGAGGATGGTGAAATCGTGCTCCTTCTCAGTGCAGGGTTTACGAGTGCTGCAGTGGTGGGTTCCCAATCCCATTGCAACCGGTATGGCGCAATGGGGCCGGGAGTCCACCACATGCATGCGTGCATGCGTACTTACCACCTGCGACACTCCATGACGCTCCAGCTGCTCGGCGGAGCATCGCGCCGTACACTCCCTGTGCATGCACGGAAGCCCCGATCGGCTCAAATACAGGTACGGAGGGCGGGCAGGAAGGCAGGCCCTCCGGAGCACCATATTGGAACAGTACCTGGTGTTCCCAGCAGGCACCGGTACATCTATACCAGGGCATACCGGTCATACCCCACCACTGAAGTGCTGAGTTACCACTGTGAGCATCTCTGACAAGCAACTGTTTAATTGTGGCTTAAATGGATAAGCCACATACAATGGCTTATATGTGGCTTTAAAAGTTCACATCATGGACAGAGAGGACTGTTGGTTTGAAAGAGGGATCAAAGGGGCATCTACATTAAGATTGAATAGCCCTCTCTCAATGGAAGGGGAGGGATATATCTCACCAGTGGTGAAATTCATAATTTTTTTCCTACCGGTTCTGTGGGCGTGACTGGGTGGGTGCAGCTTGGTGGTCATGTGATTGGGTGGACGTAGCTTGGGGGTCATGTGATTGGGCAGGCGACAAGCAGGAACCTCACAGAGTCACAGAGAGCTCAAAAACCAACTGTCGCACGTTACACAAAAATGACACAAAAGCTACACGACTGACACACACACAGTGCAAAAGCGGCTGGACTTCACACCCAAAAAAGGTTCCTGAGATCCCGCGGCACAGCTGATTGTCACCCAGCTGATTGTTGGAACCTTTTTTAAAAAACATTTTTAAAGCATTTTTTACTACCTAGCTAAAAAAAAAAAAAGCTAAAAAAAAGTTTAAAAAGTTCCAACCATCAGCTGTGCCCACAATGGTTGGAACTTTTAAAAAACGTTTTAAAGCATTTTTTTTACTATTGGTTCGGGGAAGCCGGCCCAAACAATTAGCATTTCACCCCTGATACAGACTCCACCTATTTCCTGCCTCTAACACCATCCTTTCAGCAGTTCCAAGAAGATTAACAGAGTTGGAAGGGACCTTGCAGGTCATCTAGTCCAACCCCCTCCCCAAGCAGGAGACCCTACATCTGCCTCTACCTAGGATTGAATTCACAACCTCCTGATTGGGAGGCGAGAGCTCCACCTCTAGGCCACAGTTTCCACACTCATTTGCACTACTCAGGTGACCTTGAGGGCACAGATAAACCTCATCAACCCTCAAAAGAGTATTAACAACCAGAGGACTGCAAGGAATATAAATCCTTCCATCCGCCACCATTCAGTCAGAACTGAAGAAGCTTCTTAGATGAGAAGCGAAACATCTTCAAGAAAAAAAAATCAAGCCCAGCTGCCTTTTGCAAAAGCACCTCTGAGATAACAGTGACCTGGGTGATTGAGACTCACTATAGCAGGGGTCTCCAACCTTTGCAACTTTAAGTCTGAAGGACTTCAGCTGAAGTCCTTCAGACTTAAAGTTGCAAGGGTTGGGGATCCCTGCACTATAGACATTCGTGGCTTAAACATTTCTAGCAAAAGATACTTTCCTATTGATTCTACTGTAGCCATTTGGAGCAGTGTTTCTCCAACTTAGTAACTTTAAGATGTGTCGAATTCAATTCCTAGATTTACTCATTTCTTGCTAATAGATTTCAAATATATTTGGGGGGATGGGATAGAAATGTGGACTTTTAACATTTAGCATCTGTCCTTAAAATTACAATTGTGCGTGCATGTTTCAAAATGTACACATTCCGTGCCCCCTCCTTAACGTTGTTGTTACTACACTATGCTTTTGTTTTGGTGATGTTTGTTTAAAGGGAGAAAATAAAGTAAATCTGGTATGCATGTTGCCATATTTTGTTTTGTTTTGCATATCCAAGCACTTACTGTGATCAAGTAAGAATTGATGCTCTGCATAGCTCAGTGTTACAAAACTGTTGTTGATGCAGATCAGGAATCTTAACTTTCCCTCTTCAGTCACTTCGCCCAGCCAAATATTCTTTTAGAAAAAGGATAATTCCCCCACATTTGATGCCTTCCAGATGTGTAGAGTAACAGCTTCCAACATCCTTACGCCACGTGTCATTTGGCCATACGGGTTGCGGGTCATAGAACATATAGTTCAAGACACCTGGAGTGCTTTATATTAAGATTATTTGTGGCTCTTTAATTGATTAAGGGATGTGATTGCTCAGTGGCTAAGAAGCTGAGCTTGTTGATCAGAAAGGTTGGCAGTTCGGCGGTTCGAATCCCTAGCGCCCCTCAAGGGAGTGAGCTCCTGTTACTTGTCCCAGCTTCTGCCAACCTAGCAGTTCAAAAGCATGTAAAAAATGCAAGTAGAAAAATAGGAACCACCTTTGGTGGGAAGGGAACAGTGTTTTTTGTGCGCCTTTAGCATTTAGTCATGCCGGCCACATGACTACAGAGACGTCTTCAGACAGCGCTAGCACTTTGAAACGGAGATGAGCACTGCCCTCTGGAATCGGGAACGACTAGCACATATGTGCGAGGGGAACCTTTACCTTCAATTGATTATAGGTCTTCAACTTAGGGACACAATTAGACCAAAATTACATTGCTAAGCAAGGCAATTAAGTGAGTTGGGCCTAATTTGATGTTCATTTTTTTTGCCAAGGTTGTTAAGCAAATCACCACAGTTAAGGGAATCATGCAGCTGTGAAGCAAATTCAGCTCCACCTACTGACTTTTCTTGTTGGAAGCCGGCTGGGAAGGTCTCAGCTGGTCATCTCGTGACCTCGGGATGCTGCAACCATCATAAATGCATGCCACGTGCCCAAAGTTTGAACGTATGATTGTGGGAATGTTGCAGCGGCCATAGGCATGAGAACTGATCTTAAGGCAACTTTTTCAGTGCCATTGTACCTATAACGGGGTCACTCAATAGATGGTTGTAAGTCGAGGACTACCTATACAGAGAAGAGGGACCTGGGGTCTTAGTTAGTTCTTCCGTCTTGTCCAGCCAATTCTTATCCAAGTTATCTGCAGCTCATTCTTGCAAAGTAGCAGGCTCAAAATGCTTGGCTGAGCAAGGATCTTTAGCCGAGCCTGTTTTCTGTGGCTCTTGGGAAAGTTTTTAATGAAGCTCATGAATCAGAGTTCTGAAATTATAGGATGGTCTATGATGAGTTGTGCCAGTGCTTAGTCAAAGGGATCCTTTTTAAGAATGGAGATTTTGCTTGATTGTAGCACTAGCACTTAGAATTATATAGCGCTCCACAGTACTTTTACAGCCCTCTCTAAGTAGTTTACAGAGTCAGCCTCTTGCCCCCAACCATCTGGGTCCTCGTTTGACCCACCTCAGAATGATGGAAGACTGAGTCAACCTTGAGCATGGTGAGATTCGAACTGCCAAATTGCAGGCAGTCGGCAGTCAGCAGAAGTAGCTACACTCTAACCACTGTGCCACCGTGGCTCAGGATATTCCAGAGCAAAAATGATAGCCCGTTAAAAGATAACATCTATTTGATTGATGTTAGTTGGAAGATTCTTGAGAAGAAAACAACTGAACCTCCTGTGGTTCAGGACCCCCCAAATAGGGGCAATCATTTTGCCCCAAAGCTTCAGAGCCAATGAAGAGACGCATAGGGAATAAGTACTAATGTCAGCATTAGTGTATTTTGAAGTGTTAATATGTCTGCTTTTTTGGTACTCAGGGTGCTGTGCATTAAGTTTGTGCTGCAGGAGCCCCTTTTCTAGACTAGCAGGCAGTGAATGTGACCTTTGATGCTTTGCCAGTTGGGTGGTTCTGCCCAGGTCCCAGGTCCCCCTTTCAGCCATAATGGGATGTATCTGCTTTGGGCTTTCTGTGATACACGAACTGTTGGTGGTTTATTAAATAAAAATGAGGCGAGCAAAAAATTAAGCTTTGTGAGCCTAATCAATGATTATTTACATTTTATTTTCTTACAAGGCTGTTGAGGTAGACCTTTGGAACTCCTGATTGATTGAGAAGGATGCTCTCTGGGTATCTTGCTGTGCTCTGTGACTTTCCATGATATGAAAATGCAATCACTTTCTAAACCCTTCTCTGCCCAGCCCAGCCCAGCCCAGCCCAGCCCAGCCCAGCCCAGCCCAGCCCAGCCCAGCCCAGCCCAGCCCAGCCCAGCCCAGCCTCCCCTCCCCTCCCCCTCCATGCCTGTCTTCCTGCCCTGCCCTGCCCTGCCCTGCCTGCCCTGCCCTGCCCTGCCCTGCCCTGCCCTGCCCTGCCCTGCCCTGCCCTGCCCTGCCCTGCCCTGCCTTTCCTTCATTCCTTCCCTCCCTCTCGCCCTCCCTCCCTCCCTCCCTTTCCTGCCCTTTCTTCCCTTCTTTCCTTCCTTCCTTCATTCCTTCCTTCCTTCCTTCCTTCCCTGCCCTTCCTTCCTCCCCCCTCTCTCCCTCCCCCCCTTGCCCTTCCTTCCTTCCTTCCTTCCTTCCTCCCTGTTCCTCCTTAGGCATGAATGAATAACTATTTTTCTGCCAAGAGCTACATTCCTCAAGCTGTTTGGACAAGTGTGCCAGAGACAGGAATGGATTTCTGTGACATGCTCCCCACCTTCCTTTTTTTTAAAAAAAGTTATTTTAATACTGATTCCCTGTTCCCTGGGTTTATACCCTTTCCTTCAGGAGTGGTACGGAGATCATCCTCTCCTCCCGTTTTTCTGTGCAGCAACAGCTGGTGTGATAGGATGGGAAAGAGCAGCCAAAAGAACAACTATGCAGCTTTGTAGGCTGAGGTGTCAGATTTGAATCTATACCTCCACACGTACAGCATCTCAGGTCTACTTGTAATCCAGTTGCATGTGGGTGTGGGTGTGAGGGGTGGATTCCTACCGGTTTTACTACCGGTTTGCAACCTGCACACAACACACATGGGGCTGTTCAATGTAAATCGTTCTTCGCGCATGTGCAGAACAATTTACAGTGAACTGCGCATGCACAAAAACCAAAATGGTGGCGGCACAGCGGTAGTAAGGGGACCAGTTCAGGGTCGTGGCAGGCCTGGGTGGCTGCCAGTTCTGTGACCCAGGCCTGAATTCCACTACTGGTTTGGCTAAACCCGGACGAACCAGAAGCAACCCACCTCTGGTGTCTGTGTGTGTGTGTGTGTGTGTGTGTGTGTGTGTGTGTGTGCTGGGCCGCCGCTTGTGCATCCCAGTTCCCCTCTCCCACAGCCAGGCCACCAAGCCACAAATGTTGGGGATTGCTAGTATCACTGAAACCAAACAGCCCTTCATTTACTCAAAGAATAATGCACAATTGACACATTTTCAACCTTCTCGTGATTCTGCTGGTTAATTGCATGTTGACCTTCAAAGGGGTTTTGACCTTCAAAACAAAACCTGTCTTTGGTTCTTTTGAGAGCCTTTGAAATGTCACTTCTGGTGGGAAGCTTCAGGAAAGGACAAGGACACGCAACGAAGGGCCTTCAAAAATCAAGCGGCCAGATGTTTTCTTATCTTGTAAGCTTCTGTTGCTTTCAGTCCTTGAGGATTCTTCAGAAGTTTTAGCCGCCTTCATCAGTCATGTGCTTGTGTTGAGCCAGAGAAAGCTGGACCAGGGTAGGCTGCACGAGTTGGAGCTGGTTAAGAGGATTGGATTCAGAGCCACAATCTTGCACAAGACGAACTGGAATGGCTGGTCCTTGTGCTGGAGCTTAGATTGGTCCAGGTTTTGCACAGGAGAGGAGTTTCTGCTGGATTAGACTTAACTTCCTCGTTTATCAGAAATTGGGCTTTATGCTCGGGATTTAGATTCTACCGAAGAAAGGTTTAAGAAAATGTCTCTTGCCTTCCCTGTGGCCTTATTCAGTGGCGTATTAACCATGAAGCAGACTAAGCATATGCTTAAGACAGCAGGCCCAAAGGGGACACCACGAAGTTGAGAAAGGAAAAAAACAACAACGAAGATTTGCACAGTATGTACGAAGGAGGGGGAGCACCAAGATTTGTCAGTGCTTAGGGCACCAGTGAGCCTTAATCCGGCACTGGCCTTATTTCACTGTAGCAAAGAAGCACAAAGCGGTAGAAAGAATGGTGCAAGTTCTGACTGGTAACGAGAAGTTAGTTTTTAACAGTTTCCTTTCCTGTGTGCCTCTCTTTGTAAATATAAAAAAACCACCTGTGCCTTTAAATAGAAAGTTGGTATGCAGAGAACGTGCTGAGTCAGGAATCTTTTCAGTAGCGTGTTAGGGATTTCTCTGCAGTCCTTTCTACTTTTTCCACGGTCTCTGCAGAAGTTTCTATAATAAAACTTCAGTTTCTCGGTCAGAATGAAGGATATTCTGCAATTTCCTGTCTTTGTCATCTCGACACAGCGGCTGTTGTACCCAAAGCCAAAGGGAAGAGCTGCTGGTCTTCTACCGTGTTTTCCCAAAAATAAGACAGGGTCTTATTATCCTTTGAGCCCCTGAAATAAGCGCTTGGCCTTCTTTTCGGGGATGTTATTATTTTTGAGGTGCAGGAGGTGGTGAGCGTGGTCACCTCATGGCTGCTGCTGTGTTGCAATATTTTCAGGGAGGGCTTATTTTAGAGCATGCACGCAAAAGCCCGATTAGCAGGGGTGAAATTCAGTAGGTTCTGACCAGTTCTGGAGAACCGGTAGCGGAAATTTTGAGTAGTTCAGAGAACCGGTAAATACCCCCTCTGACTGACCCTTCTACCATCTATTCTCTGCCTCCCAAGTCCCAGCTGATTGGCAAGAAATTGAGATTTTGCAGTATCCTTCCCCTGCCATGCCCACCAAGCCACGCCCACGGAACCAGTAGTAAAAAAAAATTGAATTTCACCACTGCCGATTAGGCTTATTATCTGGGGAGGTCTTATTTTCAGGGAAACAGAGTAAGAAAAGCACAGCATACACTCCTGCCATCGGTAGTTTTGTGTCCAAAAGTCCTTTCAGCCTGGCCGCTAAACCTTATTATAGTAATACTTAAGCAGCAACTGTGAATTCTTTGATGCTTAAATGTTGGCCTTCTGCATCCTTCTGTCCTTCAGAGTGTTGGGACTGTTACTTTTAGAACTCCCACAAAAAATAGGTCATCAAGGAGTTGCAGCGTCAATGGTTCTGGAGGTAGGGAAGATTATGGTAAGTCACTTGCAAGTCTTACTCCAAGGATTATTTTGGGGATCAAGGTAATGGGTCAGCCTTTGGAAGTCTTCTATGGACAAGTTGCCTATGGCGAGTTGACTTTGATTAAGCAAAAGACCATAAGATAGTCATAATGAAAGCCAGAAATGAATGAAATCTCCCATTTCACTAGGAGCTGTGGACTCAAACTTTAACCTCCGTAAGGGAGTACCATATTTTTTGGAGTATAAGATGCACCTGAATATAAGATGCACCAAGATTTTGAACAGGCAAATTAAAAAAAAGTTTTTGCACTCTGCAGACCTCCCCAAAACAGCCCGTTTTTCACAAAAATGGGCCCAGTTTTTTGTCCAAAAAGGGCATGCACAGCCTTTAGGAAGCTTATAGAGTGTTCGGGGGGGGGGGGGGCGGGCAAAATGAGCAAATTTTTGCCCTCCCCAGCCCCCAGGAGCACTCTGAAAGCCTCCTAAAGGCTATGCGTGGCCATTTTTGAAGAGGGGATGGGTTTTCAGGAGGCCAAAAATGCTGCATTCAGTGTATAAGACGCACCTAGATTTTCACCCTTTTTTTTTGAAGGAAAAAGGTGCATCTTATACTCCGAAAAATACTGTAAATAGCAAGCTGAAACATTTCAGGGCTTATTAATTCAGGATCACTGGCATAAATACAATTTCTAGTCCTGAAATGCAATTTCTAGTCCTGAAACGCATGGAAAGTTTGTTCTTGATTAGTATCCCTTTGGCTGAAAAATTGCCACATTACGCGATTTCATGTTGAATCTCAGAAATGCAAGCTATTTAACACATTGTCTGGATTACTTGCTGCTTTGTCTGACACGTAAAAACAGACGTTTGGGATGCACGCCTCCGAATGCTTCGTCTTCCAGAAAGGAATGTAATGAAGTGTTTCCCATGAAAATGTGACTGGCAATGGGTTCACTATTTTCTAGGCACCACAATGCTATTAGGTTGAAAGGATAGATGCAGGAATTGGGGATGTCTTGTTTAATAAAAAGAAGGATTAGAGGGGTGACAGGATGGCAGTGTTCCAATATCTGCGGAGCTGCCACAAAGCACCTCAAGGCAGGACAAGAAGCCATGGATGGAAACTAATCAAGGAGAGAACCGGCCTAGAACTAAGGAGAACAATTCCTGACTGTGAGAACAATGAATCAGTGGAACGACTTGCCTCCAGAAGTTGTGAATGCTGCAACATTGGAGGTTTTTAAGAAGAGATGGGACAAATCATTTGTCAGCAGTGCTTGAGCAGGGAGTTGGACTAGAAGATCTCCAAGGCCCCTTCCAATTCTGTTATTCTGTTAAAAGGGCAAGCAGACTTAAAATATAGAATAACAGGATTGGAAGCAGAGGTAGTATGCTGCTGGTTCACACCGGTTCGGGCAAAATGGTAGTAACGGCGGTGCAAGGACCCACCCACTCACCCAAATGGCATCACGGACCTTCTGTGCACATGCTCCTGCTACTAAACCTAGTGAAGAAACTAGAATACCATTACTGATTGGAAGGTACCTTAGAGATCCTCTAGTTCAGGGGTGTCAAATTCAGGAGCCAGATCTGGTCCATGGGGTGCTTAGATCTGGCCCGTGGGGCCATCCTGGAAACAGTGAAGGACTGGCCCGCAGTGCCTCTGCCATCAAAAACGGAGCTTGTGAGGTGAGGGCCGTGCTTGGCCCAGACTATGTTTTCGGTTGCGATGGTCTCCTGCAGTCCTCTGCCAGCAAAAACACAGCTCGTGAGGGTGACGCGCAACCCTCCCAGGGTTTCTGCCGGCAGAGAGCTTGCAGGAGACTATCGCAACAGAAAACAGAACCCAGGAGGGACGTGTGCGACCCTTACAATGTCTGTTTTCACTGGCAGAGTGTTAGCAAAACAAACTACTAGCCAAAATGGCATTTGATCACAAGGGTGATGTCAGGCTGGCCATGCCCACCCTGGCCACACCCCCTGGTCCCTGAGGTCAAACCCAACCCTGATGCGGCCCTCAATGAAATCAAGTTTGACACTTCTGCTGTAGTCCAACCCCCTACTCAAAGAGGAGACACTATAACCGTGATGGCGAACCTATGGCAGGCATGCCTGAAGTGGCACGCCGAGCCATGTTGCCTGGCACGCACGGCATCACCTGTTCATCTTCCAGGTTTCTGGCGCACATGCGTGCGTGACGATCAGCTGGCCTTCGGGTGTGCAGCTAGTCTTCCATTTTCCGGTGTGAGCATATATGTTGGGCAGCTGATTATCGTGCGCGCATGTGCCCCAGCAACTGGAAGACTTGCTTGCATGCATGCATGCATGCATGTGCACACCAGAAACTGGAGGCTCACTTTCTGGTGCACACATACCCCCTGGGCAGCTCCTCTTCCATGTTGTGGCTCTGACAAGTGTGCATGCATGATCCATTCTGGATAAATTGCTGCGTAGTCTCTTCTTGAAAACCTCTATTGATGGACCATCCACCTCTTCTGGAGGCAAGCTGTTCCTTTCATGAATTGTTCTGTCAGGAAAGTTCTTCTTTGTTCTAGGTAGGATCTCTTTGATGATTATTTCTTGTCCAGCCTTCAGTGCTTTGGAGACTAGACTGACCCTCACTTCTTTGGGACAAGTATACTGGAGCAAGGGTCTCCAACCTTAGCAACTTTAAGATTTGTGGGCTCCAACTCCCAGAATTCCTCAGCCAGCTTTGCTGGCTGAGGAATTCTGGGAGTTGAAGTCCACAAGTCTTAAAGTTGCCAAGGTTGGAGACCCTTGTACTGGAGGACTGCTTTCATGTTACCCCTGCTCCTTCTCTTCATTAGTCATCCCTAGTTTCGAATGCACAGTGCGTTGTTCTCTATTTGTCAGGAATCTGCTCTGGTTCTCTTTTTAAGTTGCCCCATCACCAAGGTTTCAACATCCTTTCCCATCACGTTCTCACTTTTCACTCTTTATCCAGCGATCTGTGGTTGCGCTTTGGATTTACATAATTGCATTGAGCCATGGTTTAAACAGGAGCGCTAGTTAGCTGGGTTTGCACAACACATAAAGCTAAAAACTCAACAAATCACCCGACTGCTTAGCAAGTTGCATGAATCCAACAAGGCTCTGATTTCCTTTCCGTTCATTGATTTTCTGATTTAGAAACCACAGAGGTCTGAAACTGTGGGCCACATGTAGTCTTTTGATTCTATTTTTGCAGCGATCACATTACCTCGCCTTGCGAATACATATTATGGGTTCTAAAAATAAGATGTCACCTCTGAACCTGCACAGTAATTTTAAAGGATTTTCTTCCAAGGGTCTTCACCATCTGAGACCTCTGCTTAGTACTGAATATACTTCTCTATTCCTCCCCATACGGGACACGGTGGCTCAGTGGCTAAAACACTGAGCTTGTCGATCAGAAAGGTCGGCAGTTCGAATCCCTAACGCTGCGTAATGGAGTGAGCTCCTGTTACTTGTCCCAGCTTCTGCCAGCCTAGCAGTTCGAAAGCACATACAAATTCAAGGAGAAAAATAGGGACGGCCTTTGGTGGGAAGGGAACAGCGTTTCATGCGCCTTTGGCATTTAGCCATTCTGGCCACATAACCACGGAAACATCTTCGGACAGCGCTGGCTCTTCGGCTTTGAAAGGGAGATGACCACTGCCCCCTAGAGTTGGGAACGACTAGCACATATGTGCGAGGGGAACCTTTACCTATTCCTCCTATAGAAGGTTCACTTATATTCAGCGTGCATTTTAATTCCCAGCACTCCACTCAGAAAATATATATAACTTTTCCTTAGGTTTTTAATATTATATGAATGATGTATGACATTCAACATTTATGGATAAATTCTGCTGTGTTATGCTACTTTTCTTAATTGGCTGTATAATATTCTTGTATGTGCCTATTGTAATTTTAAATGTTCCCAAGTAAAACTGAGAATTTGTCAATGGATGGAAAGTGTTGGAAGAAATGTCCTTCTGGGTTCAGTTCCAACTGGGGAAAAAGACACTGGATTCATAGAAGTTGCTTGGAAAGAAGGTTTATTGATGATGGACAGGATCACATGGTTTGAGGTCCTGGGCAAAAAAAAAAGGGAAGAGATGCTGAGATTGCCTGGGTTTTATGCCCTTTCTGGGCTTTTGACTTTGAGCTTGGTTGTCAGACTCCCATGGGGTCATGCAGGGGTAACTTTGTAGGCTGCCCTGAGTCCCAGGCTTGGTTGACTCTTGCTGGGTGATGATGTAATGAAAGGACTTTGGGATTCCTATTATGGCTCTGCCTTAAGGAGGTAGATCTCTGTTATGTAGAACAGGGGTGAGATTTGGATGTTCTCCAAACCAACCTGTTAGCTATGGGTTGTCCCGAACCTGGGCAAACCTCTAGCAGCCCACCCCTGATCTTATCTAAGTGCTAACAGGTGCATCCCTGCTCAGCTTTTTGGGACCTGCCACACTTGGAGACCCAATGTGATGTAGTGTTGAAGGCACCAGGACAGAAACCAAGAAACCATGTCGCTTTGGGTCAGAAAGCCCACCGAGTGACCTTGGTTGAGTCCTTCTCTCTCAGTGCTGGGAAGGAGGCAATGGCAAACCACTTCTGGAAACTCCTTCCCTTGCCAAGAAAAGTGAAAGAACTTGTCCAGGCAGTTGCCAGGAGTCAAGACTGACTGGAAGGCACACAAACACACACACACACACACTTGTTGAAGTGTCCCTGTTGGCTGGTTTTGCTTTAATTGTGATTGCTGCCCATTGTTGTTGACCGTCAATAAATTCATTATTCTTTGGCTTTGGCAGTCCTTCCATTCTCACTTTGGCAGGGAGGAAATGGATCAGGATTTATGGATGGTGAGATTGTATCTGCCTTCAGTTTCTAGTTCTGAGTTGTTTCCTGAGTCCAAACAGACCTAATTAAATTAATAAACCAAATAACATTTCACTGATGAAGAAGGCAGCCGCAGGAGAGGCCAGGCCAAGCAATTATTTTCTTTATTAATTTAATGAGGGAAAGGACGCCCCAACTTTTCAGCAGACAGAATCAAAGTGGGGGCTCCGATGGCTGTAAAAAGATTAAAGGACGTTGGTCGACCTGGAGCTGCAGGTTATCCCTCTTTGCCTTGCGTAGCTTAGTTATGAAGCTTAGTATTTGCTCGTCTAGCACCCTGGGGTGATGTTTATCTTTACTCTGCACTTTATAGGGTGCGGGGTGTTGTGAGAGTGGAACCCCTTTGCACATCCAACTGAAAGGGGCGGCGGGGTTCTGACCTAGACTTCCCCAGCAGCACGAAGCTGAGTCCTCGTCCCGATAAACCCCTTTTATTTAATTGACAGTGAATTCCTCTCCAGCAAAGTCTTTCCTCTCCCACGGTCTTTCAAGATAGTTCACAATGACCAACCTTTATCAGGCTTGGAGAGTGGCCAGACCGATCTCTTTCAGACGCCACAATACTTGGCAAGAATGCAGGAATGAACTCATGGTCTCCTGCAAACTCCACTTCCCTTTCGCTCCTCTTTTATTCCCTATGGGAGAGGCCATTTATCGTCCACCTGTGGCTTTACTCCCAAGTCGATCCTTGTTCCTTAGCTGTTCCTTTCGTCTGGCAACTCTGCAGTTGTGCACATTAGGAACAGGCTCCAGCTGTTTGTCTGACTCGCTGATGTCTGACTCTGAAGGCAGCTGATAACTGGCATACAGCTCTGGCCCTCTCTCTGCCTCCGACACAGAACTCTCATCAGAGCCTTCCTCAGACTCCAGGACTGGCCCATGTTCCTCCCCAACCTCCTCACTGTCTGAATCTGCCACCAGCTCTGCTGGCGGGCCACAACAAGGGTGTGGTAAGGTGTGAGTCCTTTGCCATGACTTCTGCTCTCCGCAGTCAAGATGTCTGAGGAGTGCAGTTGCTCTGTCCTATTGTTGCAGCATTCCTTCCTCTGTGGCCTTCCTGTGTCAAGCATTTCCTGCCGTGAGATCACATTGAAAGGCTCTGAATCACTGGCTGACTTTCTCCATCTGCATTCGGCATCCAGCTCCTGGATGTCCATGCTGAGGACTGGAAACCCGAGAGGGACGAGGAACAAAATGCCATGATTAAAGAGCTTCCATTCCAACATTGTTGTTGACTCAGCCTTCCATCCTTCCAAGGTCAACCGAGGACCCAAATTGTTGGGTGAAATATGCTGACTCTGTCAACCGCTTAGAGAGGGCTGTAAAAGCCCTGTGAAGTGGTATATAAGTGTAAAGGCTATTGCTATTCTGTTCTTTATTTTCCGTGAAGGTGTAAGGATCTACTAAGGCCACCCATCCTGCCTCCCCTTAACAATGCAGGAAGATTGGAAGAGGGCCTTGGAGGTTTTTGAATGGATACTGAAAGTAACACTTTCTTCTGTTTAATCTTTAGTAAGCTTCTTTGAACATGATGCTGCTGGTGCATAGGATAAAAGTGTCAGAGTGTCTTAAATAAATAAGATATGTTAATCAGAAATCATGGAATCCAAATGTAACTTTACTACTCCAGTGGCTAGAAGGTAGATGCCACTGGGGTGAAATTGAAATGTCTGTATGGATAAAGGGAATGAAAATATTACTGAAGTATCTCTATATTAGGGACATAGTGGCTAAGACTCTGAGCTTGTTGATTAGAAAGGTCAGCAGTTCAGCGGTTTGAATCCCTAGCGCCACATAACGGAGTGAGCTCCCGTTACTTGTCCCAGCTTCTGCCAACCTAGCAATTAGCATGTAAAGCATGTAAAAATGCAAGTAGAAAAATAGGAAGGTGGGAAGGTAACAGTGTTCCGTGTGCCTTCAGCATTTAGTCATGCCAGCAACATGACCATGGAGACATCTTCAGACAGCGCTGGCTCTTCGGCTTTGAAATGGAGATGAACACTGCCCCCTAGAGTCGGGAACAACTAGCACATACTGTATGTGCGAGGGGGACTTTTACCTTTTATCTCTATATTAATTTTGGGGATCCAGCCCTATTAAATATTTCTCCAGTCTGTCTATTCCCTCTGTTTGATTATTTCGTAGTTCTACTAAAATGCATTGTTGGGGTTTACTTTCAGCCATAAAGACTAGGATTTTCTAGACGAGTCTCCAAATCACTAGTGTATTTCCTTTTTCTTTTTCTTTTGGCTTTGTAATAGTGTGTATCCTTTGTCGTGATCTACTGCTTTCACACTCCCAGTTCTCCTTCCTAGGCAGGGGAGGAAAATCTGTCTGATTTACATTTGAATATGAATTTGGTTTTGCCCGCTTGATACAACATCTCAGTTGAAACACAGTGATTATACTTCAAAAATGATTCTTTTCATGGATTCTGCTAAGTAGATGGTTCAAAAATGCCTTAAAAGCATATGTTAAGGCTAATTATACAAACAGGGTATACTTATGAAAATAATGTATAAACCGGGAAAAACTCCGAAATACATATATTGGGTAAAATTCTTTACAAAGATGCCCATATCAGAATAAAATACTGATAAAAGACATAGAGAGGTTCGGTGTAGATTTGTTTATGGAAACACAGAACTAAGATGACAGAACCGTATGTTGACTGTTTGGGGTTAGGCAAAACAACTTTTCCTGTGGGGAAAGCTCCCTAGTTGGACTCTTCCTTTGCAAAAGGTTTTATTTCAAATTCTCAATATTAGCTTCCTGTGGAATACAGGAAGTTTTTTTTTTTTTTTTTTAAATAGAAAAAGTTTTATTGAGTTTTACAAATTTTTTTAACAAAAAAGGGTAGGGTAAGGTGAATTAAGAAGATATTTTGAGAACTTTCACGTCGGGAACGTTGGCCCTCCCGGGCTTCTTAACAAGACATTGGTAATACATTTTTCAATAATACAACAAGGTGAAAATAAATGCTTACATATAAATTCTGAATTCTATGCTGGCAGTCGTGTACAAACATCCAGACAAAAATTATACTGTATTAATAAAAATAAAAATAAAAGTCATTTTTTAGATCTAAGTCTCTTGGCAATTGTGTCTTCTTATTCTCCTTCCTGGCCCCCAGTGGGCGGGGCCATGGCCCCCTCCGTCCCCCCTGAATCTTCCCCCAGGATAGAGGAATGTTTTTTAAGAAAGGCATCCGCCTCAGCAACTGTTTTAATCCTTACTCTTCCTCCGTCCCAAAACACCAACATCCCTTCTGGCATCGCCCACTTAAACCAAATCCCGTGGTTAAACAATTTTAGGAAGTTCTTCAACTTACAATGAGCAAAAAGGATGGTTAGGGACTAAAGCCTACCAAGAACGGTTGCAGGAATTGGGAATGTCTAGTCTAGTGAATGGCAGAAAGTGAAGAGGAATTAAAGAGCCTCTTGATGTGGGTGAAGAAGGAGAGTGCAAATGTTGGCTTGAAACTCAACATTAAGAAAACTAAGATCATGGCATCCGGCCCCCTCTGTTCCTGGCAAATAGATGGGGGAAGAAATGGAGGTAGTGACAGATTTTATTTTCCTGGGATCCAAGATCACCGCAGCCAAGAAATTAAAAGATGCTTGCTCTTGGGGAGGAAAGCGATGGAGAAATCTAGACAGCATACTAAAAAGCAGAGACATCACCCTGCCAACAAAAGTGTGTATAGTCCAGGCTGTGGTTTTCCCAGTTGCAATGGATGGCTGTGAAGGTTGGACCATAAGGAAGGCTGAGCGCCAAAGAATGGAGGCCTTTGAACTCTGGTGCTGGGGAAGACTCCTGAGAGTCCCTTGGACTGCAAGGCCATCCTACCGGTCAGTCCTGGAGAAGATCAACCCTGACTGATCTTTAGAAGGCCAGATCCTGAAAATGAAACTCAAAATACTTCAGCCACCTAATGAGAAGGAAGGACTCTCTGGAGAAGACCCTCATGCTGGGAATGATGGAGGGCAAAAGAAGAATGGGACAAAAGAGAATGAGGTGGCTGGATGGAGTCACTGAAGCAGTCGGCGTGCACTTAAATGGGCTCCAGAGGATGGTAGAGGACAGGAAGGCCTGGAGGAACATTGTCCATGGGGTCAAAGGGTTGGATCCGGTTTTGTATCTAACAACAACAAGTCTAGTGAAACGAAGGACAAGGGGAGACATGATAGCAGTCTTCCATTATTTGAGGAGCTCCTACTTATTTTTATTTATTTTATTAAATTTATACCCCACCCTTCTCCTTGTTAGGACCCAGGGTGGCACACAGGCATCATTTAAAAACACAAAATACAATAAATATCAGTTAAAATGTATTAAATTAATAAACCCGTGCTAAAACCCAATATTAAAACCCTTACCAAATTATAAATTTTCTTAAAAAGTCAGAAACGGGGGGCTATCCTAGGCCGGCTTGTTGGAATAAATACGTCTTAAGACGTTGGCGGAAGAGGCGGAGGTCCGAGATAGTACGAAGGTCGGGGGGTAGGAAGAAAAGCGAGAGGGTCAACCTATTTTCCAAAGCACCAGAAGGCAAGAAGAAGAGCGGGTCAACCTATTTTCCAAAGAAGAAGAGCGGGTCAACCTATTTTCCAAAGCACCAGAAGGCAAGACAAGAAACAATGAATGGAAACAAATCACGGAGAGAAGCAACCTTGAACTAAGGAAAAATTTGAGAGTGAGAGCAATCAACCAATGGAACAACTTGCCTTCTGAAGATGTGGGTGCTCCATCACTGGAGGCTTTTAAGAAGGGATTGGACATCCACTTGTCTAAAATGGTATAGGATCTCCTGCTCGAGCAGGGGATTGGACTAGGAGACCTCCAAGGTTCCTTCCACTATTATTCTATGTTCTATTTAGTGGCCATTCAAAGTTACAGCGGCACTGGGAAAAAGTGATCTATAACTAGTCTTCCCATTGCAGCATTCCCAAGGTGATCAAAATTCAGGTGCTTGGTAACTACCACGTATTTATGAAGGGTTGCAGCATCCCAGGGTCACGTGATCACCATTTGCAACTTTCCCAGCCAGCTTCGAACAAGCAATGGAGGACGCCGGATTTGCTTAATGACTAGTTGAGCCCCTTAACAATGGCAGCAATTTGCTGAACATCAGTGGCCAAAAAAGAGAGGTTTCGATAGCGGGAGTGATGCGCTTAATAACCATCTTGCTTAGCAATGGAACCTCTGATGCCAATTGTGGCCGTAAGTTGAGGACTACTTGTCCATCTCTGGAATTTTCCAGTTTCATCGTAAAGACTCAAATGAGAGTTGGAATCCTCCAAGTTAGGGTTTGTTTAAGTTGGCAACTTAAGATATGGGCCCTTCAAGTTCGATGAGGAATGATGTGATTGCGGTGCTTTTCTCAACCGTGGCCATTTGAAGGTGTGTGGACCAGAGGTGGTATTCTACTGGTTCGGACTGGTTCAGCTGAACCTGTAGCGGAAATCGCAGGTGGCCCCGCCCACCCGCCCCAGCTCTATGGCATCCCATTTAGGCCCTTTTTTTCATCAAAAGCGCAAGCGCGGAAGGCTGAATGCATGGGCGGAGGCATGTGCTCCCATTTGCGAATCGGTAGGGAAGGGAAGAGAAATACCACCTGTGGTCTGGATTGCAACTCCCAGAATTCTCCCACCAGCAGAGTGGCAGGGGAAATCTTTTTATTTTTGAAAGATTTTAAAAAAAAAATTATTCTCTTACATACCATTTTAAGTCTACATTCACATCATTGTTATTCTTCTTTATGTTTGTCATTCTTATACATTTATTTCCTTTAATGGGTTATGATATACAGTTTGGGTTGCTTTATTTACCATCCCTTCCTCCTGTTGTAATACCACCTTATTTTCCCTTTCTTTTCTCCCTCCCTCCCTTCTCTCCTTTCTTCCTTCCTCCTCTCCTTCTGCTTCCTTCTCCCCTTACCTTTCTCCTTCTCCTACTCTTCTCCTTCCTACCCTTTCTCCTTCTCTTCCTCTCCCTTCCATCTTTTTCTCCTTACCTCTTTCTTCTTTCCCCTGTCTTCCTTTCATTCTCTCCTCTTCTCTCCCTTTCTTTTTCGATTGTTGTTGGTGTCTATTTCCTAAAACTCAGTTTATGTTTCCTTGGGGTGGTATTTCCACAAGCCCAGATATAATTTAGTATAATTTCTTATTCCCTTACCTTCACTAATCTACCCTAGTTATGTTTTTCCCCCTTTTATATCTCGCTCTTGAATATATGCTTATATATTTAATATTTTCTTTTCTGTTTTCCTGGCTGGGGAATTCTGGGAGTTGAAGTCCAGACATCTTCAAGTCCGGAGAAAGCATCTACTGCTTCTTCTCTGAGTAGGATCTTCCACTGCTTAACAACTGTTGCCATCAGGAAATACCTTTTTTGCACTCAGGCTTTGAATTTATTTCCTTTTCAATTAAGCTAGAGTATCTATATTAGACTTGGAAAGATTGGGTGACAGCCGGTTCAAAACCTGTCAGCCTGGGAGATTCACATGTCACAACAGTTGATGGCTTACACTCCTATAAGAGGGAACACTGGAGAATATGTGACAGTCTTCAGGTGAAGATCATCGAGGTACTAGTGGAATATCACCTGTGTCTTCTGTGCCTTTTCTCAAAGAACGTTAAACACGCCAACTTCATCGATCACCAAGCCCCATCCATCTCTTCCAAACATTGGGGACAAAACATGATTCTCTGCAGTTATTGGAGTCTTAGTGGACAACCAGCTAAATAGGAGACAGCAGCCAAAAAAACCAATGCAATCCTAGATTGCATTAACAGAGGGATACAATCAAAATCAACTGAGGTACCAATACCACTCTATAAAGCCCTAGTAAGACCACGCCTAGAGTACTGCATCCAGTTTTGGTCATTGCACTATTAAAAAGATGTGGAGACTCTAGAAATAGTGCAGAGGAGAGCAACCAGGATGATTAGGGGACTGGAGGCTAAAACATACGATGGGCGTTTGCAGGAACTGGGCATGGTTAATTTTTTTTACTACCGGTTCGGGCGCAGTCGCATGCACACTCGTGCGTGCACACACCGCTTCTGCACATGGGCAGAAGTGTCCAGGCAGAACCTCCTTCTGCCACTACTACCGGTTCGCCCGATCCTGGCTGAACCAGGAGCAACCCACCTCTGGATTGGTTGTTGGAAGCCAGCAGGGAAGGTTGCAAAAAGCAATTGCATAACCTTGAGACACCAAAACTGTCGTAAATACATGCCAGTTGCCAGGTGCCTGAATTTTCATCCCATGATCGCGAGGATGCTGCAATAGTTATAAGTTAGAGGGCCAGCACTAAATCACTTACATATTTAGACACCCTTGTAACTCTGAGCAATTGATAAACGAATGGTTGTAAGCGAAGGACTACCTCTCTTTACTACGGAATGGCATGTAGTTGTAGAAATTAATCTGAATTTGTCTCAGAGTTCATTTCTGGTTATTTCTAGGTTTCTGTATTAATCCCTGCTGAGCCATAATGTCCCCAGCAAGTTATGGAAGATGGCCAGAAACAAGGAAGCCTCATCACATGCTTGATCTCAAACAGCGCTTTTAAGGGCACTTAAGTCCCGTGTGGATATATTGTAGATCAAAGTTTCTTTGTTTTTCTAAATAGGGCTTAGATAACCGAACAAGCAGCAGCTGAAGTTTGTGAAAATCCCCTCCTTGTTGCTATTCAAAACGAACATTGTCCCCCCCCCCAAAAAAAAGATTTTCAGAGTTTTTAATTTTTCAAAAGAGTTTCCAGTATTCTCTGAATTTTGGTAAATTGCTCAAATGGGGTCAGACAGTTTAATAACTGTGTGGCATACCTGTAAGTAGTCCTCAATTTACAACGGTTTATTTAGCGACCCTTCAGAGTTATAATGGCACTGATAAAAGTGACTTATGATAATTTTACAACCATTGAATTTGGATCCCATGGTCATGGGATCCAAATTCAGATGCTTGACAACTGTCTCATATTTATGGCGATTGCATGACAGATCCCCTTTTGTGACCTGAGAAACAAAGTCAATGGGGAAACCAGGTTCACTTAACAACCACGTTTGCTAATTTAACAACTGCAGTGATTCACTTAGCAACTGTGGCAAGAAAAGTCATAAAGCGGGGCAAAACTCACCTAACAAATTTCTCAGCAACCTAAAGTTTGGGCTCAGTTGTGGTCATAAGTCAAGGGCTATCTGTACACGTTTAAATCTATGTATAATTAATATAAAAAGGGGACGCAGTGGCTCAGTGGCTGAGACGCTGAGATTGTCGATCAGAAAGTTCTGCAGTTTGGTGGTTCGAACCCCTAGCGCCAACATAATGGAGTGAGCTCCCGTGACTTGTCCCAGCTTCTGCCAACCTAGCAGTTCGAAAGCATGTAAAAAATGCAAGTAGAAAAATAGGAACCACTTTTGGTGGGAAGGGAACAGCTTTCCCTGCTCCTTCGACACTTAGTCATGCCAGCCATATAACCAGGGAGACGTCTTCGGACAGCCCTGGCTCTTCGGCTTTCAAACAGAGATGAACACCCCTCCCCTAGAGTTGGGAACAAGTAGCACACATGTGCGAGGGGAACCTTTTACCTTTAACTTACTGTTAATATCTTTATGTCAGGGGGGGGGGGGTTATGAGTGAAGTTAATTCTACCCAGAATCAAACTATAAAGTTATTGGTGGGGTTTTTGGATCCAGGAAAAAAAAAACCCAGTGAAAATGTTGATGAGTCTGAGGAATAAGTGGGTGGTGATCTAACATCGGACTCCAGCTTGACCTAACACAACGGCCGCACAGCCTCTGAACCGGTTGCCTTTTCACAGTGGAACTTCCCGTCTTTGAAATGCAATCGTGCAACCCAGAGCATTAAACCCGCTGATCGATATCAAAATGGAAAGCAATCAAGTTAATGTACCCGTCTTTGCCAATGCCAGCTGTTCCTTCTGCTCAGAGTAAGCACTGTTCATCCTGACCAGAACTCATTCCCTGGTGGGAAAAAACAACAACCTGCGACTATTTCTGGGCACCTTGTGCAAATTTAGCCCCAGCAATACTAACGTCCGTTCGTAATTCACGTTCCCTCTTTCACCAACACAACCTTCTAAGGAAAAGTTGGGAAAGTTGCAGGTCGGCTTTCCCAAACTTGTCGCCTTCCTGGTGAATGTAGCTCCTGTTATGCTCTGAAAATGTGGCATGTGGCTATTTGAAGCTAAAAGCGAGAAGGTTAAAAGTTTTGGGGTAAATCATCTTATTGTTCTGACCTGGGCTTCCCCAGCAGCACGAAGCCGAGTCCTCGTCCCGATAAACCCCTTTTATTTAATTTAAAATGAATTCCTCTCCAGCAAAGTCTTTCTTCTCCCACAGTCTTTCAAGATAGTTCACAATCACTGACCTTTATCAGGCTTGGAGAATGGCCAAGCCGATATCTTTCAGATGCAGCAATATGGGGCAAGAATGCAGGAATGAACTAATTGTCTCCTGAAAACACCCCTCCTCTTTCGCTCCTCTTTTATTCCCTCTGGGAGGGACCATTCACTGTCCACTTGTGCCTTTACTCCCACGTCGACCCCTGTTCCTTAGCTGTTCCCTTCATCTGGCAACTCTGTGCATGCGCGCACTGGGAACAGGCTCCAGCTGTTTGTCTGACTCACTGATGTCTGACTCTGAAGGCAGCTGATAACTGTCAGACGGCCCTGATCCCATCTCTGCCTCTGACACAGAGCCCTCATCAGAGCCTTCCCCAGACTCCAGGACTGGCCCATGTTCCTCCCCAACCTCCTCACTGTCCGAATCTGCTGCCAGCTCTACTGGCTACTGGTGGGCCACAACACTTTTAATGTGTATGCAACTCCAGGGAATCCTCTGTCTCCTTGTAAATAGTATGTGTGAATCACCTTGGGAGATGGAGGTCAGGGGTGGGGGGGGAGAAGAAATGCTATCTAGGCCAGAGGTCTCCGAACTTGGCAACTTTAAGACTTGTGGCTGGGGATGGCTGGCTGGGGAATTCTGGGAGTTGAACTCCACAAGTCTTACATGTTCCCAAGGGGAAAACACCCCTGGCCTCAGGAATGGCCAGATAAGAGATGGTATCGCTTGCAGCTGCGTAATGGGCAAAGAAAGAAACGCAGAGAGGAAACTTCCTAACTTCTCAGGCTATAAAAAAGACAGTGGGAGATTTGTACTTTCGGACTGGCAAGATTCGCTTAATATAGCCATGTAAGGTAGTAGAATTAGCTTACATCAGTGGTGGCGAACCTTTTGGGCACTATGTGTCGAAAAGGGAGCACACGTACCAGGCACTGAGTGCCGAAAAGGCAGTGCGCACACACACACTCACTCGTCTGGGCCATGACCTGGAAGAGGAGCTGCCCAAGATGCAGGTGGACACTGAAAATGGACTTCTGATTTCCGGCACGTAGAAATGCCCTGCCAGCAAGTCTTCCGGTTACTGCCAAGCCTGCGCATGTGACTATCAGCTGGCCGGCATGCATGTTCATGCCAGAAAACAGAAGACCAGTTTTTTTCAGTTTCCAGCACTGCTGGACGCACAAAGGTCAGCTGATCATTGTGTGCGCATGCATGCCAGAAACCCGGAAGACAAAACGGGGGATGCCACATGTGTCAGGTGACATGGCTCCACATGCCACTTCGGGCACGCATGCCATAGGTTCACCATCACGGGCTTATATGGTTGTGATGGGAAGATATCAGCCTTCCCATGTAGGTGAACTGCTTGGGAAGGCTGACACATCTGCCTTGTTGATTCCGGGAGAGCCTTCAAAACAGGAAATGCCGGAACCGACAAGTTCTCTACCTGCCAACACAGTTCTAGGCTGCATAAACAGAGGGATAGACTCAAGATCACACGAAGTGTTACTACCACTTCATAAGGCCTTGGGAAGGCCACACTTGGAATCCTGCATTCAGTTTTGGTCACCACGATGTAGAAAAGATGTGGAGACTCTAGAAAGAGTGCAGAGAAGAGCAACAAAGATGATTGGGGACTGGAGACTAAAACATATGAAGAGCAGTTGCAGGAGCTGGGTATGTCTAGTTTAATGAAAAGAAGGACTAGGGGAGACATGATAGCAGCCTTCCAATATCTCAGGGGTTGCCACAAAGAAGAGGGAGTCAAGCTATTCTCCAAAGCACCTGAGGGCAGAACAAGAAGCAATGGGTGGAAACTAATCAAGGAGAGAAGCAACTTAGAACTGAGGAGAAATTTCCTGACAGTTAGGACAATCAACCAGTGGAACAGCTTGCCTCCAGAAGTCGTGAATGCCCCAACACTGCAAGTCTTCAAGAAGATGTTGGATAGCCATTTGTCTGAAATGGTATAGGGTTTCCTGCCTAGGCAGGGAGTTGGACTAGATGACCTCCAAGGTCCCTTCCAACTCTGCTATTGTATTGTATTACCTGGTTGCAAGTCCAATTAAGGTCAGTTTGGCTCATTTTTGAATTGGTTGGCATCGAGCTGTGTAACTAAATGTCGTTTTGCTGTGGCACAAGGAGGAGGAAGTTCCCACGAGGAATACAAAGAGATTGGCTGGTTAGGAAACGTTGACGGGAATGATGCAACAGGTGCCCTAAACTTTTTTGCTTCGATTGCACCTTGGGTTAAGTGAGTCAGCCTGAGGCTACCCTCACCAGGGAATCAGGCTGTCGTTCCTCGTGAATCATCGTCCATGTGTTCCTTTGAACTTACTTTTCATACTGGCACCAAAGGGAGCCACCCAGGATACCCTCACAGGGTGTGTGAAGGGTGAGCTCTGAGAAAGCCATCCAGCACACAACATCAATGGAGTTGTGTGGAGTGTGTGGGAAAGATGAGCTTTGTACCTGGGTGTTAGCCTTCAAGGAAGGCGGGTCAGGAAGCAGATGCCACCAGAAAGAATGATACAGATGATTAATGATATAAATTATAGATATTATACACCGTGCAGGTGATCCTCAGCTTACAGGCACAATTGGAACCTGGAACTTCTGTCATTAAGTGAGGAGGTGGTTTGTTGTGCTTGATTTTATGACCTTTTTTTTGGCACAGTCATTAAACAAATCATGGCAGTCATTAAGGGAACCGTGTGGCTCTTAAGTAAATCCCACTTCCCGCATTGACGTTGCTTGTCAGAAACGGGTTGTGAAGATCTCAAATGGTGATCAAGAAACCCTAGGGCAGGGGTCTGCAAAGTTGGCTCTTTTCAGACTGGTGGACTTCAACTCCCAGAATCCCCCAGCCAGCATGGCTGGCTGGGGAATTCTGGGAGTTGAAGTCCACCAGTCTGAAAAGAGCCAACTTTGCAGACCCCTGCCCTAGGGCGTTGCAACCATTTTGATCATGTGCCCAGGGGGATCCTGCAACATACCAAATTTTTCAGAGTATAAGACGCACCTTTACCCCCTCCCCCAAACGAGGGTGAAAATCTGGGTACGTCTTATATACACTGAATATAGCATTTTTGGCCTATGAAACCCCCCCCCCCCCTTGCAAAAATGGATGTGCAGAGGGTTTGGGAGGTTTGCAAATGGCTCCTGGGGGCTGGGGAGGGCAAAAATGAGCAACAAACAGGCCATTTTTGCTTGTTTTGGGGGGGGGCAGCCCCCAGAAGCACTCTACAAGCCTCCCAAACCTCCGCATGCCCCCCCTCATTATTTTGCAAAACAAATGAGGTATGCAGAGGGTTTGGGAGGCCTGCAGAGTGCAAAAACGTTCTTTTAAAAAAAAAAACCTCTTCAAAATCTTGGTGCGTCTTATATGCGTCTTATATGCATCTTGAAAGTGTCAGAATTGGTTACTTACAAGATGGGTAAAGATACCATAGTCCAAGGGTTTCAAACTGAAGGCCTGCGGGCCAGAACCGGCCCACAGGGTGCTTAGTTCTGGTCCGTGGGCCATCCCTGGAAACAGCGAAGGACCGGCCCACAGGGCCTCTACCAGGGAAAACAGAGCTCCGGGCACCGTTTTTGGTGGCGATAACCTTCTGCCACCCTCTTCCAGCAAAAACGGAGCTCGGGGAGGCCTTGCATGTCCTGCCCAGGCTCCGTTTTCACTGGCAGAGGGTTGCAGGAGGCTGTCATGGCCAAAAACGGAGCGTTGATGAGCTGGCCATGCCCCTCCAAGGTCAAACACCCCCGTGATGCGGTCCTCAATGAAATCTAGTTTACACCCCTGCCATAATCACTTTTAAAACTTATTTTTATCCTCCTTTTTTAAGGCCGTGGGTATACAAATATTCCTTCCTCTTCCTATTCCCCCCCCAAAAAACCCTGTGAAGTTGATTGGGCCGGGAGAAAATGACTGGCCCAAAATCACCCAATCGGCTTTCACGGCTAAGGTGCAACTGGAACTCAAGCCTCCTGGTTTATAAACCAGCACCTTGACCACTGCGCCAAGCTGACTCTCTTCCTCTTCTTAATCGTCTCCATCTTTTCCATCTTCTTGATCTTTCCCTTTGACGCTGTTCAAAAATATTTTACCTTCCCTATTTGGCTACTTTATTTTTCATTAGTCCACGATTACAAGATCTATAAATAGCTATAAGTATATCTATTTATGGAAATGCCTCTTATATCTCCTTGGCTTGCTATGGGAAGCTTGCAGGGAGAATCTGTTTGCAGGATTCTCAAAAGAGGTATAAAAATATCCCTCTCGGTCTCTCATCCCCCTTTCAAATTGGTGCTAAAAGATAAATTCATTTGAACTCGACTGCTGGCAACTGCATCCCCGCAGGTGTTCTTGACAGAGGAAGAGACTTGGCATCTGTTTTTTTATTTCAGTCCCTTGTTAGAAACTAATTTCTAATCTCTCTCCTGCCATCATTTAGAGCAGGGATGTCCAAACTTGGGAACTTTAAGACTTGTGGACTTCAACCCCCAGAATTCCCCAGCCAGCTATTGTTATATATAGCCAGCTGGCTATAAGTTGAAGTCCACAAGTCTTAAAGTTCCCAAGTTTGGACATCCTTGATTTAGAGAGAATGTATTTTTGGTCAGGGCAATTGTGTAGCCCGTTGTGGGCGCGTTCCAGGGATAAGGGACCTGCATTGCACGAGACTTTTTGTTTAGCCTTCCTGCGTTCACGGCAGTTTCCTTCCACAGCGGTGTGCATTGTATGTGTGTGAGAGAGAAAATTAACAGCTCTGCAAAAATAATGTTTTACCCCACCTGCTGTCTATAATTGCTTTTTTTGGGGAGAGTGGGGGAAATGCTGACTAAGATGCTGAGCTTGTAGATCAGAATGGTCGGCAGTTCAGCGGTTAGAATCCCTAGCGCTGCATAACGGAGCGAGCTCCCGTGACTTGTCCCAACTTCTGCCAACCTAGCAGTTCGAAAGGACGTAAAAAATGCAAGTAGAAAAAACAGGGACCACCTTTGGTGGGAAGGTAAAAGCGTTCCTTGCGCCTTTGGCATTGAGTCATGCCGGCCACCTGACAACGGAGACGTCTTCGGACAGCACTGGCTCTTCGGCTTTGAAACAGAGATGAGCACCGCCCCCTAGAGTTGAGAACGACCAGCTCATATGTGGGAGGGGAATCTCTACCTTTATAATTGCTTTTAGGCCATAGTAGTTTTCTCCAACCTGTTGTGCTCTGGATGTTGCTGGACCTCGGCCCCATCCAGGGCATTGGGAAACCTGACCCAGCACATTGTAAAAGATTAATAGACCATATATGCAACAAGGTTTAATCCTAGTTGCTGGAGATAGACACTGGTCCTCATCCTCGTCATTCCGCTCTCTTGTCAATGTGGACAGAGAATTACAGGATTTGGAGTTGTGCACATCTGGAGTGGTCTGAATTAAGAAAGGCTATTTTGATAGAAGAAGGAAGGTGAGGTTAAGGACTGGTAGGAAACCCAGAGCATTTCCCAATCTGGAGACCACCAGAAGCGAGACAGTTTCGGTGTAGTAATGGTTGAGGCAGCAGGCTAGAAATCTGGAGACGGTGAGTTCAAATCCTGCCTTAGCCATGAAACCCAACTGGGTCACCTTGGGCCAGGCTCCGTGTCAGGCACATTTGCAGCCTTGAGTCAAGATTAAGTCATTGTTTATGGGTATCCATGTAAAATCATCTTGGTGGTGTCGACTCCAAAATAAATTTCGGTGGTTTAACAGAACAGAACAGAATTCTTGATTGGACAGACAAGGAATTTGTCTTTGGTGCATAGCAGTGGTGTGTTTCAAATAATGTAACAACCGGTTCTCTGCCCTAATGACCAGCTGGGTAGGCGTGGCTCAGTGGTCATGGGACTGGGTGGGCGTAGCCAATGCAACATCACTCACGTCAATGGGTGCCTTGTCTTAGGTGTTACAATGTCATAAGGGTTAACCAGAGAGGCAGTTTCTTTAAGCAGGGCAATAAAGCTGAAGCTAGAAACAACACCAGAATGTTTCCTTCCTGCCTTCCTTACAGGATCCCCTGTAAAGAGGGGAAAAGACAAAAAGAGATTTCTTCCAATAATCGGTTCTCTGGACTGCTTAGGAAGTTAACAACCGGTTTTCCCGAATAGGTGCGAACCTGCTGAATCCCACCACTGGTGCATAGGCTCTCAGTGTACATAAAAATAAAAGATACATTTGCCAAGAATCATAAATTACAAAACTTAATGATTGTCTTGGGGTTCAAATAAAAAATCAGGAAACAATCAATTTCAATGTAAATCATAAGGATACAAGAAACAAAGTTACAATCCTGCAGTCACAAGTGGGAGGAGACGGGTGACAGGAACGATGAGAAGATTAATAGTAATAATAATGCAGACCTAGTAAATAGTTTGAGGGTGTTGAGGGAATTATTTGTTTAGCAGAGTGATGGCGTTCGGGAAAAAAACTGTCCTTGTGCCTAGTTGTTCTGGTGTGCAGTGCCCTATAGCGTTGTTTTGAGGGTAGGAGTTGAAACAATTTATGTCCAGGATGCGAGGGGTCTGTAGATATTTTCACGGCCCTCTTTTTGACTCCTGCAGTGTACAGGTCCTCAATGGAAGGCAGGCTGGTAGTAATTGTTTTTTCTGCAGTTTTAATTATCCTCCAAAGTCTGTGTCTGTCTTCTTAGGTTGCAAAGCCCAACCAGACCAAACAAGATTTGTTCACAAATGACTGTTTTGGGGCAGTGAGTCCAACCAGTGGATCTGGGTCTTTGCAACATGCTCAGCCTTCAATGACACATCAGGATAATGTTCACATGACATATGGGCAAATCGGTGGCTTAAGAGGATGGTCTGATTCCCACACTTTGCTGAGAAGTTGTCTGGCTTTCCATACCACAAGCAAGCCTTCCCATTATAATCTTCTCCGGTGTATTGGGTGAACCCAGTTGTATTGTGCCACAACATCAAAGGAGTTTTTACGTCGGCAGGGTCAAGCTTTTATTTTCTTGCCAAGAGTTGCATTGCTTCAAGGGTGGGGTGTTGTCAGCTGCAGGCTGAGAGCTGACAGATGAAGCAGAGCCAAAAGCATGTCTTGTTAGCACCATTTCTTTTCTTTAATTTACTTTTAACACTTTTTCTCTCTCCCTTCCAAGTGGTAGGTCCCCAGGGGAAGCTCTTCCGAGGAATCTGGTCTGTTGCAAAGAAAAGTTTTGAAATTCATTCAAAAACTGTTCCATGTTAAGGCAAGAGTCATACGTACCTAGATTTAGGAGGGGATGATAATAGCCATCAACGGACACATAGAGGTAAACAACATCTACATGCCACTCAAAAGAGACAAGCAAAAGGCCCAACAGGAAACAATAGTCCAAAATAGATATCTTCAGCAGCAATCAATGCCCATATGAGTAGAGATTTACATCAATATTAACACTAGATCTACCATCAAATAAACTATACCACAATCTAGGAACTACCAACTCAAACAAGCATGCTAAGAGTAAACAACAGCTAATCAATGAACTGTCAAGGGAATAAAAATAAGAGCAAACCCCACTCCATTCTAGCACTGATGATGTTATCTAGTGTGGTGTTGAAACACCTGCAAGAAGATAAACAATCTCAGAGAGCACCAAGGATCTAGCAGTTAAACTCTTGAGCTATACATATTCTCTTCTATCGATATGAAAATTGTAATTAGGGAAAGGGAGAAGAATAAAAATGCATACTGTCATCTGAAGCAGGAAAGATTTCCATTTTTACATTATCATGATCATTATTCTCTCTCTCTCTCTCTCTCTCTCTCTCTCTCTCTCTCTCTCTCTCTCTCTCTCTCTCTCTCTCTCTCTGTGTGTGTGTGTGTGTGTGTTCTAGCATCTCTGGAACTCCTCGAGTAATTTCACCGATGCTGTGCAATGACCTGCCATGGGTCAGTTCCTGTTTAATTGTTCAGACTTAACAATGTCAAAAGTTGGCCATTGGACCCAAGTTAATGTGTCAAGATGCGATGGCACTTATTTTCACGAGAAAAGGTTCATTTATTCCTTAGTCAAGGGGTTTGCATGTTTTCTTTGATTGACTTTTGTTCGAGAGCAGTGGGGTCAAACACAAGGCCCGCCGGCTGGATACGGCCCACGATGTGGTCGGAGCCGGCATGCAGGGCCCAGTGGTGAAATTCAAATTTTTTTTTACTACTAGTTCTGTGGGTGTGGCTTGGTGGGCACGGCAGGGGAAGGATACTGCAACATTTCCATTCCCTCCCCACTCCTGGGTGAAGGCTATTGCAAAACCTCCATTCCCACCCCTTTGGGACCAGCCAGAGGTGGTATTTGCTGGTTCTCTGAACTACTCAAACTTCTTCAGGCCCTGCTGAATTTCACCCCTGGCAGGGCCATCCTGGAAAATTTCAAGGAGCCGACCTGCATCGCATCTACCCAATGTAAAGAGGAAACATGCCAGCAGTTTGGGGAGTGGCGTCAAGCTGGCCATGCCCACCCAGTTAGCCACACCCACCCAGTTGGCCATGCCCCCCTCCCCTCCCCCAGGTCAACCACAGCCCTGATGCAGCCCTCAATGGAATTGAGTTTGACACCCCTGTCCTAGAGGTTGATGGATCTCTTTGTGTCTTCTTCTAGAAGCCCTGGGAATGGGGTCCATACTGACAGCAGCCACTGTTTCTAAGGAAAAAAAATAGAGTTGGAAGGGACCTTGGAGGTCTCCTACTCCAACCCCCTGCTCCAGCAGGAGATCTTAAAACCATTTCAGACAAGTGGCCGTCCAATCTCTTCTTAAAGGCCTCCAGTGATGGAACACCCATTTCTGAGGACTACCTGCATTAAAAGGACAAATGTTGCACGACATTTCAACACAAATTGGGCTTGGCTATTTCTGGCTAGCGAGAAAATGCCGGAGCTCTTCCCAAGTCATTCCAAGTGGTCTTGATAGTAACAAAAGTTCTTTTAATTTTATAGAACTCCCTGAGAACTGGACGGACACCCGAGAGACCTTACTGGAGGGCATGCTCTTCAACCTGAAGTACCTGGGCATGACATTGGTTGAGCAGCCCAAAGGAGAAGAATTATCTGCAACGGCGGTCAAAAGGGTTGTGGCAACGGTGAGGGACCAAGGTCCACTTTGCATTCACGTCCTCCGTAACTGTCTTCTAGCGTCCCTAAGTCAGCGTTTCTCAGCCATGGCAACTTTAAGACTGGTGGACTTCAACTCCCAGAATTCCCCAGCCAGCCATGCTATGCTATGCTGGCTGGGGAATTCTGGGAGTTAAAAGTCTATCCATCGCTTCCCTAAGCAATCCAGGCCGATGACCCATTGGTGTGAACAATGTTCTGACCCAGGCTTCCTTAAAAAGCATGAAGCAGAGTCTTGATCCCCGGCAAAACCTCTTTTATTTACACGACTGTGAATTCCTTTCATTCATAGTCAGCAAGGCTCGGCAAACAGTCTTTCAGAGGAATATTTATCAACACGAACCTTATCTCGTTCAGAGAGCTGCCAGATAACTAGTTTCCAAACACAGGACAAAGCAAAACTTGGCACAGATTCTCTTATAGTTACAAACAGAACTTTCCACTCTTGAAATGACCGAAGGAATGAATTGTTTCCTGCAAAAGCCCCCTCCCCTTTCACTCCTCTTTTGTTTCCTATGGGAGGGGCCAATCACCTCCAAGGTGTGGCTTTACTCCCAAGTCGACCCTGCTTTCTTAGCTGTTCTTGTCTTCTGGCAGCTCTGCGCATGCGCGCACTGGGAACAGGCTCCAGCTGTTCCTCTGCCTCCCTGCTGTCTAGCTGTCCAGAGAGCCCTCGTCTGAGCTTTCCTCAGCCCCCAGGACTGGCCCATGTTCCTCCCCAACCCCCTCACTGTTCGACCCTGATGCCAGCTCTGCTGGCGCTGGCAGGCCACAGCAAATGGTGCAATAAGAATAAAATATCATATTTCCACAGCTCTCCATATTTAACACCGGCTGGATGTGAGAGGTTTCCCCGAAAACATGGGTGGTGAGGGGTTTTTCAGTCTGCTTGAGATCTATAATTTAAAACTGATTAACATTTTTATCACTGGCTTTAGAACGCTTTCCCCCCTCCGTGGTGGTTTCTTTGCCCTTTATGGACTTCATACATTTTTTACATGTCTGCCTGTGGCTGGATTGCCCTGCCCATGCAGGAAGAATTTATTTTCTAATTTGTTTTGATGAACCTGAGACACCCAACAACGCCTCTTTTGGCAATCAATGCACAAAGCGGGCCCTGCCCTTTGGAACGACCTACCCCCTGAATTACGCACCATCACCAACCTTCGCCTCTTCCGCCAATGTCTAAAGACATTCTTTTTCCAACAAGCCGGCCTAGCCTAACCTCCCACGGGGACTCTTAGAAAGTTTTAAATTGGGTATTTTAATAATTCGATTTTTAGCATAGGATCGGGATAATTTAATATATATTTTAAATTATGTATTTATTTTGTACTTTTGTATATTTTTAAATTTCCTGTGCGCCGCCCTGGGTCCTCCGTGGAGAAGGGCGGGATACAAATATGAATAAAATCAAAATCAAATCAATGCACAAAGCAACTGCCTTGGTATGTATGTGTGCTCATAAAGGTAGCCCTTGACTTAACGACCGCAGTTGAGCCCAAAATTAATTTTCCTAAGTGAGACAGTTGTTAGGTGAGCCTTGCCCCCATGTTATGACTTTTCTTGCCACGGTTGTTAAGTTAATCACTGCAGTTGATAAATTGCTTACCCGATTGTTAAGTGAGTCTGGCTGCCCCTTTGACTTCGCTTGTCCCGCAGGTCGCAAAAGGGGATGGCATGGCCCAGGGACACTGCAACCGTCATAAATACGAGCCAAGACTCTCGTGACTTGACTTGATTTTGATCAGGTGACCGTGGGGATGCCGCAATGGTCATAAGTGTAAAAAACGGTCATAAATCCCTTTTTTCAGTGCCGTTGTAACTTTGCACGGTCACTAAATGAACTGTTGTAAGTCGAGGACTGCCTGTATTTGACTTTGTACAGGTAGTCCTCGACTTAACAACCATTCGTTCTGCAGCTCGTTCGTCATAGGATCAGAGTCTTGACTCATATTTATGACATTTGGAGTGTCCCTGGGTCATGCGATCCCCTTTTGCAACCTTCTGACAAGCAGTTGGAAAATGTGGCAGTGGAAGATGTGTCTTATGAATGGTCCTTGCACTTACGACCATCACAGCATCCCCATGGTCATATGATCCGAATTGGGGTGCTTGGCAACTGGTACATATTTATGATGGTTGCAATGGTTGAGGGTTGTTCCCAGCTGGCTTCGGACCAAACAGAGGTCAATTGGGAAAGCCGGATTTGCTTAACAACCACCTGGCTCCCTTAACAACTGCAGTGGTTCGCTTAACAACCATGGCAAAGAAGGTCATAAAATTGGGTGCAGCTCACTTAACAATTCCCTTGCTTACCAATGGAAATGCAGGTCCCAACAGTCATAAAGAACAAACTGTAAAGTATTAATTAAAGGTAAAGGTTCCCCTCGCACATATGTGCTAGTCGTTCCTGACTCTAGGGGGTGGCGCTCATCTCCGTTTCAAAGCCAAAGAGCCAGCGCTCTCTGAAGACGTCTCCGTGGTCATGTGGCCGGCATGACTAACAGCGCACAGAACGCTGTTCCCTTCCCCCCAAAGGTGGTCCCTATTTTTCTACTTGCATTTTTATATGCTTTCAAACTGCTAGGTTGGCAGAAGCTGGGACAAGTAATGGGAGCTCACTCTGTTATGTGGCGCTAGGGATTCGAACCACCAAAATATTAACCTTTCTGATCGACAAGCTCAGCGTCTTAGCCATTGAGCCACCATGTCCCTTAAAGCAGGGGTCCTCAACCTTTGCAACTTTAAGTCTGAAGGACTTCAGCTCCCAGACTTCTCCAGCCAGCAAAGCTGGCTGGAGAATTCTGGGAGCTGAAGTCCTTCAGACTTAAAGTTGCAAAGGTTGGGGACCCCTGCCTTAAAGTATTGATTGCATCCATATATAAGCACAGCACATATACATACAAGCCTTGATTTATATCCCCATTTAGCCAGTCCGGTTAGAACAGACAAAATGTTTACACGTCACACCCATTAATGGACAATTTCACTGCATCTGTCAGATTTAACTGACCTTTCTTAACTATCAGCGGTCCCTTTTTCCGAACAATTTTTTTACTGTAATGCAAATTGTCATGCCAGTCACACTGTATTCACCTTGAGAAGAAAAGTATTTGTCAATTAAAAAAAGTTCAGTGACATTTTTCATTTGTTCCGTCATTGTTTCAAAAAGTGAAGCTTAATCAATGTTTTTACAGGACATTTTAATATAGATTTAGAAATCCATTATAATCCATTCTAAATTTAAATAAGTTTGTTCCTAGCAAAACAATGCTTTTTTTTTTTTTTTTTTTGGCATTCTGCTATATAAGAAACGAAGTAGTGACCACGTTTGCTAGATGTTAAGGACATTTTCAGGTTTTTTCTTTCTTTCACTGCCTGTTAATTGTTGTATTACAACTGAAATCAGGTAGCAACAAATCAACTCTTCGCTTTCTTGATTAATTGTTGGGAGACCTTTTAATTCACCAGAATTTCAGTTGTCAATTAAACCAATTAATGCTTGCAGTCCTGATTGTAACTCATGTTATCTACTTTCTTTATTGAGCTGGGTTTTTGTTTTAATGACTTACTGAATCGTTGCGTTCGGAAAAAGACACATTGGGATTGGAATAGTTTTGCTCCTTCTGCAACAATGATGTGCACTGTTACCATCCTATAGAGTAAGTCAGCACAATAGAATAGAATAGAATAGAATAGAATTCTTTTTTGGCCACGTGTGATTAGACATTCAAGGAATTTGTCTTTGGTGCCTAGGCTCTCAGTGTACCTAAAGAAAAATAAAATAAAATACATTCATCAAGCATCATAAGATACAACACTTAGTGATAGTCATTGGTTACTAATAAGCTATCAAATCGTATTAGGAAATAAATAAAAACAATATAAATTGAAAGATTCATGCAACATGGTTATAGTGGGAATAAATAGATATTAGGAAGGAAGAGAAGAAGAATAGTAATACATTCTTAGTAAATTATTGACAGTGTTGTGGGAATTAGTTGTTAAGCAGAGTGATGGCATTTGGAAAAAAACTGTCCTTGTGTCTAGTTGTTCTGGTGTGCAGTCCCCTATAGCCTCGTTTTGAGGGTAGAAGTTGAAATAATTTATGCCCAGGATGTGGGGGATCTGTGGATATTTTCACAGCCCTCTTTTTGACTTGTGCAGTATACAGGTCCTCAATGGAAGGCAAGTTGGTAACAATTGGCTACCAATAATGGCCTGTGGGTCATACCTAGCCTGCTAAGAAGCCTTGTGTGACCCAATGGCACTTTTTAAAAAGTCACTAAATTTGCTGCCTCCCAAAGGTTCCCCTGCCAAGCATCTCCAGTCCTTAACGCCTGCCAGCCTTGCGAGGTAGGCCAGACAAGAAGCACAGTCAGGAATACTAGCTCCTGTCTTTGTTATGGTAAGGATACATTAACAGAATCTTGTAAGCCTGGATGTACATTTCTCCCTCCTCGCCTTTACAGTCTGAGAAACTAGGGAGGGTCCCTTTTGAGATGTTAGCTGCACTCCCATTACCGGTAGTCCTTGACGTACGGCCACAGTTGAGCCCAAGATTTCTGTTGCTAAACAAAACAGTTGTTAAGTGAGTTTTGCCGTATTTCACAACCTTTCTTGCCACGCCAGTTGCGCCCTTTCCTCAACCGGGACACACTACGCACAGTCACTCAAGCACTCGTTACGTCCCGCCTAGACTATTATTCATTTATTTTATTTATTTTATTCAATTTATATCCCGCCCTTCTCCAAAAGGACCCAGGGCGGCGCACAGGAATTTAAAACAACATACAAAAATAGTACAAAATACACAAATTTAAAACCTATTAAATAACAAAAACCTGCGCTAAAACCAATTAAAATCCCCTATTTAAAACTATCTAATATTAGTCACAGCGGAGGCTATGTTAGGCCGGCTTGATGAAATAAGTGTGTTTTTAAACACTGGTGGAAGAGGCGGAGGTCGGTGATGGTCCGGAGTTCAGGGGGTAGGTCGTTCCACAGGGCAGGGCCCGCCACAGAGAAGGCCCTTCCCCTGGGTGTCGCCAGCCGGCATTGTCTGGCCGATGGCACCCGGAGAAGGCCCTCTCTGTGGGAGCGTATCGATCTAAGGGATGTAATGCTCTCTACATGGGGTTCCCCTTGAGGTGCACCCGGAGGCTCCAGTTGGTCCAGAATGCGGCCGCGTGGGGGATTTAGGGAGCCTCACGATGCTCCCATGTAACACCTCTCCTGCGTGAGCTGCACTGGCTGCCGGTGGCTTTCCGGGTGCGCTTCAAGGTGCTGGTCACCATCTTTAAAACGCTCCATGGCACAGGGCCCAGTTATTTGCGGGACTGTCTCCTACCGCATACCTCCCTTCGACCGGTCTGCTCCCACAGGGAGGGCCTCCTCAGGGTGCCGTCTGCCGGTCAATGCTGGCGGGCGGTGCCCAGGGGGAGGGCCTTCTCTGTGGCAGGATCGGCCCTCTGGAATGACCTACCCCCCGAACTTCATACCATCACGGACCTTCGCCTTTTGAGCCGTTCACTGAAAACACACTTCTTTCACCTAGCTGGCCTAGCATAGAGCTTAGATTTTAGATTTTAGCTTAGACTTTTAGCCTAGATTTTAGCCTAGAAACAATTTAACTGTATTTGGTAGGGGATTTTAAAAGTTTTTAGTTATATTTTAGCACAGGCTAATTAATTTAATTCCATTTTAACACTGTATTGTATTTATTGTATTGTTTTATATTTGCCTGTGAGCCGCCCTGAGTCCCTTTGGGGAGATAGGGTGGGATATAAATCCAAATAAACTGAAACTGAAACTGAAACAATTGTTTTTGATACACATTTTTTTTATTTTTTCCTTTCATATACATTCACACAAATTTACATTCTTGTAAATACTATTAACATTTACTTATTAACGATTAGCATTTATCCCTATCTTCTTACAAATAAAGAAAACACAGTTAGGGGGGGGTGTCACTTTTTTTTGCCACCCCGTACTTCTGTCTTCTTTTGCAACAACCCTACTCCTTCTATTTTCTCATCCTCCCTTCTTCGCCTTCTTCTTTCCTCCCCTCCTTTTTCTTCTTCCCCTCTTTTCCCCCACTCCTCCTCTTTCCTCCTCCTCCTCCCCCGCTCTCCAGCTCTTACTTCCGCTCCCTTACTTTGTCCTTCCTCTTTTCCCTCCTCATCCTTCCTCTTTTCCCTTGTTGCCCTTGCATGTTTTTCTTTCTCTCTGGGGGATTCTCGGAGTGTCTTGCCACAATTGTCGAATGAATCACTGCAGTTGTTCAATTAGTAGCATGGTTGTTAAATGAATCTGGCTCCCCCCTTGACTTTGCTTGACAGAAGGTCGCAAAAAGGGGATCACGTTGCAATTGTCATAAGTATGAGTCAGTTGCCAAGGGCCTGAATTTTGTTCACCTCACTATAGGGATGCTGCAGTGAAAAAGGTTCATAAGTCACTTTTATCGGTGCTGTTGTAATTTTGAATGGTTACTAAACGAATTGTTGTAACTAATCAAGGAGAGAAGCAACTTAGAACTGAGGAGAAATTTCCTGACAGTTAGAACAATTAGTCAGTGGAACAGAAGTTGCCTCCAGAAGTTGTGAATGCCCCAACACTGGAAGTCTTCAAGAAGATGTTGGATAGCCATTTGTCTGAAATGGTATAGGGCAGGGGTCTGCAAAGTCGGCTCTTTTAAGACTGGTGGACTTCAACGCCCAGAATTCCCCAGCCAGCTACGCTGGCTGGGGAACTCTGGGAGTTGAAGTCCACCAGTCTTAAAAGAGCCGACTTTGCAGACCCCTGGGCTTCCTGCCTAGGCAGGGGGTTGGACTAGATGACCTCCAAGGTCCCTTCCAACTCTGCTATTGTATTGTATTATTGTATTATTGTTGTAAGGTGAGGACTACCTGCGTTCCTGTGGGCTCAGCTGCCTCTTACCTATCTGTTTTCTAACCTGCAGCTCTTCCTCTTCCTCCTACCTACCATTTACACCACCACTCCGTAGAAATGAAATACAGAGAAACCTAACCATAAGACTTACTAAGGAATAGGAAACACTGTGAATGACCATGGAATATTAATCGGCTGTGTTTACAGAACTCACTTAACCTAGTTACTTTTCTGGGGTTGCGCAACACGGTGTGATGTAATTGAACGGGCTGGATTACGTAACTCCCTAAGCCACCCACAGACCTAACTAGGATTTAAAAACAAAAACAAAAACTGATCAAGCTTAGCCTGTACTCTAAGTGCATTTGTCGGTTTTTGCTGGAGCTATTAAGGATGCAACGTGAACACAACCAAAGAAAGTTAAAAGGGGATGCAAAGAAACGAGAGAGGAATGCAACGGAATAACCACAGGTCTTCCATGCTGCAACATTTTGTTAGATGTGCCACTGGTTAATACTTAATTGTCATGTGCTGGAAAGTGAAGTTGAAGGGCGCGAGGTAGAAAGGTGATTAATTAGCTCTTGAAAGCCCACCAGAATTCACGTCATTCAAATAGAGCAGGAGGGGTGTCAAACTCGATTTCCGCATCAGGGTTGTGTTTGACCTTGGAGAGCCCAGGGGGTGGGGGTGGTCATGATGGGCGTGGCCATGGTGGGCGTGGCCATAGTGGCCATGACACGGGACTCGTGTCAGGGCACCTGTGATGGTCAAGTGCTAATGCAGTACTTCCTGGAGATCCTCCCTCACTGTCATTTTAATCTCCTTCCTTCCTTGCTTCCTTCCTTCCTTCTTTTTCCTTCCCTCTTCATTCTCCTTTCTTCTTCCTTCCCCTTATTTCCTCCTTTTTCCTTCCTTGATCTCTTCCCATCTTTTCCTCTTTCTCTTTCTCCTTTCCTGTCCCTTCTTGCATGCTCAAATGCAAAAGGGGAAACATTTTTCCTTTTGTCTCGTTTTTAGTTTGTTTTGATAGCCCTCTGCAAGTGAAAACGGAGCCTTGGGTGGGGGCGCCTGGCCCACCATGCCCTGTTTTCACTGGCAGAGGGCTGCAGGAGGCTGTCATGGCCAAAAATGGGGTGTGTGTGTGGGGAGCTGCATGCCCCCCCCCAAGCTCTGTTTTTGCTGGCAAAGGCACATTGGGATGGTCCCTTGCTGTTTCTGGGCCAGCCCCATGGGCCGGATCTAAGCACCCCGCAGGCCAGACCGCCCCCAGGCTTTGAGTATGACACCCCTGAAATAGAGTGTTATTCATAAAACAGTTGCAAATTTAGACGATCGGATTTTAGTAAAATGGTGATGGGTTATAGAAGGATACCCAATTTACCCATATTTGATTATATGTGTAACAATGGCAGCTAGGATTGTATTTGCACAAAATTGGAAAGTAGACAAGATCCCTTCAGAAGGAGAGGTAATAAAGAAAATCTTGGATTGTGCAGAAATGAATAGGTTAACATTGAGAATAAACGATAAAGAGGAATCGGTGGACTTCAAGACACGGGGAAGATTTTACGATTGGTTAGAAAAAGAAAATGAATAAGAATATAGGGGGGGAAAAGAGGGAAACAGAAACCCAGATGGCACACAATTAAATGAAAAAGGGGGGAAGAGAGGGGGTGGGGAGAAACAGAGAAGTATTAATATACAAATATATGTTCGAAGGATGAGGTATGTGTAAATAATAGATTGGAAAATGTAACCAGGAAAAGGGAATGTAAAATGGTAAATATAAAGACAGAACTGGGTTTGCTGGAATATCATCCCGAAAATACGCCAGATGGAAGAGGAAAATATGCAATCACAACAATAGAATGAGGATAGGAGAAGAGGAAAGGTAGGGAGAGGAGAGGAGAGGAGAGGGAAAGAAGAAAGAGGAAAGGAGAAGAAGATAGGGAGGGGTAGGAAGAGTAGGAGCGAGGCAGTGGTGGGTTTCTGCAGGCTCGCACCTACTCGTGAGAGCTGGTTGGTGAAATTTAGAGAACCGGTGAGAGGGGGTTCCACTGGCGTACCTGGAAGTAAATCTGGCCCGCCACTGCCAGTGACCCAACGGGAAGGAAAGGAAGGAAGGAAGGAAGGAAAGAAAGAAAGAAAGAAAGAAAGAAAGAAAGAAAGAAAGAAAGAAAGAAAGAAAGAATTTATCATCACAATTGAGTCCAAAATTTTGGTTGCTAAGCAAGAGCGTTGTTAAATGAGTTTCACCACATTTTAAAAGGTGGCCACTCCCACCCTGTCACATGACTGCCAAGCCACGCCCACAAAATAGGCCACACCTACAGAGTAGGTTCTAAAAAATCTGAAACCCACCACTGGAGAGAGGGTACATAGGGGAAGAGGAGTAGGGGAGAGAAAGAGGGAGAAGAAAAGGAAAAGGAGAAAGAAGAAAGTAGAGAGAAAGGAAGGGAAGAGGGAGAAAAGGAAAGAAAAGCAGGGTTGTGGTAAAATAAAACAGGCTTATGAGATGGCAAGCAAAGCAATCCCAGTTATATATTTTAATTTTTACATGGAAAGATGAACGTTCAACACTGTTAATACGCAATGTTAATAGTAACCGTGAGAATGTATACCCGTAAATGTATGTATAGATTAAAAATAAAAACTTTTCAAAAACATAAAACAAAATAAAAAATAAAACAGTTACAAATTTAAGAGGATCAGACTTTAGTCAAACGGTGATCGAGGACAGAAAGAGTTCAACGCTTGCTTGAATAAAAGAGGCTTCATCTAACCTTGTTCTCTGTCAAATAAAGATGAAGGGTGGAGGTTTGGTCCTTCCTAAAGCCCTTGGCAGCCAGCAGGATTTATAGGGGGAGGAAAAGGTTTTCAAGGGATTCTCCGAGTTTTTCTTTAATGATGCAAGGCGTTTGCTTTGCTCTGGCCGTATTTCTGTCTGTAGGCGAAGAACAATAAAAGAAACGGCTTAAAAGCAACTCTTGGTGTCTTTCTTGGTTGGAGTCCCCCCCCCCCCCGTAAGATGTTGAATTGATTTATCTTGGTGGCAACCTCTGAATGCCGTTCTTTTCTCTGTTCCAAGGCAAAGGCCAGTGGGAAAAAACTCCGAAAAGTGACCCTGAAAGTATCACCCAGAGGGATCGTCCTCAGTGACAGCATAACAAACGAAGTCATTGAAAATGTGTCAATATACAGGTACGCCATACCTTTTCGTCCATACCTTTCCAATCTTCAGAGCAAATACTGCAGCCAGCGATGGCGAACATGTGGCTCGCGTGTCAGAGGTGGATCGTAGCGCCCTCTTCTGATGGCACGTGAGCCGTCTCCCAAGTTCAGCTCTGCCACGCATGCGCCTGCGCCTCCCACCAGCCAGCTGGACTTTTGGTCCCTGTTGCGCGTAGTGCAGGTTGAGGGGCGAGTATGGTGGACCACACATGCACGTGTGGAGAACTGGGCGCATGCACAGGGGCGGAGAGTGTGCGGGGCCTCACTTGTGCATGCGCAGGGGGCGCACACACGTGTGGGGGGCATGTGTGGGATGCATGTGCGGGACACCTGCGTGGGGGCGGGACGCATGTGGGGGGAACACACGCATGCACGAGGGTGGGGTTTGTGCCCGAGGGAGCAGGGCGTGTGCAGGGGGGCCCATGTGCACATTGCATTTTGGGGAGTTCGCTTTGGGCACTCGGTCCGGAGAAGCCTAATTTACGCTCTCGCCTCAGTCTGTAATTTCAAATTGTCTATTCGGTTTTAGTGGGTTGTAATTTTAATGTTCATAAATTTTAGTACAGGGTAATTTAATTCGTTTATAATTTTGTATGTATTGTATGTTTTGAGATGCTTTTTAATTTTCCTGTATACTGCCCCGAGTCCCTTCGGGGAGAGGGGGCGGTTTATAAATGTAATAAATTATTATTATTAATAAATTAAATTTAATAAATTAAATTAAATTATTAAATTAAGGTTAGCCATCCCTGAAAGCCCTCTCTCTTTCGTGAAGAGCGTTCAACTCGGTTGAAACTGTAATTAATATTAACAGGTTAATAAAGTTGGAAAGGACCTTGCAGGTCATCTAGTCCCATCTCCTGCCCAAGCAGGAGACCCTACATCTGCCCCTACCTAGGATTGAACTCACGACCTCCTGATTGGGACTCCTTGCAGACTCCTTGTCCCGACAAAATCCCTTTTGATTAAGCTAATGCAGGGGTGGGCAAACTTTGCAACTTTAAGTCTGAAGGACTTCAGCTCCCAGACTTCTCCAGCCAGCAAAGCTGGCTGGAGAAGTCTGGGAGCTGTAGTCCTTCAGACTTAAAGTTGCAAAGTTTGCCCACCCCTGAGCTAATGTGTATTCCTCCCATTCACATGCAGTGAACTCTCGGCAAACAGTCTTTCAAGGGTGATTTCACAACCACCGACCTTATCAGGCTTGGAGAGCTGCCAGGCTGATATCTTCCCAACGCAACTCAAGAAAATCCTTGGCAAGGAGTCTCTTGAGAGTCAGGAACAAATCTTCACACTAATTAAGTGAACCAATTGTCTCCTGCAATCTCCACTCCCCTTTCGCTCCTCTTTATTCCCTCTGGGAGGGGCCATTCACCGTCCACCTGTGCTTTTACTCCCGAGTTGGTTCTTGTTCCATAACTGTTCCCTTCCCCTGGCAGCTCCGCGCATGCTCACATCGGGAAAAGGCTCCAGCTGTTCTTCTGCCCCACTGATCTCTGACTATGAAGGCAGCTGATAACTGTTGGATGGCTCTGGCCCCCTCCCTGCCTCCGACCTAGAGCCGTCCTCAGAGCCTTCCCCAGACTCCAGGACTGGCCCAGGTTCCTCCCCGACCTCCTCACTGCCTGAGTCTGCCACCTGCTCTGCTGGCGGGCCACAACAACAACTACTACTACTACTACTACTACTACTACTACTACTACTACTACTACTACTACTACTAATAATAATTATTATTATTATTATTATTATTATTATTATTATTATTATTATTATTATTATTATTATTATTATTAATGAACCGCTCTCTCCCCCCGAAGGGATTCGAGGCGGTGCACAGGGGATTTAAAAATGCATATATAAAAACATAGACATAAATACAATTTAAAAAGAAATTAAACTTAACCCTGCGCTAAAATCCCAGAAATTAAACCCCTAAAAAGCCCTATAAAACAATTAACTAAAATTAAACCCCTAAAAAGCCCTATAAAACAATTCAATTACCCCAAGCTGGCCAGGCAGAAGAAATGAGTTTTGAGTTTTTGACGGAAGGAGCGGAGGTCCGTAGTTGTTCTAATTTCGGGGGGAAGGTCGTTCCAGAGGGTCGGGCCCGCCACAGAGAAGGCCCTTTCCCTGGGCGTCGCCCGCTGGCATAGCCTAGTGGACGGCACCCGGAGAAGTCCCTCTCTGTGGGAGCGAATCGGCCGCAGGGATGTATGGGGCAGGATGCGATCCCGCAGATAGCTAGATAGATAACTAGAACTTAGGGGAGGATCCCTTCTGAGCCTCTTGCTCCTCCCACTATGCAGCTGCAGGCAATGCTGTCTCTTATCTGACTTACGTTCCCTAGGCAACATCTCTTCGCCCTGCCTCCCAGGGCCTTTCCCACGTCCCATTGGGGGTGGGGGAGTCACCTTCCAACTCCAATGATGAGAAAGCTTTAATACAGTACAAGATCAGAAGGGAACTAACATGCAACCCCCCCCATCCCACAAGAATCCAACAAAGAAAAGTGTCTGAGACCAGTAGGCAGATGCAGAGGAACAATCTATGGGCTTGTTTAAGAACGAGGAATTCTTCAAGGACTTCCTGAAAGCAATTAATGAGGCATATGATCCTCGGAGGGAACCAGTGGCAAAGCTCGGCCCACTTGGGAAAATAGCAGGCCCCCTCATTACTGCCAATTTTCGACAGAACACTGAACACATTTCTCTTGCAAATCCCCTGTGTTTCATGAACCACTCTGGGGCTATTTCCCCCTCTCCCTAAATAAGTCTTCGAAATTGAAAAACAGTGTATTTCTTTCTTTAGGTCTTTCTTTTGTAAAGGAAAACTAAAGATGGGCTGACTTGTGAATGACACTGAATATGAAATGTCTTACAGAGATAAGTCAATCTATGTGCTTAAAGTAAAAATATATATATATGTTTCCTAGGTTGGCAAGTTTGGGATGGTAACATTTTGCCCAATTTGATTTTCAGTATAATTCAAATAAGAGAAAGGAGAAGCGCTTAGTTCCTTGGTTAAGGCTTGATTAACAGTGTGTGTGTGTGTGTGTGTGTGTGTGTGTGTGTGTGAGAGAGAGAGAGAGAGAGAGAGAGAGAGAGAGAGGGGGGGGGGGGAGAGAAATGTCAAAGCACCTGGTATGCCCAAATATGGGAGGGAGTATACTGCTTCCCTTTTGCCTTTCAGCTCCACCTTAGGAGCCTTCCAGGCAGAAAACCATTTTTGTGTTGCATTTGTGCTGATAAATAAATAAAGGGAGACTAGTATAGATCTATTTTAAGCTATTTAGCTCTCATCAGCTAGCCATACCCTTACTGGGATTTGAACCTGGGCTGTTTTTACATGTTAGGCAGTTGTAGAGAAGGACCAGATGAAGAGAAGGACCAGGGGAGACATGATAGCAGTGTTCCGATATCTCAGAGGGTGTCACAAAGAAGAGGGAGTCAAACTATTCTCCAAGGCACCTGGGGGCAGGGCAAGAAGCAATGGGTGGAAACTAATCAAGGAGAGAAGCAACTTAGAACTAAGGAGAAATTTCCTGACAGTTAGAACAATTAACCTCTGGAACAGCTTGCCTCCAGAAGTTGTGAATGCCCCAACCCTGGAAGTCTTTAAAAAGATGTTAGATAGCCATTTGTCTGAAATGGTATAAGGTTCCTGCCCACGCAGGGGGTTGGACTAGAAGACTTACAAGGTCCCTTCCAACTCTGCTATTGTATTGTATTGTATTGTATTAGCCAGTAAGCCACAAGCTCTCCTCCTTTGTCAGCTGAGCCAAGGAAAGAAGTAACTGTTATGTCAAAGCACCTGGTATGCCCAAATATGGGAGGGAGCATACTGCTTCCCTTTTGCCTTTCATATAGATATATATGTATGTTGTATCCTGACTTTATTATTTTTATAAATGACTCGAGACATACCTCATATTCCTCCGTCGTCCTATTTTCCCTACAGCAACAACCCTGTGAGGTGGGTTGGACTGGGAAAGGCTGACTGGCCCAAAGTCACCCATTCAGCTTCCATGCCTAAATTGGGACTAGAACTCATAGTCTCCTGGTTTCTAGCCTAACACTTTAACCACTAGTCCAAACTGCCTTTCATCAACCACGACCAATCAACAACTATCCACAACTCTCAACTGTCATGTTGTTGTTAGTTGCAAAGTTGTGTCTGACCCATCGCAACGCCATGGACAATGTTCCTCCAGGCCTTCCTGTCCTCTACTGTCCTCTGGAGTCCATTGAAGCTCACGCCTGCTGCTTCAGTGACTCCATCCAGCCACCTCCTTCTCTGTTGCCCCTTCTTTTGCCCTCAATCTTTCCCAGCATGAGGCTCTTCTCCTTCCTTCTCATCAGGTGTCCAAAGTATTTGAGTTTCCTCTTCAGGATCTGGCCTTCTGAAGAGAAGTCAGGGTTGATCTCCTCCAGGATTGACCAGTTGGATCGCCTTGCAGTCCAAGGGCCTTGCAGGAGTCTTCTCCAGCACCAGAGTTCAAAGGCCTCCATTCTTTGGCACTCAGCCTTCCTTATGGTCCAACCTTCACAGCCATCCATTGCAAGTGGGGAAAACCATAGCCTTGACTATATGCACTTTTGTTGGCAGGGTGATGTCTCTGATTTTTAGTATGCTGTCTAGATTTGCTATAGCTGTCATTCAAAAAGGTGGGTTTTTTTTCTATTTTAGGAAACACAGAGTTTTATTGTTTTATTTCATTATTTTGATGATGGGCTTTTCAAACACTTAGGTCCCGAAGAATCTCCCATAAGTCAAACATTCAATATAATGCCAGTGGCCAACCCATCATATCAGTGAAAAATGTGACTCAGGCCCTCAGGCTTAAAACTTAAAAAATAAAATATAGTCAAGAGACACAAAAAAACAGTGATCACACATCCATTAATGTGTATGTGTGTATTTGTTGCAGCCCGTATGGCAAGAAGCACAGTGTCAAAATTTTATTAGCCTGAGAAAGCCTCAAACTGAAGAACTCCAGATCGCTGGATTACAACTCTCATTAGCCCTAGCCACTATGGGGGGAGGGAGGGGATTATGGGAATTGTAGATTAGTCTAGCCCAGGGGTCTGCAAAGTTGGCTCTTTTAAGACTGGTGGACTTCAACTCCCAGAGTTCCCCAGCCAGCTATGGTTCTGGGAGTTGAAGTCCACCAGTCTTAAAAGAGCCAACTTTGCAGACCCCTGGGCTAGCCAGAATCTGCTCCATGGGGTGCTTTAACTATAATCTGTGGTTGGCAGGTGGATATTGTAAGTGGTTAGTTAATTTTGGAGAGAAAAGCTAAGATATTTGAGCGGATGGCCCAAAGAAATGAGAAATGGGCTTTGTTATTTTATGTTTTCAGACTTTATTAAATGTTAACAAAATGTAAAATACACAAAATAATAATAATAATAATAATAATAATAATAATAATAATAATAATAATAATAATAATAATAATAATAATAATAATAATAATTTAATACTTATAGACCGCACCCTCTCCCCACAGGGACTCGGGGCGGTGCACAAGAAGAATAAAAACAATAACTATATACAACATTTCATATTAAAAATAGATTAAACAGTACCTGTGCTAAAATACCCGTTAAACTAACTAAACTAAAAATTCCCCAATAAACCCAAAAACAGAGGAATAACTATCCCAGGCCGGCAAGGCAGAAGAAGTGTGTTTTTAGTTTAAGACGGAAGGAGCGGAGGTCCGTGGTCGTCCTGATATCGGGGGGAAGGTCGTTCCAGAGGGCTGGGCCTGCCACAGAGAGAGCCCTTCCCCTGGGTGTCGCCCGCTGACAGAGTCTAGTGGACGGCACCCGGAGAAGTCCCTCTCTGTGGGAGCGAATCGGCCGTGAGGATGTATGAGGCAGGATCCGATCCCGAGATAGCTAGGTCCCGAGCCATGGAGCGCTTTAAAGATGATAATTAATACCTTGAAGCGCACCCGGAAGAAGTATTTAGAAAGAGAAAAGTCAGAGAGGGAGGGTGTAGAAATAAAAAAGAGAGAAAATAAACAAAAGAGCAACTTTCAACTTTCTTCATTACAATTACAAATATAGAACCCATTAACCTTTGGCTGTAAAATTCCAAAGTTTGAAAAGAATGCAGAAGGCTTGCAGGACCCTTGACCACAGACTGGGCTGCCGTATATCCGCAGGAGGCCGCTGTCCTTGTTTGTCCCTGAATGATGAGGAGCTATAGATCCTGATAAGTTTGACTTGTACATTTTCAAGCTGCAATCTCGCACGGAAATTCCTTTTGGAAGAGGATAAAGAATAGGCGGCATTGCAACAGAAGCTGCTGCTGATTATTTGGTACAGTAGATGGATGAGGTCAGGTTGGTTTTCTTTTGCTAGAGCATCCGTTGAAGAGGAAGGGAGGGGTGATCCATTAGAATAGAATAACAGAGCTGGATGGGACCTTGGAGACCTTCTAGTCCAACCCCCTGCTCAGGCAAGAAACCCTACACCACTACAGACAAATGCTTATCCAACAGCATCTTAAAAACATCCGGTGTTGGAGCATTCGCCATCATGGGACTATACGGTACCTTTCGCCCTGCTTTGAAGTTGTCTGCATTTCTTCCCTTGGCGTTTGACGTTCCTTTTTGGAGGATCTTCTTTATTGCTCTTCCATCGGTTCCTCCCAGCATATGCATCAAGGGACCTGCAGAGCTGCAGAGACAGGAGCTTCAAAAACGAGCGATCTCCAAGTGAGCAAGAGCCCAGATCCTCCTGTTGGACGCGTCCGCCTTCCAAGTTGCCTTAGAAACTAAACGCATGCTGAAGAAGCAATGTCATCGAAACATTGGCAGGCGATAAATCTCTTCCCTCCCACATCGTGGCGAACTGTTGCTTTTCCTTCTCTTCTTCTGCGAAAGGTTATCGGATTCCTAAGTCTGCTTGGTCTGATAAAAAAAAAGCAATTCAGAAGATACACCGACTGCATTCAAGTTTGTTGTGGCTGTTCCAGAGAAATGAATACTGAACGCTGCTTAGTCATATCCTTTAGGTAGAGCCTAATTCTAGGCTTCGGTCTGCTCTGAGCATGGGTGAGCGATCTCTTAAGGCCAGGCTGCTTTCCTAAGCACCTAGAGCAGGGGTGGGATTCCACCAGTTCGGACTGGTTCGGGTGAACCAGTAGCCCTGATGATCAGCTGGGAGCGAACCGGTTCGTCCCAATGATCAGCTTGGCCCACCCGTCTGCCTGCACTATTTTCCTACCTTTATCTTCTCAGCTGATTCGCTGAGAAGCTCTGAGAATCAGCTGTGTTACTCTGTTTGTGGCCCGCTGGTAGCCAGCAGAGCTGGCAGCAGAGTCGGACAGTGTGGAGGTTGGGGAGGAACATGGGCCAGTCCTGGGGGCTGGGGAAAGCTCAGACGAGGGCTTTTGGCTCTCCAAAGAAATTTCAGTAGTGGTACTGTTGATATTTGGCTCTGTTGACTAATAAGTTTGCTCACCACTGCCCTAGAGGGCCAAGTGAGTGAACTACCCCCCCCCCCCGTGTGCGCATGCGCCGCCTGTTCCCCCTCCCCCCCCTCCTCTAGGCCAGCCGGTCCGCAGAATTTTCTTTAAAATGAAACCGGTCCCTGGTGCAAAAAAGGTTGGGGACCCCTTGTTTAAACCACACAAAAACTCTAAAACACTGCTAGTAGAAAAAATAAATAGTCTTTACTCTTGATGTAACTAAATTACTTCTTCCAAACAGTGATACTAACTCCTCTAACAATAAACAGTCCTTCACCAAAACCACAGTTATCTTACAGTCAGTCAAAACAATGATACTTCTTCTGTCGTCAGGTTCAGCTCCTTCCTCGGTGGCAAGAGGAACAGGTGGAGCCTGTTCCCAGTGTGCGCATGCGCAGAGCTGCCAGAAGACAAGAACAACTAAGAAAGCAGGGTTGACTTGGGAGTAAAGTCACACCTTGGAGGTGATTGGCCCCTCCCATAGGAAACGAATGAACAGGGAGTGGGCATCTGCTCTTCCAGTTTCCTCCACGAGCGCACACACACTTCTGTTTCAGCACTCGGTGCCGAAAAGGTTCGCCAACGCTGGAATAGGCCATCCAGAAAATGAGAATAGGACAGAATAAAAGAGTTGGAAGGGACCTTAGAAGCCTTCTAGTCCAACCACCAGCTTAGGCAGGAAACCCTACACCACTTCAGACAAACGGTAGCCAGTGTCTTCTTAAAAACTTCCAGTGTTGGAACATTCACTATTTCTAGAGGCAAGTTGTTCCACTGATTAATTGTTCTAACTGTCTTCTTAGTTCTAGGTTGTTTCTCTCTCTGATTAGTTTTCATCCATTGCTTCTTGTGCCCCTGCCCTCTGGTGCTTTGGGGGATGTTTCTTCTCGTGTCCTACAGGTGCTTTCCCAAAAGGCAACAGGACTTTCTTGTGGGGTTTTTCTTGCAAACATTTCAGTTCTCATGCAGGAAGCTTTTTCAGAACTTCTTCAGAACTGAAGAATCTTCTTGCATGAGAAGCAAAACATTTTCAAGGGGAAAAAACAAAAAAAGACCAGTTATCTTTTGAAAAAGCAGCTTTGGGACAACCATGGCTTGAATGATTGAGAATCTCCACAGACATTTCTCCTCCTAGGTCTTTTTAGAAAGCTGTCAAACCCAGATTTTTCCTTCAGAAATATCAGAACAGGAGATGCAACAGCTGGAATCAGGCAACGCAGGAAAGAAATAGTTATTTAGTTCAGAGATAGTTGGCTTTTCCTTAACTGACTTTAAAGTTACTTTTTCATTACATTTTTTAAACAAATATTTTTACTGAACGTTTTTCTTCATTTTATATCACAATTTCAACTTTGCAACAGCAATATACTGGTTGTATCAGCACTTTTAATACATGATGTTATATATCCTAATTATGTCCATATTTCTCTTATACAATATTCAACATAGAAATATACACACACACACATACACTCAAGTGTGTGTGTGTATTTTGTGTTGCATTTATGGTTTCCTGCCTATTTAGGCATACCAGGTGCTTTGCCATCACACACACACACACACACAATATTATATAACCTACTTATATCTACTGTTTCCATAGTTCTAACATAGTTCTTTATACATTTATCATTCGGTATATTTTGATTTACACTTTTGTACATTCTGTGTATGTGATGCTGCTTACAATATGTATTCTTCTATATAACACCTGTATTTATTTCTGGTTTGGCACTCATCTTTCCTCATTCGTTTTCTAATCTTTTTATTTCATTGCTGTATGTGGTTCTTTCCTTTTCGCCAAGCAGCCTAGAGTCTGAAGCAGGCACCTCTGAAGAATTGTAGAAATAAGTAACACTGACATGTCATGAAAACAACGTTGGCCAGTTTAGATGATTCCCTCCCTGTCTGTTTAATCATTTCCCCCCATCTGGCACATAAACATTTAGAATTTCCCATGATTAAAAGAACCCTCCCTGCAAGACATTGCGGGAAGATCACACACCTCTGCAGTGGGGGAAAAGAAAAACCTTTTATAAAAGAGCAAGATTTGCCAGTGTTGCTGGAGCTTAAAACAACGGCCGTTTCTCTTTTATTTCGGCCTCTCGTTTTAAGAATGAAAAACAATGCTCCTTAGAAAGCAGCAGTTGGAGGAAGATGAATAGCTTTCTGGTTTCCCTTTTCTCCCCAATGTTATAAGATCTCCCACTAGAAAATTCTATCACTCTATCCCCTTTGATCTAATAAACTTTATGAATCTGTAGCCGAGCTTTCATTTTTCTCATCGGCAAAGCCAACTTTTACAGGGAAGCCTCATATTAAATATTGAAGTCAACAACTACCCAGCTCCCGCTTAAGCTTCTGGTCCTCATGGTTTTAAATATTAACATGAAGAAATGGCAGTGAAAGACGACGTTAGAAACCAAATTGAAAATGGTAGCCTTGATAGTTTCTTTCCCCCAGGTCTGACATCTTAAAAACCATTAAAAACCAATAGGCTCAATTTGTTTGCCTATTTTTTTTTTTTCATTTTCTTTTGTCCCACTGACACTGGGAGATTGTTAAACATTTCTTAGGGTTTTATAATGGGTTTTAGCACAGGATATAATTTAATAGTTTTTTAATGATATATTTTTGTATTTTGTATGGTTTTTAATGTTGCCTGTGCGCCGCCCTGGGTCCTTGCAAGGAGAAGGGCGGGGTATAAATTTAATAAAATAAAATAAAATAAATAAATCTAAACGTTGTAGAGGGATTAAAAAGTAGAACTGACCCATTCAGTGTGTTTGGCCCATTTAAGAATGCTTAGTGGACCCCATATACTGTACGTATGTATGTATTATGTATGTATAGATGTACATGTGTATGTATGTATGTATGTATGTATGTATGTACCATGTTTTCCTGAAAATAAGGCAGGGCCTTTATTTTCTTTTAACCCCTAAAATGAACACTTGACCTTATTTTCGGGGAGGTCTTATTATTTTTGAGGTGCAGGAGGCAGCGAGCATGGTCACTTCATGGCTGCTGCTATGTTGCAATGTTTTCGGGGAGGGCTTATTTTGAGGGGAGGGCTTATTTTAGCACATGCGCTATTATCCAGGGAGGTCTTATTTTCAGGGAAACAGGGAATGTATGTATGTATGTATGTATAAGCTAGATGATAGACAGACAGACAGACACACACACATACACACAGTATATAATAATAATAATCTTTATTGTCATTGTACTAAAATTACAATGAAATTGGTTTTAACTTCACTGGTGCAAAATTATAACAGAAACAAAAAAAAAGAGAAAAGAAAAAAGAAAAAACTAGCATGTGCATGGAGTGATTGTGGTTGAATTTAAAAGTCTCGCAGCCCAAGGATAGAAGCTATCTTTAAACCTGTTTGTTCGGCTGGACTTTGATATCTCCTGCCTGATGGTAGAAGTGCAAAGAGATACCAACCAGGGTGTGAATCATCTATGAGAATCTTCCTTGCTCTGCTAAAGCAGCGAGATCTGGCGATGTTATCCAGTGATGTCAGAGGGCAACCGATGGTTTCTTGTTCCGAATTGATCCCTCTCTGTAGTGCCTTCCTCTCCGCAACTGTTAAACCAGCATACCACACTGTGATACAATATGTGAAGACACTTTCTATGGTGGACCGATAGAAAGAGGTCATCAGCCGTTGTTCCACCTGATTTTTTCGCAGGACTCTAAGGAAATGAAGTCTCTGTTAGGCTTTTCCAATCACCAGAGAAGTGTTGTTTTTCCAGGTGAGATCTTGGCTAATAAGCACTCCTAAGAATTTAAAAGAGGAAACCCTCTCCACACAGCCCCCCTCGATATACAGTGGGGCAGGTTCCTCTCTGTGCTTCCGGAAATCTAGCACCATCTCCTTTGTCTTGCTAGTATTTAGATGCAAGTTTTTTCTTGAGTACCATGCAGATGCCTTCTGGACTTCTTCCCTGTATGCTGATTCGTCCCCTCCAGTTATGAGACCCACCACCATTGTATATGTATAGTATGTATGTACAGTATGCCATGTGGGAACTCTTGGGGTCCATAGTTAGTATTTATTTATTGATTGATTAATTGACTGGATTTTTATCCCACCTTTATTTCTTTATAACTATCGCCAAGTGGTTGACGTAACCAATATTCCTTCCTCCTCTTTTCCCCACAACAACAACCTTGTGAGATGAGTTGGGCTGAGAGAGAGAGGCTGTCCCAAAGTCCCCAGCCAGCTTTCACACCTAAAGCGGGGCTACAATTCACAATCTCCTGATGACTGGCCCAAAGCCACCCAGCGGGCTTTCGTGCTTAATGTCAGACTAGAACTCACAGTCTCCTGGTGATAGGACCAAAAAACACCCAGCCTAAGGTGGAACTAGAACTCACTGTCTCCTGGTTTCTAAGCCAGCACCTTAATCATTGTCCCAAACTGGCTCTCTGTCACTGTTGCTCAGTAATGGCCCTCACTTTGGGGGTACAAGTGAGGTTCTGTTAGCACTGCGCCAACCATAACTCCGTGAGGAGGTTAAGGGAGACATTTATGCTGTAACTGGAATATAGTAAAGTGATAGATCCCCAGGAGGGAGGGGCTGCATTCCAGAGCAGTAAGAGGCAGCTCAGTCCAGATATTTTGTGTGAGAGAAAGAGGGTGAATAATTCACAGAGTATATGTTTGAGGTACCCTATTTTTCGGAGTACAAGATGTACCTTTCCCCCCCAAAAAGGAGGGTGAAAATCTGGGTGTGTCATATACACTGAATACAGCATTTTTAGCCTCCTGAAACCCCGCCCCCTTCACCAAAAAATGGGCATTCAGAAGATTTGGGAGGCCTGCAAAGTGCTCCTGGGGGCTGGGGAGGCCAAAAATGAGTGAAAAATGGACCGTTTTTTGCTCATTTTCACCCCCCAGGCCCCAGGAGCACTCTACAAGCCTATGCATGCCTCTTTTTGGGCAAAAAACGGGCCCCTTTTTTTGCTCAGTTCCCCTCCACCAGCCCCCAGGAGCACTTTGCAGGCCTCTCAAACTCTCTGCATACCCCATTTTTCACAAAAAATGAGGTGTGTAGAGGGTTTGAGAAGACTGCAGAGTGCAAAAACCTTTAAAAAAATTTTTTACCTCTTGAAAATCTTGATGCGTCTTATATTCCAAAAAATACGGTAAATATAGTAGAGTGCTTAATCTGGCAAGATTCTGTCTATAGGTTTGGCAACAATAACGAAATCAGCTTGGAAGAATCGCCACGCATGTTTCTCGTTTTTTTTGGACCTGAGAATACATTTGATGCTATCTTACGATGATGGATGGTATCATCACTTGTGGTCGCTCTTTTATTAACTTTTTTTTTTGTGTTTGTGCATTCTCGTACTTTATATTTTATTGTACCTACCGATGCATTTAACAAAGACAAAAATGATACAACGGTGGTAATACTTTAAGGAAGCATAATTTCAATTGGAATTACGGAGTTGGCTGATTTTGGAGGCAATGGGCAGGCTTTCTCTATTTGGTTAATAGGCTGGCATTCAGAAGAGGCCCATGTGCCAATCTCCAGCTCTGGGTAAATGCATGTGAATGCAGACGGTTATTTAGATAATCAGCCCAGACCTGGCTAGAAAGGGTCATGTTTAGAATTTTAAATGACACTTTTAACAGGGAAATGGGAAAATCAATAGGCAGCCAATTGCAGTGGTGCTGTAAAGTATTATATGTTTTGGCTGCCCAGCTCCCACACTTGGAACAGCTGTGTTTCCAAATCATTTCAAGGCAGCTTCACGGCAAACACGTTGCTGTGATCAAGAGTGTTTGTGGCTGCCGGATGTCGTCCTCTTCACGAGAAGCGCAGAGATGATTTTAAGACAGAAACGTTTAATCTGAACAGCCCATCGGAGCAGCTGACAAAAGGAACGGAGTTGTGTTTTTAAATGATCTTCTAGCGCAGGGGTCTCCAACCTTTGCAACTTTAAATCTGAAGGACTTCAGCTCCCAGACTTCTCCAGCCAGTTTTGCTGGCTGGAGAATTCTGGGAGCTGAAGTCCTTCAGACTTAAAGTTGCAAAGGTTGGAGACCCCTGTTCTAGCGCAAGGATGAGGCACTGTTAGTGCTGATTTGCCTGTGAGGCTTCCATGCTGGAATTTGGAAATGAGGAAGGACTTCATGCGGATGGGTGGGTGTTTAGTTGAAAGGATGTTGGTCATTTTCCTCTCCTTGCTGAGTTCTTAACATCTTTTCTCTTTTTATTTACTTTTGTTTCTTGTCCTTCTTCCTATTCTTCCTTGTCCTCCTCCTCTTCCTTCTCCTTTTATTTCTCCTCCCTTTGCTTCTCCTTCTCCTATTTCTCCTTCCCCTTTTTCTTCTCCTTTTCCTCCCCCTCCTCTTCCCCTTTCCTTCTCCCTTCCCCATCTCCCTCCTTCCCTCCCTTCTCCCTCCCTTCCTCCCCTCTCTTCTCCCTCCCTCCCTGCTTCTCTCTCTCCTTTCCTTCCTCCCCTCCCCCTCCCTTCTCTCCCCTCCCTCCCTTCCCTCCCTGCCTCCCTTTCTCCTTTCCTTCCTTCCTTCCTTTCCCTCCCTCCCTCCCTGGTCTCCTTTCCCTTCCTCCCTTCCCTCGCTCCCTTCTCCCTCTCTCTCTCCCTCCCTTCCTCCCCTCCCTCCCTCCCTCCTCTCCCCTCCCTCCCTGCCTCCCTCTCTCCTTTCCTTCCTTCCTTTCCCTCCCTCCCTTCCCTCCCTCCCTCTCTCTCCCTCTCTCTCCCTTCCTTCCTCCCCTGCCTCCCTTCCCTCCGTGCCTCCCTCTCTCCTTTCCTCTCTCCCTTCCTTCTTTCCCTCCCTCCCTTCCTGCTCTCTCGTCCCTCTCTTCCTTCCCTTGCTCCCTTCTCCCTCTCTCTCTCCCTTCCTTCCTTCCTTCCTTCCTTCTTTCCTTCCTTCCTTTTCTCAATGTTCACAGGATATCCTACTGTACAGCAGACAAAGTGCACGACAAAGTGTTCGCCTACATTGCTCAGAGCCAGTACAACGAGAACCTGGAGTGCCATGCTTTCCTCTGTTCCAAGAAGAAAATGGTCAGTATGAAGTGGGAAAGCCCCGGGTGCGATTGTTTTATTCAATTCACACGGCCTCCCATCGGGCCTTTCCAGTTTTCGGTAAAACCACTCCCATAGCGACCCTTTGGTTCGCTTAACGGCCGAGGCATTCGTTTAACAACCACAGCAGCCATTGTACACTCGTTGTGTTTGCTTCACAACTGCCTCAAAAAAGGTCATAAAACGCGGGGTCATTCCCTCGGCCAACTTTCAGAACTCCCTTAAGTTGAGGACTACCTGTAGAAGGACTTTCCTTTGGAAGGGGCTAGGTTTTATTTGATTTGCTTTGTGAGATCAACCCCCACAATACCGCTCACAAAAGGACAAATATCTCCCTCGTAGCTATTTCTAATTTCAGTGCGGGGTTTCAAACGTTCTTGAAAACTTTCCCTGCTGAAGGTGGTTTCCCCTCTCCTTTTTCTTCCCCTAGACCAGTGCTTCTCAATTATTTTCTGTCATGCTCCCCTAGGAAGAAGAAAACATTTCGCGCCCCCACCGCGCAACTGTAAATAGTATCATCCGGGTCTAAAAGTCACACGGGCGGGTTTGGCTAATCAGGATAGAGCATCATGTCTATCCAATCGGGTCTGTTCTCCTCGAAAGGGAGGAGCATGCGCAGTCACATGTACTGGCTTAATGCTCACTATCGATGCAAATGTCAGCAGCGGTAGCCCGATTTCTTTAGCAAGTTTGATTAATTGGGGCAGCGTTATGTTTCACAGGAGAAGGTCCTTGTCAGCATCTGACTGGATACAGAGACATAAACACGGGGCTTGGCTTGTTATGACAGTGTTTGCCGAGGTCAAACGCGCCCCCCTTTACGGAGCCTCGCGCCCCCCCTGGGGTGCGCGCCCCACTATTTGAGAAGCACTGCCCTAGACCAGGGGTCCCCAACCTTTGCAACTTTAAGTCTGAAGGACTTCAGCTCCCAGAATTCTCCAGCCAGCTTTGCTATGAGCTATGAGCTTTGCTGGCTGGAGAATTCTGGGAGCTGAAGTCCTTCAGACTTAAAGTTGCAAAGGTTGGAGACCCCTGACCTAGACGAAAAAAATACTTCCTGTTAATTTGACATTAACAGAAATATGAAGACAGGGTGCGCAACTTCAGGGCATGGACTCTGTATGTCTATTTTTCACATCTCCGGGATATAATTACTCTGTATTTTTAGCGCCTGGGCAATTCAGAACATTATCTGGGTCTATTAAACTTGATTTGAATGTGACAGATTAAATTGTAAACAGCTGTGAAGAGTTTCATACTTAATTACCATATTTAAGGAGTTGTTGTCTTTTCTCACCCCCCCCACCAAAGATTTAAATGGCTGTGACAAAATCTCTCCCCCCCCCCCTCTTTCATGTCACCCTGGCACAGGTACAAATTTTGTCTGTTCTTCTAAACAGCCCCATCGCTCGGGTGTGTCCAGCATGCCAGCCAGCTAACGGGTGGGAGCTTTTACGGATTGGAATCCAAGTTTCTCATCAGAATCATACAATTGGATTTAGGGAGGGTGGGGGGCTGGTTTATAGCATCCATTAATCTATAAGAAAACAAAATGTGTGTGCAGAATTCTCTACCTATCTATTTATTTGTCATAACTTTCTTCGAGAGAGAGCTACTGTCTTAGAGTGAATTATAGTTCTTGTTCAGGCATCTTGATAAGACATAATTCTGCCTGGTGCGTGTTATCCAAGTCCACAATTGTATAATGCTATACAGTATTGCTTTTGCTGTGTATAAGGCCACACTTGGAATACGGCATCCAGTTTTGGTCACCACAATGTAAAAAAGATGTGGAGACTCTAGAAAGAGTGCAGAGAAGAGAAACGAAGATGATTAGGGGGTTGGAGGCTAAAACATATGAGGAACGGTTGCAGGAACTGGGTATGTCTAGTTTAATGAAAAGAAGGAATAGGGGAGACATGATAGCAGTCTTCCAGTATCTCAGAGGCTGCCCCAAAGAAGAGGGAGTCAAGCTATTCTCCAAAGCACCTGAGGGCAGGACAAGAAGCAATGGATGGAAACTAATCAGGGAGAGAAGCAACCTAGAACTAAGGAGATCTTTACTGACAGTTAGATCAATTAACCAGTGGAACAACTTGCCTCCAGAAGTTGCGAATGCTCCAACCCTGGAAGTTTTTAAGAAGATGTTGGATAACCATTTGTCTGAAATGGTAAAGGGTTTCCTGCCTGAGCAGGGGGTTGGACTAGAAGACCTCCAAGTTCCCTTACAACTCTTCCCTTCCCTTCCATTCCATTCCATTCAATTCTCTCCTATCCTATCCTATCCTATCCTATCCTATCCTATTCTATTCTATTCTGCTTTCATTGGGTTCCTCCCATGCTGTTGGCTAAAAAATATATGTTAAAACCTGAAACAAAGAACAGCATCTGGGTTTGCCTATGCAGGAAGTTAACAAACCACAGGTTTCAAGGTACAGTAGGCTACAACAACCTGGATTAAATCCAAACACACCATGTTGGGGTTTAGCAGAATGCATGAACGTTGCCCCTCTTTGATTATCTCCTTAATTCCCAGGCCTTTTTATGCCACAGCGTTCATTCCAGAATTGTGGAATCTCAAGCTGAATTTCATGCTGCATCTTGATCAGCTGTTTGCAGCTTTGGAACTAAATTTTGCTGCAACTCGCTGTTTTTTTTTAGCTAGGAATATATGGGGAGAGAAGAAACTGTAATATTAATCCCGTGCCAGCATGCAGTCTTAACCAGAGTCTTTGATCCACCTTTATCTCAACAGGGCTTCTAAGCTAACTAGATGTATAGGTAAAAATGGGTACCACTTTCTGGATAGTTTGACGAAGCACTGGCTGCCCCTTGAATGGGATTTATATTTGATTGGCAGTTTTCATCACTTATAGAAACAAAGAAAAACGAAGGCAGAAAAAGACCTATGTGGTCCATCAAGTCTGCCCTTTGAGTTTATTTGTTTTTGTCTCCTTTTCAATTTATTTATTATATTTTATTATTATTATTCTTGTATTTTCCTTTATTTTTTATTTTTTGTTGATGACGGACATAGGTTTATCCCAAGCATTTTTAAATTCAGTTACTGATGATTGAGGGGATGTGGTTGCTCAGTGGCTAAGACGCTGAGTTTGTCGATCAGAAAGGTCGGCAGTTTGGCGGTTCGAATCCCTAGTGCCACGTAACGGAGTGAGCTCGTTACTTGTCCCAGCTTCTACCAACCTAGAAGTTCGAAAGCATGTAAAAAAGGCAAATAGAAAAATAGGAACCACCTTTGGTGGGAAAGTAACAGCGCTCCGAGCGCCTTCAGCGTTTAGTCATGCTGGCCACATGACCACGGAGACGTCTTTGGATCGAACTCCTGGCAGTAAGCAGAGTCAGCCTGCAATACTGCATTGTAACCACTGTGCTACCGCAGCTCCTTGCCCTATGTAGCAGGCTTTGAACCTTTTTTTCCAGACGTTGCATCCCAGAACCTCCGCTCATTTAGGATGTGAGAGAACCCCAGTATCTGGAAGGATTCTTTATTTATTTATTTATTATTTTTCGAATTTATACCCCGCCCTTCTCCTTGTTAGGACCCAGGGCGGCGCACAGGCATTATTAAAAACCATAACAAAAGACAATATACATTATTAAAAACATATTAAATTAAATCCCGTGCTAAAAAACCCATTTAAAACCCTGAAAATTAAAATTTATAGATAAAAGTCAGAAACGGGGGGCTATGCTAGGCCGGCTTGTTGGAATAGATACGTCTTCAGACGTTGGCGGAAGAGGCGGAGGTCCGAGGTGGTGCGTAGGTCGGGGGGTAGGTCGTTCCAGAGGGCCGGGCCCGCCACAGAGAAGGCCCTTCCCCTGGGCATCGCCAACCGGATTAACTTTGAGTGTGGTATATCACCCAGAGCCACTTTCATACGAGATGGGCAGCTGTATAAATTTAATACCCAGGCCTGTGCTCAATCAATCAATCAATCAATCTCCAGTTACTACTAGGAAGGTTTGTGGAAATGTATGGTTGGTTTTTCACACACACACGCACACACTCCAGAGGTGAGTAGTAACTGGTAGTAGCAGCAGCAAGAGGCTCCGCCCACCCACCTGCCCGAACGCTTCTGCACACACACGCGTGCGCACACACACACACACACACCAGAGATGAATAGTAACTGGTACTAGCAGCAGCAGGAGGCTCCGCCCGCCCACCCAAACGCTTCTGCGCATGCACAGAAGCGCTGGGCGCGTGGGCGGGAGCACACCCAAACCAGTAGTAAAAAGATTAGCAACCCAACTCTGACACACACACACACACAGACACCCCCCCCCCACGGACTGTTATATTCCACACTTCAATTCTAAGTTGAAGTATTAATAGAGGTGAGAAGAGGAAGACAAAAGTGATATTCCAAAAGAACCCAACAACTCCAAAAACGATCTGTACTAGGCCAGATAGAGGTCTAGAACCTATTTGCAAAATAGTTCACGGTTTTATCTCATTTCCTAGGGAAAAAAATAAAACTCATTTTAACCCTGCAGGCCCCCATGGAAGGGATTGGCTGGGGAAGAATCTTTGAATGAGAAACTATGCGGTAGTTCAAAATGCTGGCTAAGCAAGGTGGTGGGACCCTGGGCATTTCTTGTTAATATTTTGTAATACAGAGCATGCGTTTGATTTGTATTCAGAAATTTGTATTCAGTATTTTCTAGACTGACGATGGCTTATATGAAGTTATTAAAATGCAATAAAACTTTGCACAGTATGGAAGCACAGCACAATGCAGCATACCACAAGGGCATATGAATAATAGCTAATAATAAATAACAACTGAAATAAGGTCCTGAGCTATTATTTCCTAAAAGCCTCTGGAAGAGCTATGTTAAGTGAATCAGCTGCAGTTGTAAAATTAATAACACAGTTGTAAACTGAATCTGGCTTTCCCACTGAGTCGCAAAACATGATCTCATGACCCCCAGGACACTGCAACGGCCATAAGTCCGAGTCAGTTGCCAAGCCTCTGAGGGTCGTCGTAACTTCAGATGTCACTAAATGAACTGTTGTAAGTTGGGAACTACCTATACTTTGGGGCTTCAGATCTTTTTATCTCAAGGAAGTAAGGCACTGTGAGTAGATTCTCCTCGGAGGATCTCCCTGAATAGGGCAAATCTGTTTAGTGGTCTTGCAAGTAACCCGATGCCTAGCCAGATAGGACTTTATGTCAAAGTTTACTTTTAAGTTGCACCTGGAACCTTATTAGTAGCCTAAGCTTAGTAGCCCCAGTTAGACGTAATAAGATAAATGGAAACTGCTGTCAGTCATTGGACCAACAGTAGCTTCCAAGTCATTTTTGAGGGCAGCCCCAGGTAGAGCATATTATAGTAGTCTAATTGCATGGTGAGTTGTAAGCCGCCCAGAGATCATTTGATACAAAACGAGCAGCAAATACATTTAATAAATCAATACAAATAGTGACGATATACAAATAGTGCTGCTGTGGCCTAGAGGTGGAGCTCTTGCCTCCCAATCAGGAGGTTGTGAGTTCAATCCTAGGTAGAGGCAGATGTAGGGTCTCCTGCTTGGGGAGGAGTTTGGACTAGATGACCTGCAAGGTCCCTTCTAACTCTGTTAATCTGACGAGTGCATGGAATCCATATAGCCAATTTCTCCCGTTTCATGAAAGACAGCAACTGATACACTAATAATTGCACCGATAGAAGAGAATATTTGCACCTCAGGGTTGAACAGTGGGCATCTTGGTGCTCTCTGAGTTCGGCTAATACCGATTATGTTTATTTTACTTTACGAAACTTGTATTGCTCCCTCTTTGCACATGGCAACTCCAGGCGACTTACAGGGATATAAAAACATAAATAAAAATGTAACAAGAGTTTGTTCAAAACCGCTAATCTCCGAAGGTCCTGTACCGATCGCTTCCAAATTTTCACACAACGTTCCTTTCAAATACGGCACTAATGATATATATATATAGATTGTGTAGATGTCACACCTGTGCCAGGTACACGCAACGGAAATGTAAAAAATGTAGGTAGATGGATACAGAGAGAGCAGTGAGCCACAGGATGATATAATACAAAATGTCATAATACCTACTGTATTTCAAGGAGAAATACAGTAGGTAGGTAGGTAGGCAGCTATAGGTATAGAGAGAGGGAGGGAGAAATGCAGTAGGTAGGTAGGTAGAGGGATAGAGGGAGAAATACAGTAGGTACGTAGGTAGAGGGATAGAGAGGGAGAGGGAGAAATATGGTAGGTACGTAGGTAGGTAGGTAGGTAGAGGGATAGAGAGAGGGGGGGAAACTCCACCCTCAGGTTGTGTCCCTCCTGACGGCCACAGCAACCCATGGCCGGGAACGGCTAGTCATATAATAAAATAAAATAACCCCCCCCCCCCACCAACAACACATCACATGAGCCATTTCATGGGCTCCATCCTGCTCTGCGTTCCCCAGGCCCTCTGGCAAAATCAGATTTTCAAAACCTTCTGGAAGAAGGCAGCAGAGTCGGACAGTGAGGAGGTTGGCGAGGAGCATGGACCAGTCCTGGAGGCTGGGGAAGACTCCGATGAAGGCTCTGCAACGATCACATGCCTTCAGAGGTAGACAGCAGTGAGGCAGAGGAACAGCTGGAGCCTGTTCCCAGTATGCGCATGCGCAGAGCTGCCAGAAGAAAAGAACCACTCAGAGATCAGGGTCGACTCGGGAGTAAAGTCGCAGGTGGAAGGTGACAGGTAGTGGGCCTCCCTGCAGCCTTCTGGAGCCAAAAAATGGGCTGCAGGGTGCGCCACGCCATCCTCCGTGCACCTCCATGCGTGTGCATGCATGGCAGAGACCCCAAGATCAGCGGGCCGGTGGGAGGCACGATGGAGCTGAGGTGGGGCGACGGCTCGCATGGCCACAGAGAGGGCTCTGCAAGCCACCTGTGGAAGGCGTGCCACAGGTTGGCCCTCAGGGGATTAGAACCCCTACTGGACCAGGGTGCCCTTTGCACAGTCACTCATGCCCTCATGACATCCCGACTGGACTACTGCAATGCTCTCTACATGGGGCTCCCCTTAAGGTGCACCCGAAGGCTTCAGCTTGTCCAGAATGCAGCCGCGCGGGCAATTATGGGAACCTCGAGGTTTTCCCATGTAACACCGCTCCTGCGCGAGCTGCATTGGCTGCCTGTCGTCTTTCGGGTACGCTTCAAGGTTTTGGTTACCATCTTTAAAGCGCTCCATGGCACGGGACCTAGTTATCTGCGGGATCGCATCCTGCCCCATACATCCCTACGGCCGATTCGCTCCTACAGAGAGGGACTTCTCCGGGTGCCGTCCACTAGGCTGTGCCAGCGGGCGACGCCCAGGGGAAGGGCCTTCTCTGTGGCGGGCCCGACCCTCTGGAACGACCTTCCCCCCGATATTAGAACAACTACGGACCTCCGCTCCTTCCGTCAAAAATTAAAAACACACTTCTTTTGCTTGGCCGGCTTGGGATAACTTAACTGTTTTTAGGGGTTTTTAGGGGTTTGTTTTAGTTTTACATGGGATTTTAGCACAGGGTTTAGTTTAATTCTTTTTTAATATTGTATTGTCTGTAGTTTTATATGCATTTTTAATTTCCCTGTGCCCCGCCTTGAGTCCCTTCGGGGAGAGAGAGTGGGTTATAAATTAAATTATTTATTTATTTATTTATTTAGAACCAAGCTGTTTCCTTCCAATTTGTACCAGACCTGTCTTAACTACTGCACCATGCTGGTTTATGTTTAAAAGGGGGGATTTTTAAAAAAAAGATGAACAACTTTCTGTAGGCAAAGCAATTGTCTATAAACTCCCCTTTTTCTCTTCAGAGAAAGGAAGACAAGCCTTCCAAATAATTGTGTGGATTCACCCAAGGTTTTCTGCAGCTGCCTCCGAAGCCAAGACTGCCAGCCTCACTGTTAAATTAAGTCTTAACTGGGGTGGGACCGACAGAGCTGTAGAAGGAGGAATGCGGTGATCCTGGTTTAACAGCTCTCCTTTGCTGGCTTCAGACTTGCAGAAAGAGCTGCCTATTAGTGCCCCATTATAATTGCCGTTGTTTCTGTGTTTTTCCTCCTCTCCCTCCAGGCCCAGGCCGTCACGCTCACCGTTGCTCAGGCTTTCAAGGTAGCGTTTGAATTTTGGCAGGCGTCCAAGGAAGGTGAGTGCGAAATTCAGCTGCTCCTGATGGTCTCCTTACAGCCCAATAAGAGGGTTGAGAGCCGTGGTTTTGCTTTTTATTCATTGTCGTTCTCAACGTTTTGAGCATCTCGTGGATCATAGTTTATTGCCTTTTTGTGTGTATCAGTGTGCTTAGGATACTGCAAAAGGGACACGGTGGCTCAGTGGCTAAGACACTGAGTTTATCGATCAGAAAGGTCGGCAGTTTGGAAGTTCGAATCCCTAGCGCCGTGTAACGGAGTGAGCTCCCGTTACTCGTCCCAGCTTCTGCCAACCTAGCAGTTCGAAAGCACATTAAAAAATGCAAGTAGAAAAATAGGGACTACCTTTGGTGGAAAGGGAACAGCGTTCTGTGCGCCTTCAGTGTTGAGTCATGCCGGCCACATGACCACGGAGACGTCTTCGGACAGCGCTGGCTCTTCGGCTTTGAAACGGAGATGAGCACCGCCCCCTAGAGTCAGGAACGACTTACGACTGCAATTGAGCCCAAAATTTCTATTGTTAAACAAGGCAAGTTTTGTCCCATTTTACAACCTTGCTCACAGTGGTTAAGCAAATCGCTGCGGTTGTTAAGTGAACCGTGCAGTCATTAAGCGGAATCCGGCTTCCCGTGTTTGATTTGCTTCTCGGAAGCCAGATGGGAAGGTTGCAAAGAGTGATGAAGGACCCCCAAGACGTTGCAACTCTCATGAATGTACATGCCGGTTGCCACATGCCCGAATTTTGATGGCATGATTTATTGGGATGCTGCTAATCGGTCCACAAGGTGTGAACACCATCATTAGACTTTGTAACTTTGCTGTGCTGTTGTCACTTTGGTCACGAAAGAAATGGTTGTAAATCAAGGACTTATACTCTTGCTTCTCAGGATCCTGGTGGGAGATTGGTGAGCAGTTGGGGTGCTGCAATGCACCCCCCCTCCCCCCAATTCCTCCAACCTGGGAATTTGCCCCATTCCACCTTTCAGTAGGTTGCTAGTATTTCATGCTTAGGATTGCTTTTCACTGTTGCTGTTGCTGTCACCTGGATAATGTAGGCGATTCAGCATCGGTCAGCCTTCGCCCTTGGCGTAGAAGCTCCTTCATTGATTAGCTTAAGGTCAGAGTTTTGTTATTGTCATCCAAGCCCTGCTCAACTTGGGACCGAGCCAACTTGAAGGTGTTCTGACCCAAATACAACAAACCCTCTGAAGTGAACTCAGAAGATTCATTTGCCGTATTTTTCGGAGTATAAGACGCAACTTCTCCCCTCAAAAAAGAGGGTGAAAATCTGGGTGCGTCTTATACACGGAATACAGCATTTTTTTGGCCTCCCGAAACCCCATTTGCAAAGATGGCCATGCATAGCCTTTAGGAGGCTTCCAGAATGCTCCTGGATATTGGGGAGGGAAAAAATGAGTCAAAAATTGGCATTATTTGCTTGTTTTTGCCCCCCACCCCAAGCCCCCAGGAGAACTCTATAAGCCTCCTGAAGGCTATGCATGCCCTTTTTTTGGACAAAAAACGGGCCTGTTTTTGCGAAAAATTGACCATTTTTGTGAGGTCTGCAGAGTGCAAAACCTTTTTTTATTTGCCGCTTCAAAATCTTGGTGCGTCTTATACTCCAGTACGTCTCATACTCCAAAAAATACAGTAATTAGGAGTGCCAGAAGCCCTGGCAAAAAGGTTTTTCTTTCACCGCAGGCTAAAAAAACCCGTCTGGCCAGAAGATGAATAGTTGTCTGCCACATCTATTTATCTCCGCCCTCTGCCTTTTATCCCCAGAGTTATGGTGGGGCTTTGCTAGCCCCAGTGGCTCTTCCTTACCACGGATCAGCCCACGGATTTTCACTGCTCTCCTCTCCTCTGCCTCCTGCGCATCCGTGTGTCAGGCACCTCCACATCCGTGTGTCAGCCACCTCCACATCTGGGGGCTGTTGACTCTCCATCTGAGAGCTGACAGATGGTCCAGGCTCTGCCTCTGTCTCTCTGACTCTGTAAACTGCTTAGAGAGGGCTGTAAAGCACTGTGAAGCGATATATAAGTCTATTCCTTCCTTCCTTCCTTCCTTCCCTCCCTCCCCCCTCCCTCCCTGTCTGCCTGCCTGCCTGCCTGCCTGCCTGCCTGCCTGCCTGCAGTTACCGTCTGAAGATTGACTCAGCCCTCCATCCTTCTGAGGCCCATGAAATGAGGACCCAGATTGTTGGGGGCAAGAGGCTGACTCTGTAAACTGCTTAGAGAGGACTGTAAAGCACTATGAAGCGGTATATAAGTCTATTCCTTCCTTCCTTCCCTCCCTCCCTCCCTCCCCTCCCCTCCCAGCAGATAAAATGCAGCATTTCAGGCTAACTCTGCTCATTGCCAGGAGTTCGATTCTGACCACCTGAAGATTGACTCAGCCCTCCATCCTTCTGAGGCCCATGAAATGAGGACCCAGATTGTTGGGGGGCAAGAGGCTGACTCTGTAAACCGCTTAGAGAGGGATGTAATAGCACTATGAAGAGGTGCATAACTCTTAAGTGCTATTGCTTGTCAGAAGTTCACAAAAGGGGATCCAATTGCCTCAGCACACTGCAGCAGTCATAAATGCATGCCAGTTGCCAAGCATCCCAATTTTGACCAGAGGGAAGCTGCAGAGGTTGCAAAAGCGTGAAACGGTCGTGTTGGGTTTTTTGATCTGTGCCGTTGTCATTTCAGACGGTCCCTAAACGAATGTTCATAGGTTGAGGACTGCCTGTATCCCTCATGCCTGCCCGTGCATGAACACGTTTCCTTCTAGTTCTTGGAGAAATGCATTCAGCCAGGGCTTCTGTCTACGGCTGACCGCCTGGTACTAACGGAAAGTACGCAGACAGGGAACCATCTGTCTCTTTGTCAGTGGCGGATGGGTTGGAGCAGCTGCAGGCAGGCCGCCCCCCCCCCCCTTCCAGATGGAGTGTAGCTGTGATGAAACGGCTTCCCCAGGCTTGGCACCCCACTGGCAGGAGAAGCCCTCCTGGTTGGCGGCTGTTGTTCAACAATCACAAAGGCTAAAAGGTTGGCGTGGCTCTAGGAGAGAGATTGGCTGGGAGGTTTTCTCCCCTTCCTGGTTCTGCTCCTCCTGCGTCTCTGCCATTGAGTAGCCCCAAAGGAGAGCCCAGTCTGCATATGGGGAGCTCCAGGCCTCCCCAAAACATTTTCCCCTGGGAATCCTCTCTGGCCAGAAATCCCCAACAGCACATCTCCATGAAATGACTTCTTTCCTCAGTTGGTGTTAGACCTTCTTTCCCTTCCCTTCTCTCCCTCCCTCCCTCCCTTTCCATTCCCCTCCCTTTATAAAATAGATAGAGATCTTTTCTCTTTCTCTCTCTCTTTCTTTCTTTCTTTCTTTTTCTTGTGCTCTTGTGCTCTTCTTTCTTGCGCTTTCTTGCACTCTTTTCTTCCTCCCTCCCTCCCTCGCTCCCATCCCCCTTCCTTCCCCTTTCCTTCCTTCCTCCCTCCCTCCCTCCTTCCTTCCTTCCTTCCTTCCTTCCTTCCTTCCTTCCTTCCTTCCTTCCTTCCTTCCTCACTTTTTTCTTTTGCTTTCTTGTGCTCTTTTTCTTGTACTTTCTTGCGCTCTTTCCTTCCTTCCTCCCTCCCTCCCATCCCCCTTCCTTCCCCTTCCTTCCTTCCTTCCTTCCTTCCTTCCTTCCTTTCTTTCTTTCTTTCTTTCTTTCTTTCTTTCTTTCTTTCTTTCTTTCTTTCTTTCTTCCCTCCCTCCCTCCCTTTTGCTCTTTTTCCTTGTGCTCTTTCTTGCACTTTCTGGAACTCTTTCTTTCCTCCCTACCTTCCTTCCCCTTTCCTTCCTTCCTTCCTCCTTCCTTTCTCTTTCTTACTTTATAAATAAATAAAGTTGCTGAAGTAACTGAACTTTTCACAGTCTCCTGATTTCTAGGCCAGCATCTTAACCACCAGACCAAAATGGCACCTTAGGAAGTACAAGTATTAGGACTTATAAGTAGACCATAAGTGTGTTCTTTCCCTGAATTATGCAAAATGCAAAGAGAATGAGAAAAGGTCTAGATTCAACTTCTGTAGCTAAGTGGGCACTGGGTCCCTTCTAGGGCCAAAGACAGAGCACAGGAACAAAAATCACCACCTACATTACTTTCTTGTAGATTATAATGCACCTTTGTGGATTGTGGTCTTAAAACTGGCTGAGAAACTGATGAGATTTTGTGTCCTTTCCTCCCGCCACCCCTGTTCCCATGACAGAGAAGGAGAAGAGAGACAAAGCCATCTTGGAAACAGAGTCTGCCAGCAGCCTAAATTCAGTTACTTCCTCCCCAAAAGCACGTAAGTAACCAAAGATTCAGTAAAAAAATGAAAAGTTGTTGAATTTACTGAGTTTAATTCTTGGAAAGAAAGTAAAGTCTGAAAGTAGAATCTAGGAACTAATTTGTTTGGCCAACATACTACAACATATTGTTGTGGCCTACCAGTGGCCAGCGGAGCTGATGGGTGACTCAGACAATGAGGAGGATGGGGAGGAACCTGGGCCAGTCCTGGAGTCTGGGGAAGCCTCTGATGAGGGCTCTGCATCGGAGGCAGAGATTGAGCCAGGGCCATCCGACAGTTATCAGCTGCCTTTGGAGTGGGAGATCAGTGGGGCAGAAGAACAGCTGGAGCCTGTTCCCGATCTGTGCATGTGCAGAGCTGCCAGGAGAAGGGAACAGCTAAGGAGCAAGGGCTGACTTGGGAGTAAAGGCACAGATGGACAGTGAATGGCCCCTCCCAGAGGAAATAAAAGAGGAGCGAAAGGGGAGTGGAGTTTGCAGGAGACCATTAATTCCATTCATTAGGGTGAAGAGCTGTTCCTGACTTCTTGCCAAGTAATTGCTGCTACAGCGTGGCGTTTGGAAGATATCGGCCTGGCAACTCTTTTTAGGAGCTGTCACTTTCTCTTTTAAAAAAAATAAATAAAAGCTTATTATAATATAAAATACAAATAGAAAGAAAGATAATGTAGGAATGAGGAAGGGAAGGGGAGAGGGGGTGCAAGGTAAGAGAGAAAGAGGGGGAAAGCAATGACTTCCCCCTTTTTTCCCTAAAATCTTTGAATTTTCAGCCAGCCTGGTCTTCAGATTAAGAATTCTGGAAGACGGAACCTCACACAACTTTGAAGAATAATAGGCCGGAGGAGGTTAAGAAGTTTCTGATCTACCGCACCTCTCTAGTTATTAATTTGTGTAGCACCCCAGTTCCAGCATGCATGAAACTAAATTAAATTCTGGATATAGGGCCAAATGTCTTGAAGAAGGAGAAGCTGGGTGTCGGTTTGACCAGCATACAAATAGCTCAAATGAATAAGATATTCATCTTCATAGACTCTTAGGAGCATATGATTTATTTATGTATGTATTTAAATTTAAATTTGAATGCTTGCAAGGCTGAGCGTACAAGAACTTAGCTTAGACTGCCAGGATGAGATGTCCCTATTCCTCATCATTTGTGAAGATGGGCAAAGAGTGGCAAATTCTTGAGCATTTGCAATAACTTTTCTGAATTTTTTTTTTAAAAATCCAGTTGCTTCTTTTTCTTAAAAAACAAAACAAAACTGAGGTGGATCATTTTTCCTGTCTTAAGGGTTGCACTGTACCGCACTGTTTGGAAAAGTCAGAAGATGCACAAGTACAGAAGCTGCATCGTTACATCATAAATGTTTCTGTTTCTGTTTATTTACACTTATATACCGCCCTATCTCCTGAAGGACTCAGTAATAAAACACAACGACAATACAAAAGTTAAAAATAGATTAAATACTAGATCTGTGCTAAAAACTTATGGTTAAAAACAAGTAAAAATATTATTTATTTATTTATTGACTTTCTAGACCGCCCCCTCTCCCCGAAGGGACTCGGGGCGGTGTACAGGTAAAAATTAAAACTATGATAATCAACAATACATATAAACTAAAATCGAATTAAATAATCCCCTGTACAAATTTATTAAATTGGTATACAATTGGGACTGTGTCGTTATAACTATACTAGGCCAGCCGCATGAAATAGATATGTTTTTAAGGTCCGACGGAAGAGGAGAAGGTCCGTGATGGTACAAAGGTCGTGGGGGCAGGTCGTTCCAGAGGGCAGGGCCCACCACAGAGAAGGCCCTTCCCCTAATAATAATAATAATAATAATAATAATTTTATTTATATCCCGCTCTCTCTCCCCGAGGGGACTCGAGGCGGGGCACAGGGGGTTGCCAGCCGGCATTTTCCGGCAGACGGCACCCTGAGGAGGCCCTCTCCGTGGGAGCGGACAGGTCGGAGGGAGGTATGCGGTAGGAGGCGGTCCCGCAAATAGCCAGGTCCCGAGCCATGGGAAGTTAGGATGTCATGTCATGTTTTCTCTCCCTGCTGTTGTTTTTTGAGCGAAAGGAGGAGGTCGAAGGGTTTCTTTGTTGATGCTGTGGTGTTGTTTCAACCATGAAGTTTAGTTTAAATTCAGATCACAGTCCTTGCTTAGTGCTTGCCTCCAATGGAATATTTGATGTTCTTGCTAGTTGCAAAGTTGTGTCTCACCTATCGTGAACAGGGGTTGGTTTCAGCCGGCGTTACTGCTGGTTTGCTCGTGCGCGTGCTTTGTTCATGCGCCATTCAATCAAAATTGTTCTGTGCATGCGCAGAACTAAAAAAAAAAAGATAGGGTAACTGGGGAATCAGTTCAGGGGCATGGCCAGCCTGGTTCGCTGCCGGTTCTGCAACCCAGGCCGGCATACCACTACCAGTTCGGCCAAACCAGTAGGAACCCACCTCTGATCACAACCCCATGGACAAAGTTCCTCCAGGCCTTCCTGTCCTATCCCATCCTCTGGAGTCCATTTAAGCTCACGCCTGCTGCTTCATTGACTCCATCCAGCCACCTCATTCTCTCTTGTCCCATTCTTCTTTTGCCCTCAATCTTTCCCAGCCTGAGGCTCTTCTCCAGGGAGTCCTTCCTTCTCATTAGGTGGCCAAAGTCTTTGAGTTTCCTCTTCAGGATCTGGCCTTCTAAAGAGCAGTCAGGGTGGTTCTCCTCTAGGACTGACCGGTTGGATCGCCTTGCAGTTCAAGGGACTCGCAGGAGTCTTCTCCAGCCCCAGAGTTCAAAGGCCTCCATTCTTTGGCGCTCAGCCTTTCAGCCAATGGAAAATACAGTGGAGCTGAATCAGATGGCCTGGGAGCCGGGGGTTACCAAAATCAGAGATAAAGCCACATGAAACTCTGGCCGTATGTTCCCCTCCTCTTCCCCTCTAAAAAGATGTAATTACATAATGACTGTTTTACCAAAGCTTGCATCTGGAGGAACAAAAGATAATTGCGTGCTCTTTTTAAAAAGAAGCGATGCAAACGGGCCTTGTGACATTGAGTTTTAGAATGCTTGCCACTCCATTCTATTCTTCCTTCACCCTCTTTTAAATTCTCTCCTGTCTATCTAGCCAGCATTCATCAATCCCTAGATATCCTGTGATAAAATATAGTCTGGATTCCCAGGAGTGGATTCCTGGGGAGAAAGAGACAACTTAGATCGGAGTGGCATGCGCATGCTGGGAAGAGGCCCCAGCCGTTTGTCTGCCTCACTGCTGTCTGACTTGGAGAGCTGCCAGGCTGATATCTTCCGAACGCCACTCTGTAGCACACAATGCTTGGCAAGATGTCAGGAACAGATCTTCCCCCTAATGCTAATAATTGTCTCCTTCCCCCCCCTCCCCTTTCGCTCCTCTTTATTCCCTATGGGAGGGTCCATTCACTGTCCACCTGGGGCTTTACTCCCAAGTCGACCCCTGTTCCTTAGCTGCTCCCTTCTCCTGGCAGCTCTGTGCATGCGCACACTGGGAAGAGGCTCCGTTCGTCTGCCTCACAGATGTCTGACTCTGAAGGCAGCTGATAACTCGCATACGGCTCTGGCCCCCTCTGCCTCCGACACAGAGCCCTCATCAGAGCCTTCCCCAGACTCCAGGACTGGCCCATGTTCCTCCCCAACACTCCCCACTGTCCGAATCTTCTGCTGGCCACTGGCAGGCGACAACAGGAGCTGGATTTACATTTTTCACCTGGATTCTTCCCCACTTTGACTTCCTGGAAAAGGCTAAGCTTCGGATGCATACCGCGTGCACCAACGCTGTGTGCCAATTGACACCTGATTGTAATCCGTCACGGGCTTAGCAGCCCTTGTGACCTCTTTGGCTTTGCCATCACGATTCCTGTAGGTGTGTGTGTGTTATTCTTCAGGCGGAAGAGAGGAAGGGAGAGGGTTGGCCCACCACTTTCTCTCCAGCCGCTTTCCCTGCTGCAGTTCCAAGGACCCATTAAAACTTTCACAGCTCGGATTGCGCGGCTCGCAAAATGAGGTCATGCCTTCTGAGTATTGTGTTTAAGTGACACTCTTCTTGCAATCGTCCTGCGGCAAAAAATAAATAAATCTATCTATCTTCGAAAGCCGGCATGGTGCAAATTGCCTTAAATTAAATGGCCAGGTAGAGCAGTCCTAGGTAGGGGAAACTAAAGTTACCCTCCCATCTTCTACAGCAGGGGTCCAGAGCCTATTGCAGATTGACCCCAAGCCATTTGTGCGCTGTCTCATTCTGATCAGAGTCTGTGTGCGTGTGTGTGTGTGTGTGTGTGTGTGTGTGTGTCTGTCTGACTGGGTGCAGCTATTGGGACCAAATGTCTGTTGCTAAGGAAAGGGGTGGTTAAATGAGTTGTGCCTGGTTTTGTGACCTTAACTTAACCCTTTTTCCTCCTAAGTTTCATCATTAGCAATAGCACGTAGACATATATACCGCTTCATGGTGCTTTTACAGCCCTCTCTAAGCAGTTTACAGAGTCAGCCTCTTGCCCCCCAAACATCTGGCTCCTCATTTGACCCACCTTGGCAGGATGGAAGGCTGAGTTAACCTTGTGCCGGTCAGGATCGAACTCCAGGCTGTGGGCAGAGCTTGCCTGCAACACTGCGTTCTAACCACTGTACCACCAGGACCAAGGAAATGAGGGGAGAAATAGCAATAGCAATAAAAATCGAAATATTGTTGACTTATATACTGCTTAGACTTATATACCGCTCCACATTGCTTCAAAGCCCTCTCTAAGCGGTTTACAGAGTCAGCCTCTTGCCCCCAACAATCTGGGTCCCCATTTTACCGACCTTGGAAGGATGGAAGGCTGAGTCAATTTTGACCCAGTGAGAATCAAACTGCCAACTGCTGGCAGCCAGCAGTTAGCAGAAGGAGCCTGCAGTACTACATTCTAAGCACGGCTCTTGCAGGTAGTCTTTGACTTACAACAGATTGTTTAGTGACCGTTTGAAGTTACAATGGCACTGAAAAAAAGTGACTTATAACCATTTTACACACTTACGACCGTTGTAACATCCCCATGGTCATGTGATTTACATTCAGATACCTGACGACTGACTCACATTTATGACGGTTGCAGTGACCCAGGGTCAAGTGATCACCTTTGGCCACCTTCTAACAAGCAGAATCAGTGGGGAATGTTAGGATAATTATCCTGATGTTGGGTTGACAATATATATAAGCCAGGATTCTTAAAAGGTATATGTAACTTTAAGGACTATGTGGAATCTGATTGGCTGTGCTTCCCAGCTCAATCATAAAAGGCAGCTGGAAACACAGTTCATCCCTTTTGTTTTCCTTTGCTTCCTGATTGCCACTGAGGGAGGAGCTGAACATGAAGACAGAAGAAGTATTGTTTCTTTTGACTGTAAGATAACTGTGGTTTTGGTGAATGAGTGGTTATTGTTGGAAGAGTTAGTATCACTGTTTGGAAGAAGTATTTTAGTTACTACAAAAGTAGACTATTTATTTTTTCTACTATCAATGTTTGATAGTTATTGTGTGCTAAAAGCAACGTATCTCTTGCTGTCCGGTATATTGCACTATTCCGCTATTTATTTTCCAACGGGGGTATTTTTTATCCCTAACAGGGAAGCCAGTTCCACTTAACAATCATACTACTAATTTAACAACTGCAGGGAGTCACTTAAGAAAAGTTGTAAAATGGGGCCAAACTCACTTAACAAATTTCTCAACAACGTAAATATTGGGCTTGCTTGCAGGCGTAAGTCGAGGACTTTAGCCAGTATTCTTATTTCTCATTCTTATATCTCATCCTTATTTATTTATTTTTCCTTTCCACACACAGCAGTCGCCGTAGAAAACCTGCTAGACTTGGAAAATGTAACCAAAGCTCCTTTGAACACAAATTCTGTGCACGGGGATGGCCGAATCGTTGGGTCCCCTTCATCAGAAAACAACAACGTGTGGGTAAGTGTGTTGTGTGAGAAGCCCCGAGTTGATCTTGGCAAAGGTCTCGTTTCGTAAGTATGTGCTTCGCATCCGTCTCCAAGGTGGCTTGTGTGATTTTTTGGCTCCGTGTGTGTTGCTGATCACTGTTCATTGCGGTTTGCCTGGGATGGATTATGACGGACTGCGTTGTTCGGTCTTAAATCAGCTGGGCGTTCTTCAATAAACTGTAATTAAAACAAGCCACGGCTTTGCCCAATGGGTAAATCGGAACAGGGCTGCAACTTGCTATTGAGTTACAGAGCATCATCTGAAAGAACCTTTGCATTTTGCTGATGGAATGGGAGCCCAATTGCCTGTGTGTGTGTGTGTGTGTTGTGCGTGTGTGTGTGTGGATCTGGAGATCTACTGTATGTTTTATTGTTCCCCTAGGCCAGGAATGGCGAACCTGTTTTGGCTCGCATGCCAAAAGTGGGGGAGTGCAAGGGGGGGATCGTGCGCAGGCGTGCCACACCCATAATGCTATGCGCATGACCACAGCGTGCATGCGTGCACGACCAGCACTCCCCCTATTTTTGATGTGCTTTTTTCGCCCTCCCCAGGCTCCAGTGGCTTTATCGGAGCCTGGGGAGAGCAAAAACAGCCTCCCCCCACCCGGAGGCCCTCTGGAGGCTTCGGGAGTTTCCCTGAAGCCTCCGGAGCATGAAAATCTGGGCCTACGGGCAAACCGGAAGTTCAGGAATGGACTTCCGGTTTGCTCGTAGGGCTGGTTTTAGCTTTCAGAAGTCCTCAAGAGGCTTCCCTGAAGGCTCCGGAGGGCTAAAACCGGCCTTGACAGGGCAAGTTCTCGCATGCCCTGACAAATGGCTCCGCATGCCACCTCTTTACAGTGTCAGCTTATTGTCCCCAACAATCTGAGTCCTCATTTTACTGACCTCAGAAGGATGGAAGGCTGAGTCAATCTTGAGCCTGGTGAGATTCGATCTGCCAAACTGCTGGCAGCCGGTGATCAGCAGAAGCAGCCTGCAGTACTGCACTCTAACCACTGCGCCACTGCGGCTCATATGACAAGTATGCTTGTCATGTTGTGCCATGTCCCCACTCTCTAAGGCAGTGATGGCGAACCTTTTGGAGACCGAGTGCCCAAACTGCAAACCAAAATCTGCCTATTTATCAACAAGTGCCAACACGGCAATTTAATCTGAATAGCGAGGTTTTACTACATAAAATAATGATAAACAATGCAGAGTTCAGCTAATAGTTCTAAGAAAAACCTGATAAATGCACTTTTCTGTTTTTGAAATATTATTTCTCTTTCCCTCCCTCTCTCTTCTCCCCTCCCTTTTGCTCCCTCTCTCCCTCTCTCTCTCTTCCCCCTCTCTCTTTCCCTCCCTCCCTCCCTCCCTCCCTGTCTCTCTCTCTCTTCCTCTTCCTCTCTCTCTCTCCCCCCTCTCTCTTTTGCTCCCTCCCCCTCTCTCTTTCTCTCCCCCTCTCTTTCCCTCCCTCCCTGTCTCTCTCTTTCTCTCTCTCTTTCTGTTGAGTCCTCGACTTGCAACCGGTCCTCGACATCCGACCGGCCGCAAGTCTTCCACTCTTCCCCCTAGGACCATAGCAACAGACTGTAACAAGTCTGTAACTGCCAGTCGCGTCTGATTGGCTCAGACGCGGCTGGCGAGAAACTAGGTCCTGGAACGTCCTGATTGGTTCCCCGTTTGACAGCTCGCGCATAAGTAGCTGTCAAACGGGGAGGCCCCTGTCTACCGCAGTTCTTTCGCTTGTAAATAGTTTTTCCGCGTCTTTTGCCTGTTGCCAATAAACGGCTTGTATTCTCAACTAGCCTGTGTCCGGACTCCCTCTCTACCTCAGAACTTAACACTTTCCCTTCCTCTCTCTCCCCCTTCTCTTTTGCTCCCTCCCCTTCTCTCTTTTTCTCTCCCCCTCTCTCTCCCCCTCCTTCTTTGTCTCTCTCTTTCTCTGTCTCTCTCTCCCTTCCTCTCTCTCTCCCCCCTGTGTGTGAAACACAATGGACCTTGGCTGGGGCGATGGCACACGTGCCCACAGAGAGAGCTCTGAGTGCCACCTCTGGTACGCGTGCCATAGGTTCGCCATCCCTGCTCTAGGGGGTTTAAGGGCAGGGGAGTGGGGCCACTGGCTTTCTCGCCCCAAAGGTGCTTTTCAAACTGCAACTAGACTTCTCATCCAAGAAGCTTCCTCAGTTCTTCAGCCAGAACTGAAAAAGCTTCTTGGATGAGAAGCAAATCATTTTCAAGGGAAAAAACTGAAGAAGTACAGTTGCGTTTTGAAAAGCACCTTTGGGACCACCATGACCTGGATGATGATTGAGGATCTCCATAGACAATGGCTTTCTCCTTGTGGCAAATAGACATTCAGCATTCCAAGTGATAAATCCATAGCAAGCAAAACTCCGAGCCAGGTAAATTCCTCAAAGAATACTTTTATTTTGGATTATCATATTGGCACATATCTGATGAAAACCGACTCTGAGGTTTTCACCGAATTAAAAGTTTCCCCACTTTCTCAAAACAATCAGTCACATGGTCCAATCACAGAACGGGCTGGCAGCCGGGTGGCATCACTCCGCCTTCCTCTGACCAGGTGTGAGAATGTCCTTGGTTCTCGAGAGAAAATGTGTTGTTTTGGCTATATGTTCCCTTCTATCTCAATTCCCTCTTTCCTATTGCTCAGCTCCAGTGTGCCAACCCTGAAGCGGACCAAATGGCTTCAGTCAGGTCAGCTCCAGGGTTGACATAGGCAACTGCATGAACACCAATCAGCACGACTAAGGAGAGGAGAAGTTAGTCACTGCAATTTGGGCCTTCCTGGCGCATCACCTCTCTGATAGTCTCTGCATGGTTGTTGCTTTCAATTTCTCTGCATTTATTAACGGGCGGACTCCAGGGATCAAAAGCCCACAGGAGAAGGAACTTTTTTTAAGGCGATCTGATCTGTGATGATCAGGGAATCTAAGCTAAGAGCATCTCCTATGAGGAATTTGAAGATCTTCCATGGAGAATAGCATACCATTTTTTTCTTTTGCGTTGTTAGAATCACTGAGACTTAGAAAGGACCACTCAAGCCATCAAGACCAACCCTTGTTCGATGCAAATATAACAAGGACAGATTTAAAACAAATGGTTACCCTGATTCCATTTGAACCCATCAATCAAAGGGCAGCCAAGCACTTCTGTGGGAAATTCTCTGTCCAACTGCTTATACCAGTATTTTTTCAACATTGGTCATGTTAAGGTGTATAGACTTCAACTCCCAGAATTCCCTCCTCCCTATCCCTACCCAGAATTCCCCAGCCGGGGGAATTCTGGCTTTTGAGGTCCAGACGTCTTAAAGTTGCAAATTTGACAACCACTGCCTTATATCATTAGACAGTTTTATCTCACACCAAATTGCAATCTACCTGGATTGATCCAATGCAGAAGAGAGGTCATTAGTTCCCTGAAGACCTTCAGCAATTTTCCCTAAAGTTGCTTTGTAGCTTTTGGCCCCACAAGGACTACCATGGCACTAAGCAAATGGCTTCTCCACCCCGTCGTCTTCAACTTCCATGGAAAACAAGCAGGTGGACAGAAAGCGGTTGGAGAGGTTCAGGTTTACCTTGTCAGATGCCTTCTCTGTGAGCATGAATATGCTGTGTTGTCCTCTTGTCCTTCTGCCACATACCTCCCTACGTCCGATACGCTCCCACAGAGTGGGCCTACTGAGGGTACCAACCACCGGTCAATGCCGGCAGTGGTGGCCAGGGGTAGGGCCTTCTCTGTGGCTGGGCCGGCCCTCTGGAACGACCTACCCCCCCGACTTCGCACTATCACGGACCTTCCCCTCTTTCGCCGCTCACTTAAAACATATTTATTTCAACAAGCTGGTCTTGCATAAACAGTTTTGACTCTCATAACATAACATCTGCCAAATACGTATATGGATATTAGATTTAGGGAATTTTAGCTTAGGTGGGTTGTATTTTAATGTTCTTAAATTTTAGTACAGGTTAATTTAATTCATTTTTAACTTTGTATATATTGTATGTTTTATATGGTTTTTTAATTTTTTCCTGTACACCGCCCCGAGTCCCTTCAGGGAGAGGGGGCGGTTTATAAGTCTAATAATTAAATTAAATTAAATTAAATTAAATTAAATTAAATTAAATTAAATTAAATTAAATTAAATTAAATTAAATTAAATTAAATTAAATTAAATTAAATTAAATAATTAAATTAAATTAAATTAAATTAAATCTAACAAAGAAGGATGGGCTACTGACCTTAGAACCAGCTAGTAAAAACCTACTATTTTTTTAAACCTATGGCTAGTTCCACTCCCTTTTAAAGAAGGAATTACAAATACAATAGAAAAAGTACTTGGTTAAGCCTATGTGATATTTGAATAGTTTCCTTTTTTTTATTTCAGTCGGATTTATAGCTTTATTTCTCCCCTCCCCTTTCTTTTTATAACAAAGGCAATGAATGACGAACTGGATGAAGCGTTTTCAAGGTAATTATGATCATGTCTTCCAGAAGCATCTTTCTGCTAGGGACTTGGCCAAGAAATAGATTTGATTAATGAACCTTCCCTTCTGTTTTTCTTAAGCTAAACTGTCAACAGCAGAACAGCCCAACCCTTCATTGGTGGTCCGTTTGACTAATTGAACAAGGGATTTGGCTGCTGGGATAAGTCAAATATTTTGATAACTTCTTAGGACAGGAGCTAATTTGTGTGTGCAGGTGGGGATTAAATCCCTTAAATGTGTCATCCTCTTGCCAAATGCTTAGAAAATGGAGGTTTGCTGAAACTGGAAATTCTCACCTTCTAAAACGAAGGGTAACCAGCAGAGGTGGTATTCTGCTGGTTTGCCCTGGCTCAGGTGAACCGGTAGTGATGGCGGCAGGAGGCTCCATCCACCTGCCCAGAATCATCATAGACACTCTGCGCATGCGCATGCTCCCAGTTCCGAAGTGAAGATAAGAGGCAACCATTACTGGTAATCAGCTTGCATTTCATCTCCTACGAAGGGAGGAACTGGGGAGAAATTTTAATCAGTGATCACATAGCAGCACACGCTGAAAAAAATGTGCACACTTTTAGGTTCTCTAAAATTCCTTGTCAGGTGAGGTATTGACAAAATACCAGGAAGAATCCCACAGAGCCCATCAGCTGGCCAGATTTCAAAGGCAGTAAACCTGGCGATGATAAACTGGATGTATTTATAGGGTCATTTCACACAACCTGCAAACAGAGACCCCCCTTTTACCACTTTTGGAAGACTTACTTAGAGACTTGGAATAACTTTATTGCCACTTTGAATGTACACTAATCATCATACATGAAAATGAAATTTCATTGCCTCTGGCTCTCAAAGAGTCTCCACCTCTAATATACACCTCATAAACATGACAAGATAAATAAATAAATACATATAAAATTATGCATGTACCAGTGGTGGGTTCCAAAATTTTTTAGAACCTACTCTATAGGTGTGGCCTATTTTGTGGGCATGGCTTGGCAGTCATGTGACTGGGTGGGAGTGGCCAACTTGTAAAATGTGGTGAAACTCATTTAACAACGCTCTTACTTAGCAACCAAAATTTTGGGCTCCATTGTGATAATAAATTCTTTCTTTCTTTCTTTCTCTCTCTCTCTCTCTCTCTCTCTCTCTCTCTCTCTCTCTCTCTCTCTCTTTCCTTTCTTCCTTCCTTTCCTTTCCTTTCCTTCTTGTTGGGTCACCGGCAGCGGTGGGGCAGACTTACTTCCGGGTCCTCTGGTGGAACCTCCTCTCACCGGCTCTCTAAATTTCACCATCTGGCTCTCGCGAGTAGGTGCGAACCTGCAGAAACCCACCACTGGCATGTACCCACATACATTATATGACACGGAGAAAAAACACAGCCTAGTCTGGATATATACATGTGCATGGCGAGAAAAATGAATCTTATGAATTTACTAGACGGATGGCCTAGGGAACAAAGTTGTCATAGAATCTGGAAGTCCTGCTAAAAATACTTCAAAACCTCCTCCCAGAGGAGAGCAATAGAAATGGACCATAAAGTGGGTGTTTGGGATCTCTAATAGTGCTTTGAACTCCTTGTCCATAGCACTCATAAGCAGTATCCCGAATGACGGGAAGCGAGTTTCCGATAATCTTCTCCGCTGTCCTTACCACTCTCTGTATGGGCTCTCTATCTGAGGCGCTGCTGCCACCAAACCAAGCAGAAATGCAGTTTGGTAAAATGCTCTCAAGCGTGCCTCTGTAAAAAGTAGCCAGGATAGAAGGAGAAAGATATGCTCTTCTCATCTGAGGCAGGAAATGTAGATGCTGGCTTGCACGTTCCACTAAGGTTGACATGTGGAGAGACCAGTTCAGATTGTTAGTTATCTGTACCCCCAGTTACTTAATACTGTTGACCACCTCTACAGTTGCGTCCTTGATACTGAGTGGAGTACATTCTTCTACATTCTTCATGATTCATTTTTGGTCTCATTCCTGACCCATCATGGAATTTCCCAGTTAATATCTATAAAATGCCTTCTTGGTGGTGGCCCCAAACCTGTACAATAACTTACCCCCAAGATACAAGTACAAGTTACATCCATAAAAGCCATAAATCATGATGCTTGCAAAGGGGGTCAGTTACATGTCTGACCTGATTTTACAAGCATGAGAATGGGACCGGCCAATCTTAGGAATAAATAAGCATAATAGAGAAAATATAATTCTTCTGCCAGTTCACGTATCCGCCTTGCCTCTCCAAAGTTCACAGCACCTAGAGCCAAGCGAACTGTTTTGGCACCTAAAGGTGGAAAACTTCACAGGTCCAACTTTGCTTTCTGACCTGTGAAAATGCAACGAGAAAAGATTCCATAAATAACAGTGACTTTTATGGACATCCCTAATCAGCTACTGTCCCTCAAACTTTGGTAAATGTCAGGCTGAGCACAAGTCAACTCAGGCATTTTGAGATTCTGTCTAGGTCAGGGGTCTCCAACCTTTGCAACTTTAAGTCTGAAGGACGTCTGGGAGCTGAAGTCCTTCAGACTTAAAGTTGCAAAGGTTGGAGACCCCTGGTCTAGGTGATGGTCATGAACACTCAAGAAAGGCTTCCTTGATCACAAAACCATTTGAGTTACCTTAACTTTCGGTGTTGCATATGCACACGCAAGAAAGTGCATGCAATATATTTAATGGGTATGTAGTATAGGTCAAGTGGCTCAGTGACTAAGACGCTGAGCTTGTTGATCAGGATAGTCGTCAGTTCAGCGGTTCGAATCCCTAGCGCCACGTAACGGCGTGAGCTCCTGTGACTTGTCCCAGCTTCTGCCAACCTAGCAATTCGAAAGCACGTAAAAACGCAAGTAGAAAAATAGGAACCACCTTTGGTGGGAAGGAAACAGCGCTCCGTGCACCTTCAGCATTTAGTCAGGCCAGCCACATGACCACGGAATCATCATCAGACAGCATTGGCTCTTTGGCTTTGAAACGGAGATGAACACCGCCCCCTAGAGTCGAGATGTGCCAGAGGAACCTTTACCTTTGCCTTCAGTGTTCTTCACTTCAGCAAATTTTAGACAGGTGGACTTCAACTCCCAGAATACTTCAGCCAACAGTGGCAGGTTTAAACTGCCATGAATACAGGAAGCTATTCAACTGCTTAATGGGTTTCACCCTAGCTTGCAGTCAAAAGTTGTACAAGTAGCCCTTGACTTACAATCACAAGTGAATCCAAAATTTCCATTGCTAAGCAAGACAGATAAGTGAATTTTCCCGTTTCATTATCTTTCTTGCCACCCCTGATTTAAACAGACACATACACCTAAATTGAACTACTTATTAGGGGCGCACGATTAACCCCAAATTATAATACGTGTATCAGTTGCAACTCTGACACGTCACCGCCATCTGCTTCCTAGCCAAAAGCTTGCTTCCCTTCTGGGTCAAAGGAAAAGCTTCTTAACCGAGGAAATGTAATCTTTTCAGCTTCCTGAATCATGCTTTTTAATCAGGCGCTCCCAAGCAGATGACACCTGGCTCTTCACTATAATCAAGAGCTGGTTATAATCATGGCTGGTTGGAGAATTCAGGGAGTTGAAATCCACCGCTCTTAAAGCTGCCCAGGTTGGACACCCCTGCCTTAAATAGACACGAGGGGGGGGGTGTTATTTTCCTGGGACTCCACCCTGTAATATCACACATCGTGCTGCCTATCGTATTTTGAAGATGGCTCAGTGGCTAAGACGCTGAGCTTATCGATCAGAAAGGTCGGCGGTTTGGTGGTTCAAATCCCTAGCGCCGCATAACCGAATGAGCTCCCGTTACCTGTCCCAGCTTCTGCCAACCTAGCAGTTCGAAAGCACATGAAAAATGCAAGTAGAAAAATAGGAACCACCTTTGGAGGGAAGGGAACATGGAGACATCTTTGGAAAGCGCTGGCTCTTCGGCTTTGAAACGGAGATGAGCACCACCCCCTAGAGTCAGGAACAACTAACACGCATGTGTAGGGGAACCTTTACCTTTACATAGTATTTTGTGGTCTGAGTAGTTCCTTCTCATCTTCTGGCATTTATTTTCCACAAGGCATGCAGAGTGTTGGATGGTATAGGGAGATGCCTTCAGAGTTGTGTCTTTCCCAGGTCTACTAGGCTGAGCTAAAAGGCCTTTCAAGACTTGCCCTTGTTTCTTCATGGGCTTGCAAGAAAGTTTCCGTTGAGGACCGTCCTTCGGGGCAGGGAAGATGTTCTCACAGATCCTCCCATGTGACGCTATTAGCGCATAAGGAACACACCCTTGTTTCTCATGAGGTCATCTGGTGGTGGCTTTGGACCAACTGCTCCCTCTGCTGGCCAGACTTAGCACAGAGGCACGATGAAGGTTTTCAAAAGGACGAAGTGGGCATGAATGGATTGATCCATTTCACTCCAGGTCTCGTTTTGGGGATTATTTCAGCATCACCGTTTCTGAATTTGATACTTTGGAAAAACTGTTAAGCTTGGGACATTGGACTTCAGTTTTTTTTTTTAATATATTAAAATTGTGATGCCTGTTGGGATGAGCATCGAACAAGCATTTTAATTCACAATTTGCCTGATGCATTTTTTGTCCCTGGCAATTTTTTTTAACAGAATCCAGATTTCCCTAGAATACTTTTGGGTGAACTGAATTCAAACTCTGAGAAGTGATCAAGTTAGAGAAATGAATCCTGGTCATAGACATTCTCTGGTTTCTTTTCATATTGTAAAAGTCTTTCCCCTTTTACTAAAGATTGCCCTTCCCATGGAACAGGGGTCGGCAACCTTAAAGGTCCTAACTGGAAGCCCCCCATTCAATTCTGGAGCCAACCAAAAGTCCGGTTCCCCCCACCATAGAGTCTCCTCCTAGCATGGCATCCTTTTTCCCCTACCTGTCCTAACCAAAAGCCCTACCAATTGTGGAGCTGATCGGAAAACCCGCCCTTTGCCATAGAGTCTCCTCCTAGCATGCCATGCTTTCATCCCCCTAACTGGAATCTCCTCTCAAAATTGTGGTGCCGACTGGGGACAGGGAGCCACAGCAGAGGGATGAAAGAGCCACATGCAGCTCCAGAGCTGTGGGTTGCTGACCCCTGCCATAGAAAAACCAGATTTTTCAGCCAAATCATCTTAGGCCATCTTTCCTAGCCAGCTACTTTTTTCTTCTTTCCTGGGATTGAATTCTATATTTCTGTGAGGGAGCTTTCTAGGGGTCTCCAACCTTGGCAACTTTAAGCCTGGTGGACTTCAACTCCCATAATTCCCCAGCCAGCTTTGCAAGGGCCTCAAACCTTGGTAACTTTAAGCCTGGCGGACATCAACTCCCAGCAAAGCTGGCTGGGGAATTCTGGGAGTTGAAGTCCGCCAGGCTTGAAGTTGCCAAGATTGGAGAGCCCTGTTCTAAAATATCCCCTGCCTGTACCAGGAAGCTCTGTCTTCCCTTCTCCTCTTCCTTGGCAACACTAACATCTTCCTTTCTTCACCGTTTTGTCTTGCCTTGTCATTCCAGGCTGGCACAGTCCCGAACCAACCCACAAGTCCTTGACATCAGCCTGACATCTCAAGACATCCAAAGTGCTCAAATCCTCTCGCCGGTTGACTGGGACAAAGTAGATTCCACAATGGAGACTGAAAAAGATGACCAACTCTTTGAGTTCTGACATCTTTTTTTTTTGTTTCCCTTAAGCTTTTTTTTTTTCCTCCTCAAGTAAGATAACCTCTAAGAACCTGATGCACTGTATTCTTCTGACTGTAACTGGAAAGGGTGAATGGAAAGAGAAGAAGCCTCAAAGCCTTGATTTGGTTTAGGTAGGTGTCATGTTGACACCCTTCAACTTTTGACCAAAGTTTTACGTCGGCTTTTCCCTCCAAGTGTCTTCCAGATATATTAGCACTATAGCAGGGGTCGGCAATCTTAAACATTCAAAGAGCCACAAAGATCCTAACTGGAAGCTCCCCCATTCAATTCTGGAGCTGACCAGAAGTCCAGTTCCCCCACCATAGAGTCTCCTCCTAGCACAGTGTCCTTTTTCATCTGCTGACTGGAAGTCTGGTTCGCACACTATAGAGTCTCCTCCTAGCATGGTGTCCTTTTTTATCTGCCGACTGGAAGTCCAGTTCCCCCACCATAGAGTCTCCTCCTAGCACGGTGTCCTTTTTCATCTGCTGACTGGAAGTCCGGTTCCCACACCATAGAGTCTCCTCCTAGCACGGTGTCCTTTTTCATCTGCTGACAGGAAGTCCGGTTCCCACACCATAGAGTCTCCTCCTAGCACGGTGTCCTTTTTCATCTGCTGACTGGAAGTCCAGTTCTAACCGAAAGCACTATCAATTGTAGAGCCAACCGGAAAACCCACCCCTTGCCATAGAGCCTCTTCCTGGCATGCCATGCTTTCGGCCCCCTGGCCCCCCAACCAGAAGCTCCTCTGACATAAAATTGTGGCACCGATCGGCAACAGGGAGCTGAAGCAGAAGGATGAATGAGCCACGTGCGGTTCCAGAGCTGCAGGTTGCGGACCCCTGGACTCTAGGAAGCGTTATCTGGCAGATGCCAAATTGGGGAGGTTGTTTGAGATACTTTTAATACAGCTTTTTATGTATGACCTTTTTGGGGTTTTTGTTTTTATAGAGACGACAAGGTGCTCCTTGAGTAGATTTATTCAAGACTCTTTAAGATTAGCATGTTTTACGGAGATGATGTAGCATCATGTACCTTAACAAAAGTTGGACAGTTTTCCCTCCTTGGGATTGCATGCAATAAGCAGTCATGACAGTTGTGTTCCGTGAAGGACGCAGGATCTCCTTAGCAATATCAGAACTTTCAGATATTTTTATTTCAGAAGAGCTGGACTAGCTGGAGTGGACTGGAGAAATAATGTTGGACTCCTTAGAACAGAGCTGAGAATAGCTACCTAGCTCTTAGGCACGGCAAAGCTAAAGAAGGATCTTGACTGGATTCAAGAATGAAGTCATTCAAACCATTTGAAGCTCCTTGGTCATCCTCCGAGTGAGTCTCTTCTTACATCCTCTGCAGTTCAAATCCGTCACTTCTTTTTCCTGCTGCTTCTGCATCTTAACAGTCACCTTGCTATTATTTCTCAGCCATAACGTTAGGTAGCAGCCAATTGTTACCTTGAGCAGCTCTCACTTTTAGCTTTACTTCACATAAGTGGGATGCTACAACCTTTGGACGTTGTCTTATAAAAGATGGTGGAAGTGATGACCACCTAACTCGGAGGCAACAATTCCTGGTGTCCTAATCCAGTTGGTGATACCCCACAGCAGCTGAGAGCCCAGGAACTCCCAAGATAACATCTGACCAAAGGCTGAAGGCAACCACCCAAACATAAGAATCGTGGAATCCAGAAAAATGGAACCAGACGGAGCTTTGTTCAAGTAGCGTTGGGGCAGCTGTGAATGTGACTACTTGGAGTAATGAACGCTCTTCCTTATCTCAACCTGTCTGATAACAATCTCTCTCCTCTGGTCTTGCTTCACTATATTTTCCTTCCAGGAAAAGGTAAAAGGGTTTCCTGTCAGTCTTGTCCAACTTTAGGGCATGGTGCTTATCTCCAGTTCTTAGCCGAGGGAGCTAGCATTGTCCAAAGACAATTTCTGTGATCATGCGGCCAGCATGGCTACATCCCAAAGGCACATGGAATACTGTTCACCTTCCCACCAAAGTGAATGGGGCACTTTTATCTTAGTAGAATGTATGACACCAAGGACTCGGTGGTTATGACGACCAGCAGGAGTTTTTCTGATGGAGTAATTCCTTCTCCTCCTTTAAGAAATCACTGGAAGCGCATTGGTTGTCCTGTCAGGTCTTCAAGGAACCTGTCAAACCTCAGCATGCTTTCATAAGCCACTCATTGTCCCTCTTCTATATTCCTTGGAATCTGGTCTGAATCCTCTTGCCAGCCAATGGTGCACAGTTTTCAACTGTGAGTTGAACTAAAACAAAATTCAGAGCATTGTTGCGTATTCACTCAATCATAGGCTTATATGATTTAGCACCTAAGCGCCAAGGTGGCGCAGTGGTTAGAGTGCAGTACTGCAGTCTACTTCAGCTGACTGCTAGCTGCAGTTTGGCAGTTCGAATCTCACCAGGCTCCAGGTTGACTCAGCCTTCCATCCATCCGAGGTGAGCAAAAAGAGGACCCAGATTGTTGGGGGCAAGAGGCTGACTCTGTAAACCGCTTGGAGAGGGCTGTAAAAGCACTATGGTTTATGGTTTATTGGATTTATATACCGCTCCTGTCTCCAGATGGACTCAGGGCGGTGCACAGGGAATTAAAATAAATATGAAGCGGTATATAAGTCCAAGCTATATTCAAATGAAGTTTTAGACCAGTGTTTCTCAACTTTGGTACATTGAAGATGAGTGGAATTCAACTCCCAGGATTCTCAGCCATATCTATGCTGGCTGTGGAATTCTGGGGGTTGACGTCCATATATCTGGAAATTGCAAAGCTTGGGAAATCCTATATTAGATCCTAGCTGGATGAGTTACCCAATGAAATAGTTTTAAAGAAACTCTTAATATACAGGTAGTCCATACTTAGCAATGGTAATTGAGTCTAGTATTTCTGATGTTAAGCGATGTGTTTGTGAAGTGTCACGCCATGTGACTTTGTCACTCAGTGAGGGAAATTCCAGCACTTCCATTTTGCTGTTGTTAAGCAAAGGCAACACTGAGACTGACATAAATATGAGGACTGGTCATTTCTACCACTTACGCAGCACAGTTCAGATGGTTGTTGAACAAGTGGTGCCTGTTTCTCCCAAAATAAGACCTCCCTGGATAATAAGCCCAATCGGGCTTTTGAGCACATATGCCAGGCATGTCCAAACTTGGGAACTTTAAGACTTGTGGACTTCAATTCCCAGAATTCCCCAGCCAGCTATGCTTGCTGGGGAATTCTGGGAGTTGAAGTCCACAAGTCTTAAAGTTCCCAAGTTTGGACATCCCTGACATATGCTAAAAATAAGCCCTCCCCTGAAAATATTGCAACACAGCAGCCATGAGGTGACCACACTCACCGTCTCCTGCCCCTCAAAAATAACAAGAACTCCCCCAAAATAACACCAAGCGCTTATTTTGGGAGTCAAAAGAAAATAAGTCCCTGTCTTATTTTTGGGGAAACACATAGTTAAACATGGGACGATGCTTTCGAGGTAGCCATTTATCACGGCACACTCATTTTCCACCTGTTGAGAAATTGGAGGAAGGAAGGGGCGTTCAGATACAAGGCTGCTTCTCTCCAGCCTTGCAAAAGTGACAATGGTTCGTGCCCTTTTCTTTTTATAAAGATGCGATTACATTTTGTAAACAGATTTGCATTTATTAAAAACATTTATATATATATATAAAGAGACGAGCGCACCTTTGACGAACTGGAAGTATTTTGCAGAATTGCTTTTCAACTCATTCCTGAGTGGATCGTCTGACCCAAGACGCAGGGGTGGGATTCTACAGGTTCGGGCCTGATTGGGCAAACCAGTTCACTCCACAGTTCAGCTGGGCCCGTCCACCTGCCCCTGTGCTATACTCACCTATATTCCCTTTTCTGAAGCCCAGCTGACAGGTGCAGCAAAGTGGATTGCTGCACCTCAACTGTTCCCACCCCCCAGCAGTAATGCAGAAGTTAGTTTCTCTGTGCTTGCGTGCGTGTGCCCAGCGAACCGGTTGTTAAACCGGTAGGATCCCACCCCTGGCCAGGAGATTGGTAGTTGAGAGAACGGAAGGCAGTTGTGCGATGCTGGCAAAGGCCGAAACACAAGAGAGAATTTGCGTGTTTGAGAGAGAGGACATGGGGGCAGTTGCGATACAAAGGAAAGCCATGGAAAAGAACCGGCCGCCATTCCAAGTCTTCAAAAGCAAGATTTTGCCTTTGTTTTCTTCCTCCGCCAAAGTTGAGATCATAGCCAGCACACTTGGCATTTTGGAAACGGGACAGAAAGAAGCAAAACCGAGCGGAAAATAATGCAGGCAGTCCTTCGTTTAGTGACTGTTTGAAGTTGCAACGGCACTGGGGAAAAAAGGCGACTCGCGATCGGTCTTCTCACTTGATGATCATCCCCATGGTCGCCTGATCAAAACCGGGCTTGGGTTTATGACAGTGGCCGTTTCCCAGCTGGCTTCCAATGAGCAAAGTCAGAGGTGGTGGTGGAAACCAGTTTCGCTTAAAACAGATTTACTTAACAACTTCAGGGAACTGCTTAACAACGATGGCAAACATGTCATGAAATAAGGTACGGCTCACTTAACAATCGCCTTGCTTAGCAACAGAAATTCTGGCTGGCCCCCATGGTGGCCATAAGTCTACCTGTAATTCTTTCCAAAGGAATATAAAGCAGCTGTTAGATAATAATAATAATAATAATAATAATAATTTAATTTTATATCCCGCTCTCTCTCCCCAAGGGGACTCGAGGCGGGGCACAGGCAATTAAAAATACAAATAAAACCACAGACAAATACAAAGATAACCTTCCCAAAAATGAGCTTTTCCAGAACTGCAGCAAAATGATCACCGTCGCCTCTCACGCTGGCAAGGCTGATGAGTAATCCCCCCCCCCCCCCCATCTACTATCTGGGAAAATCTCAAAAAATGTAGATACTTTTTAGGTGGCAGCGGTCCTTGTGTTTCTTTATCTCCTTAAGCCCCTTTTTTTTTCATTTTGCCTTGATTAATTGGGTTGGGCCCAAGTGTTTAACCCTGAAAGATGTCAATCTGGATTTTGGAAACACACAGAAAAAAAAAAGTGGGGGTTGGCTTTAAAGCGTAAAAGAAATATTAACTCTGCTTGCACCTATGTTTTTCTTCCCTCTCGCACTGACCTGCAACCCTGTGAAAAAGCTGTTCTCCCACCTAATTTCTCATTTCATATTCTGGATTTAGAAAAGCAAATAATGGGAAAACCAGGATTACCGCTATTAAAAGATTACATTTAACAGTGATTTTTGGATAACGGAATAATCACCGTTTCTCATGTTGGTGACCTTGTGGGAAATATACTAAGCCATAATTGGCTTTTGAAATGCTAATGTTCCTTCCTGATGGGGACATAAATGCACTTTTTAATATGTCTGTAAATAGTACGTTCTTGAATCCAAAGTTCTGCTCAGGGACTGGCGGATAATTGAACCGGAAGCCACGCAATTTGGAATTGTGCCCCTTAGAGACGGATGGAAAACACTGTTTTTCAGTCTTGCAACTTTCAGATGCGTGGACTTCAACACGTCTGAAAGTGGCTGGAGCTGAGAAGCACTGATCCCAGAAAACCCAGAGGAGAAGCCTTCGAAGTTCCTTCAGGATGCAAAAAAAATTAGATTTTTGCAATGCAGCCTTACCTCCACGCAATGCAAACCATTTCTGTGTTGGATGACATTTAAAGCATCTCCATTGTCACTAAGCTGCATCATCCTCTGAGCAAAGCTAGCTGCAATTTCATGCTCGGCTATCCCACCCATTGAGTGACCTCAATGAAGACATCACTTCCGAGGCAGAAGGAATGTGATTGCCGTATAGTGGCCATGCTAACAAGTAATTCCGTTCTGACCCAGGCTTCCTTAGAAAGCAAGAAGCAAAGTCTTGGTCCCGACAAAACCTCTTTTATTTACACAACTGTCAATTTCATTCAAAGCCAGCAAGGCTTAGCAAACAGTCTTTCAGAGGAATGTTTATCCACACGCACCTTATCTCATTTGGAGTGCTGCCAGACAACTGGTTTCCAAACACAGGACAAAGCAAAATTTGACCCAGAGTCTCTTATAATCACAACCAGAACTTTCCACTCTTGACACGACCAAATGAACTAATTGTTTCCTGCAAAAGCCCCCTCCCTATTCACTCCTCTTTTGTTTCCAATGGGAGGGGCCAATCACCTCCAAGGCGTGGCTTTACTCTTACAGTAAGTCGACGCTGCTTTCTTAGTTGTTCTTGTCTTCTGGCAGCTCTGCGCATGCACACACTGGGAACAGGCTCCCATTGTTCTTCTGCCTCACTGCTGTCTAACTCCCTCTCTGCCTCTGATGCAGAGCCCTCGTCTGAGCTTTCCTCAACCCCCAAAACTGTCCTCTGTTCCTCCCCAACCTCCTCACTGTCTGACTCTGCTGGCAGCTCCATTGGCCACCGGCGGGCCACAACAAATTCCTGAAGAGAAATGTCTCGCAGAGACATTGTGGCTCTAACCTATACCTTCCTTTGCAGGTAGTCCTTGACATACAATTTTAACCAAAATTTCTGTAAGTGTTGTTAAGTGGATTTTGCCCCATTTTGTGACCTTTCCTGCCACAGTTGTTCAGTGAATCATGGCAGTTTGTTAAGTTAGTAACCTGGTTGTTAAGTGAATCTGGCTTCCCCAATGACTTTGCTTGCCAGAAGACTGCAAAAGATAATCCCATAACTCTGGGCCACTGCAACTGTCATAAATACATGCCAGTTGCCAAGCGGACTGAATTTTGATCACCTGACCATGGGGATGCTGCAGTAGTCACTAAGCAAATGGTTGTAAGTCGAGAACTGACCAGTTTCATTGTATTTCAGTACAATGACAATAAAGATTATATTTAAACTTAAACTACCTGTGCTTTGGGCACAAGCCTGAAGTGGTACATATGTTCTTATCTCCGATCTCATTTCTTTGAATGTGGTGTGGTGTGGACTTAAGAGAAAGGAAGTTGTGATCATTCTCCGAATTGAAAGAAAGTTTTCATCTCCAGGTGAATATTCATTCCTCTATTCACTTTTTCAGAGCTTACATAATATACATACTATACCTGTGTATTTAAATAAACATATGCTGTAAAAAGTACTTACTGCTGTTGAGAAAATAAAATTTGTACTTATTTTCCACATGGACGTGAATGTTGATTGATTTTCTTTTTCCTGCTTGGTGCTAGAAACATCACAAACTAAACAGTAATTAACCAAAGCCTGAAATCCAATCGAACATGAAGTCCGTGGAGATTAATTTGCACCTTCACTCTTGACTTTTAAGAAGCATCCAAAAACCTTCCTTTGAAGTCCACTGGGGAACAAGGATGGCCATTTTAAAGTCTATTCTTAATGATCTTTTATCGACATCACTGTTTAGACTACAGTAAGAGCTTCTGGTGCATCGCAGATGTATGAGAGAGAGCAGTATATTTTTTAAAAAATTTAATTAATTTAATTAAACAAGGATGCATTAATAAATGAAGGATGAATGAAGTAGCTTTTTAAAGTCGGATGTTACAAACATTAAAGATCCATGGTGGCACAGTGGTTAGAGTGCAGTACTGCATGCTACTGCTGACTGCCAGCTGCTAGCAGTTCGAGTCCCACAGGCTCAAGGTTGACTCAGCCTTCCATTCTTCCGAGGTGGGTCAAATGAGGACCCAGATTGTTGGGGGCAAATAAGCTGATTCTATAAACTGCTTAGAGAGGGCTGTAAAGCACTGTGAAGCGGTATATAAGTCTAAGTGCCACTTGCCATGGTTGTCATAGATCTCTTTAGAAAATCCTCTACAGGTAGTCTTGTTTAGCAACTGTTTGACATTTCCCTGACACTGGAAAAAAAAGTGACTTATCACTGGTTCTCACGCTTGAAATCATTGCAATATCCCCATGATTAAAATTTCGATGTTTGGCATCCAGCGTTTATGTATGATGGTTGTTGCATCCCAGCCAGCTGACAACAAGCAAAATCAGTGGGGAAAACTGAATTGCAGAAATGAACCTCTACTTTTTCTGGTTTAACCTGCATTTGACCTGCACATTGTCACATTGTTTTGTTATATATGTATTGCACGCTTAAATGAGTCCAAATACATAGATTTATTTTATTTTATTAGATTTATACCCCGCCCTTCTCCTTGTAAGGACCCAGGACAGCGCACAGGCAATATTAAAAACAATACAAAATTACAAAATACATTGTTAAAAAACTATTAAATTAAATCCCGTGCTAAAAAAACCTTTTAAAACCCTGAGAATTAAATTTTATTTTGATAAAAGTCAGAAGCAGGGGGTTATGCTAGGCTGGCTTGTTGGAATAAATACGTCTTCAGACGTTGGCGGAAGAGGCGGAGATCCGTGGTGGTGCATAGGTCGGGGTAGGTCATTCCAGAGGGCTGGGCCCGCCACAGAGAAGGCCCTTCCCCTGGGCGTCGCCAACCGGCATTGCCCAGCCGACGGTACCCGGAGAAGACCCTCTCTGTGGGAGTGGATCGGACAAAGGGATGTATGGGGCAGGAGGCGGTCTTGTATATAGCTAGGCCCCGAGCCATGGAGCAATTTAAAGATGGTCGTCAGCACCTTGAAGCGCACCCGAAAGGCCACAGGTAGCCAGTGCAGCTCGCGCAGGAGAAGTGTTATGTGGGTTATGTGGATCATGAGGTCCATGTAACAGTCTTCCCTGCAGGCACATTTCAAATGGGCAACATCTTTAGGGCTACAGGTAAGTCTTGATTAGTGCTGCTAATGAATCCCACGAACATTCGAATTTGCACAATTGAAAGTGATATTTCCATGGAAAATAGGGTAATTGGTTTTTTTACCTGATGGACACAGGCAATGAAAACGGTTAAATTTTTATATGTTTAATAATGAAATATAAGGAAGATTAAAAGAGTATACTTGCAACTCACATGCATTTTAGAACAAAGTCATAAAGTAATTATAGAAGGCAAAATGAAAAAAAATATCTATTTCTATCTTCTAGATAGATTTCATAAATATTTAAAGTAAGTGAACAAAGCAAAATCCAAAATGTATCTGCTGTCTCCTGTATTCTACTCTAGTTCTTCGAAACGAATCTCTTATTTTTTTTGAGCTTTCCTTAAACATAATTTCCCCTCCCATCCTTTTTGCAAATGTGACCATTAGTCTGAAAACCCCCAACAGCAACTGCACACCTACTAGCCTCACACATTAACTGAATTTTGGCTTGTGTTAAATGCAACCTGGTATCAATATATTTTACCTACCAAGGTTAAACGTTGCCCATTTCACCAAGTGGGCTCTGGATGCTTTACAGATACAGTTGGGCTAAATCGAATATGGCACTATTTGAACGTGCAATAATTGCGATCTAGCTGTACTGCTTATCTTTCCTATTCCGTTCCTCCGGTTTTCTTTTTGCATGACGGGAAAGGAGAAGCAAAAACTGCAGGTAGTGCTTGACTTACAAGAGTTTGTTTAGTGACCGTTTGAAGTTACAACAGCACTGAAAAACATAACTTATAATCGTTTTTCGCACTTACGACAGCATCCCCTTAGTCACGTGATCAAAATTCAGACACATGGCAACTGGCTCATATTGATGACTGTTGCAATGCCCTGAGGTTATGTGATCTTCTTTTGTGGCCTTCTGATGAGCAGAATCAATGGGGGAGCCGTCTTCACTTAACAACCATGTTACTAATTTAACATCTGCAGCAGTGGTGGGTTTCTGCAGGCTCGCACCTACTCGCGAGAGCCAGTTGGTGAAATTTAGAGAACCGGTGAGAGGGGGTTCCACTGGCGTACCTGGAAGTAAATCTGGCCCACCGCTGCCAGTGACCCAATGGGAAGGGAAGGAAAGGAAAGGAAAGGAAGGAAGGAAGGAAGGAAGGAAGGAGAGAGAGAGAGAGAGAGAGAGAAAGAAAGAAAGAAAGAAAGAAAGAAAGAAAGAAAGAAAGAAAGAAAGAAAGAAAGAAAGAAAGAAAGAAAGAAAGAAAGAAAGAAAGAAAAAGAATTTTCATCACAATTGAGTCCAAGATTTTGGTTGCTAAGCAAGAGCGTTGTTAAATGAGTTTCACCACATTTTAAAAGGTGGCTACTCCCACCCTGTCACATGACTGCCAAGCCACGCCCACAAAATAGACCACACCTACAGAGTAGATTCCAAAAAAAATTGAAACCCACCACTGATCTGCAGTGATTCACTGAACAAATGTGTCAAGAAAGTCGTAAAATGGAGCAAAACTCACTTAACAAATGTCTCACTTAGCAACAGAAATTCTGAGCTTAACTTTCATAAGTCAAAAACTACGCGTGGAGGTGGGGGTGAGTATACGTGTGTGTGTTAATATTGTGGATGTAGGTAGTCCTCAACTTACAACCATGCATTTGCTGATTGCTCAAAGTTACAACGGCACTAAAAACCAAGTGACTTACGACACCGGCAGCATCCCCAGAGTCACGTGATCAAAATTTGATTACTTGGCCATCAGCATGTACTTAAGACAGGTACAGTACCTATCCCTGGTTCACGGGATCACAATTTGCAACCTTCCCAGTCGAATTCTGACAGGTAAAACCAGTTGAGAGAATCCACTGATTTTGTTTCAGTAAACAACTGCAGTGATTGGCTTTGAACCCTGGCAAAAACCGTCGTAAAATCCAGAGCAGTTCGCTTAACACCCTCCTTGCCTATCAACGGAAATTGGGGTCATAACTTGAGGACCCCAATCTGTAATGTATTTTATTACAATCCTACTCCTGCCATTTATCTCACTCCATCCACCCCACTTTATTTTTTGAATAACAGGAAGGAGAAGCGAGGAAAGTAATTTTTTTTTAATTATTGGGGATAATGCATTTCATTACCTCTGCAGTCAGAAATATTTCCTTGAAGGGGAAATCTATTCTCCCCCCCCCCCTCCCTCTACCCCTCTTGTTCTCTTTCAACGTTGCTGAATTCTGAACAGGCCAAATTAAGCAAGCCATACTATTTTGACTGTGCTGTATCAGTGTAGAATAGGTCTTAAAAGCTAATTTTACTATTTAAATAGGCTGCTCCAGTCTAAGGATACGTTTCAAATGAATACTAAACGTCTCCAGACCAGCCTCATGAATAAGTGATGTTGGTGGCTGTGGAACAAATTGATCTTTCAATTTTGATTTGACCTTTTCCAAGTTTCTGGGTTGAAATTTTAGAATCCCAATATGCTGTCTCTTATAGACCCTGAGCAAATCCTCTCCTTATTGATCTATGTATTTGTCTTGCTCCAACTTTTCTCAGACAGTAATAAATTAAAGATTTTACAGATTAAAAGGGGGGGGGGGCAGGGAAGCCCACCACCACCCAACCCAAACACATCCAATCTAAAAAGGAATTGGATGAAAGTTTGAGAGTCCTGCCAAGATGGGAGGGAACAAAAGTAGAATGGGAGTTTCAAATTAAAAGCTGGTTCTCAACAGATAGTCCCCTATGTGCTACATCAGGAGTGTCAAACTCAAGGCCCATGGGGTCACCCTAAAAACAGCAAAGGACTGGTTCATGGTGCCTCTGCCTCTGCTACAGATAGAGCTTTGAAAACATTTCAAGGGATCAGGAAGGAGTGGAAGAAAGATCAAGGTGTGATGCCTTCTTGATGAAGGAGATGGTCCAGGAAGGGAGAGGAATATCCTGGAAGTGGTCAACTGGTCATGCCGATGGGGTCAATGGGTAAGGTTCATATGTTTTGATGTGAAGGAGTGAAATCCAGCAGGTTCTGGAGAACTAGTAGCTGAAATTTTGAGTAGTCCAGAGAACCAGTAGTGGAAATTTTGAGTAGTCCAGAGAACCGGTAGTGGAAATTTTGAGTAGTCCAGAGAACCGGTAGTGGAAATTTTGAGTAGTCCAGAGAACCAGTAGTGGAAATTTTGAGTAGTTCAGAGAACCGGTAGTGGACATTTTGAGTAGTCTAGAGAACCGGTAGTGGACATTTTGAGTGGTTCAGAGAACTACTGGCCCCAGAGTGGGGTGGGAATGGAGATTTTGCAGTATCCTTCCCCTGCCATGCCCACCAAGCCACACCATGGCTACAGAACTGGTAGTAAATAAAATCTGAATTTCACCATTGGTTTTGATAATGGGATACATTTCCAAATTGAAGGAGGTCTAACAAGATCAGCCTGTCTCCATGAGTTCTATGTTAAAAAGGCAGCTTGTGTTGTGAGTGGCTTTGTATTGCATCGTGTGGGAGGGAAATGGAGATACTCCTAAATAGTCTGATGGCAAATACAGGCTTGGAAAAGAGAGGCAGGATGTGGAGGCATCCCATAATGAGTATCTGTCGCTCAACTTACAACCATAATTGAGTCCAGAATTAGATGCAAATCATTTGGTGACCAGAGCCAATTTTGGGGGATTTTTTTTTTTTTTGCAGCGGTCCTTAAGTAAGCAGCATGGTTGTTAAGCGAAACCATTTTACCCGATGGCTGTTGTTTGTCAGAAATGGGAAGTAAACACCAGAAACCACCTCCAAAACTGTCAAAAGAAATTGTAGTTACGTGACCACAGGACCATAAAGGTATGCCGATTGCCAAGTGCCCAAAATACAATACAATACAATACAATACAATACAATACAATACAATACAATACAATACAATACAATACAATACAATACAATACAATACAATACAATACAATACAATAGCAGAGTTGGAAGGGACCTTGTAGGTCTCCTAGTCCAACCCCCTGCGTGGGCAGGAACCTTATACCATTTCAGACAAATGGCTATCTAACATATTTTTAAAGACTTCCAGGGTTGGGGCATTCACAACTTCTGGAGGCAAGCTGTTCCAGAGGTTAATTGTTCTAACTGTCAGGAAATTTCTCCTTAGTTCTAAGTTGCTTCTCTCCTTGATTAGTTTCCACCCATTGCTTCTTGTCCTGCCCCCAGGTGCCTTGGAGAATAGTTTGACTCCCTCTTCTTTGTGGAACCCTCTGAGATATCGGAACACTGCTATCATGTCTCCCCTGGTCCTTCTCTTCATCAGACTAGACATACCCAGCTCCTGCAACCGTTCTTCATATGTTTTAGTCTCCAGTCCTCTAATCATCTTGGTTGCTCTTCTCTGTACTCTTTCTAGAGTCTCCACGTCTTTTCTACATCGTGGCGACCAAAATTGTATGCAGTATTCCAAGTGTGGCCTTACCAAGGCACTATACAGTGGCCCAAATACAATTGCACAATTGTGTCTTCGTGTGTGTGTGTGTGTGTGTGTGTGTGTGTGTGTGTGGTCACTGCAACTTTGAAATCAGGTTTGTAAGTAGCTTTTGGGGGGATCCATCCTAACTTTGGTTGCTAAGCGACTACCTGAATGCAAATACAGGAAGGAATAAGAACAAAGCGTTTACTGTCTTATATTAGGACACAAAGGTGACTTAATGAAGGAAGGGGAATATAATTTAGCAGACATTCCTGAAACCTAGTGGGATGAAATGTATGAGCGGAATTAGGACTAAAGGGTACCATTCATTAAAAAGGAACAAATCGGAGAAAAGAGAAGGAAAAGATGGTCGAAAATTGGAAGGACGAATTAATGAGAATATTCCCTTGCCTGACAAAGGTTACAAATGGTGGGTTGTTTTTATATCAGCTGATGATTATCTGTTTTGTACTTTGTTTCTAGCTTCTCAGGATCGCTTTACATGGACAGCCTTATAAATTAAATAAATGTTGGTTAAGACAATCAAAATTCAATCCATGGCTCCCATTCGGATGTCAAACCTATACTTAGCTTGTCATGAAAACGAGGATGTATTTCATTTCAGTATTAAAATATGGCTGTTATTTCAGCATTTACTCAATATATAGAAGGTTATGGATGAATATTTTATGCAAATCTGTGCCATCTTTTTACTTCTCTTTGAGTGATAAATAGCGGCCACCGTATTTCAGCTGCGCTTGATGGTCTTTCGAAGCCCCCCAGACTGCCTATCCTTGGTTGTATGAACAGAATTGAAATTAAAGCAAGCCATCTGATGAGCAAAACAGACCTTCAAAACCATCAGGAATATTAAATGGGCCATCCTTCTTCGTGTTGAGAATCTGCTCCACTGCATTGTGCAAAAATTAGAAATTGTCAGAAGCAGTAAAAATACCCAGATAATTAGAGCTTTGGAAACCGAGCTGTACTGATAGTTAAAAATAGGACAAAGTGCTCCCATCATAATCTTGCTCAAGTTAATTTCTCTCTTTTCTGATTATCATGCAAGGTTTCCCCCCCAACCCCCAACTTGAAGTGTTGTCAGTAGATAAAATGCTCGGAAGAGCTAAGCTTGAGATCTTAGCTCAGAAACTATTTCACTGCGAGCATTTTCATTCTATCTCCCATTTCCAATCTGTAGAAAGGGAAGGGAAAAAAATGGATTTCAGGAGTGTTGTAGAAATGAGTCAGATCAGGAAACTGTTGTGCATTTTGAGATAGAAAGATGAGGCGGTCTATGAGCTTAACCATCTAGAAATAGTGTTGTGGCCTGCCAGCAGAGCTGGCAGTAGATTCGGACAGTGAGGAGGTTGGGGAGGAACATGGGCCAGTCCTGGAGTCTGGGGAAGGCTCTAATGAGGGCTCTGTGCCGGAGGCAGAGATGGGGTCAGGGCCATCAGACAGTTATCAGCTGCCTTCAGAGTCAGACATCTGTGAGGCAGACGAACGGCTGGAGCCTCTTCCCAGCATGCACATGCACAGAGCTGCCAGGAGAAGGGAATCGCTAAGTCAACTCAGGAGTAAAGGCACAAGTGGATGGTGAATGGTCCCTCCCATAGGGAATAAAGAGCAGCGAAAGGGGAGTGGAGTTTGCAGGAGACAATCAGTTCAATTCATTAGGGTGAAGATCTGTTCCTGACTTCTTGCCAAGGAATTGCTGCTACAGCATGGCGTTTAGAAGATATCGGCCTGGCAGCTCACCACGCCTGATAAAGGCCTGTAGTTGTGAAACCTCATGAAAGACTGTTTGCGAGGACTTTGCTGGAGAGGAACTCCCTTTAACCAAAGTAATAGAGGTTTTATCAGGACGAGGAGTCTGCTTCCCGTTTTTGGGAAGCATAGGTCGGAACACATGGATATGTGCTACATGGGGCATAACTCCCTTTTGAAATCAACATAGGTTCTGAAGTCTCCTGTCTATCCACTTTTACGATGTTTTTTGCAGCAAACACCATGGTTGTAGAACGAAGCCATTGTTCGCCACAGCACAGTTTTGCTGAAAACCAGGAGTCCCTGTTTTTTGGCAAAACTCTCATAAAATACAGTGAGGTGTGTGTAGGACACTTGCAAACTTTTGAACTTCTAGTTTGACAGAAGCTGGGACAAGTAACAGGAGCTCACTCTGTTACGCGGCACTAGTGTTAGCAACTCTGGGTTCAGAACCAGTGTTACAACTCTGGTCCCGTAACTAGTGTTTGAAAATAAATGCGGAATAGTGTAATACACCAAACAGTAAAGAGATACGTTGCTTTAACCACACACAAACTCTAAAACAGTGATAGTAAGAAAATAAATAGTCTTTACTTTGTAGCAACTAAAATACTTCTTCCAACCAGTGATTCTAACTTCTCAAACAATAACAGTCCTTCACCAAAACACAGAGTTATCTTACAGTGATGCAAAATAAATACTTCTTCAGTCTTCAGTCTCAGTGGCAAACAATAAACACAGGAATCAAAGGGAATCGAAAAGGGAATGGACTGTGTTTCTGAGCTTCCTTATATGGTAGAGCTGAGAAGCACAGCCAATCAGAATTCAACATAGTTCTTAAAGCTACATATATTCTTTAAGAATACTGGCTTATATATGTTGTCAACCCAACATAAGGATAAACATCCTAACAGCTAGGATTCGAACCGCTAAACTGCCAACGAATTTCTGATCGACAAGCTCAGCATCTCAGCCACTGGGCCTCCTCTCAGTCTCATTAATATAATCAAAAGTGTAAAAAACACTAAATCTCCCCTAGAAAGGTAATTTTATTTAATGTTGTTAACTGGTTCATTGAGAATAAACCCAGGAAGCAAAGAATGAAAGCACGGCATTCCTGAGGGGGCTCGTTCCCTTTTAGAAAGAAAGAAAAACTTATTTAGTGCCCTTTGTTTCTTTTTCTTCTCCATCCTGAAAATTTAAATTATAATCCTTTTGTTTTGTACAAATGTATCCATAGTAACAAGCAAATCTAAATTATTACCGTACGGGTTGATAGTTCCTCGTGGAAGGCAGCGTGCATATTTCTAAAATATTCTCCAGTACGGTCTTCCAAGATTTAAAACGAAGCAAAACAAAACAAAAGCTTTTTGCAAATCAACTGTACAAAGGAAAACGATTATTCTATCATCACCCTCCCTCTCCCTGCCAAGCTCAGGAAACGCTGCTGTTTTATTTATTTATTTATATCCTGCCTTTCTAATCACTGTTCGCTTTGAGCTGCAGACCTAAGCATGTAAACAATTTGATTACAGTATGTGTTTCTCTCAGTATTAGCATCTTTTTTTTAATGTAGTCTGCTTTGTGACCCATAATAAAGTTTAATAATTAACCCTAAGCCTAAGACTGAAAATCAGGCTTGTCAGATGTTACATCTTTTCTATCCTGCTCTACCGAGTGGAGAGTTGATCTCTGACAGAAAGCCACTTCAAGAGACTAGAAGCATTTGAGATGTGGATTTGCATTTGGCTCTTACGTATAAGTTGGGTTGACAAAAATCACAAATGAGGAGGTGATAAGCCACCTGGGAAAGCCAAGGGAGATCATCAAAACCATGAAAAAGCGAAATATTTAGAATATTTTGGACATGGGATGCGACACCCGGAAAAATATAGCATCCTTCACTTAATCCTCCAAGGAAAGATTGAAGGCAAATGAGGTTCAGGTAGAAGAACAACATCATGGCTTCGAAACCTGAGGGACTGGCTTGGACAAAGCTCAGCAGGACTTTTTCATGTGGCTCTTGACAAAAATAGGATCGCCAACATGATTGCCAACATCTGATGATGAATATGGCAGAAGGAGGAGGAGGAGGAGGAGGAGGAGAAGAAGAAGAAGAAGAAGAAGAAGAAGAAGAAGAAGAAGAAGAAGAAGAAGAAGAAGAAGAAGAAGAAGAAGAAGAAGAAGAAGAAACATTGACTGAAAATGGACTAGGCATATTCTGAGTGTAGAAAGGAAGAACCACATTGTAATTGTTAGTGTTTCAAAAGCAAAAAACCCTCCCCAAAAAAATAATGCCAGAAAGCGAACTTCATCCCACCCAATCTCCTCATCAGCAGTACACTGAAAGGTGAAGCCTGGATATCAGTTTGTGTACAGCAGGGGTCAAGAGAGGAGGGGGTCAAGCTATTTTCCAAAGCACCCAAAGGTCAGACAAGGAACAATGGATGGAAACTGACCAAGGAGAGATTCAACCTGGAAATAAGGAGGAACTTTCGGACAGTGAGAGCAATCAGCCCATGGAACGGAAGTTGCCTTCGGAAGTTGTAGGGGCTTCATCACTCAGTCCAAGAGATTGGACTGCCATTTGTCAGAAATGGTGTAGGGACTCCGACTTGAGCGGGGGGTTGGACTAGATGACCTATAAGGTCCATTCCAACTCTGTTTATCTGTTAGGGATGTCAAACTCAAGGCCTGTGGGTCGGATATGGCCCATGGGGTGCTTAGGGGATCTGGCTGGAGGGCCCACTCTGGAAACAGCAAAGGGCTGGCCTACAGTGGCTCTGCCAGCGAAAACACAGCTCGGGGGGGGGGGGATGTGCGTGATCTCCCCAAACTCTGTTGTCACTGGCAGAGGACTGCAGGAGGCTATTGCAGCCGAAAACGGAGCACAGGCGGGCTGTCACGTCCAAAAACAGGCAAGGCGAGGCAAGGCAAGGCAAGGCAAGGCAAGGCAAGGCAAGGCAAGGCAAGGCAAGGCAAGGCAAGGCAAGGCAAGGCAAGGCAAGTAACTTGGAGGTCTTCTAGTCCAACCCCCTGCCCAAGCAGGAGGCTCTACATCTGCCTCTACCTAGGATTGAACTCACAACCTCCATGATTGGGAGGTGAGCGCTCCACCTGTAGGCCACAGCAGCAGATAGTTTCCACCCATTGCTTCTTGTTCTACCCTCAGGTGCCTTGGAGAATAGCTTGACTCCCTCTTCTTTGTGGCAACCCCTGAGATATCGGAAGACTGCTATCATGTCTCCCCTAGTCCTTCTTTTCATTAAACTCGACCTACCCAGTTCCTGCAACCGTTCTTCATATGTTTTGGGCAACCTCGATGAATGTTGTTGAGCTGGCTATGCCCCCCCCCCCACCTGTCCTTCAAGGTCAAACACAACCCTGATGTGGCCCTCCATGAAATCAAGTTTGACACCCCCCCCCCCGGTTTTCAGAGTCTTGCTCAGTTCAAAAGACTGCAGACATGCTTCTCTTGAGTTTTTAAAATAAAAAGATGCCGTTTAAGAAGCAAAAGCTTTGCTCAGTCACCTTCTTGTCTGATCACACTTAAAGTGAGTGGCAGACAGAGAAACTTCCCCAGGGGGCGGGTGGGTGGAGGGTCTTGGTAGTTCATTTTCAGCTCTAACTCAGTTGGATGGGAACGGTGTAACCATCAGAATAATAAGTTATACTAAATTAATTACAGGACCGAAGGTGTCATTAGCAACTGCAAATCATTTTAATTTTCTTTCCTTCCCCCCCCTACCTTAGCAGTTTTTTCTTTTCTCTGGAGGACGGATCGACTCCAGTTGTTGAAGAACTGTATTTGAATGAAGGGACGGAGTCTTGGCAGGACTAATTTTTGTTGTTGTCAGGTGCCAAAAGCATGTGTGTGCAACACTGCATGCCTGTGCGTGCACACCCATAATGCAATGCGCTTGTGACACCCCCCTGTGCACCCTGCCCCTGTGCATGCACAAACCCCCTGCCTGCACCCCGTTTTGGGCTAGTAGGCCTCCCTGCAGCCTCCAGGGACCAAAAACTGGCCATGGGGAGGGGGGGGGGTGTCTGCATTGCACCTCCATGCCCTGTTTTGGGCCTAGTAGGCCTCCCTGCAGCCTCCAGGGACCAAAAACTGGCCATGGGGAGGGGGGTGTCTGCATTGCACCCCCATGCCCTGTTTTGGGCCTAGTAGGCCTCCCTGCAGCCTCCTGGGACCATAAACTGGCCATGGGGAGTGGGGGTGTCTGCATTGCACCCCCCATGCCCTGTTTTGGGCCTAGTAGGCCTCCCTGCAGCCTCCAGGGACCAAAAACGGGCCATGAGGTGGGGTGCTGCCCCCCCGCCTGAGCTCCCCACCCACTGTGTATGTGTGCACATCTCCTGCGTATGCCCCTTCCTCGTGCATGCCCAGCAGAGACACGAAAATCAGCTGGCTGGCTGGAGGTGCATGCATGCATGCGCAGTGGAGCTCTGCTGGAGCGATGGCTCACGTGCCCACAGAAAGGGTTCTGCGTGCCACCTGTGGCATGGGTGCCATAGGTTCGCCATCACGCCTCTAGCTTATGAAATCGATGAGCTAGCTCCCTGTTTCTCCACCCCTCGAATCCCCCAGCCAGCAGGCAAGAATTGAAGTCCACACCTCTTAAACTTGCCAAGGTTGAGAGACCCCGATTCTAGCTCACAACGCTTGCAACGGCTCTCCCATCCAGGTAGCAACCGGGCCTGACCTGCCTGAGCTTCTGAGCTCGATTGACCAAGGGTGATAAACCAATTGTGATGAAGCGATGAGGAAGAAAGATTAAAGCCAAGCTCTGTTGACCTCCAGAGTTCTTCTTGGCAGTTTATTCTATTTAAGCATTTATTATTTGAACTCTTTGGCCTCATCCGATTGTTGCTCCTTAAGTTCCAGCTTATTACAGCTTTTAAAGGAACCGTCTGAGGCTGCTAAGTTATTCCCCCTTTTTATAAAATGTTGAAAGCAGCTGGTAAAACTGATACTGATCACATGAGCGGCTTCTAGAACGATGGGTTTGAAGGCATCGTCCTTGAAAGCAATGGAACCTTGCTTTAAAGAATGCCATACTAGCTTCCTTGGCTCTTAAAATAAGGTTGAAACAACAGAAGAAAAATATTGGATGCAATAGAATAGAATAGAATAGAATAGAATAGAATAGAATAGAATAGAACAGAACAGAACAGAACAGAACAGAACAACAGAGTTGGAAGGGACCTTGGAGGTCTTCTACTCCAACCCCCTCCTTAGGCAGAAAACCCTATACCCGTGATGGTGAACCTATGGCATGTGTGCCACAGATGGCACTTGAAGCCATGTCAGAGGGCACATGAACCGTTGCCCTAGCTGATTTTCAGCTGGCCCGCCCATGCTGCCCTTCCCTTCCCAGGAGTCTCCACATGATGCTAGCTAACTACAGGGCTCGCACAGAGGCTCTTAGAAGGCGTTTTCAGCCTCTGGGCAGCCTCCGGGGGGTGGGGGAGGCCATTTATGCCCTCCCCAGGCTCCAAGAAAGATTCCGGAGCCTGAGGAGGGAGAAAAACGGGCCCATCGGAAGTCGAGAAACGTGCAATTTCCAGCCTCGGAGGGCATGCGAGCAAAACGTGCTTGCACGGCAGGGGTGGGTTCCTGCCAGTTCTAAGCTCTTCTATAGAAGAGGTTCCACAAATCTACAGGGCCGTTTAGAACCGGTTCCAGCTCCCTCCCCCCGCCCATCCGCCCATCATCAAAAGGAAGAGCGAGAGGAGGAATTCTGGGAGTTGAAGTCCACAAGTCTTAAAGCTGTCAAGTTTGAACACCCCTGGGTTTCTTTCCCCCTAAAGGGTGAGGGGTGCCAGGGTCTTGTAACGTGACAGCTTTAAGACTTGCGTGCTTCAAATGCCAGTTTCTGAGCCAACATTTTGGTTGCTAAGCAAGAGCGTTGTTAAGTGAGTTTCACCACATTTTACAAGTTGGCCACGCCCACCCAGTCACATGGCTGGCAAGCCACTCCCACTCAGTCACATGGCCAGCAAGCCACTCCCAAAAAGCAGGCCACACCTACAGAAGAGGTGCTAAAAAATTTTGAAACCCACCACTGGCGCACGTTTGCCAACCGGTAAGTGAATCCCAGCTCTGGTTGCATAGCTTGGAGTTTGTGTAAAGGAATAAGTAAAGCAGAGGAGAACCACTTATTAAATTGAAGTAAGCACGAGATAAACCTACTACCAAGATCAAAGTGGACGACACTGTATTTTCTTCTAAAGGAGGGCAGGAAAAATTACTTTTGCCAATCTCCATCGATTGGTTCCTTCCCTTCGTATCCAGTTTGCCTCTCAGATAGTCACTTGTAGCCCAGGAGTCTCAAAGATGGCAGATGACATAGCTGGCTGGAGAAGTCTGGGAGCTGAAGTCCTTCAGACTTAAAGTTGCAAAGGTTGGAGACCCCTGACATAGGGGGTCGAATTCCTGTCGGTTTCATTTTTCAAAAGCTGTTCAGAAGGTGGATATTTTCATTCTTTGTTGAATCTAATTGCTCCGGGAGATGCAACTGAACCCTTCGCTTCTGACATTTGAGGAAGCATTAAAAGCTGCCTCTTTTCAAGGCACTTGGGTTTTTAACAAGGAAGATCTAGCGACCTTTTGTTCTTCTTTATTTTATGGTTTAGTGAGCTTCATGTGAGCTTTCGGCTTATTGTTAGACACAGTACTGCATTTATTGACGGTTTTATTGAAGGCCAGCCCGATAAGATCGGACAATCTACAGATAATTTAAATAAATGTATGGTATGTGACCGGAAGGGAACATGTTTTGGATTCTCTGCCATAAGCTGGAGAACTTGCTGATCCTATCCGATTGGCAGATAAAGCCCATCCAAGGTAGCTTTTTGTTCTGAACACATAAAGAGGCTCTTTGAAGTCCTGGTTCTTGGTTGATCCAGATCAACATGGATACACTGGCAATTAAAGAGAAAGAACAAACTGTATTATGTTGTGGCGCGTTGTGTTGTGTTATGTTATGCTATGTTATGTTACCGTATTTTTCAGAGTATAAGACGCACTGGAGTATAAGACACACCAAGATTTTGAAGAGGCAAATTAAAAAAGTTTTTCATGAAAACAGGCCCCTTTTTGTCAAAAAAAAGGGGGGGGGGCATGTATAGCCTTTAAGAGGCTTGTAAGAGTACTCCTGGTGGCTGGGGGTGCAAAAATGAGCAATAAACAGCCCATTTCTCGCTCATTTTTGCCCTCCCCAGCCCCCAGGAGAACTCTGGAAGCCTCCTAAAGGCTATGCACAGTCATTTTTACAAAGGGGGGCGGGGTTTTGGGAGGCCAAAAATGCTGTATTCAGTGTATAAGACACACCCAGATTTTTCTTTTTTGAGGGAAAAAGGTGTGTCTTATACTCCGAAAAATATGCTATGCTATGCTATGCTATGCTATACTATGCTATGCTATGCTATCAGAGGTAGGTTCTTATCTATTGGGTCTGGTTCAGCCGAATAGGTAGTAACTGGCGGACACATGACCATACCAGTTCTATCCTTGGTGGCGCCATCTTGATTTTCTGTTCTGCACATGCGCAGAACAATCTTCATCGAAAAAATGTAATTTTTATTCCTTTTTAAATGTTGTGTGCATGCACAAATCGTTTTAAGTACAATTTTTTTTACTACCGAACCGGTAGTAATAGAGACCGGGACCCACCCCTGTGTGTTGTGTTGTGTTGTGTTAGTTGTGTTGTGTTATGTTTAGAGAATAAATATAAGAATTAGAAGTAAAAGTAGTGTAAAATATAGAAAACTTTTTAATAGAGTTAGCATAACTAATAGAGTTAAATAAATTAAGAAGAGGATTGTTCCAGTAATAGACATTGGTATTAAGCTAGGAATAGATTAAAGAATGAATATGATTGTAAATTTTAGATGTCATTGCCCAAAATATTTGTACCCAGATGATACACTCTTTAATGGAAGATGGATTGTTTATACTGAAATAAAATAAAAACTGTATTTAAAAAAAACAGATTAGCATGACTAGACTAACCATTCGATTTCCAAACATAAAGTCAAATCCCTTCATTTGCAGATGATGGGAATGTGCTACTGAAATCTGCATGCAGGCCGTGAACCTTTGGCAGTGAGTTTTAGTCCGCTGCTTAATAGAGAGCGAAAAAGGTAATTCTCATTTGGTAGAGAGGCGGCTTCGATAATTTGATTCTCTCTGAGGAATGAATATGGAGAGCCTGTGTGTGTGTTTGTATGTGTGTGTGTTTGTGTGTGTGTGTCTTTTCTTCCATCTACAGAGAATTCCGTTCACCGATGAATAATCACCTCCCTGTAACATACCTTGCACCTACTTGTCGGTTTGCCACCAGTAATGGAATAGCTCAGTGATGGAGAACCGTTTGGGCTCAGCATGACAAAAAATTAAGAAAATAGGAATAGCACTTAGACGTATTTACCGCTTCATAATGCTTTTACAGCCCTCTCTAAGCGGTTTACAGAGTCAGCCTTTTGCCCTCAACAATCTGGGTCCTCATTTTACCCACCTCACTAGGATGGAAGGCTGAGTCAATTTTGAGCAAGTCAGGATCGAACTCCAGACTGTGGACAGAATCAGCCTGCAATACTGCATTCTAACCACTGTGTTAACATGGCTCTTGTAGAGACTACCTTGACTGTGCGCCCACCCTCTCCCTCCCTCCCTCTCCCACTCTCTCTCCTTTCTCTCCCTCCCTCTCACCCTCTTTCTCCTTTCTCTCCCTCTCTCTCCCACTCTCCCCCTCGCTCTCCTTTCTCTCTCTCTCCTTTCTCTCTCTCCCTCCCTTTCCCTTCTTTCTCCTTTCTCTCTTTCTCCCCCCTCTCTCCTTTCTCTCCATCCCTCCCTCCCTCTCCCACTCGCTCTCCTTTCTCTCTCTCTCTCCTTTCTCTCCCTCCCTCTCCCTTCTTTCTCCTTTCTCTCTCTCTCCCTTCTCTCCTTTCTCTCTCTCTCCCTTCTCTCCTTTCTCTCTCTCCCTCCCTCCCTCTCCCACTCTCTCTCTTTTCTCTCGCTCTCCTTTCTCTCGCTCTCCCTCCTTCCCTCTCCCCCTTTCTCCTCTCTCTTTCCTTTCTCTCCTTTCTCTCTCTCTCTCCTTTCTCTCTCTTTCCCTCTCCCTCTCCCACACAGACAGACGTACAGAAAGATGAGGCCTCTTCAGAAATCATGCAAGAACACTTGTATGGTTTGCAGAGGCTTCAAAGTAGGGCTCCCTTTACATGTCACTGTGACACATGCTGTAGGGTTGACTTCACTGGATAGCCCATTGATTCATCCATCAAACCGAGGCCCGCCCTAATTTGTTGATTGGCAGTCATTTTCAGTAGCCATCTGACCACTTTTGTGGTTGTTTCTTTTTCCCCCACCGTGTTTGCTTAAAAAGGAAAATCAAAGCCATGGTGATCCAAAGAGGGTTGGAGCTGCCTGCAGATGGAGGAGATGGGCTGGGATCCCTGTTTTGCCTCTCCCAATCCTTGACAGAATGAAATGGGAGGGAAACTGAGAGGAAAAGGGACAGAGCGGATTCAGTAGCATAGTTACAGCTGCTCTAGCCTCCCCCTCTCTATTTCCTGAAGATCAAAAGGATGCAAATCAGTCTGGCGGGCTGAGCTGCCCTACAATAAAAATTGGTTGCAAACTGTCAGGCTCTCTGATCTAACAGATTCGGACGATTTCCTTGATCTTACAAATTGGCTTTGTGGGCTCTGGGAACACCGTTGAACATTGATGTCCTGGAGCCAGGGGTGGTTGTGCCAGTTATCAACCCCTGTGGGGAGGAGACAATGGCAAGGGAGGGTCGGAGGGATGTGGGCTGGGGAGGATTAGTTGAGAAGGGAGGTCTGGAGGAGGGCTAGGAGGTGATGTGGAGGGGCAAATGTATTGAGGCAGGGTGTCCCAAAGGTGCTTTTTCAAAAGGCAACTGGACTTTGTTTCTCCTTGAAGATGTTTCGCTTCTCATCCAGGAAGCTTCTTCAGTGCCGACTGAACTGAAGAAGCGTCTTGGATGGGAGGTGAAAGGTCTTCAAGGAAAAAGCAAAGCCCAGTTGCCTCTTGAAAAAGAACCTTTGGGACAACCATGACCTGGATGGTCGAGGCTCTCCATAGATATTGAGACAGGGATGAGTCAGAGAAGACGGAGCAGGTGGGCTATCTGATGCCCATCTCCTCTTCTGGGGCAGTTACCTTAAATAATGCCCAGGTAGTCCTCACATCAGGCTGCTGATGCTAAATCTCTTCCCTTCCCCTCTCCCACCCTTTTGTCTTATTTTTCCTTCCTTCCTTCCTTCCTTCCTTCCTTCCTTCCTTCCTTCCTTCCTTCCTTCCTTCCTTGATTCCTTCCATCCATCCATCCACCCATTCTTTCACTTCTGTTTCTCTTCCTCCCTCCCATCCATCCCTGTCATTCTTTCACTTTTCTTTCTGTTCTTTCCTCCCTGCCTTCCATCCATCCATCCAGCCAGCCAGCCAGCCTTTTCATTCCCTCACTTCTCTTTCTTTTCCTCCCTCCCTCCCTTCCTTTTCATTCTTTCACTTTTCTTTCTTTTCCTTCCTCCCTCCCTTCCTTCCCTCCTTCCCTCCATCCATCTATCCATCCTTTTCATTCTTTCACTTCTCTTTCTTTTCCTCCCTCCATCCCTCAGTTTATTCTTTCCCCCCTTTTTTTTCCTTCTTTCTTCCCTTCCCAAAATTTCCCCCCTACCAATGGATGATTCCCCCCCCCTTTTTTCCCCCTCCGGTTATGTTTGAGGCATCCTAAACATCGGAAGAGGTAATTGATGTCTTTGGAAAACCCAGCTTGACATGATCTTCCTGGCACCTGTAAAATAGCCGGGGAGCTTACATCCATCTTCACACAATTGCCCCAAAGATTGCAATTGACCCCACTTTACTTTGCAATGGGAATTACAAGAAAGATGACAAATGGGCTTAGCCAAGGCTTAGTGGTCCCCCGAGAAGACATCCACAGGTTTTTCCCTTGGAAAAAAAAAAAAAGACTCACCAAGATGATTTTTCAAAACTCCTTTGGAAATCCTGCTTATGCCCTGATTGACTCAAGGGATAGAAACTTGTTTTCCATGGCGGGGATGAAGGAGCTTTGTTTTGCATAGTTCAAAGCTATTCAGGTGAAAGGGAAATTAATTTAACAGCTCGGAGGGAAGGCCAAGAAATCTATTTTTCTCCAAAAGATTAAGCATTCTGCTTTACACATGGGCTCACGCTCAGAAAGGTCCGTGTGTGCAATTTTCTGCATTGTTAAGTGAACTGCCTTCTTTTCGGAACTGGAGTGTTGGTTTTCTGTGTTTGGACGTTATTTTGCACGTTCATTTTATTCTCCACACAGCAGCTGGGATATTGGAAAGGGTTAAAATTGCAGTGGGGTTTAGCTGAGGGTTGTGAAAACACAGCCGGTCCTGGCAGCTTAAGGGCTAAACTGAACCAGTTTGTCACTCAAATGGTTAAGAATAGAATAGAATAGAATAGAATAGAATAGAAGAGTTGGAAGGGACCTTGGAGGTCTTCTAGTCTAACCCTCTGCTTAGGCAGGAAACCCTACACCACTTCAGGCAAATGGCTATCCAACATCTTCTTAAATACTTGCAGTGCCTTGGAGAATAGTTTGACTCCCTCTTCTCTCAGGGGTTGCCACAAAGAAGAGGGAGTCAAACTATTCTCCAAGGCACCCGAGGGTAGAACAAGAAGCAATGGGTAGAAACTAATCAAGGGGAGAAGCAACTTAGAACTGAGGAGAAATTTCCTGACAGTGAGAACAATTATTCAGTGGAACAGCTTGCCTCCAGAAGTTGTGAATGCCCCAACACTGGAAGTCTTTAAGAAGATGTTGGATAGCCATTTGTCTGAAACGGTATAGGGCTTCCTGCCTAGGCAGGGAGCTGGACTAGATGACCTCCAAGGTCCCTTCCAACTCTGCTATTGTATTATTATTGTATTATTGATATCGGAAGATTGCTATCATGTCTCCTCTGGTCCTTCATTTCACTGGACTAGACATACCCAGTTCCTTCAACCGTTCTTCACATGTTTTAACCCTCAGTCCCCTAATCATCTTCATTAAAGAGAAATCCAGCCTGGAACTAAGGAGAAGCTTCTTGGCAGTGAGAACAATCAACCAGTGGAACAGCTTGCCTTCCTCGGTTGTGGGTGCTCCAATTTTTGGACAACCATTTGTCCAGGATGATACAGGTTTCCTACCATGGGTTGAGGGTTGGATTAGACTAGAAGTCATCTAAGGCAGGGGTCTCCAACCTTTGCAACTTTAAGTCTGAAGGACTTCAGCTTCCAGACTTCTCCAGCCAGCTTTGCTGGCTGGAGAATTCTGGGAGCTGAAGTCCTTCAGACTTAAAGTTGCAAAGGTTGGAGACCCCTGATCTAAGGTCCCTTCCAGACCTGTGATTCTATGTTTCTATATTTGTTAAGTCAAAGACCTAGCTTTGGATTTGCGCAGCATGCTGAACTGAGTTTTTTGGGTGGCATAGCATATTACATGCATCCAACCTGTTCATTTAGTTTAGTCTATAATGCAGTATATAGGTGATCTCACATAGTGAATTAATTGAGTAACTGAGTAACTCAGTAGTTACTAAGTAATTAAGCAGGGGTGGGCTTCAAAAAATTTCAGCAACAGTTCTCTGCCCGCTGGGTGGGCGTGGCCATGGTAGGCGTGGCCTAGTTGGCCTCCTGCACCACAGTGGGGTGGGGGGGCGTTTTTGCCTTCCCCAGGATCTGGAGGCTTTCCTCGAGCTCTGGGAGGGCGAAAACAGCCTCCCCCGGGCTCCAGAGGTGCTCTGGACGTAGAGATAAGCCTGTTTCTGGTCTTCTGGAACTGTTTTGACCCCACCCTCACCCTCCACTAAACGGGGCGCGTGGAGATTCTTGGGAGGGGAAGGGAGGGATGGGGCGGGGCCAGCCAGGGGTGGGATTTGGAGGTTCTCCGAACCGGCCATAGCATTAACTACAGGTTCTCCCGAACCCGGGCGAACCCGTAGTAGCCCACCCCTGAACTTAAGGCAGTGCTTTGAAGATGGCCAGCCTGTATATTAATGCACTAGAATGTCTTCTGAGCTGCCGAAAAGACATATATACCAGCTAAGGAAGTCCTTGCATTTGAACAAATGAGATGATACTCTTTGAATCCCATCAAAGTTTCCAAATTGCTTGCTTTCCTCAATTATTAGGGGAAGCTTCTGCCTTTCTTGTCTTCTGCTTTGTTCTTTCCTCAGCTTCTGGCTTCCATCTTGACTTTTCTTTTAACCCCCCCCCCCCTTCCCTTCCCCTCCCGGGACAACTCTATCAAGTTCATTGAAGCTTGGTTTGGTGAATATAATGAGGGAAGCCTTGAAGATGTCTTTTTTTAAAAAAAAACTTCTCTCCTCGTCCTCGGCTCACCTTTCAAAAAGCAAATTATCTCCATTGAGAATCTTGCTATTTCTCCTACCTGCCTGGAATATAATTACTGCTTGGGCCCAAAATCAAGGATGTGATTCGCATCACGTACCTAGGAAGACCCATGGTTTATGAAGGAGCTTATTGGGTCAGATTAGCCAATATTTCCTTCTCTTTAGAAATCCACAAAGTATGTTTATGTGAGCCAAACTATCTTGCCACCCATATTGGAGAATTCAATTTTGTGGAACGTCTTTGTTGTTGTGAATTGCAAAGTCATGTCCGAACCATCACGACCCCATGGACAATGTTCCTCCAGGCCTTCCTGTCCTCTACCATCCTCTGGGGTCCATTTAACTAATTCCCCCTGAACTTCGTACCATCTCGGACCTCCGCCTCTTCCGCCAGTGTCTAAAGACACATGTCTTTCAGCAAGCCGGCCTAGCCTAACCTCCCGTTGGGGCTATTTTAGATAGTTTTAAACTGGGGATTTTAATTTGGATTTTAGCATAGGACTGTAATTTAATATGTTTTTAAATTCTGTATTTTATTGTTTTATATGTTTTTTAAATTCCTGTGCACCGCCCTGGGTCCTTCGTGGAGACGGGCGGGATATAAATTTAATTAAAATGAAATGAAATGAAAGTCTATTGCTTCAGTGACTCCATCCAGCCACCTCATTTTCTGCTGTCCCCTTATTCTTTTGCCCTCCGTCTTTCCCAGCATTAGGCTCTTCTCCAGTGAGTCCTTCCTTCTCATTAGGAGGCCAAAGTGGAAGGTCTATCCCTTTTTAACAGCTATTTGAGAGAGAAAACCTTGTTTAGAAGAGTTTGGGATACAAAAGGCTTGATGTGCTGATTTGTTGGTCTGTCTAAACACACTGAATTTTTTATTGCTGGAGGATGTTTTAATTGCTTTAATGGCTGTTGGCCTTCAGTGGGTTTTAACTTATTGGCTTGAACAGGCTTGCGCTCTTTATCTTCAAGAGAAAGGCAGATAATAAATGAATGGATAGGCAAAACGTAAGGTGATCACACGCACACAAACACACACACACACACACACACACACACACCCCTTCTCTCAAACTAGGGTAAAAATAATGTGAGGAACTTAAAGTCTCATAGATAAAACAGCTTTAACAAATCTTTCAAATTGTCATTTCTGCTCTCTTGCACTTTTGCGATTAAAATCCCTTTGGCTTCCTTTCACTTATTTCTCCATAAGCTTGCACACCTGAAAAAGTGTTTCACTAGTTGTCGCCTTATCAACCTAGATTGTGTTCACACAACCCCAGTCAAAATCTAGTTCATTGTACATCACTTAGCATATTACGTGAATCCAGCTATGTGGTTTGTAAGATATAGTTATTTATTTATTTATTTGGATTTATTGACCGCCCCCTCTCTCCGAAGAGACTCGGGGCAGTGTACAAGAATTTAAGAGCATATACATATATAACAATTATAAATAATAAAACTAAATTAAATGTTTTACCCTGTGTTAAAATATCTCGTTGAAATTTATAACGTAAAAACCCGATTAGGTAATATTTACTACAACTAGGCTGATACGGTAGATTAGGTTAGGCCAGGCCGGCCTGCTGGAAAAGATGGGCCTTTAATTGTTGACGGAAGGAGCGGAGGTCCGTAGTAGATTTAAGCTCGGGAGGTAGGTCATTCCAGAGGGTTGGGCCCGCCACAGAGAAGGACCTTCCCCTGGGAGCCGCCTGTTGGCATTGCCAGGAGGACGGCACCTGGAGAAGTCCCTCTCTGTGTGAGTGAATCGGTCGAAGGGATGGGTGGGGTAGGATACGATCATGCAGATAGCTAGGACCCGTGCCATGGAACGCTTTAAAGATGGTAATCAACACCTTGAAGCGCACCCGAAAGGCCACAGGTAGCCAGTGCAGCTCGCGCAGGAGCGGTGTTACGTGGGAGTACCTGGAGGTACCCATAATTACCCGCGCGACCGTATTCTGGACTAGCTGTAGTCGTCGGGTGCACCTCAAGGGGAGCCCCATGTAGAGAGTGTTACAGTAGTTTACGATTTAGCGATTGTGTGACTTGAGCCAATGGTAATTTATTCAACAAATCATGACTTAATGTGTAAAACCAGCTATGCTATTTAAACATGGCCAGTGGGTCATCTTTAAGAGACAAAGGCTGAAGTCCTCCCCCACCTGTTTTGCCAGGAAAATATTTCTTATTTCAGATCTTTTATTTCCATGCACACAAAAAATTGAAATTATCCACAATTGAGGAATGGTTGTTGACGATCATGGAAATGAAAGAGTTACCATCTTCCTGTCAGCTCTAGAAGCCTAGAGATAAGAAGTAGGAATTAGTTAAATTTATATTGCAAGAAGGGACGTGATGGCTCGGTGGCTAAGACGCTGCGCTTGTCGATCAGAAAGATCGGCATCTTGGAAGTTTGAATCCCTAGCACCACGGAACAGAGTGAGCTCCCGTTACTTGTCCCAGATTCTGCCAACCTAACAGTTTGAAAGCACGTAAAAAATGCAAATAGAAAAATAGGAACCACCTTCGGTGGGAAGGGAACAGCGTTCCGTGCGCCTTCGGCGTTTAGTCATGCCAGCCACATGACCACAGAGACGTCTTCAGACAGTGCTGGCTCTTCGGCTTTGAAACGGAGATGAGCACCGTCTATGTATGCCCATGGAAATCAAGATATTCATAGAAGATCCACTGGGGCTTTATATCACCATTACATAAATGGTTAAGGTGTGTCTCAAGCTTGGCGACTTTTAAGATGGGTGGACTTCAACTCCCAGAATTCCCCAGCTGGTTGAAGTCCACCTGTTTTAAAGTCGCCAAGATTGAGAAAGATCAAGTTAAGGTTTAAATGGAATGTCCCTGATTTATGTGTAACTGTTGGATTCTACTTTATCCCTTTGAAGATGGATCGCATTTGTTTCCCCTCCGGTCGCTTGGTTTTTCGCTGCTTCTCTGGGATTCCTCAAAGTTAATACAGAAAAGACCATCCATTAATTCTTTAAGTATTTTAGGATGTCTTTCAACTAGCCCTGGAGATTTAAACTCATTTAAAGGAAAAAATAAAGGACTTCTCGACCGGACTTCTATCAATCTCAAGCTTTAATCCTGCCACTTCAGCAGGCTTTTCTCAATTTTCCTGATGCCACAATTTGTGTGTGTGTGTGTGTGTGTGTGTTGGAGAAATCTGAACCAAAATGAGAAGACAGTAAACCTCTTGGCCATTTTTGGAAGGATACTTGTTAGTATTTTAACATCTTCATTGGGCAATTGGTATATTTTTCCCTTCTCTTTATTCTGAACATATAGGACGAGAAGACCCTTTACCAATGTATTAATATTTATTTATTAAATTTATCTCTGTAACTTCCAACTACTCCTCTGTATTCCTCCTTGGTGATTTGTCTCTTTCTACGGGTCCTTTTTATGTTTCAGTTTTTTATGAAGGATTTTGTGTGGCTCTATTGCAGTGATGGCGAACCTATGGCACGGGTGCCACAGGTGCCACGCGGAACCATTTTTTAGGGCACGCGAGGCATTGCCCTGTCAGCTCCAGCGCGCTTGTGTGCATTGGCCAGCTGATTTAGGCCTTCTTTTGAGGCTGTTTTTCGCCCTCTGGGGGCTTCAGGGAAGCTCCTGAAGCCTCTGAAGGTGGGGATGGAGGCTGTTTTCACCCTCCCCAGGCTCCTAGAAAGCCTCTGGAGCCTGGGGAGGGCGAAAAAAGCATGCCAAAAGCAAGGGGTCGCGCACATAGCATTATGGGTGTGGCATGCCCATGCACGACCCCCCTGCGCTCCCCCCACTTTTGGCACGCGAGCCAAAAAAGGTTCACCATCATTGCTCTATTGGGTTCTTCTAAGGTCTCCCCCCCCCCCATTGGAGTTGTTCTTAGTTGTGCTTTTGGTATTTGCTTTTTAAGGCATTCCTACTCGGTGGCTCAGTGGCTAAGACACTGAGCTTGTTGAGCAGTTGAGGGTTCGAATCTCTAGTGCTGTGTAACGGAGGGAGCTCCCCCAGCTTCTGCCAACCTAGCATTTAGCATGTAAAAAATAGGAACCACCTTTGGTGGGAAGGTAACAGCATTCTGTGCACCTTCGGGGTTTAGTCATGCAGCCACATGACCAGCGGTGGGATTCAGCCAGTTCGCACCTATTCTGGAAAATCAGTTGGTAACTTTCCAAGCAGTTTGGAGAGCCGGTTGTTGGAAGAAATCTCCTCTTGTTTTTTTCCATTTTACAGGGCTAATCCTGTAAGGAAGGCAGGAAGGAAACTCTGGTGTTTTTTGTAGCCTCATCTTTATTGCCCTGCTTACAGAAACTGCCTCTCCCGTTAACCCTTATTGCATTGTAACAGCCAAGGCGAAGCGCCCATCGACCTGAGTGACATTGAGTGGGCCACGCCCCCACAGTCACATGACCACCGAGCCACACCTACCCAGCTGGTCATTAGGGCAGAGAACCGGTTGTTAAATTATTTGAATCCCACCACTGCACATGACCATGGAAACCAGGCATGAAATTCTCTTATCTTCACTACTGGTTCGGTAGCAGGAGCGCATGCACTTCTGGGCATGCGCAGAACCTTCTATTGAGGAGGGTGGGGGCTATATTCTGCCTTTTTAATATTTCCTAGAATATTTCATTAGGAGAGGGGTGGGTGCTAACTTCCTACACCTCTTTGCATATTTATTTCTATAGTTGTTAGATACCCGTCCCCGTCCCCCCCATGGCTATTATATTTTATTTTCCTTCTAAGTAATTCTTTTCATTCCACAAAAAAATAAACTTCACAGCACAGCAAGGTATTATTTTTTTATTTGCCCTTTTAATGTTCTTTCTTTTGCCATGACTTCTCTCATCTTTTGCAAATATGCCTTTATTTACCCATTTATGACTTTTATATAGATTCCTCCCAGATTGATTTTGAACCGTGAAAGGGTTCTCTGTTACCCATGTTGTTTATTTTAAATTAAGTGTTTGCCTTAACAGCAGTGGTCTACCCTTAAAAAAAACACTTTAATTTTAGAATCATGTTGAAATCTTCATTTAAATAGCAACTTCTGTTGTATGCATTCTCTTCCCAATCTGCAAGATTTTCTATTTATGGGTGCACTTGTGCTTCCATTTCTTAATTTCTGCAAATACCTCTTTGGTTGCAGTGTCTGTTCATTTTAGTTCGAAAGTCACAGCATTTATTTCTGCTTTAAAATACCTGGTTGGATTGTGGGTGGATCCAAGATTGGACTGCTTAATTGAAATTAAGCTTGATCCCACCAAATACAACGCAAATATAGCATTTACAGTACATGCCATTGAATCATCGACAGTTGTGTGAGGATGAAGGCTTGTGGGTTGGTTTCCAAATGTTTTGTTACCAGATTGGGTAACATCTACAACAGAGTTTAGGGGATGTCAGTACAGTGATCCCTCGTTTTTCGCAGTTAATGGGGACCGGAACCTTCCGCGAAAACTGAAAAGCAGCGAAGTAGGATTCACACCGGAAACTTGAGTTGGTGGACATCGTTTAAAGCAAGCACTAGGGGGCGCTTGCCTCCTACCGATGCATTTTTTTTCTGTATTTTTGAAAAACCCGCGAAGCACTGAAGCCGCGAAACATGAAGCCGCGAAAAACAAGGGATCACTGTATCAGTACTCTTCTATTTAGAACAGCTTCAGGTGTGGTCAGTGATGAGTTCTGGCTGGTACAGCTGTATCGGCAGTAGTTGGGAGCTGCGGCCACCATACCTATATGGTGTCTCGTTTGGCCCACCCACCCGCCCATGTTCCATACCTGTTTTTAAGGCAACAGGGCCAATTGCGTATCTGTGCACAGCATGCAGTGCCTGCGCAACCTCCGACAAGCAGCTGGGTGTCACAGGGGTGGTGGAGTGCACATGCACATGCAGTGCACATTGGGTGCATGAACAGTGCACATCCGGCGCATGCACAAATGGACCACCAACAGCATACCGGTAGCAAAGGTAAGATCAACCCATCACTGGTTGTGGTCAGTAGGTGTTGTGATGGGTCAGGTGTGGGCGTGTCAAGTGAGGGTCTTGTGATGGACAAGCTCAGAGAATAAACCTTCACCCTCATCCTACATCCAAGCTACAGTCAATATTACATAAAATTGTGTGTGTGAGCATAGTTTACTGATTATGTTGCCATTATTATTTTAGATTCATGCATGTATGGTCTTTATCTAGATCTAATTCTTACTTGTGTTAATCGTCTGGGTACCTAGTAGGACTGTAAGTTGCTAACCTTGATCAACGATTGAAGTGAAAGTTAAAATTAATGAATTCTTTAAATCGTAGTGGCTGCCTGCTGGGTGAGTTTTTTTGGTTACCTGAGGGATACACATAGTCTTTGACTTACAACCACCTGTTTAGCAACATTTCAAAGTTAGAATGGCACTGGAAAAAAGAACTTTCAAGTGGTCAGTGGTGAAATTCAATTTTTTTAAATACGGGTTCTGTGGGTGTGGCTTGGTGGGTATGACAAGGGAAGGATACTGCAAAATCCCCATTCCCTCCCCACTCCTGGAGGAAGGATACTACAAAATCCCCATTCCCTCCCCACTCTGGGGCCAACCAGAGGTGGTATCTGCCAGTTCTCCAAACTACTCAAAATTTCTGCTACCGGTTCTCCACAACTGGTCAGAACCTGTTGAATGTCACCCCTACAATTGGTCCTCTTATGACTGTTGCAGCATCCCTAAAGCTGATGTGATGAAAATTTGGGTACTTGGCGACCAGCATGTATTTATTTATTTATTTATTTATTTTATTTTATTACATTTATATCCCGCCCTTCTCTGCAGAGGACCCAGGGCGGCGCACAGGAAATTTAAAAAACATACAAAATAGAACATAGATAAATAATTTAAAATATATATTAAATCCCAAACCTGTGCTAAAACCAATTATTAATTAAAAACCCAATTTAAAACTTTTCTAAAAGTCCCCATGGGAGGTTAGGCTAGGCCGGCTTGATGAAAAAAGTATGACTTTAGACATTGGCAGAAGAGGCGGAGGTCGGTGATGGTCCGGAGTTCAGGGGGTAGGTCGTTCCAAAGGGCAGGGCCCGCCACATAGAAGGCTCTTCCCCTGGGTGTCACCAGTCGGCATTGTCCGGCCGACGGCACCCTGAGAAGGCCCTCTCTGTGGGAGCGGATCGGACAAAGGGATGTATGGGGCAGGAGACGGTCTCGCATATAACTAGGCCCCGAGCCATGGAGCGCTTTAAAGATGGTCGTCAAAACCTTGAAGCGCACCCGAAAGACCACAGGAAGCCAATGCAGCTCGCGCAGGATTGGTGTTATATGGGAGCTTCTGGTAGCTCCCGTAATTACCCGCTTGGCTGCGTTTTGGACTAGCTGTAGCTTTCGAGTGCACCTCAAGGGAAGCCCCATGTAGAGAGCATTACAGTAGTCCAGACGGGACGTCACGAGAGCTTGAGTGACTGTGCGAAGGGCAGCCCAGTCCAGTAAGGGGCGCAATTGGCGCATCAGGCATACCTGATGAAACGCCCCCCTGGCCACGGCTGCCACATGGTCCTCCAAGGACAGCCGGGAATCCAGGAGGACACCCAAATTGCGCGCCCTCTCCACGGGGGCCAGTTTTTCACCCCCAATGGCCAGAGTTGGAGTAATCTGGCTGAACCGGGGTGCCGGAAACCACAGCCACTCAGTCTTGGCAGGGTTGAGCTTGAGTTTGTTACCACCCATCCAGATCTGTACGGCCTCCAAACACCGGGACAGCACTTCGACGGCATCGTTGGGGTGGTCTGGGGTGGATATGTACAACTGAGTGTCATCAGCGTACAGATGGTACTCCACCCCAAAACCACGGATGATCTCACCCAGCGGCTTCATATATGTGTTGAAAAGGAGGGGCGAGAGGACCGACCCCTGAGGAACCCCACATAGGAGGGGCCTCAAGGTCGACCTCTGCCCTCCTGTCAACACACATTGCGACCGACCAGAGAGGTAGGACGAGAACCACCGCAAAACGGTGCCTCCCAGCCCCAACCCCCCCCCCCAGTCGGTGCAATAGGATACCATGGTCGATGGTATCAAAAGCCGCCGAGAGGTCTAACAGGACTAGGATAGAGGAATAACCTCTATCCCGCGCCCTCCAGAGATCATCTACCAACGCGACCAATGCCGTCTCGGTGCTATGCCCGGGCCGAAAGCCGGACTGGCGCGGGTCTAGATTATCAACTTCCTCCAGGTGACGGGGAAACTGTTGTGCCACCACACTCTCTACAACCTTCGCCAAAAAGGGAAGGTTGGAGACGGGACGATAGTTGGCTAATAAAGCTGGGTCCAAAGAGGGCTTCTTCAGGAGGGGCCTCACCATGGCCTCTTTAAGGGAGGCAGGCAAGAAACCCTCGCTTAAAGAAGCGTTGACAACCTCTTGGAGCCAGCCTCGTGTCACCTCCCAGGATGCCAGTACAAGCCAGGAAGGACACGGGTCCAATAAACATGTGGTGGCTCGCAGTCGCCCACGTAACCTGTCCATATCCTTGGAAGTAACAGAGTCAAACTCCTCCCAACCAAGATCCGCCTCGTGGCCTCCCACTGGACCATCAATGGGGACTAACTCGTTATGGATCTGAGCGATTTTCTCCTGCAGATAAATCACAAATTCCTCTGCTCTACCCTGCAATGGGGCTTCCCGCACCCTCTGTTGAAGGAGGGAACGGGTCACCCTAAACAGGGTCGCAGGGCGGTTATCTGCGGATGCTATGAGAGTGGCACAATGATGACGTTTGGCCACTCTCAGCGCCACAATGTAAGTCCGTAAATGGGCTCTTACCTGTGTTCGGTCGGATTCAGATCGAGTAGACCTCCATCTTCTCTCTAGGCATCTCTTGTGGCGCTTCATCACCCTTAGCTCCTCGGTAAACCAAGGAGCCCGGGTGGCTCGCTGCCGCAAGAGAGGCCGCAAGGGCGCGACCCGATCCAAGGCTCCCGTGGTCGCAGTATTCCATGCGGCCACGAGGTCCTCCATCGGGGCGCGGGTCAGGGGTACAATTGTGGTCATAGGTCTGATGACAATGGATAACCATTGTCAAACTAGCTGGAGAGATTTTAGTAAAAAGTTGCAAGTTCTAATTGTTTATTAGGGGCTGAAAAACATTCTGGAAGAGGCCCTTGTCTGGAACTGTTATTAGGAAAACTGGATGGTTGTGTCCATTAAGTCAGGGGTCTCCAACCTTTGCAACTTTAAGTCTGAAGGACTTCAGCTTTGCTGGCTGGAGAATTCTGGGAGCTGAAGTCCTTCAGACTTAAAGTTGCAAAGGTTGGAGACCCCTGCATTAAGTCATCGGGAGTCAAGTGCAAGGCAGAGATTTTAATGATTTACAAGCTTCAAGGCAGCTGCAGTTCATTAGGAGAAGCTTTCTCTCTGGATTCTAGATGGTGATTTATTCTCCTTGAAGAAATATGCCTCCTAAAAGAAAAAGGTGAGCAAATGTTGTTTCATTTCTTTCCTTCTTTTTTTCCTTTTTGGTCAGATTCAAACATACAACTACCAAAAGTATAACATAGAGCTGGTTTTATATAATGGCTCAGGCATCAGGCTGATGTATACAATGCTAACTACCTTGATGTAGGCCAGTGAGACTTGGAAGTGTATACAGGAGGCACTCTAAGCAATTGAACCACTTCCACATGACCTGCCTCTGTAGAATTCTGAGGATCCGGTGGCAGGAGAAGGCGCCAGGCAAAGAAGTCTTCTCCAGAGAAGGCCTGTCCCCCCTATTGGATGAGGTTCTGTGCCCCAACTTTCGGATTTCTCCAGTCTTGGCTTCATTTCTGTCCTCCAAAGGCAATTTCTTTTGTAACAAAATGCTAGATTGTTTCTTCTCCTCCATGTTTATCCAGCTAAAGCAAAGCAAGGCACAGCTCATGAGGGAAGAGATTATTCAAAGAGATAATTCCCAAAGCTGTTCCCAAAAAAGTCTTGGGAAATTTGGAAAAAAAATTATGGAAAGAGCCTTAAGGTACATTTTAGGCCCAACCCACCCCCTATTTACCTGGGTACAATCTTGTCTGGCATCATCGTACCCCTAGTTTGAGTGATGTAATGTCTGCAAGAAAACAGCCAAGTTCAAGAGAACACCAGAGACCCCTCGTCCATCACTTTCCTCTGCTGTATATTCGCTGGTTGAGTTCATAAGTTATCTGCCTCCATAGAATTCTGAGGATCCAATGGCAGGACAAGGCGCCAGGCACAGAAGTCCTCTCCAGAGCAGGCCTGCCATCCATTCACACCCTACTGGTGAAAGCCCAGAGACGCAAGGATGTTGCAAGGATGCCAAGACCATCATCGCATCCCCAAACGGCTCCTCTAGGGTGAGCTGCCTCAAGGAAAGCGATCACAAGGGGGACAAAGGAAGCAATGCAAAGACACGTTGGAAGCCTCCTTCAAGTCCCTGGAAATCGACTCCCCCTCCTGGGAAACCCTGGCACAAGATCGATCGACATGGCGCACGCTGATCCCCCAAGGCTGCCAGGCCTCTGAGGACAGAAGGACAACCACAGCACAAGAGAAGCGAGGAACTCCGCAAAGCCAGAGCTGCCAATGCTGCAACAATGGTGCCCACATGTCTTCCCAACATGTGGCAGGACATTTCGTGCCCGTGGAGGCCTTACCAGCCACCTGCAGACACATTGTGGGCAGCCCACAACCTGTTAGATGCCAAGGTCCTCTTTGAACACGATGGACAAATATCATCATCATCATCATGGAGGCATCAGGTTAGAAGCTGAGATTGAGTTCTAGGCATGCCTTAGGCACAAAGCCAGCAAGGGTGACTTTGGGCCAGTTAATCCCTCTCAGCCCTAAGGAGGATGCAATGGCAAACCACTTGCAACAATCTTGCCAAGAAAACTGCAGGGACTAGTAGTCCATGCACCCCCAGGAATCAACACCCCGGCTGCCAATGGCATAACAGTGCTGTATGGCTGGAGTGGCACACCTGGCTGCCTTTGCGTGTTTCCCCTTCGGCAAATCCCCCCCCCCAAATTGGGGGGTCCAAACCCTGGCTTTTTTGAGGACCAGGCATCGGTGGTTCGTCAACCCAGACCTGGTTTTCTGAAAGGGGCACTTCAGAGGGGCAGCCCAATTAACGCGCGGGAAGCAGAAAAGCCAAGGCGTCCTTGTGGCGCTCTAACCTCCGCGCCTTCCAGATGTGCTCCCATCGCACTTCTCAAGCGGGATGCCCCACACCCTGGGGATTCTGGGAGTCGTAGTTCCCAGCATTACGGAGGACCCCCGAGAGAGGCTTATATAACACGAAAGCAACGCGCGGCCGTTCCACAGCAGCGATGCTGGGTGTTTTTTTTTTAAATAGTCACGTGGTTTTAAGAAGGGGCGGGGGAGAGAGTGACTATCCATCCACGCGTTAAACCAAGCACGCGCCTCCCTCCCGCAGCGTTCTAGCATCTTGCACCGCGACCAGCCCCCCTCCCCGCTTTCTCCCTCTTCAACGAGCCGCAGCACGTCCAGCCAATCAGAACGGCGGCTTCGGCAGCCCAGCGCGGTCTCGCCGGCCTCTGTGGTAAACAAAAAACGGGCGGAGGAGGGACCGGCGCTAGAGCCCACCCACCCCCACCACCTCGCCGCGAAGCTCCACCCCCCGAGGGAGGAGTCCGGCGGGAACGGGCCCATTGAAGAGAGCCAGAAGCGCGAAGAGGCCGGGCTACGGGGGGCGGGGCTTGAGGGGGAAGGCGGGGCCAGGGCGGGGAGGCGGAGTTGTCGGCGAGAGAGAGGGGGGGGCGAGGAGAGCCGCTGTCGCAGTCGAACCCAGCTGCAGTCGGTGCGGACGGCGAGCCTTGCTTGGGAGCGACGCCGCCTCAGAGCGGCGCCCCGGTGCCCGGCGCGTTAAGGGCAAGAGACGGGCTGCTGCGGCTGCTTCGCTTTGCCTTTGCCCGGCCGGGCGGGGGGGGGGAGCTTCCCTCAGGCCCGCTGCCTTCCTCCGCAGCCCGGCGGGGCGGAAAGAGCAGCCCCTCCCGGCGCCTTCAGGGCCACCGGGGAGCCCTTGGCCGTCCGCGGCGAGGACACCATCGCGGGCATCCCGAGAGCGGAGGAGGAGGAGGCGATTTCCCCAGCCGCCGCGGGCGGTCGCCGAGACTTCGGGGGCCCCTCTGGCGGGCGAGAGACCGGCGATGGATGCTCAGGCAGCGAGCGCGGGGCGCCTGAGGCCCCCCCGCCTTCCCCATCGCCGCGGCGGAGCCTAGCGCCAGGCGGGAGATTCCCCTCCAGCCCCGAGCCAGCCAACCCTCTCCGCGGCCTCGCCACCCGCCTCCCTCCCTCCCTCTCCCATGAGCCGGGAAGGGGAAAAAGTTGGGAGCCGTTTCTTCTTCGGGGAGGAGGAGCCACCCAAGTCGGAAAGCACCTGAGCGGGGGAGCCAAAGAAAACAACCGGCGGACGATTCAAAAGCCGAGTCCGCCCCCGATTGGCGTCCCTGCGGGGTCGGCCGGCGACTCTGGCCCCGGGCCAAGCGGCGACGCCGGGGATGCCTCCCCTCCCGAGAGGCCGGCGAGATCGGAGCCGCCGCCGCCGCTGCTGAGCGCTCCCGCGTGTCGCCCTGCGTGGCTCTCCTCCTCCTCCTCCTCCCGCGCCTGGGTGGAGCCTCCCCTTGGCCGGGCGGGAGGAGGCGGATGCTCGGCTTCTCCCGAAACAGCCGGCTGACTATCCCCGGGAGGAGCCGCGCGGGGAAGCCACGAGGATGCCGCTGGGGGCCGGCCGGAGCTGGGGCTGAATCCAGGCAGGGGGACGGACGGGGGAGGAGGGGCGGCCCGACGTGGATGGCGAGAGAGCGGCCGGCGCGGCTGGGGAGACGTGGGGCGGCGCGCGGGGCGGCAGGCGGCGCGCCCCGAGCCCTGGCGCTCAGCGAGCAGCTCCGGCTCTTCCCTCCTCCAGAAATGCTGCATCATGAACCCGCCGACCAGCCGGCTCTGAGCCCGAAGCGGCCGGAGAGCGGCTCCCCCTCTGCCCGTTAGCAGCGGCGGGGACGGGCCGAGGCAAGAAAAGCCGGAGGGAGACCCTTGCGACCCTCGGCCCCGTCGATCCGGCCGGGGTTGCCCGCCCCCTCCCCTCCCTCCCTCCCCTCCGCAGGACGGCGATGCCTGGGCTGTAGACTCCGGCCAGGGAGGGGAAGTCCGGGCCCCCCGAAGAGGAGCCAAGTGCCTGCAAAGCGGAGGGAGGGGAAGAGGAGGAGGAGGAGGAGGACTGGCCCCTCCCCGCCCTGTCCCTCCGAGCATCTCGTCCGGCAACTCGGCAACTTCTCCTCCAGTCGACGGAGCGGCTTCTCCGGGGCGGCGAGAACTTTCTTCCCAGGCCGTCGGCGCTCTGGGCTGGAGCCGGGCTTGGGCGCAGCCGCTTCAGACGAGCGGAGGAGGACGACGCGCGTCAAGCTCTCCAACCGCTGCTGAAGTCCGCGTTGCCGAGCCGGGCGACTCGGAGCGGCTCTTTGGTCCGGCTCGGCCCGGGGCGCGTGGTGCTGCGTGGCGGCCGGAGGGAGCCCCCTTAGGCGGCCCTCGCGGAGCTCCCATGCTGCTGCCGCGGAAGTGGCCGGGCTGGCCGCCGTCGGCGCTGCGGCTGCCGCAGAAGTTCCTTTTCCTGCTCTTCCTCTCGGGCCTGCTCACGCTCTGCTTCGGCGCCCTCTTCTTGCTGCCGGACTCCTCGCGCGTCAAGCGGCTCTTCCTGCCCCGCCACGCCGGAGCCGAGCTGGAAGCCCCCCGCAGCCCTCCGCCGGGGCCCGGCCTGGCCCGCCACCTGCCCGCCGCCAACGCCAGCCCGCCCGCCCCGCCGCCGCCGCCCTCGCGCCACCTCCGGGACCCGCCCGACCTCTCGCCCGCCGCCGCCGCGAACTCCGAGCCGGCCTCCCGACGGACCCGCCCGCCGCGCCTCCCGCCCGCCGAGCAGGGCGCCTCGGCTCCCCCTTTGCAGCAGACGGGGCCCCCGTTCAGCTTCGACTACGCCGCGTTCCGGCAGCGCCTCCGCCACCCGGTGCTGGGCGGCAGCAGAGGCGGCACCGAGGAGCCCGACACCCGCCTCCGCCGGCTGAAGATCAAGGAGGTGAGTCGGAGCGGTTCGGCCCTTCCATTCCCCCCCCTCCATCTCCCTCCTCTCTCGGGACCCCGGACAGGACGGGCTGCTGGGCGTCTGTCTTCCCCGGGCGCCTCTCGCCCACCCCGCAGCGCCTCTTTCGGGGAAGTTCCCAGCGGACGTGGGGAAGCGGCGGGGCGCTTGGCTCGGTCGCCGCTCGCCGGCTCTGCAGAGCCGCCTGCTGCGGTTGGCCGGCGGGGTTTGGGGGAAGCCGGCACGTCCGTTGGCCGAGCAGACCCAGAACTGTGGCTGCACACCTGTCTGCGTGTAAGTGAATGCATGGATGCCTTTAAAGCCGTGGTTCCCGTCCTTTATTTGGCCATGTCCCACCTAAGCACCTCTAAAATCCTGATGACATATAATAATAATCATCATCATCTTTATTGTCATTGTACTAAAATTACAATGAAATTGGTTATATAAGTAAGAGATATAAATCTTACTTCGCTCAAAAAGTGAACTCTACTCACCTGCAGGAAGCCTAAAAGTCCATTAACTCGGTTTTAAACAAGGTCCAAATTGCCCCCATTAAAAATCGAATCCCCCCCCCCCCTTGGGAACCACAGCTTTCAAAAGGGATTTAATTTCTTAGGAGAGTTTCCTTCCACGCACGTTTATTTGTGTTTGTAAATGGGGTTTTTCCACCTATGTGGAAATCTTCATTTAAGGCATTAAAAACCAGGCCGGGGTTCCTCTCGGTTGCTGCAATTATTCTCCTCCAGGGCTTTGCGGGACCTTTTCCCTTGGCTTTTTTCTGTGGGTCCTGCCTTGAGAAGAGTGTCTTCTTGATCTTTCAATAAGCTCAGAATGAATTTTGGCGAAGGGCCGCTTCGGATGGGCTTGCTTGTCAAAATGTATTCAGTTGCAAACCCATCTTTGCTTGCTTAATTGATTTTTGTTGTGGCGGTGGTTGTGGTTCTTTGGATAAGAAACTAAAAGGTGATGGGAAGAAGAGACTTGCAAGTGGATCAGTGGTTCCCAACCTTTATTTGGTCATGCTCCACTTAAGCATCTCTAAAATCCTGATGCCTCTCCTTCCCTTGTGACCCATAGTTCTTACTTTACTCAAAAAGTGAACTCTACCCACAAGAGGAAGCCTAAAAGGCCATTAACTTGGTTTAAACGAGGTTCAAACTGCCCCCCATTTAAAATCAAATTGCCACCATCCCCTGTGGGGCGTGGGACCCATGTTGGGAACCACTGAAGTAGATGCCGATATCATATGGTCTACATAAATTTCCATAGAATTCTCTAAAAAAAGAATAGGGCACCTTTTCTTTGAAAGCCATTCCTTGCCCAAAAACCTGGTCTTTTTTTTTTTCCCCAAATGTTTCTATGCGATAGTTTTCCTTGTGCCTCCTAAGTAAAAGCAGAAATTATGGGGATGGCAGAATATAGTGTGCAACTTGAGGGTAAGTGTGCACATTGGGATTTTAGTAATTAATGTGTGTGGTACTAGCTAAATATACCCTTCTGGGTATTTGGATAGGCACCTTAATTGTTTCCACATGCAATCTATGTTGTGGATACTTAGTGTGTAGCCTCTTCCCTGTATTCCCAGAGACAAGTTCTACTCAGCGTGCAATTTAGAATTGTCACCTGTCATTGTTGACGTTGTGAAGTGGTTGGCAAAGTGTTTCCGAAGTACAAGCATACCTACGTTTTATTGCTCCCTGCAAATATTACAATTTATTTTTTACAAGACTCTCCGTTGGCAAAAGGTTACGACTTGCTGAAGGCTTAGATGATGATGAGTCTTTTTTTTTTAGTGACAAACTATTGTTTTAAAAATTAAGTTCTGTACTTTTTTTAAAAAAGCCTAATGCTATTGGCACACTTAATAGATGGCAGTATAGCATAAATATAACTTTTATATGCACTAAGAAACCAAAAAAATTGTCAGACTTGCTTTATGGTGTTACTCGCCTTATTGTGGTCAGGAACCAAACCCACAATATCTCGAAAAGTATGCCTGTGGTAGAAGCCTGTTGCAGTGGTGGGACGCAAATAATTTAACAACTGGTTCTCTGCTCTAATGATTTCTTCCAACAACCAGTTCACCAAACTGGTTAGAAAATTAACAACTGGTTCTCCCGAAGTGGTGCAAACTGGCTGAATCCTACCACTAGCCTGCTGTCATTCTTCCATATTGTGCTTGCCTTTCTTAATAGGCTTTGTCCATCATTCCTTGACTTACAACCATTCATTTAGTGAATGTTCGAAGTTACAGCACTACCGAGAAAAGTGGCTTGATCATTTTTCACGAGCGTTGCAGCAGCTCCGTGGTCATGTGATCAAAATTTGGATGATTGCCAACTCGCTCATATATATGGTGGGTTGCAAAGTCCCCCCCGGGGTCACATGATCCCCTTTTGCGACCTCCTGCCAACCAAAGTCAGTGGGGAAGCCAGATTCACTTAACAACCGTGTTACTAACATAACAACTGCAGTGATTCACTTAACAACTGTCTTGCTTAGCGTGGAAATTTGGGGTCAAATTGTGGTTAAGGACTGCCGATATAAAAGTTCTCTATATAACACAGCATGCCAAGATAGGCCAAATGTGCATATTCTTTTACAGATAAGGTTTTTTTTCCACCTGCCTCTTTTTTAATATCGGTCACCATCTATTGATTTCTTACTCTTTCATCACTTCTCATCTCCTTCAAGTCAATCTTGATGACTACGTGGACAAATCTCAGCAGTTCTCTTGGCAACGTTTTTCAGCTGTTTGTTGCCTTAGTAGGAAGAGAGAGAGAGAGAGAGAGAGAGAGAGAGAGAGAGAGAGAGAGAGAGAGAGAGAGAGAGAGAGAGACATGGAGATGGACTGACTCAGAGTGACCCAGCTGCTTTCAGGCTGTAGGGTAGCAGGACTGCAGGATAATTTGTGGTCCCCTAGTCTCTAATTTAGTGCTTTTAACCCCTGCCCCAAAGAGGCTCTTTTTCATTGATTAAGTCTAGTTATAAAATGATTCACTTTTCTATTTTTCTATCCCTTCTTTGTGCCTTCTTAGTTTATTCTTTAATCTTTGGTTTTTTTGTGCACGCGCAATAGCTATCTAAAGATTTGAAGGTGATACAGTAGAACAGGAATATGCAGTCATCTACATCTTCCAGATATTTGGGACCAAAAGGATCATTACGATCCAGAGCAGGCATAGTTTGTGGCAGTTGCAGTTCCAAACTTTATGCATCTTATAACAGTCTTTAAGATTTCCACTGTTTCCTTTTCTGCGTCTCTTTTTCTGGTAAAACAGGGATTGGTTTTTTTTAAAAACAATACTGAAAATTCAATACTTATTTGACCAGAAACTAAACTGGAACAGGATATAACATTTGCATTTTACAGATTGACTCATCAGCCCTGAACTAAAGACACAGCTGTAATATCACAGTAATTGCGTTTTCTTCTTTTGATTTATACTTATACTCTACAAGATTTGTTTCTGATAACTGTTATCTACATTTCCTTCTTTCCCTTTATTTTCTGGCTTTTCAAACGGATTTCTCCAGTATCTGAACTTTATTTTTCCCAGCGCTTCCGGCATGGGTATGTTTTTATCCCTCTCTTTTCGCCCCATTTGCACAACACAGCCCTTCAACATTTCTCCTGTTTTCTGTAGAGCAGGCCTAAAAGAATTCAAACAAGTTGTTAAGTGGATGAAATAAGGCAGAATAGCTGCAAAAAGTAACCTCAGGTGGGATGGTAGAGGAAGAAAAAAACTGTGGCAGAGGTTGAAATTTCCCTGGGGAGGCAATGGAGATATGGTTGAGACCAGTGGTGGGATTCAACATTTTTTTACTACCAGTTCTGTGGGTGTGGCATGGTGCGTGTGGCAGGGGAAGGTTACTGCAAAATCCCCATTCCTTCCCGATCAGCTGGGACTCTGGAGGCAGAGAATAGATGGGGGCAGGGCCAGCCAGAGGTGGTATTTACCGGTTCTCTGAACTACTCAAAATTTCTGCTACTGGTTCTCCAGAACCTGCTGAATGCCACTTTTGATTGAGACCCAGGGAACTGAAGTTGAATACAATAATTGAAATTGATAGGGCAAAAATCCTGAGTGGTCACTGACATTCAGATTGGATTGCACCCAGCTTGATATATGGGAAACCTGAATTCTTTGCCCCATTCCCTGCCAACTGATCTCTTTTCTCCAATTACTTCTTACTCTCTTTGCAACATGCTGTTAGTATGACCTTCATGAAAAAGAGGGAAAACCAAGTTACGGGTTATGACCCCTTAGTTGGAGGTCAGTAGATTATTAATCTAGAGTTGTTTATAGCCTTCAGAGAGCAGAGTGGTCTGCCAAGAAAATGCACAGCTCCTGGTTGAATTCATCCCTATTTTAAAAGCTGGTTTTTCTCCATTTCAGCAACTTTCTAACGTGTGGTCCACATACCTGAAAGTTGTCAAGATCAAGGTGCACTGTTATATACTAGATTTTTTTCAACACAGTGTATGGATTCTGAAATCCATAACCAGAGAATTTTCAGCCAATTCTTTGACTCTTCTGGGACATGAACCAAGTAGGGGAAAACTTACGGGGAAAAGCAACTTAAGAGTTACTAGTACCTCTAAAGGACAGGTACATTCTTCTGCTGGTGCCGTGGCAACCAGATGCAACCTTTCGAGATAGCAGAAAATTGTTCCAAAGGTTTTCTCAAAAAATAAACGTTATTTTGGCCTCAACATTATAATTATATGGATAATCTACAATTCAATGCACAGATGGGTGGAAACATAAAAGCCCTCAAAAGTGTTTGAGGATTAGGCAGATTTAAGCAATGTTTATTGTTGTTGTTGTAAAATTAGGGTGTTCTGGTCTGATAAATTTAAAATCTCTTAACTATCAAAGGAGTCCTGTAAGTATTGGCTCTGAAAGCTCCAATCATGATGGGTTCAACAGCAGATTTATCTTTCCATAAGTGTTCAACTTTGATCTGCAAGTCCTCGTTGCCATCGTCAGCCATTGTCACGGCCAGCCCTTGTCAGTCTATGGATCCTCTCTGTTACGCAGTGCCTCCTTCAGATTCACCGTGGTCACTCGGTGTCACCTTTTATAGTGACCCAGCCAGCAGGTGCCAAGGCAGCCTCTTCTCCTTTGTCTACCGAGTTTCATATTTTTCTTCCAATTTCTTTTCTTCATCCTGGCATCACACAGAATGTCAACGCCAATCAACCAGTCTTTCTTCCTATATTTCTTTGCTAGATTAGGCGTGTTGTGACCCAAGGTGCCTTTCTTTTTGAATTTTAAAGTCCCGTAAAAATCTTAACCTGCTCATTTTCCAAAGTTTTCACAGCTGGACCCCCCCTGCCCCCCCCAGTGGTTCTTGCTACATTCTGTTCTGACCCAGGCTTCCTTAAAAAGCAAGGAGCCGAGTCTTGGTCCCAGCAAAACGCCTTTTATTTACACCAGGGGTCTCCAACCTTTGCAACTTTAAGTCATGGTTAAGACATGGTTGTGTCCATTAAGTCAGGGGTCTCCAACCTTTGCAACTTTAAGTCGGAAGGACTTCAGCTCCCAGAATTCTCCAGCCAGCAAAGCTGGCTGGAGAAGTCTGGGAGCTGAAGTCCTTCCGACTTAAAGTTGCAAAGGTTGGAGACCCCTGATTTTACACGACTGTGAATTCCCTTCATTCACAGTCAGGAGGCTTAGCAAACAGTCTTTCCGAGGAATATTTATCAACACGAACCTTATCTCGTTTGAAGAGCTGCCAGATAACTAGTTTCCAAACACAGGGCAAGGCAAAACTTGGCACAGAATCTCTTATAGTCACAAACACAACTTTCCACTCTTGACATGACCGAATGAACAAATTGTTTCCTGCAAAAGCCCACTCCCCATTCATTCCTCTTAGGTTTCCTTTGGCAGGGGCCAATCATCTCCAAGGTGTGGCTTTACTCCTAAGTCGACCCTGCTTTCTTGTCTTCTGGCAGCTCTGCGCATGAGCACACTGGGAACAGGCTCCAGCTGTTCCTCTGCCTCACTGCTGTCTAACTCCCTCTCTGCCTCCAATGCAGAGCCCCCGTCTGAGCTTTTCAGGACTCCCCCATGTTCCTCCCCAACCTCCCCATTGTCCGACTCTGCTGCCAGTTCCTCTGACCGCTGGCAGTCCACAACACATTCAAATCCCAGCCTCTGGCAGTTATTATTTTTCTGTCGCAGGAGCAGACGGCCTCACGTAGCTGAAGACAATAAATTCAAACTTCAAGAATCTCTTCCCCTTTGGCTTTCCTGTTCAGTGTAGTGGGAGATGTAGTCACAAACTGTGTGTGTGTGTGTGTGTGTGTGTATTGGATAGTCTCTTCCTGGCTGCTACAGTTCCTAATGATTAATGATGTCAGCAGAGATTCGGATGGGAAGAACTCGGTCTGACCCTGATGGGGCCTCCTTTTATATGGCATGTTGACATCAAGCATTTAAAGAGACAGGATGAGAATGCTGGTGGAACAAAAGACCAGATTAAACTATGCTTGCTTGTGCGTATATGGCGAAGAAGTAGACTTGGAGCCATCCCTTTTGTTCTCTGCGGCTTTCATGCACAGCACAGGAGAAGCATTGTCCGGGCGGCACCACTAACATCCTGAAAAAAAAAAAGCTGGCCGGCTGGCAGCTAAGAAAACGCCCCAAAGTAAATTGAAAGTCCACCTAACCAAAAAGACCTGGATTCAGTTAGGATCTGTTGGACACCATGACTAGCCAGCTCAACGCAAATGTCCATTTGAGCAGGGGTCTTCAACCTTTGCAACTTTAAGTCTGAAGGACTTCAACTCCCAGAATTCTTCAGCCAGCTTTGCTGGCTGGAGAATTCTGGGAGCTGAAGTCCTTCAGACTTAAAGTTGCAAAGGTTGGAGAGCCCTGCATTTGAGAATCCACAGTGCCCCAAAGTAGGGAGGTGGTGGCTCAGTGGTTAAGGCGCTGAACTTGTTGATCAGAAAGGTTGGCAATTCGGCAGTTTGAATCCCCAACACTGTGTAACGGAGTGAGCTCCTCTTACTTGTCCCAGCTTCTGCCAACCTAGCAGTTTGAAAGCACGTAAAAAATGCAAGGAGAAAAATAGAAACCTCGCCAAATGCCACCCCTGGCTGGCTCTTCCCTCCCTGCCCCTCCCACCCTGCCCCTCCCAGGAGTCTCCACGTTCATCATGCCAGGTAAGTACAGGGCCCGCATGGAGGCTCGGGGAGGGTGAAAAACGGGCCTATTTCCCTCCTTCCTCCTTCTCTCTCTCCCTTCTCCCATTCTCGGTCCTCCCTCCCTCCCTCCCTCTAATTCTTTCCCCCCTCCCATTTTCCTCCCTTCCTTCTTCCTCCCTCCCTCCCTCCCTCTCTCCTTCCCATTTTCCTTCTTCCTTCCCTCCCTCCAATGGAAAGAGACCCCTGGGCATCCCTTCCCTGCCAGCCAAGGCCCAGGGCCCCAGCCTTGAAGGAAGCAACCAGACAAAGCCGCAGAGGTTGGAAAGTCCAGAAACGGGCCTCTGGAGTCCAGGGGAAGCAGTTTTCACCCTCCCAGAGGCTCGAAGAAAGCCTACGGAGCCCTGCAGAGGGCAAAAAATGGGCCTACCGGAAGTCCAGAAATGGGCATGTTTCCGGCCTCCGGAGGCCCTCCAGAGCCTGGGAAAAGCCATTTTCGCCTTCCCGGAGGCTCAAGGAAAATCTCCAGAACCTGGGGAAAGCAACACTCCCCCTGCTGTGGTGCAGGAGGCTGGCTAGGCCACGCCCACCATACCCACACCCATCCAGCGACAGGGCAGCGAACCCGTTGCTGGAACCTTTGAAGCCCACCTCTGTGGGACAACCACAACCTGGAGGACTGAGAATCTCCATGGACGTATTGCCTGGGCTCCTGATCCCTGCCGTGACACTTTCCTGACGGGGGGCATTCTAGGAATTTTAAGTCCACGCATCTTAAAATTGCCGAGGTTGAGAAACCCATCTGCGTGCGATGTCTGAATCTACAGCCAGGCTTGGTGGAGTTATTTTCCTTCAACGGATACCAGAAATTTCAATGGAATGAATGACGTTCATCCCGAATGGCCTCCCTGATCAAATGTTGCTTTGAGGACCTACCGTTGAATCTCAGAACTCAGAGAGAGAGAGAAGTGGGGCTTTCTTCTTGGAGAGTTGTACAAAGATATAGAACTTCGCTCCTTTTTGTAGATGTCTGCATCCTGCCGAATAGGGATTCAACATTTCTTTGAAGGTGCTGGAGAGCATCCGAGCCTTTACTATAGATAGGAAGAAAGAAAAATGAGCCTCCCATTTATTCTTTGCAGTGACGAGTCGCAGAATAAGACGCGGCGCGTTAGAGAGATGACTCACTCAACGCATAAACGGTCGAAGACCGAGTTCTCCCAATTACTCTGCTTGAGTTCAGTGCCTTATTTGTGCCCAGAGGGTGAATTTTAGCACTTTTCTGATGCAGGCGTTTGCAAATGATTCTTGCAGGAAGGAGATGGTAAGGTTGGTATGGAAGAAGCAGTTGTGCCTCATCTTAATCGGCCAAGCGACATCCATGAAATGACTTTCTCGGTAGGATTTGGCGACACATTTTGCTAGGTTCTGAACCACATGCGACTGAGGGGGTTAATCAGGGGATCTGAGACATCTCTAGTTTGTTTTTCGGATGTTCTTTGTCATTCCGGTTTTAGTCAAGACTCCGCTTGCCACAGAAATCTAGTAAAAATGAATTAGAACAGGGCTCTCCAACTTTGGCAACTTTAAGACCTGTGGACTTCAACTCCCAGAATTCCCAGAAGCAAAGCTGGCTGAAGAATTCCGGGAGCTGAAGTCCAGAGGTCTTAAAGTTGCCAAGATTGGAGACCCCTGGATTACAATACCTGACATTCCAGTTTCAGGCGGTAAAATAAAGAAACGGCAGTAAATGTTCCATAGGGGAAAAATTGCTTGACAAAAAGGCTTAAGAAGTTTGGGGATCAGGCAGGGTAATGTCTTCTTTTTCCTTCTGGGTTACAAATAGAATTCTTTATTAGCCAAGTGTGATGGGACACACAAGCAATTTGCCTTCGGTGCATAAGCTCTCAGCGTACGTAAAAGCTATAAGTGATAAATCACGATCGCGGTTGTTAGGACAATTATCCTGATGTTGAGTTGGCAATATATATATAAGCCAGGATTAATAAAAGGTAAATGTAACTTTAAGGACTATGTGGAATCTGATTGGCTGTGCTTCCCAGTTCAACCATAAAAGGCAGCTGGAAACACAGTTCATCCCTTTTGCTTTCCTTTGCTTCCTGATTGCCACTGAGGAAGGAGCTGAACCTGAAGACGGAAGAAGTATCATTGTTTTGACTGACTGTAAGATAACTGTGCTTTGGTGAAGAACTGTTTATTGTTAGAGGAGTTAGTATCACTGTTTGGAAGAAGTATTTTAGTTACATCAAGAGTAAAGACTATTTAGTTTTTCTACTATCAGTGTTGTAGAGTTTTTGTGTGGTTTAAGCAATGTATCTCTTGCTATCCAGTGTATTGCACTATTCCGCCTGTTTATTTTTCCAACGGGGGTGTTTTTTACCCTTAACAGCGGTCATCATAAAAATACATTCATCATGAATCGCAAAATACAACACTTAGTGATAGGCACAGGATGCTAAACAAGCAATCAACTTAAATCATACTTAGGATACTAAATAAATGATATAAATCGTAAGATACAAGCAACAAAGTTACAGTCATTAGTAGAGTGATTGGAAAGATGAGAAGAAGAATAGTAATACAGCCTTACTGAACAGCTTGAGAGTATTGTGGAATTTAGTTGCTTAGCAGAGTGATGGCATGGGGTGGGTGGGTGTCAGGAAGGGCATGGCTAGGATGGGCATGGCCAGCTCAGCATCACTCATGTCAGGGGCACCTGTGGTGGCCTGAGCGCTCTGGCCAGAGGTGGGTTCCTACCAGTTTGGCCGAACCGGTAGTGATATGCTGGCTTGGCTCACAGAACTGGTAGCGACCAGGCTGGCCACACCTCCGAACCGGTTTCCCGGTCTCTGCAATCATAGCTGCCATCTTGTTTTTGAGTTCTGCACACGTGCAGAACTATTTCTATTGAACTGCGCACACGCACAAAGCATGCATCTAGCACGCACATCCACGAGCAAACCGGCAGTAACGCCGGCTAGACCCCCTGGCTCTACCAGCGAGCACGGGCTTCGGAGCTCGTTTTGTGCCAGCAAAAATGGAGCTCGGGAGGGCAAGCACCCAGGCCTTGAGTTTGACACCCCTGCCCTGTAGCATCGTTTTGAGGGTAGAAGTTGAAACAGTTTATGTCCAGGATGTGAGGGGTCTGTAGATATTTTCACAGCCTTTTTTCTGACTCGTGCAGTATAAAAAGGAATGAACTTCGCATGCTGATGTTAATGTAGTCCAGCGAATATGCTCTATACCAGGGGTCTCCAACCTTTGCAACTTTAAGTCTGAAAGACTTCAGCTCCCAGCTTTGCTGGCTGGAGATGTCTGGGAGCTGAAGTCCTTCAGACTTAAAGTTGCAAAGGTTGGAGACCCCTGCTCTATACCACGGAGACGGTTGTTGATTTTGATATTTCTTATCCTTTGGTCACCAAGCTGGGGCTCAGGACAGGGCCTTGGGAGATGTGGTAATACGCCAGACCTGTTAGTATCTTTAATGCCGTTCAATTCCCAGTTGTTGGCAAGGCAAGAATCTTTCTCAATTCGTTTTCAACGGAGGTTTTCAAAGGAGCAGAAGTTCCACTGCATGACTTGCGTTTATCTTTTCCTATTGTTCCGGCTTCTAGAAGCGCTGCTGTGCAAAAACAAACAGGAAAAGAGACTACTGAGAAATTTCAACAATTGGAAGGAACAAAGGAAGGAAGGGAAACATCAGGACAAAGATAAAGTACATTTCCAAAAATAATAATAATAATAGTTGTGAATTCTAGTGAAGGAAGTTAGCGTCTGACTCAGGGTTTTCAGTTTAACCCTCGCCCTTGGATGTGCACATGTGGTGCAATTATAGGGAGTTGGTTGGAAGATTGGTTGATCTGAGCGTGGTTGGGATGATGATTAGGTAAACTGGTGCAGATCGTCCTTGACTTACAACCACAACAGAGTCCAAAATTTCTTGCCCTGGTTGTTAAATGAATCACAGCAGTTGTTAATTTAATAACACTGTTGTTAAGTGAATCTGGCTTCCCTAATGAGTTTGCTTCTCAAAAGGTCTCAAAAAGTGATCAGATAATCCTGGTGTTGTGGCCCGCCATTGGCCCAGAGAACTGACAGCAGATTCAGGCAGTGAGGAGTTTGGGGAGGAACATGGGCCAGTCCTGGAGTCTAGGGAAGGCTCTGAGGAGGGCTCTGTGTCGGAGGCAGAGAGGGGGCCAGGGCCATAGGCCAGTTATCAGCTGCCTTCAGAGTCAGACATCAGTGGGACAGACAAACAGCTGGAGCCTGTTCCCAGTTTGCACATGCACAGAGTTGCCAGTTGAAGGGGACAGCTAAAGAACAGGGGTCGACTTGGGAGTAAGGCACAGCTGGATGGTGAATGGCCCCTCCCAGAGGAAATAAAAGAGGGGAGAGGGCGTTTACAGGAAACAATTAGTTTGTTTGTTCCTTTCAGGAGTATGAAGATCTGTCCATGAATCTCAGAGACTCTGTGCCAAGTCTTTCCTTGCACAGCACTGCGTTTGGACAGTATTTGCATGGCAGGCTTTCCAAGCTAGATAAGGTCTGTGGTCATAAATTCACCTTTGAAAGACTTTACCAGTCTTTTAACTGTGCTGGATTTGAATTTGTTTACTTTGCTGAACGTGAATGAGAGGCGTTCACATTTGTTTAATAAAAGGGGTTTTGTCGGGACCAGGAATCTGCTTCGTGCTTTTGGGGGAAACCTTGGCCAGGTCACCTGGGATGTCATAAATACGAGCCAGTTTGCCAAGTATCTGAATTTTGATCACATGACTCTGGGGATTTTGCAACGGTGGCAAGTGTGAGAAAAACAGTCGTGTGCCACTTTTTTCAGTGCTGCTGTCACTTGGAAGAGCCACTAAAACAGGGGTCTCCAACCTTTGCAACTTTAAGTCTGAAGGACTTCAGCTCCCAGACTTCTCCAGCCAGCAAAGCTGGCTGGAGAACTCTGGGAGCTGAAGTCCTTCAGACTTAAAGTTGCAAAGGTTGGAGGCCCCTGCACTAAAAGAATGGTTCCTGTATACCAGAAAAGTGGGAGGCCTGATTTGGGAAAGATTTCCATACAGTGAACTGTGAGGCAATTTCCAGATAATTTCTTCAGTGGAGAAGGCGAACCCAAGCAGGGTAGTCCTGAATCAAGTGGAAGCTAATTTAGGAAGGTGCAAAACGTACCCAAAGTTTGGGATGATTGTGCCCGGCTAGTTATAAATGTGGGTCGTTTTAAGTGAGGGTTGGGGTTGTTTTTTTTTGCCATGCAGGGATCCAAATGGAACTGCTTTGTTCTGGGTTGAATAGTTGGAGGGGGCTTAGAGGAAGAAACCAAGGTCTATAGGGGCAGGGGGGAAAGGAGGAAGGAAGGGGGGGACATGGGCTCGTGGGGATGCGCTGCAGGAGAAGCTGCGGACAGGATGGAGGGGCCAGAGGGCACCAGCCCTGCCTGCTCACTCCACCCAGATGTTGTTTTTCTCCCAAACCCAGAAGAGGCGACTGTTTCAGGTCAGCTGACGGTCCGAAAAATGGTTTGGTGGAATTTCCAGGACATCATGGTTTGTTCTGGGCATAAAACAAAGCGTTTCCCCTCTTCTGGGCAGGCTGGTATAGGGTTCCTGTATTTGAATGTGCGTATGATCAGCCTTCCCAATCTGATGCCCTGCAAGTCTGTCATTTCCACCCTGCCCAACCAACAGGATTATCTTTAAAAAAAAACAGCTTTCCCCATTGTTCCCTCCTTGGGTGGGGAGAGGGGTTTATGCTTTTTAGGTTGTGGATTATGAATGTTACAAGCTGCCCTGACTGTGTGAATGGGGCGGCCATATCAATTTGTGAAATCATCTATCTATCTATCTATCTATCTATCTATCTATCTATCTATCTATCTATCTATCTATCTATCTATCTATCTATCACCTCTCTCTCTCTCTCTCTCTCTCTCTCTCTCTCTCTCTCTCTCTCTCTCTCTCTCTGTGTGTGTGTTCCAGTTCCAGCATAACTCTAAAACGCCTCTAGCAGTTTCAACCAAACTTGGTACACAGATGACTTACTCACTGGAAAAAAAAATAGTGTGGTGGTAAGACACCCTAACACCCCTTGGGGAATGTGTGTTCTGTTAAGATACAGCCTGTTGTGCCTTAAAATGGCTTCTACTGTACCGCCTTAAAATGGCTTCTACTGTACAGCGCAATGGAATTGCCGTAGTAACGGCTTCACAGTATTCCACAAGGGAGATCCCTCTGGTAAGGGGGAAAATCCAACATTAGAAATAACATTTCTGGGGGCACAGGGAAAACAGTTTTAACTAATTGAATTGTCGCCAAAAGAAAGTTCTCAGGGAGAAGTTGCTCTTGCTATCGTCTCTTCAGGAATTGCGGCGACGTTCATGGAAAGAGGGAAGACAGCCCATTCCGCACTTTGGTTGCCACTTGGCATCGCCATTCCTGTCTTAATACAGGATTGGGATAAATAAATACCTGGGCAACGCCGGGTTATCAGCTAGTAAATAAATAAAATAAATAATCAAAGCATCTCCCGGCGCTGTAGAGGGTATCCCTGAAGATGCTCGTGATCTTTTTCCTCTGTCAGGTGTGCGAGCGCAACTCCATTTGCACAAATAAAAGGCGTACGCACCCTCCACGCCCGCAGATAGAGTGGTGAGTGCCTGCTGCAAGTGTGAGCACCTGCCACTCGTGCAAGTGGAGCTGTGTGGCCATGCTTGTTTGGTTCAGGACAGGCTGCAGCCTGGTGGTGGGCTGCTCCCTGGGTTTGGGGACCCCTGATTTAGAATATATCTCATACTCTTCACTGAAAGCCACAGCAGAAAATGGGGGATACGTAGGTAGGCTGCCTTTAAGGACAGCTCCCAATGGCCCTTTCCCCAATGCAAATACTTAGAACATACAGTGGGACCTCGGGTCAGACCACGAACAATTTGGGCGCCAACCGAATAATCTGCTAAATGTTTCACTCATGTCACGAACACATCCTCGGGTGCCAAATAAACACAACCACAGCAATTTCCCCTCCGATGCCATTTTGTGTATGTGTGCACACATGCACAGTCGGTCTTGCTTCTAGTCATGACCAAATCAGGTGCTGACCGAAGTCCTGGAATGGATTACGGTCAGCACCCGAGTTCCCACTGTAGTTGATTAAGGTTATCTTTCTGGTTATCTCTTTTTTGGATACAACCCTCCAGTCCAGGGGTCTCCAACCTTGGCAACTTTAAGACTTGGGGACTTCAACTCCTAGAATTCCTCAGCCAGCTTTGCTCTGGGAGTTGAAGTCCACAGGTCTTAAAGTTGCCAAGGTTGGAGAGACCCCATGCCTCAGAAGAGCCCTCAAGTCCACAAGCTTCAGTCTCATATGGCCCCCCGTGATATCAGGATGGCTTCCACTGTTAAGATTTGCCCGTCTTATTTCAATAGACCCAAGTCAAGGGGAAGGGCCTTCTCTGTGGCGGGCCCAGCCCTCTGGAACGACCTACCCCCCAACTACGCACCACTCGGACCTCCGCCTCTTCAGCCAACATCTCAAGACTTATTTATTCCAACAAGCCCGCCTAGCATAACCCCCGTTTTCTGACTTTTAAATGTGGATAATTTTAAATTCTTAGGGTTTTATAGTGGGTTTTAGCACGGGATATAATTTAATAGTTTTTTAATGATATATTTTTGTATTTTGTATGGTTTTTAATATTGCCTGTGCGCCGCCCTGGGTCCTTGCAAGGAGAAGGGCGGGGTATAAATTTAATAAAATAAAATAAAATAAATAAATTTTAAAAAATGCAAACTTTGCAACAACACTCTCCATTTTTGTTTGTGAGAAACTGATTTCCCAAGTGGGTCTCTTCTTCCTCTACAGCCGAGTTAATTAGTAGCTTGTTATTCAAAGACAATTCATAGGTATGTATTCTGCGAGAATATTTTTTTTTTACTGCACAAACAAGAACTTCCAGTAAGTTACACAGCGTCCCTTATCTCTTGCTGCTTTTACATCAGCAGTCCAGCCATCCTCATTAATACATGCTGCTTGCCAAGTGTATTTTTCAGAGTATAAGATGCACCTTTCCTCCCCCGCCCCTAAAAGTGGGTGAAAATCTAGGTGCATCTTACAGACCTGTGATGGCGAACCTCTGGCACTCGTGGCACGCAGGGCCCTCTCCAGTTGCTCTTCTGGTTTTCGGCATGTATGCATGCTGGCCATCTGGTCTGCACGGGTGCCAGAGTGCCAGAAAACAGCTTGAAAATGACCTGGAGTTTTGGCCATGGGGTGGTGGTGGTTTCAGGGCATTTTCTGGCCTGTTTTTTGGCCCACAAAATGGCCTGAAAAAGGCCTGAAAAAAAGGCCTAAAATGGCCAAAAACCCAGCCAAAAAAAAAAAAAACCCAGCCATGTGCATTCAACTGGTCAACTGATTTTCGGGTGTCCAGCAGTCCAGCACACTCACATGTGTGTGTGTTCTGGTTTGGGCACTTGGTGCTGAAAAGGTTCGCCATTACTGTTATAGACCAATATGGGCGTTTTTGGGTTCCCAAGCCCTCTGCACGTTGCGGAGCCCCAGAAGCACTCTGCAGGCCAAAGATGGGTGTGTTTTTGGTTAAAAGGGGCCCGTTTTTGGCAAAAACGAGCCACGCGGAGCACTACAGAGTGCTTCTGGGGGACTGGGAGGGTGAAAACGCAACGCACGGAGGCCAAAAACTATTTTTTTCTTGTTTTCCTCCTGTTAAATTTAGGTGCGTCTTATAGTCCCAAAAATATGGTACTTGAACTTTGATCATGTGACCTTGGAGATGCTGCAGTGGTTGTAAGGCACTGTTTTCAGTGATGTTTTGACTTCAAAAGGTCACTAAACAAACGATTGTACATTTCTGCAGGGATGGATCAGAGATGGTAGGGCTTTTTTGGTGTGTCAACCTTTCTAACTTGCTAGATTCTTGGCAGGTTTTGAAGGCTGGGGTATGTAATTTTTCACTAGATAAAAGAGAAATGAAACAAGGAGTTATTGATTTTCTTTCATTTTGCCTTCTGGTTTCCCCCGCATGACCTCTTGTTCCGGAATGCTTATCCAAGTGTATTTTTTCAAATATATTTAACAGTAACAGAGTTGGAAGGGATCTTGGAGGTCATCTAGTCCAACCCCTTGCTCATGCAGGAGACCTATACTAGGAATTTGAACCGCCAAACTGCTGACCTTTCTGATCGACAAGCTCAGCGACTTAGCCACTGAGCCACCTAACCAGGCTAGGTTTAAATCAGGGGTGGGAAACGGTGGCCCTTTTATGACTCGTGGACTTCAACACCCAACATTCTTGAGCCAGCATGGAGGTGAAGTCCACAAGTCGTAAAAGGGCCATTGGTCCCCACCCCCAGAAAAGAATCCAAGGGAGGATTTGGAGTGAACACCTTTTGTTAGGCCTAGCTTATAGTTTTATTTTTTTATTTTGTTCAGCGGCCAGATACAACCCTCCCCCCCAAAACCACAACACCTTAAGAGCCAAACTGATAATCAACAACAGTGTACCCTATGAGCAGGCATAGAGAGCAAGGAAGGAGTCCTGGATGAAGATAGTCAAGAGCCATTACACACATGCCATAGGTGGCACATGAAGCCATCTTTGCGGGCATGGGAGCTGTCGTCCAGGTCAGTTGCACTGCGCATGCGCATGCGCCAGTGGTGAGTTGCAAGCGGTACGCCCCGGTATGAGTATACCAGAGCTTGCCCAGAGCACTGGATACCATTCCGGTGTGGTGCTCCAGAAGGCCCACACGCCCGCCCTCGCTTCTTATCGTTCTTTTAAGTCTTCAGCGCTTCCGCGCATGCGTGCAGTGCATACAGCACCTGTGCAATGCTCTGCTGAGCAACTAGAGTGTTGAGGCTTGCGGAAGCGGCAAGACGCATGTGCACACTGCATGTGCACACACTGCCTGGCCCATTCCAATCGTACCAAACCCTTATACCCCCCCCAATGCCCCATTTTTGGTAGAAGGCTTCAGGGAGGCCTGCCAACTTCAAAACGGGTTGCGCATGCATGCGCCGGGAGTGCAGGGTGGTCACGCATGCATGTGCATGGGGGGGCTTCAGGGGGCATTGGATTATAGGTGTCGGTGCACGCTATTGCATGTGTGCGCATGCTCTTGGCACCCCAGGGGGAAAAAGGTTCACCACCACAGACTTGGGCTAAAGCAGGGGTCTGCAAAGTTGGCTCTTTTAAGACTGGTGGACTTCAACTCCCAGAGTTCCCCAGCCAGCCAGGTCCACCAGTCTTAAAAGAGCCAACTTTGCAGACCCCTGGGCTAAAGGGACAGAAGCATTCAGAAGCAACTTGAGCGGTAAAAGGTAAAGGTTCCCCTCGCACATATGTGCTAGTCATTCCCGACTCTAGGGGGTGGTGCTCAACCCCATTTCAAAGCCAAAGAGCCAGCGCTGTCTGAGGACAATTCCATGGTCATGTGGCCGGCATGACTAAACACCGAAGGCACATGGAACGCTGTTCCCTTCCCACCAAAGGTGGTCCCTATTTTTCTACTTGCATTTTTTACGTGCTTTCGAACTGCTGGATTGACAGAAGCTGGGACAAGTAACGGGAGCTCCCTCTGTTATGTGGTACTGTGGATTCAAACCGCTGAGCCACCACATCCCTTAACTTGAGAAGAAGCCTCTCTAATTCATTGGAGTAGAACAGAGGTTCCCAAACTTGGCAACTTTAAGACTTGTGGACTTCAACTCCCAGAATTCTCCAGCCAGCATAGCTGGCTGGAGAATTTTGGGAGTTGAAGTCCACAAGTCTTAAAGTTGCCAAGTTTGGGAACCTCTGGAGTAGAAGAAGGGGGAAGAGATACAAAAGTACCATTTCACAACAATCTCTTGCTTACTTGTTTGTTTGTTTGCTTGTTTGTTTAATTTTTATGGTTGCCCACCTCAGTCAATGATTCTGGGCAACTTAGAGTTCAGAAACCTGTAGCCAATCTCAACCAAGTGAGTTTTAACCTTCCTGGGGAGCTGACCTCCTGATCTGGTTTACCTGGTGGCTTTGACAACTGGTTTCAGGGAGTGGCTCCCCTAAGTAACAGCTGTAGAGTGGGGAAACTCTTCCACAGTTTATTACACCTTTGGCACCTGTAATTTCTGCCTGTTCATAGGAACTGGCATGCTGTGGGTCCCATCAGTGAAGGAGGGACAGTTGGTGAGGCTTTCTCTGTCAGGGTATTTGCCCTTTGGAATATGGTTGACCCCAAGAGTTGTACAATCTCCCAACTTGGCCAAAGTAGGTTAAGTTATATTATGAAGAATGAGTGTGATGTGGTAGTGAAGGCAACAGGCTAGAAATCAAGAGACTGGGACTTCTAGGTGTCCCTTAGGTAGGAAACACTGTATGGCCTCCCCTCTCTCTCTCCCCAAATACCTCCCAGGGTTGTTAGGAAATTCTTTGAAGTTTAAAATTATATCACCCTGGCTCTAAATTAATTTTAATATTAATTTAATTAATTATACCTTGGTTTTGGGTGTATACAAGCTCTTCCCACCCCTTTAGTATCCAGGTTGGAATCTGGAGCTGTCAGTGGTTGTTTGACTTCAGTTCGATGACAGTGGCAAAGGCTTGGTGGATGCCCTTACACCTTGCTAGCCTTCCCCCCTCCCCTTGATAATGCCATCACTCTGCTAAACACATAATTCCCTCCATACTGTCAAACTATTTACAAAATCTGCATTACTATTAATCTTCTCATCATTCGTATCACCCATTTCCTCCCAGTTTTGACTGCAGGACTGTAGCTTTGTTGCTGGTATCCTTATGATTTATACTGATACTGATTGTTTCCTGATTGCTTATTTGTACCCCATGACCATCATTAATTGTTGTACCTTATGATTTGTGACAAATGTATCTTGTCTTTTTATATACACTGAGAGCCTATGCACCAAAGATAAATTCCTTGTGTGTACAATCACACTTGGCCAATGAAGAATTCTTTCTTTCTTTCTTTCTTTCTTTCTTTCTTTCTTTCTTTCTTTCTTTCTTTCTTTCTTTCTTTCTTTCTTTCTTTCTTTCTTTCTTTCTTTCTTTCTTTCTTTCTTTCTTTCTTTCTTTCTTTCTTTCTTTCTTTCTTTCTTTCCTTCCTTCCTTCCTTCCTTCCTTATCTATCTATCTATCTATCTATCTATCTATCTATCTATCTATCTATCTATCTATCTATCTATCTATCTATCTATCTATCTATCTATCTATCTATCTATCTATCTATCTATCTATCTCTATCAGGACCCTCCAATAACTTTCTTGAGAACATATGACCTCACCCATCCAACCACAGGGGCTCCCTCCCTCTCTCCCTCTCTCTTTTTCTGCTCTGCATCAAAAGTATTGCTTTCCAACTTCAAACGGTGCTCTCTGCCTGCTCTTTTTCAAATGCCTCCTCTCCACAGGCTGCTGCATGCTGTGGCGGGAATGTTCCCCCTGCATGCCAAGAGGATGTGAGGTCACCATTAATAAAATATGACTTCTAGCTCAGGAAAACGGGAAAATGTGACAAGGAAACTCAAGATAGCCACGCCTCCACTCTCTTTGGTATAAAAGGGGGGGGGGGACACAACATCAAAAGAGCCAAGGTGGTGCAGTGGTTAGAGTGCAGTACTGCAGGCTACTTCAGCCGATTGCTAGCTGCAGTTCAGCAGTTCGAATCTCACCAGGCTCAGGGTTGACTCAGCCTTCCCTCCTTCCGAGGTGGATAAAATAAGGACCTAGATCAGGGGGAGTCAACCTTTTTATACCTACTGCCCACGTTTGTATCTCTGTTAGTAGTAAAATGTTCTAACCGCCCACCGGTTCCACAGTCATGGTGATTTATAAAGTAGGGAAGTCAATTAAACTTTTTAAAAAAGGAAAGTGCTTCAGTATCGGACAAAACCCCTACCGCCCACCAGGAAAGCTGGAACACCCACTAGTGGGCAGTAGGGACCAGGTTGACTACCACTGGCCTAGATTGTTGGGGGTAATAGGCTGCCTCTAAACCCCTTAGAGGGGGCTGTAAAAGCACTGTGAAGCAGTAAATGTCTAAGTGCTATTGCTATCAGGCTTTTGAGATTTTGTTATTGTTGCCTTTATCAACAAGAGTAAAGCTGATTTTTCACCACTACCTGGTGGACTTGAGGTTTAAAGAAGAAGTGGCTCGGGGCCTAGTTACATGCGAGACCGTCTCCTGCCCCATACATCCCTCAGACCAATATGCTCCCACAGAGAGGGCCTTCTCAGGGTGCCGTCGGCCGGACAATGCCGACTGGCGACACCCAGGGGAAGGGCCTTCTCTGTGGCGGGCCCTGCCCCCGGAACTCCGTACCATGACTGACCTCCGCCTCTTCCGCCAGTGTTTGAAAACACTTTTGTTTCATCAAGCTGGCCTTACATGGCCTCCACTGTTGACTAGTATAGATAGTTTTAAAAGGGGGGTTTTAATTGGTTTTAGCGCAGGATTCCATATTTAATAGATTTTTAAATTTTGGTATTTTGGTACTTTTGTATTGTTGTATATTATTTTAATTTTCCTGTGCGCCGCCCTTGGTCCGTTTGGAGAAGGGTGGGATATAAATTGAATAAATAAAATAATAATAATAAGTAGAACCACCATTCCAGGAATCTGACCTCTCTTTGTTACTTGTTTCAGATATATATGTTTCCTCTGACAGCTCTTGGATACAGACGTTGGTAATGTTGTAACCCACTTACAAGTGTTTCAGTTTCTGCAAAGTTTTGTTTTGTTTGCCAAACCCAAACAAACCCAGGATAATTTGTTTCCTAAATGTTTTCTCTAGAAAAGTGGCTGTCATAGAATTGATCAGTAGCGCATTGTTTCAGGGGGAAATCTAATTTTTCGCAAGTGCCAAATAATCGTGATTTATGTCTGTATATGTGACTGTAAAAAAAATTACACAGAGGGGTTCTATGTTCATGTTGGCGATGAATGTTTCACATCAAATTCACTTGAGTCGCAAATCAGGTTGTTGGGTTCCTCCCCTACCAGAGGCTGAAACTTCTGAAAGACACAGCAGGAAAGCAAACTGCAGGTTTATGATCTTAATTAAGCTCCCTTTCTGTGACCCTGTCATCCCTTAAATCGGGGTAAAGCCTGGGCGATTGGATGGAGCTGAGCATTTATTGGCTGGATGCCCTTCCTGATGCCACATGGAGTTCGCAAGCAGATATTTTTTCCCCCCATGCGCCCTAAAGGAGAAACATCGGACACGGCCCTCGGATTGAACTCTCAGCTTTCCAAGTGGAAGGCAAGCATCTTCGCTACTAGGCCGCTGTGCCTCCCAATTTATGACTTTAATTGAGCCCGGAATTATAGTAAGCAAGTTATGCCAGTTTTAAGCAGTTCATCATGTGACTACACTCGATTTTGCAACCTTTTCTGTGGTGGTCATTAAGAGAACTCATTGTCCACGATATAGGCAGGCAGGCAGGCAGGCAGGCAGGCAGGCAGGCAGGCAGAGAGAGAGAGAGAGAGAGAGAGAGAGAGAGAGAGAGAGAGAGAGAGAGAGAGAGAGAGAGAGAGAATAGGTAGGTAGGTAGGTAGGTAGATAGATAGATAGATAGATAGATAGATAGATAGATAGATAGATAGATAGATAGATAGATAGATAAACAGGCAGGCAGGCAGGCAGACAGACAGATAGACAAGATAGATTTGTATCAGAGTGCTTCTAAGATTGTTTGGACATTCTCTTCATATTTGATAGATAGATAGATAGATAGATAGATAGATAGATAGATAGATAGATAGATAGATAGATAGATAGATAGATAGATAGATAGATAGATAGATAGATGGGTCCTTTTGGAGAAGGGCGGGATATAAATTGAATAAAATAAATAAAATAAATAGATAGATAGAGATATAGGTAGGTAGGTAGGCAGGCAGGCAGGCAGGCAGGTAGATAGATAGATAGATAGATATAGATATAGATATAGAGAGAGAGAGAGAGAGAAAGAGAGAGAGAGAAATAGGTAGGTAGGTGGGTGGGTGGGTGGGTAGATAGATAGATGATAGATTAGATAGATTAGATAGATAGATAGATAGATAGATAGATAGATAGATAGATAGATAGATAGATAGATAGATACATACATACATACATACATACATACATACATACATACATACATACATACATACATACAGCTAGACAGACAGACTATAACCCTGATGATGAACCTATGGCATGCGTGCCAAAAGTGGCACACAGAGCCATCTCTCCAGGGACATGAGCCGTCGACCGTTGCTCTTACGGGTTCCAGCGCCGGCTAGCTGATCTTCACACATGCATGAGCACCGGGTGGTTGTTTTTCCAGGCTCTGGCATGTACATGTGCATTGACCACCTGCTCTTTGCATGCCAGAAACCAAAAAACCAGGTGGCCAGTGCGCATGCACACACCCAGAACCGGAAGAGCAGCCGCCCAGCGCATGCATACGCACTAAGCAACTGCTCTTCCAGTTTCCGGCAGGCGTGCTCTCGTTTCGGCATTTGGTGCTGAAAAGGTTCACCAACACTGAACTATAACAATCCATAGGTTGTTGGCAGAGGTAATCGGCAAGGTGTGAAGTTTTTGTGACGCTCAATATATTATGCTTCCATGAAGGGGGAAACTTCATCCCAGAGATGCTCCTTTTTATGGCAGCCTTGTGTCTCTTGTAGCACGTAATCCCAATCTAAATGACATGTTTCACTTAATAATAAGGACCTGACTGCTTACTTGTGTCAGCAAAACTAATTATTATTCAATCTTGGAAATTCCTTGAACATTTAATGAATTGATTTGTGGATTTAAATACCTATTAGGAAATTTGCTTTATTAGGGAAGCAAAATACTTATAAACTTGGAATCAGAATCAATCTTCATTATGGTCACAGACCAGCACAAAAGTTAAACATTAAAATAATTGCAATCTCTAAAAATTATTGGAAAATAATTAAGCAAAGAAGTAAAATGAATAAGGATCTTTAATTCTCCAGGGGTTATTCCCCCATATTATCATTGCTACTGCACGAGTGGTGGCTGGATTTGAATTCTAAAGGAGATGATTCATGTAGAAATTATCTGATCTCCCTGTTATTAGTTTCGAAGTGGTGTGCGACCCATCGCGACCCCATGGACAATGTTCCTCCAGGCCTTCCTGTTCTCTACCATCCTCTGGAGTCCATTGAAGCTGACTGCTTTGGTGACTCCATCCCCCCGCCTCATTCTCTGCTCTCCAGGGAGTCCTTCCTTCTCATTACGTGGCCAAAGTATTTGAGTTTCCTCTTCAGGATCTGGCCTTCTACTGCAGTCAGGGTTTCCCTAGGACTCTCTAATAGATGGAGAATATACGTTGATCTGATGTCCCTCTAGAACTTGCAGCGCAATAGGACATGTGAGATACATTCAACTTCCCCTTGCCTCATGTACACAATCGCTCAGCTATTTGGGGTTTTATCATATTCTCTTCAGATCGAATAAATCTTTTTGCCTTACAAACTTAAAATAACGAACTTCCTGAGGGAAGAATCATATTATCAAATTTGGGCAGATTATATTATTTTAATCTCAAAAGGTATAATTTGCCAGCTCTTCATGATATATGAAGAGCTGGCAAATTATACCGCACCAAATTATACTCCGCACCATCTCCGACCTCCGCCTCTTCCGCAAGTGTCTGAAGACACACCTATTTCATCTAGCCGGCCTAGCGTAACCTCCATACTGACTATCAGATAGTTTTTAAACTTGGGATTTTAATTCGGTTTTTAGCGCAGGGTTTATTTATTAGAATAAGTATTTTAAATTTCATATATTTTATATATTTTGTATGTATTTTAACATCCCTGTGCGCCGCCCTGGGTCCTAACAAGGAGAAGGGCGGGGTATGAATTTAATAAATAAATAAATAAATAAATATGGAAAACAGCAACTACTTTGGGACCTTTTGTTAATGTTCCCTTTGATATTTTTTAAAATAACCTTTTGCTCTTGTCTCTCTTAGCCTTGTAATATTCTTTGTTTGGTTAGTTTCTTCTTTGCATAAATCACTGCCTAATTGAAAAAATAATCCAAGTGACTACTTAATTCTATAAGACAGTTTCATGGTGCAGTATAATTTCTGGTCTTAAGCGTTCGATTAAAAACTGTAAATGTTTTTTTTTTTTTTTGCAACAGTGCTGGTCATGTATCAAGTGTGTCACAAGGGTTTATTTTTAAACCGATTAACAGAGTTGGAAGGGACCTTGCAGGTCATCCAGTCCAACCCCCTGCCCAAGCAGGAGATCCTACATCTGCCTCCACCTAGGATCGAACTCACAACCTCCTGCTTGTGGGGCAAGAGCTCCACCTCTAGGCGGCCACAGCAGCAGATGCCATGAGTGCATGCAGAGAAAGCTGCTATGCGTACCACTTTCGTGTCACCAGTTGCTCTCTTTGGACCTTGTTTTTACTCAAACCCCATGCTCTCGAAGCTCAACGTTCTTCCTTTTGCAGTTACCTTAATCTGGCATAGCTTGAAAAACCTCTCATAAAGTTTTTGCACAAGACAACCGGTTGTTTTACAAGCAAGCACCAAGAAATAGAAATTAAACTGTGGCCAGTTTAATCTCTCAGATTTTCAAACCTCTTGTTGTGGTCTGTTGGTGGCCTGCGGATCTGGCAGTAGAGTTGGACAGGGAGGAGGTTGGGGAAGAACATGGGCCAGTTCTGGAGTCTGGGGGAGACTTGGATGAGGGCTGTGTGTTGGAGGCAGAGTGGGGGCCAGGGCCATCTGGGAGTCATGTGCTGCCTCGAGTTTGACAGGCAGAGGAACAGGGGAAGCCTATTCCCAGTGCGCACATGTGCAGAGCTTCAAAAAGGCAAGAACAGTTAAAACAAAAGGGGCGACTTGGGAGTAAGGCTTGGAGATGATTGGCCCCTCCCATAGGACATTAAAAGAGGAACAAACGGAAGTGAGCTTTTGCAGGAAGCAACTTTGTTCATTCTGGTCGGTTTAAACTCTGAAGCTCCATTTTGACTCTGTGCTCCATTTGGCCTTGCAAAACTAATTGGCCATTAGGTCTTTGGCAGCGTTTCAAGGGAGATAAAGGTGGGTGCTTATCAGCCTTATCCCAAAAGACTGTGGAAGACTTCTGTCGGACTCTTCACAAACTATTTGTGACACATTACGGGCTGTGAATGAACAGCCGTTTAAATAAAAAGAGGGTTTTTGGGACTAACACCTCTTGGGTCAATCAGACAGGAAGCACAACTCGATGGACTAAATCTCCTTTGCTGGAAGGCTACATGAACAGAGTCTTGCAAATTACCCACCCTCCACTTTCTTGGTCCGTTGGGTTGGCTCCTTCCTTCGTTTCTTTCTCCAACCACTATGTCACTGGGGGCTCCTGCCTCTCTTCTCTTGATTGTTTCTTCGCCAGCATCTCTTCTCCCCTCTTTTCAAGGTCACCCATGCATTCCATTGCACCCGTAAGCTTGAAACTTCTCTTACCGTGCCTGTGGTCAATTAAATGTTGTTTCTTGCGAATTCTTGTCAGATATCTTTGTCTGCAAGTGTACCTGGAGACTTCTATCCCAGGCAGAATGTCCTGGGCGTTATTATTATTTTTGGATGTTTTTGCAAACAGGATAGCTCCTGGAAGGAGGGCTCCTAGGGAGCATCTGTTCTTGGCTTGGCCTACCTTGCAGAATTGACAGCATCCTTCCCTTAGTTCCTAATTGGCTTTGAAGGCTATGAAGTATTAGATTGGAGGGCTATTGCCTCCTTTAGTTGCACCGAAACCAGTGGTGGGTTTCTGCAGGCTCGCACCTACTCGCGAGAACCGGTTGGTGAAATTTAGAGAACCGGTGAGAGGGGGTTCCACCGGCGTACCTGGAAGTAAATCTGGCCCGCTGCTGCCAGTGACCCAACGGGAAGGAAAGGAAAGGAAAGGAAGGAAGAAAGGAAAGAAAGAAAGAAAGAAAGAAAGAAAGAAAGAAAGAAAGAAAGAATTTATCATCACAATTGAGTCCAAAATTTTGGTTGCTAAGCAAGAGCGTTGTTAAATGAGTTTCACCACATTTTAAAAGGTGGCCACTCCCACCCTGTCACATGACTGCCAAGCCACGCCCACAAAATAGGCCACACCTGCAGAGTAGGTTCTAAAAAATTTGAAACCCACCACTGACCGAAACTCTGTGTTTGTTGGACTAGAAAACTCTGCACCGAATACATCAGAGGTGGGATTCAGCAGGTTCTGACCAGTTCTGGAAAACCAGTAGCGGAAATTTTGAGTAGTTCGGAGAACCAGCAAATACCACCTCTGGCTGGCCCCACCCCCATCTCTTCTCTGCCTCCCACGTTCCAGCTGATCAGGAGGGAATGGAGTATTATAGTATCCTTCCTCTGCCACCTCCACCAAGCCACACCCATGAAGCCATGCCATGCCCACAAAGTCACTCCAACAGAACCGGTAATAAAACTTTTTTTGAATCGCACCACTGGAATACATGTGCTACATTGCGCTTTTCAGAAGCTGGCAAGGACCACTTGATCTCTACCAATCTCAATTTAGAACATTTCTGGTAAAATGTGTGATTCTAATCTTGCTTGGCAGATGTGGCATCATTTATTGACTGGGCTAGGTTCCTGGGCCCTTTTCACTACCAATGACTACAGATCATTACAGATAGATTACTGTAATGTGCTGGACATGGGGCTATTTTAGACTATACAGAAACGAATCGGTTTCACAGAATGCAGCTGCACATATGAGAGCCACTTTAAATCATGTTGTATCTAGTTTGCAAGTTTGGGCTCTAGATATCTTCAGGGACACCTTTAGTAGGAGTTTTCAACCAGTTGGGGAAATGACCTCTCCCCAGTTTGCAAGAGATTACACTGGAGGCTTCAACTGTTGTGTTTCTCAGTTATGCCCCCTCCTCCCCATTGCAATAGCCTCAGGTGAATTCCTGGAATAAGCAGGAACGAGCAAACATTAAATTTGGCCTTGCTATTTCCCTGAAAAGGAGATTTCAAAACCATTTAACTCAATGCCCATATCAGTGTTTCTTGTTTGATTGACCTGGACGCCTCATGCTCTCCGTTCTCTTTAGATTCCTCGCAGGTGAAGTTGACAGTTTCTTTTAAAATCTCAGTTCCAAAAATGTATTCATGCCAAAGAAATCATATAGATGCGTGCTGTACAAAATAACTCTTTGTTGCATATAAAATAGCTGTCTCCAATTCTAATGTGTTCCAAATGTGCTGACACTTCATATCCCAGAAAGCTTTGCCACTGGGGAATTCTGGGCTTTTGACTTTCAACCCACACAAAAAAAATACTAGATTCGTTTCAGGAGGCTGATATATAGGTCTGTTTGGCTCACTTGTCTTCATACCTTCCGTAATTGCTTCATTAGCACATAATTTTATTTATTTTATTAAATTTATACCCCGCCCTTCTCCTTGTTAGGACCCAGGGCGGCTAAATAACATTGCTAAATGTTTTCAGGAATGGTTTCCAAATTGATAAAGAGTTCTCGCAACCATTATGTAAGAAACCAGCTGCAGACTTCCCCATTATCAACAAAGAAGTCTCATTGAATCAAATAAATTTTCTAGAAAAAGAATCAGAATTCAACCTACACGTGGACAAGTTCCTTCTGAATGGGAGTTCCCATTAGTTCCCATTATTCTCTATTCTAGAGAATCCCATTACTGGGATTCTTATAGAATAGAATAATAGAGTTGGAAGGGACCTTGGAGGTCTTCTAGTCCAACCCCCTTCTTAGGCAGGAAACCCTACACCACTTTAGACAAATGGTTGTCCAATCTCTTCTTTAAAACTTTCAATGTTAGAACATTCACAACTTCTGGAGGCAAGTTGTTCCACGGATTGATTGTCCTAACTGTCAGGAAATTTCTCCTTAATTCTAAGTTGTTTCTCTTCTTTGGTTAGTTTCCACCCATTGCTTCTTGTCTTGCCCTCAGGTGCTTTGGAGAATAGCTTGACTCCCTCTTCTTTGTGGCAGCCCCTGAGATACTGGAAGACTGCTATCATGTCTCCCCTGGTCCTTCTTTTCATTAAATTAGACATACTCAGTTCCTGCAACCGTTCTTCATACGTTTTAGCCTCCAGTCCCCTAATCATCTTTGTTGCTCTTCTCTGCACTCTTCCTAGAGTCTCCACATCTTTTTTTATAAAGCCATTCATCTCAGTTAATCTCGCTAAAGAGAAATCTGTGTGCACCTTGCTTGGGAAAGAATCCCATTTGATTTTAGGCAGTTGCTAAAGAGACTGACGAGCTTCTACCTGTCCCAGGTCACCGAGGAATATATGAGCCATGCATTCTCATTTACAATATTTCAGAAACCGTGTTGGGAGAAGTTGTCTGTTCCTTCGGCTGCAACAGGAAGGAAAGAACCGAGCCGACGCGAGGAGGAGGCTGCATAATTATTGCTCGTGGATGTCCCTTGAAGTGTTTCGAGACGTCTCCTACCAAGCCTGATTCGTATCGACATCTAATTGTCTGAAGAAGAACAAATGGAGAACATTTGATAAGCAGGGGTCACTTTTGAATGAGATATGCAGTATTCAGTTTGGAAATGTTTTCACTCTGGGAAGGAGAAGACGGAAGGAACAGGATAGGGATATTAAAATTGTAAACATGACAAAAGTACTGGGAGAGACGGGCCTTTGATGAAAGGCGGGGTGAACTAATACATTGTGTACTTAAATGGTGGACTTTGCTGCCCCAGGAGGGAATAACGATGAGGCAATGACCTGCACAATTCTAATGGAAGATTAAACGAAGGGAAATGTATCCATTTCTCTCTCTTTTTCCAATATTTTTTTTATTTTGTATTGCACATTTTAAATTATTTTTGCAAACAATTGGGAGAAGTTGACTGTTCTTTCGACTGCAACAGGAAGGAAGGAACCCAACTGAGGCTATTTGTTGTCCGTATTTTACTCACTCGCCTCAATTTACATTCTCTCTTATACATAATTTGTTTGACGTCACATTACCATTCCAATTTCAGCCCCACTATTTTCTTCCCGTCTTTCCATCTTAAATTTAAATTTTTCTTAACACGCAGACAATATCATTTTTTGCCCTTTCAGAAAAACATACCAAATTTATCATTTCCTTTTCCATTTGTTATTCTAATTTCGATAGGTGGCATATATCGTCAAATTCAATGTTAATATAACAAGCCTTTGACTTAATTGGTTATCCACAATTAACAATGTTATTTTATTTAAATAAACATACGAGGAACGGTTTGAACATATGAAGAATGGTTGCAGGAACTGGGTATGTCTAGTTTAATGAAAAGAAGGAGAGACGTGATAGCAGAGTTCCAATATCTCAGGGGTAGCCACAAAGAAGAGGGAGTCAAACTATTCTCCAAGGCACCTGAGGGCAGGACAAGAAGCAATGGGTGGAAACTAATCAAGGAGAGAAGCAACCTAGAACTAAGGAGAATTTTCCTGACAGTTACAACAATTAACCAGTGGAACAGCTTGCCTCCAGAAGTTGTGAATGCCCCAACACTGGAAGTCTTTAAGAAGATGTTGGATAGCCATTTGTCTGAAATGGTATAAGGTTCCTGCCTAGGCAGGGGGTAGACTAGACCTCCAAGGTCCCTTCCAACTCTGCTATTATATTGTATTGTATTTAACTATATATCGTTAGCAGTATTCACATATTTCATTTTCTACTAATACATCTCTTCTTTCCCTTCCTCTTTTCCTAGCCATTCTTAACTCATTTCTTGCTCTCTTTGATGTTTCATTTTTCTTCAGTTTTCTGTTTCTCCTTCTATCCCCTACTCTTGAATTCCTTTTTTTTCTCCCTCCCCTTTTATATGTATTATATCTTTTCTTCTGGATTTTCCCTATCATTCATTTATGAATTACCCTTCCTAGGATTTCTCTTTTTTTCTTCCCACTGTTTCTCTCTTTCTACCCAAAAAAAGGAAAGGTCTCCATTTCTGTTAGATGTGCCAGCTGCCTTTACTTGCAGCACTGAAAGATTTGTGGCAGTTTTCCTTGTCTTAAAAGTTCCTTCAACTTGTAAGATGTGCGGCGAGAAATTCAGGGAACTGAAGCCTGAACACTTGGAAGACTTGACACAGCATTTGGTGTGACAGGAGCAGATAGATCTGACATATTTTTTAATCAGCTCCAGATATGGATTGTGGGTGGTACTGCGTTAACGGCATCTAAAACAGTGTGTCTCAACATTAGTAGCTTTCAAACAGGCAAACTTCAATTCCCAGAATTCCCTGGAAGGCTGGGGGATTCTGGGAGTTGGAAGTCCACCCATCTGAAAGTTGCTAAGGTTGAGAAACACTGCTCTACAGGGCACCTAATTTTAATTGGTGACTTTATTTGGAAGCATGGTGTGTGAAGCAGCCTTAAGCCTTAAACCCACTCTGGGCAGGATCCTTTCAAGCATCTTGTACCGATGTTTAATTCTTCTGTGTGTAACTAAGTGCCTCTATTTGAATTAAATGGGAGGCAGTAAAAGAATGTGTTTGCATATGATTGATATGAGCAGCCAAACCCATCCCTTTAGTAGCCCCACTCTGGTTTATTCCTGCTCAGCTTTATTGCTCAGTGGCTAAGACACTGAGCTTGTCGATCAGAAAAATCGGCAGTTCAAATCCCTAGTACAGGTCTTCTGCATGAGCAGGGTTTTGGACTAGATGACCTCCAAGATCCATTCTAACTCTGTTACTCTTACATTATGTTGCTTTGTTAGGCCAGAAAGTTGCCGTATTTTTGGAGTATAAGATGCACCAAGGTTTTGAAGAGGCAATTTAAAAAAAAAGGTTTTGCAGTCTACAAACCTTCCCAAAACAGCCCATTTTTCACACAAATGGACCCATTGGTTTTTTCAAAAAAAGGGCATGAGTAGCCTTTAGGAGGCTTGTAGAGTGCTCCTGGCGGCTGGTGGAGGGACAAAATTGAGCAAAAAAATCCCATTTTTTGCTCATTTCTGCCCTCCCCAGCCCCCAGGAGCACTCTGAAAGCCTCCTAAAGGCTATGCATGGCCATTTTTGCAAAGGGGACGGGGTTTTGGGAGGCAAAAAATGCTGCATTCAGTGTATAAGACGCACCCAGATTTTCAGCCTCTTTTTTGAGGGAAAAAGGTGCGTCTTATAGTCCGAAAAATACGGTAACTCCGCTCACCTCAAACCTTTCCTCTCCCCCTCTCCCCCTCCCTTCCTTCTGGTTTCTGTTTCTTGGTTGTGTGAAGCTTTGATGAACATTGCAACTATATTTAGATGAGTGGGTTATGCATGATTGGATCCACCTGTAGCAAACTGTGGAGCAAAGCACACCCACATTATTGAGTTTCCGCTAATGCAGAAGAATTAGCAACAGATTGGCCAGACAACTGAAATGTACTGCAAATGTTTGCGGGTGATTAATTGGAAATAGGGAATAGTAGGAGAGTAGAGGTGCATTGGCACCAACGATTCTTTTCTGGTTTCATGCAAGTCGGTTTTGTGATGAAATAAGACAGTTTTGAAATCTCTTTTACAGAAACAGGTTGATTGTTACTTACTCTCTGCAGTCTATGGAATGTGCAACTGGGAAAGCAAAATTCTGTGCAGAAGGTAACCCGTATTTCAGAGGCTCTGAAGCTTGGTGTAAAAATAATGTAGTCTGCTTCAGTTTGCAATGTTACAATTGTGTACTGTGTAATGTAAGGAATTTTATAATTGGGAGTACTGTAAGCAAATTAAATTAAGGTTATTAGTAGAAGAGAGCGCCAGTGTGGAGTAGTGGTTAAGGTGCTGTCCTAGAAACCAGAGATTTGTGTGTTCTAGGTCCACTTTAGGCATGAAAACTGGCTGGCTGACTTTGGGCCACTATCCTCTCTCTCTGCCCAACCCATCTCACGGAATCCTTGTGAGGAAAATAGAAGGAAGAAGGAGTATTATATACATCCATCCATCAGTGTTTATGTCAAGAGCATCTGGTATGCCCAAATATGAGAGGGAGGGAGCTTACTGCTACCAATTTTGCCTTTCAGCTCCAACCTAGGAGCCTTCCAGGCAGGAAACCATTTTGTGTGCATTTGTGCTGATAGATAAATAAATAAAGGGAGACTAGGATAGATCTATTTCAAGCTATTTCGTTCTTATCAGATAGCCATACCAGTAAGGGTATGAGAGCTAAATAGCTTGAAATAGATCTATCATAGTCTCCCTTTATTTATTTATCTATCAGCACAAATGCACACATACATACATACATACATTGTGTTGCATTTGTACTAATAGATAAATAAATAAAGGGAGACTAGTATGGATCTATTTCAAGCTATTTAGTTCTCATCAGATAGCCATACCAGTAAGGGTATGAGAGCTAAATAGCTCGAAAATAGATCTATCCTAGCCTCCCTTTATTTATTTATCTATCAGCACAAATGCACACATACATACATACATACATACATACATTGTGTTGCATTTGTAGTGATAGATAAATAAATAAAGGGAGACTAGTATGGATCTATTTCGAGCTATTTAGCTCTCATCAGATAGCCATACCCTTATGGGTAGCAGTATGCTCCCTCCCTCCCATATTTGGGCATACCAGGTGCTCTGACATAAACACTAACTTATTTCCCTGGCTCAGCTGATAAGGGAGTAGAGCTCAGGCTTAATGGTTAAGGCAACTGCCTGACATGTAAATAGTCTGAGTTCGAATCCCAGTAAGGGTAGGGCTAGCTGATGAGAGCTAAATAGCTCGAAATAGATCTATCCTAGTCTCCCTTTATTTATTTATCTATCAGCACAAATGCAACACAAAATGGTTTCCTGCCTGGAAGGCTCCTAGGTTGGAGCTGAAAGGCAAAATGGGTAGTATATGTATGTATGTATGTATGTATGTATGTATGTATGTATGTATGTATGTATGTATGTATGTATGTATGTATGTATGTATGTATGTATGTTAGGATTTTAAGGGCTGATTAAAATCCTAACACATATCTAAAAATTTCAACAGTAATCTCATGGCTCTCTGCCAAAGATGGTCTCTGGGATGAGCCGAATAGGAAGAGAAGGATGACAGTTTGTCTCCTCCCTTAAAGGGGCCTCAACAGGAGTTATAAAACATTGTCTCAGATAGATAGATAGATAGATAGATAGATAGATAGATAGATAGATAGATAGATAGATAGATAGATAGATAGATAGATAGATAGATAGATATGGCTAGCTGATGAGAGCTAAAAAGCTCAAAATAGATCTATACTAGTCTCTCTGATTTATTTATTGATCAGCTCATAAAACTAACACACACACACATATATATTCACCACCTTGAGTTACTTATGACGTAATAAAGGCGGGATTAAAAAAATCTAATGAATAAATGTTAAACTTTCAGTTTATCAGAAACGGCTGATGGAAAAGTGGATGGAAATTAAAGATTGCTTCATCTGGCTCAGAAATCCTTGGTATTTTGGTGCCTGTACAGTTTATGGGGACTTTCATGTTTCAAAGATCAGGAAGAAACCATAACCAAATAAAGTCACTCCTTGTTTGGTTACAGGAGCGTTTCGTAATTGATTGGATTGCGAAACGGGACACGAGTTCCATTGCATGATCCATCTTTCAAAACAAGCCATACAACTTCTGTTTGTTTTGTTAGAACAAATAGCCTGTTTTTCTTCTCTGCTCCTAGTGTACTTATCCTTTGTCCTTTTTAAATCTGCCCTTACAAAACTTAGGCCCTGTCTGTCTGTCTCTCTCTCTCTCTCTCTCTCTCTCTATCACTCACACACACACACACACACACTCACACACACAAGGGTGGGGATATCAGCAGACCTAGAGAAATATTTATCAGTGACTGAAAGTATTTGTATTCTTTCTAACCCGGGTCCCTGTGGGGAGAGGGAGCGGTTAATAAATGCAAAGTTATTATTATTATTATAAAGAGAAAGTTGGAAAGTTGTAATGTTATTTGGCACTTTGTCCACTTTCCAATGGGATCACTCTCTGAAAATGAAATAGAATGGGACCAAATCTGGTGTGTCAAAAGAAGGGGGCAGAAGACAGTTAGAGTGTAAAAATGGGCTGGGTCAGGCCAGGGGTTATGGAGGAAAAACCCCTGAACATTTCCTTGGTGGCATTGCCTAAGGCAATTTACCTGAAACATAGGTTCTGGTGTATTGTGATATTGAGAATCCAAGACAATGTCCTATCTCCATGTCTGTTGATAGTTTGTATATTTGGATGAATGTTGACACAGGTAGCCCTTGACTTATGATCCTAATGGATAGGGTCATTAAGAATCGATTTTAATTGAAGGACTACTTGGAGATTTCCCCATGGACTTCACAGTGAAAACTAACATGGTATGTGATTGCAGTGGTATTTCCAAATTAAGAAACATATGTTTAGACCAGTAGTAGTCAACCTGGTCCCTACCGCCCACTAGTGGGCATTCCAGCTTTCATGGTGGGAGGTAGGGGTTTTGTCCGATACTGAAGCACTTTCCTTTTTTAAGTTTAATTGACTTCCCTACTTTATCAATCACCATTCCTGTGGAACCGGTGGGCGGTTAGAAAATTTGACTACTAGCAGAGACACAAAAGTGGTATAAAAAGGTTGACTACCCCTGGTTTAGGCCAAAGAGGTGGTATTCAGCCGGTTCGGACTGGTTCACTCGAAGCAGTATCGGAAATAATAATAATAATAATAATAATAATAATAATAATAACAACAACAACAACAACTACTACTACTACTACTACTACTACTACTACTACTACTATTATTATTATTATTATTATTATTATTATTATTATTATTTAGATTTATAAAACTGCGCCTCTCTCCCCGAAGGGACTCGGGGCGGTGTACAGGAAGTAAATATATATATATATATATATGTTTTCTGAGGTTTTCGCGGGTGTTTGTATGTAGGTCTTTGGTTGTTCGGGTTTTCTCCCGCGTAGAATTGGAATACTTCCAATTCTACGCGGGAGAAAACCCGAACAACCAAAGACCTACATATATATATATAAAACATTGCAATAAATAAATGCTAAAAACCAATTAAATACACTTTTCCCTGTGCTAAAATCCCTTAAAACTTTGCCCATTAAAATCCAATATAAAACAATTTAGCGTTCAGTCTTCAACTTAGTTGTGTGAAGTAGGCCAGGCTCCGCCCTCCACTCTATGTCATCCTATTTAGGCACGTTTTTGAGGTTGACTGTACGCATGGAAGGCCAGGCACACGCATGGAAGCGGGCGGGTGCATGCATGTTGAACCGGTGGTAACAAAATGTGAAACCCACTGCCGTTTCTCCACCCTTGGCCACTTTAAGATGTGTGACTTTAATTCCCAGAATTCCTTAGCCAGTCACACATCTTTAAAAGTGGTCAAGGTGGAGAGAAACTGGTTCAAACCTTAACTTCGCTGAATCATGTATTCAAGGCTTCCACTTCTCAGTCTCAACCTAGTTCTCACTAGTTGTGTGAGGAGAAGAAAAAACCTGGTTTTAGAGAAAGGACTGGAATGTATCTTTATCACCACACAGGCACTTCCAGTTTCCGTGCAGAATGGCTAAAACTAAATGACTAAAAGTACAGGATCAAATTGCTCTATCGCGAAAAAGAATGTCCATTTGGCAACCAGCTCCCATCGCCCCCAGACTATTTTGGGGGTTAAAAATTCCATCCCTGTCTCTGTTTGCAGCAAAGAGAAGCTGAGGACACTTATTTTAGCCCACAGAATAAGTGCTTGTGCGAAAGGAAAGGTGAAAAGGGCTCTTTCAACTGTTTTCTTTTTATAAACACACACACACACACACAAACACCCCCCCCCCCAAACAAACTGAAGAAGAAATGGGAAATTCCAAACGTGGAATTAAAACCCTGCCATTAGCATCACATTTAATTTGACTCTTAATTATACCATGTATGTACCATTGCTCTTAAAAAAAAACAACTGGCTTTTTTTCTGAGTGGAATAATTATGCCCTATAAAGTTAATTAAGTTCCTTCTCGATATCAGTTGCAACAGAGTATGATATACATGTGTCTTGTCACTGCCTTCAGGGAAACGCTCAGCTTGTTGTAGGAGAAATAATTGAGATTTCTGTCTGCTATCCATTACATTCCAATCAGTTTTTTGTTTTGTTTTTTAGGAAAAAAAATCAGATATAATAAGAAATGAAATGACGGGTGTCATATATTTTTTTTTTAATCCGCTTCAGTTCAGATCAGGAGATGTGGTCAGGGCTGGCTGATCAGTTCACCCTTGTGTCAATAATTGTGAAGCCACTTTCTTTGCTTAACCTTTGGGTTAAGGTTAAGCTTTCCGCATGGAGGATATTTTCTGAGAAGACTTCCAAGGTCCCTTCCAACTCTGTCACTCTGTTATTTTGAATCTGGAAGCAGATCAGTTCGGGGTACGGTTGGCATACTGAATTGATGAACAAAACCAGCCCCAAGTGCTTCGAAGGAAACTAAAAGCCAACCCACTTTCCCCCACCCACCCCCAGAAATATGTCTACTGAACAAGCAAGGTGTTGTGCTCTGCTGGCAGCAGATTCAGACAGTGAGGAGGTTGGGGAGGAACATGGGCCAGTCCTGGAATCTGGAGAAGATTCAGATGAGGACTCTGCGTCGGAGTTAGAGAGGGGGCCAGGGCCATCTGGGAATTATGTGCTGCCTCTGGAGTCTGGCATCAGCAAGGCAGAAGAACAGTGTCAGCCTGTTCCCAGTGTGCAGAGCTTCCAGAAAGCAAGAACAATTAAGACAAAAAGGATGACTCAGGGGCAAGGCTTGGAGATGATTGGCCCCTCCCATAAGACATAAAAGAGGAGCAAGCGAAGGTGAGCTTTTGCAGAAAGCAATTTTGTTCATTCTGGTCGGTTCAATCTCTGAGAAGCTCCGTTTGACTCTGTGCTCCGTTTGGCCTTTGCAGAACTAATTGGCAGTTAGGTCTTTGGCAGCGTTTCAAGGAAGATAAAAGTGGGCGCTTATCAGCATTACCCTGAAAGACTGTGGCAGACATCTGTCGGACTCTTTACAGACTGTTTGTGACTCATTATGGGCTGTGAATGAACATTATTCACAGCCGTTTACATAAAAAGAAGGTTTGTGCTTTCTCAGGGAGCCTAGGTCAGAACACAAGAGTGGGAAAATGAGTTTGCTATGGACTTTGAAGGGTTTGCTCTTCTTTGAACTCCCAAGAAATAGCAGCAGGGTTGAAATCTGGGTCACTAGTAACCTGTCAGTTGGAGATAACAGCTTTTCATTGAAGTCCCTTGGTTGCACTGGAAGACTGAAATTCTGGTACACAGGCAGCCCTCAACTTGAGATCACAATTGAATCTAGGATTTGCTGTGGCTGAGCAAGACCATTTGTTAAGTAGGCTTTGCCCCATTCTCCATAGTGAGGGGAGGAGTATCCAGGATGGGTTGACTTCTTCCTCTCATCCTGTTTACTCCTCCCCTCCCCTATGAGAAGAGGCGTGCCACACCCATAATGCTATGTGCACGAACCCCTGCTTTTGGCACGCTTTTTTCGCCCTCCCCTGGCTCCAGAGGCTTCTAGGACCCTGGGGAAGGTGAAAACATCCTCCCCCCCACCTCCAGAGGCTTCAGGAGCTTCCCTGAAGCCTCCAGAGGGTGAAAAACGGCCTCAAAAGAAGGCCTAAATCAGCTGGCCAGCGCACACATATGCACTGGAGCTGGCACGGCAACGCCTCGCGTGCCCTAAGAAATGGTTCTGCATGCCACCTGTGGCACCCTTGCCATAGGTTTGCCATCACGGCCCTATACCATTTCAGACAAATGGCTATCCAACATCTTCTTAAAGACTTCCAGTATTGGGGCTTTCACAACTTCTGGAGGCAAGCTGTTCCACTGATTAATTGTTCTAACTGTCAGGAAATTTCTCCTCAGTTCTAAGTTGCTTCTCTCTTTGATTAGTTTCCACCCATTGCTTCTTGTTCTACCCTCAGGTGCTTTGGAGAATAGCTTGACTCCCTCTTCTTTGTGGCAACCCCTGAGATATTGGAAGACTGCTATCATGTCTCCCCTAGTCCTTCTTTTAATCAAACTAGACATACCCAGTTCCTGCAACCGTTCCTCATATGTTTTAGTCTCCAGTCCTTCTTCATATGTTTTAGTCTCCAGTCCCCTAATCCTCTTTGTTGCTCTTCTCTGCACTCTTTCTAGAGTCTCCACATCTTTTTTTACATCGTGGTGATTTGATTGTCAGAAGGTCGTAAAAGGAGATCACATGACCCGGCATGGTGCAACTGTCATAAATTGCCAAGTATCTGCATTTTGATCACACGAACAGGGGGATAACAGCCGTTAAGCATGAAAAATGGTCACAAGTGCCCTTTTTTTTTTTAGTACCGTGGTAAATTTGGTCATTAAGCAAATGGCTGTAAGTCGAGAAGTATCTGTAGTTTCAGAATTGGATGCCTTGCCTTTTGTTTTTCTCCACCGCTGCTGCTGCTGATGGTTGAGCTCACTATATCATGCAAGGAGAATGAATTACTTGATTGATTTCTTCGTTGGCCTCTGAGCTACCATTTTGATGCTTGGCTGAGAATTTCATCTTATTTTCCTTCTAAGCATTAAGAAATCAAGGCAGGTAGGAGCCATGTAAAGAGATTGCAAGTTTTGATTATAAAGTGTGCTGGTAAATATTGTGTGTGTGAGGGAGGGGGGTGAGAGACAGGAGGGGGAGGGAGAGAGACAAAGAGAGAGACAGAGAAACACAGAGAGAGACAGAGAGAGAGACAGACACACACACATACAGAGACAGAGACACACAGAGGGAGAGACCGACACAGAGAGAGAGAGACACACACACACACAGGGACAGAGAGAGAGAAACACACACACACACAAATAGATAGAGAACGAGACAGAGAGAGAAAGACAGGGACACGGACACACAGAGAGAGAGAGAGAGAAAGAGAGAAAAGATAGGCTAACCTTGACTGGCTTAAAAATTAGAACTTGAATGGAAGACCACCATGGAATATCAAATTTCCATACTGTTGCCAAGAAAACTATACGATGTGTCTGTGAAGTCAGCAGGTGCTTGAATGAGCCTTTCCTTCCGAAGAGACATTAAGACAACCCAGGATCCATTGGGTCAGTATTTCAGAAATGCTTCCTTACCCAAACAGAAACAGACTGACCACCAGTAGGCAAAAAAGTAGTAGAAGTGGGAGCGACTTCCGACTTCCTGCCGGCTTCCCCATTGACTTTCCTTGTGGGAAGCTGGCAGGGAGCCTTCAAAATGACGATCACACCTTGAGGCGGCTACCAACTTTGCCAAATGTCAGTCCCACAGCAGTCATGGCTCCCAGATTTTGGGTATATTCTATAAGTTAACCCATTTGAAATGCGTGGGTTCAAAACGTCTTGTCCTGTGAAAGCACCATTTTGCCCAATTGAAGGCCGCAAACCATCAAAACAGACATTTTAGTAATATATATGGATACCAGCCTTGTTTTAGCCAGTTGTTATTGTTACAGTGGTACCTCGGTTCACGAACGCTTCTGTTCACGAACAACTCGGTTCATGAACAGAAAAGTTCATCAAAATATGCTCCGGTTCACGAACTCCGTTTCGGTTCACGAACAGAAAAGTTCATAAAAATATGCTCGGGTTAACGAACTCTGCTTCGGTTCACGAACTCCGCTTCAGTTCACGAACAGAAAATTCATAAAAATATGCTCGGGTTCACGAACTCCGCTTCAGTTCACGAACTCCGCTTCGGTTCACGACCAATTTGGTTCGCGGCCAGAGTCAGTTCAAGAATTAAAACTTTTTTAAGCCTTTCTTAAAAAACATTCCTCGGTCCTGGGAGAAGATCCAGGGGGGGCAGGGGGAGCCATGGCCCCGCCCGCTGGGGGCCCGGGGGAGAAGGGGGAAGATACAATTGCCAAGAGACTTAGATCTAAAAAATAACTTTGCCCTGGTTTTTTTTTTTGAATATTATTGTATGATATTTGTAATCTGGATTTTTGCAATTGACTGACAGTATATAACTGAAAAATTTAGGAATATGTACTTGCTCCCAGCTTGTAGTGTTATGTGAAATGTTTCTTTTCTTTCTTTTTAATAATGCAATTTGAGGTTCCGGAGGAGCCGACGACTTTGACGTGACCACTCTCAAAATTTCTATGTAACCCTTACCCTACCCCACAAAAAATGTAAACTCAATAAAACTTTTTCAATATAAAAAAAAAAAAAAGAATTAAAACCAAAAGAAAGATCAGAACGGATTAACCGGATTTACATTAAACCCTATGGGAAACTGTGCCTCGGTTCACAACCAATTCGGTTCGCGACCAGAGTCAGTTCACGAATTAAGTTCGTGAACCGAGGTACCACTGTAGTTGCGAAGTAGTGTCCAACCCATCGCGACCCCATGGACCACGTTCCTCCAGGCCTTCCTGTCCTCTACCATCCTCTGGAGTCCATTTAAGCTCACGCCTGCTGCTTCAGTGACTCCACCTAGCCACTTCATTCTCTGTCATCCCCTTCTTCTTTCCCAGCATGAGGCTCTTCTCCAGGGAGGTCCTTCCTTCTCATTAGGTGGCCAAAGTATTTCAGTTTCCTCTTCAGGATTTAGCCTTCTAAAGAACAGTCAGGGTTGATCTCCTCTAAGACTGACCGGTTGGATCACCTTGCAGTCCAAGGGACTCACAGGACTCTTCTCCAGCTCCATTCTTTGGCGCTCAGCCTTCCTCCTGGTCCAGCTTTAACAGCCATACATTGCAACTGGGAAAACCATAGCCATAACCATAACCATAGCCAAGTATGCTTTTAGCCAGTAGATGTACATAGATAACACGAATGATCTGCAGACAAATGAATAGAGTTGCAGATGGGCAATTTAATGTCATAGCTGAGGGATCCATCTGCTACCTGGTTCAGCATGGAAACACAATCAATGGCTTTGTTACAGTTTGGACATTTCTCTCCAGCAACATCCTCTCGTCTGCTGGGCAATCATTTCATTGAATTATTTATAAGGTCATTCAGCATCAATTCCTTTTCTGGATCAAGCCAGCAGCTGTTCTCTGCAACTCTCCTGTCCTGGTGGCTCCCATTGTAAACCGAGCCCTTCCCTGTGGTTCCTAATTAGGACTTTCAGAGAGCATCTGAGTTCCTTCTGCTGAAAAAGAACATCAGAGGCTTCAAGGTAGCCCTCCGAAGGATCCCCCTGCCCAAATACCAACGGAGGGAGCGAACTGACGGCATAGCTTCTACTGGGGCTCTAAAATCCAGCGTGTCAGGCCTGCAGTCATCTTTTCTTTTGGACCGCAGGCCTGCCACTCTTTCTATTATTCTACTGTGCATTTTCTATTGTGGGAAAATGAGAGGGGAGATTATACGGAGTTGGGTGATATGTAGCCGTAACAGTTTGGGTGCTTGCTGGTATGTATTTATGATGGTGGCAGCATCCATGGGGCACGTGATCACCATTTCTGACCTTCCCAACAAGTGAAGTCAATGTGGGGGATCCAGATTTGCTTAGTGACTAAGTGATTCATTTAACAACTGCAGCAATTGACTTAAATCTGGCAGGAAAAAAAGCTCGTAAAATTGGTTACGAGTTGTGTAATAACTGCCCTGCTTAACAACAGAAATTCCAATGGTTGTAAGTCGAGGACCACCTTGCCGCGCAGAGTAATATACTAGAGTAGGTAAGAATGCTGTGTCTCAATTTTTTTTACCACCTGTGGGCTGCCTCTTTCTCTCTGGCCCTTTCCGCTGACCTGTTCAGCACAATCCTTATGCTAAGCAACCTCAGCTCTGCCTAATTAAGAAAAAAAAAGTGAAAGCAAATTTTAATTCAGTTCTTTAAAAAAAAAAAAACTTAGCATCTATTGTCGACTTCATTCACATATGGTTCCCCTTTGATGTTACAATTTACTGGATGATTTGAAAAAAATAGCGGAAAAGAAGTTGGGGCGGGTTGCCCCTCCAAAATTTGACATATAAACTGTAATGATGGGTAGGATACCATCTATGCAGGAGTAAAACCCTTGTGTAAATTCATCACCCTTTAACTGTTTTCATTTTAGTGCCATAATTCACAGCAATCTCTCTGCCTTCCGTAGCCCATTTCCGTCTCTCCAAATGTACAACAGACGTTCCTATGAAAATTTAGTGTTGTTTCCATCTACCCGTCTCCTGTAGGCATTTCTCCTGTAAGGAATTGTTTATCTTTAATTAAGCCAGTGCAGGAAACCTGTGTGGCCTGTTGGATAGTGCCAGCCTTGGCCTGAAATCAAATCCTAGCTCTGTTATATAGATTGACTTCAACAGTTACTTATCTCTGCTTGTTAAACAAGGAGAAACGCTATCCAGCCTTGCAGAATGTTAGGTAAAAGGAAAGGAGAGAGGATTGAATGTTTTGTGAATAAGCAGTAGGTCCGACAGGGTTTCCTACTTCTGAATTATTTAATTTATTTATTTTATTTTATTCGATTTATATACCGCCCTATTTTCCCTGGGGGGGACTCAGGGCGGTGCACAGAAAGATAAAAACCCAACAACACATACAAAATATAAAAAACAATTAAATTATTAAATCTGTGCTAAAATTTGGATAATGTAAAAATTAAAACCAATAAATATCAAAATTTAAAATTATACCCTTAGTCTATGTCAGGCCGGCTAGATGAAAGAAATGTGCTTTTAACATCCGACGGAAGAGTCGTAGGTCCATGATGGTATGGGCAGGTTGTTCCAGAGGGCCGGGCCCGCCACAGAGAAGGGCCTTCCCCTGGGAGTCGCCAGCCGGCATTGACCGGCTGATGGCACCCTGAGGAGGCCCACCCTGTGGGAGCGGACAGGTCGAAGGGAGGTGGCAGGAGGCGGTCTCTCAAGTAACGAGGACCCGTGCCATGGATGAATAACTGACAGAACTTCTGCCTAAGAGATCAGCGCAGTGGTGAAATTCAAATTTATTTTGAAGTGACCAAGTGACCGGCGCACTTGAACCCAGAAGAGTAAGGGGAGCAGAGCTGCCAGCCAGGATGGCCGAGCCAGACAGGGAGGCACAAGGACCCCCGAAAGGCCAGGCGGAGCTGGCGCATGCACACCAGGCAGCTGGTCTTCGCACACGCAGGCATGCCAGAAATCAGAAGAGCAGGGGGCTGGCACGCATGCGTGCACTGGAAACTAGAAGATCATCTGCTTTTCCAGTTTCTGGTTCGTGGGTGCGCGTTCCCGTTTTGGCACTTGGTGCTGAAAAGGTTTGCCAAAACTGCCCCATATGATTTCAGAGAACTGGTTGTCCAATCTTTTCTTGAAAAAAATCCAGCGATGGAGCACCCAAAATTCTGGAGGCAACTCGTTCCTCTGATTAATTGTTCTGACTGTCAGAAAATTTCTTCTTAGATCTAGGTCGGTTCTCTCCTTGATGAGTTCTCATCCACTGATCCTTGTTCTGCCTCCAAAACAGTTTTGATCCTTATTGTCCCACGAATACTATTTAAATGCTTCGTCAACATATTAAATCCAAACTCACAGCTATTGTTAGATGAGGTGGCAGCTGCGTCTAAGGAGTGTTTGCCCATCTGTGGCTGGTGTACCAGATGCAGCACTCCTTGGAGATGGTAACGTATGTCCTTAATGCCACCCACTTGGTTTACTGCAGTGTGCTGCATAGAGGACACTCAGAAGCTGCTATTGATCTGAAATACAATCGCTCATATTTTGATCAACCCGAATCACCCCAATTAAACGCATCAACAGTTGCTGCACTGACCCTTCAGATATGGTCAGATAGCTATTGTTGCCATTTAACATGCTGGCTTCCACCCGTGAAGTCCTACGTGGGTTGGTACCTATGTGGTAATCACAAACACACACCATGCATAAAAAAGACTCATCTGACAAAAGAAGATTTGCCAAAAGCTTGCGGTGCAGGATAGATGGAGAAACAAAAGAGAATGCGCTGCAGAATTGTTGCATGTGGGTTGGATTAAGGATGCTCATAGAATAGACCAGGGATCAACAACCTTAAACATTCAAAGAGCCACAAAGATCCTAACCAGAAGCCCCGCATTCAATTCTGGAGCCAACTGGAAGTCCTCTTTCCCCACCATAGAGTCTCCTCCTAGCGTGGCAGCCTTTTTCCTCTGCTGACCGGAAGTCCTCTTCCATTATCATAGAGTCTCCTCCTAGCGCGGCATCCTTTTTCCTCTGCCAACCAGAAGTCCAATTTCCCCCATCATAGAGTCTCCCTCTAGCACAGTGTCCCTTTTTCCTCTACCTGTCCTAACCGAAAATCCTATCAATTGTGGAGCTGGCCGGTAATAGGGAGCTGCAGCAGAGGGATGAATGAGCCACATGCGGCTCCAGAGCCACAGGTTGCTGATCCTTGGACTAGACAATAAACTTTGGAAGCTATGAAAGAAACAAGCTTGCACCTTAATCACACAGAGTAAGACTTTCTCAGCCTAATCCCATATGGTGGTTGTTTCATTTGAGTTTCTTTTTCTTTTTTAAGAAGTTGCCTACTTCTTAAAAACGATAAAACTTTTGCATTAAGAAATAATGGATTCATATTTCTCAAAGAAGCCACCTTTTAAACAGCTACTCTGCAAACTGATGGAAAAAAAAGCTGAATTTTGACAGCAATTAAAACTCAATTTGCGGCTCTTTGGTAGCTCTGTAGAACAAAAAACGGTGCTCGGAGAGCTGCCTACTCCATCGCCTTAATGATTACCTTCTCTTTGATTAAAATAATCTAGAAGGTCTACGGTGCACGTCTTTTCAAAAGTGTATTATTTCATTCCAGCTCTCTTCTCCCTAATTCATAATCGCTGCTAAGAAATCCAAGGGATGCTTGAGAAATAAATGTCACTTTGATCTCGGAAACTGCCTGTCATCTTCCAGTGGGGTCGGTTGGGCTGCTTGCAGAAGGAGTTGGTCTGAACTGGGAAGGTTTTTATGGCTTCTTTGAGAAAGATCTCCAAGATTGGAGAATAGAAAAGGAGGATGGAGTCTTTTCTGGGGTCATCTGAAGCGCACATGTCATCACAAGGATAGGATTTGTAAAATCAGGTAAAACAGTGGTGAAATCTAACATTTTTTACCACTGGATCTCTGAGCATGGCTTGGTGGGGTGGGATCATGCGACTGGGTGGGGGTGGCCAACTTTTTTCACTTTTTAAAGCTTTTTCCCCCCCTGCTTATTGGCCCGAACCAGCAGTAAATAGACGCTTTAAAAATCAGGAAAAAAAACTTCTGGCGATCTGTGAGCTGTGAGCCGCATGGTCCTTGGAAGCTTTTTTTTATTATTATTACCGGTTCACAGAACCAATGACAATCGTCCCTACCGGTTTGGCTGAACCGGGAGGATTTCACTCCTAGTTCAAAATAAAAGATTGCATGCTGTCTGCGTCCAATTTCGATGGCCATCAAGATCGTGCAGTTGAAACCTGTCACATTTTTACATGCATCACATGCTATGTGCGTAAAAAGGGGTGGAGCCGTGGTGGTACAGTGGTTAGAATGCAGTATTCCTGATTGACTCTGCCCACTGCCAGCGGTTCAATCTTGACCAGTTGAAGGTTGACTCAGCCTTCCATCCTTCCAAGGTTGGTAGGTAAAATGAGGACCCAGATTGTTGGGGGCAAGAGGCTGACTCTGTAAACTGCTTAGAAAGGGCTGTAAAGCACTGGGAAGTGCTATATACGTCTAAGTGCTATTGCTATTTTCCTTCCTTCCTTCCCTCCTTCCCTCCCTCCCTCCCTCCATCCCAGGAGTTATAATGCACTATTTCAGGCTAAGTTCACTGCCAGTGGTTCAATCCTGACCAGTTCAAGATTGACTCATCCTTTCATCCTTCCAAAGTTGGTAAAATGAGGACCCAGATTGTTGGGGGCAAGAGGCTGACTCTGTAAACTGCTTAGAAAGGGCTGTAAAGCACAGTGAAGCGGTATATAAGTCTAAGTGCTATTGCTATTTTCCTTCCTTCCTTCCTTCCCTCCCTCCCTCCGTCCCAGCAGTTAGAATGCAGTATTTAATAATAATAATAATAAATTTAATTTCTAGACCGCCCCCTCTCCCCAAAGGGACTCAGGCTAAGTTCACTGCCAGCGGTTCAATCCTGACCAGTTGAAGGTTAACTCATCCTTCCAAGGTTGTTAAAATGAGGACCCAGATTGTTGGGGGCAATAGGCTGCTGCCTCTATAAACTACTTAGAAAGGGCTTAAGAAGCAGTGTATAAGTCAATTGCTATTGCTTCAGCTATGTGATCCTGGTTGCCATAGATGTCCCAGTCTTCTTTCCCATATGCAGGTAATCCTAGAATTCAGCCCTGACCATACTGGTTTTTACTATGTTTTGGATAGTGGTCATTAAAGAAACACAGCAGTTGTAACGCAAACCCATGTTTGGTTTTTGCCAAAAAACGGATGTAAATTCTGGTTTCCTGCAAAACTGTCATAAATTGCAATCATGTGACCCCAGGGCACTGCAGACAGCTAGAAACATGGGCCAGTTGCCAAGTGCAGAATAGGTGAAGGAGGAGCAATTTTGGAACTTCAAAACCAAGTCGTAAGTAACATTTCATGGGTCTATTGTAACTTTCAATAGTTGCTAAGCGACCGGTCGTAACTTGAGAACTACCTGTAGGTGTGTTGGAAAAGTCAATCGGATCCAATTACTAATAGGATTAACTACAAACCCTAATTTGTAGAGGCCAAGAACCCTTAATACTGCATTTAATAATAATAATAATAATAATTTTATTTATAGACCGCCTCCTCTCCCCAAAGGGACTCGGAGCGGTGCACAGGGAAGTTAAAAAAGCAAATATACAATACATAAATAGTTAAAATAAGAATTAAACAAATTGTCCCTGCGCTAAAACCCACTATACTAAAACTAAACTACACCCCCCTAAAAACCCAATTAAAAACGGAAGACTAACCTAGGCCGGCCAAGCAGAAGAAGTGTGTTTTCAATTTTTGACGGAAGGAGCGGAGGTCCGTAGTTGTTCTAATTTCGGGGGGAAGGTCGTTCCAGAGGGCTGGGCCCGCCACAGAGAAGGCCCTTCCCCTGGGCGTTGCCCGCTGGCATTGCCTAGTGGACGGCACCCGGAGAAGTCCCTCTCTGTGGGAGCGAATTGGCCGCAGGGATGTATGGGGCAGAATCCGATCCCGCAGATAGCTAGGTCCCGTGCCATTTCCATGAGCCCTGGTGGCGCAGTGGTTAGAATGCAGTACTGCAGGAAAACTCTGCCCACAGCCTGGAGTTCGATCCTGATGGGGTTTGAGGTTAATTCAGCCTTCCATCCTTCCAAGGTCAGTAAAATGAGGACTTAAATTGTCAGGGCCAATATGCTGTCATTTGTAAACCGCTTTAGAGAGTGCTGTAAACGCTAGGTGCTATTTCCTTTCTGTTTTGTGATAGCTTCATGCAACAGAAACCTGACTTTGCTTTTTCAGCCTCGAAAGTCTGTGGCCGCTCGCATTCTCCCACATCGTTAGAAAACAGTGTTACGCAAATGAGCCACCTCTGGGATTCATGCTTAGCATAGAGCCTCTGATTTAAAGACTTTCTAAAAACACAATTTTTCCATGTTTCTTTTCACTTGACCTCAGCCGTTAATGAAGAGCCTGCTAAATCATATTCAGAGAGATTCTATTTTCTCAGATTCTGGGACGAGCGGAGCAGGTGCATAGTAAATTCAAGGGGTCTCCCGTGTATTGTTTCTAGTTCCTCTCCTAATTTCTCTATGTGACCTTGGATAAGTGAAATTGCTTGCGAGAGAACGTATCGCGTTGTTGGCAAAGCGGGAGCTGTGCTGGGGCTTAGTTTTAATAATTACGTTGAAATCTCTCGTAAAGTCTGGATAACTCGAGCTAATCTGCGTAGTTGGTGGGTTAGTTGCTGTTTCTCTTCTGCCAGCTCAGAGGCATCTGGTGGTGTAACATGAGGTTCTACAAATATTACCGATCAGAACAAGGGTGGATTGCTGACGGCATTATTGCTGGTTCTGCGTGCAAAAAATTGAAAGGTTGGGGGGGGAAACCCATTTTTACCCAATTTTGAAATATAATTTTGACTCAAAGGGGACAAAATTATATTTCTGCAATGAAAATTGTTCTGCGCATGCACAGAACCCAAAATCAAGATGGCGGTGCTGTAGGAGAACCGGTTCAGGGATGCAGCAGGCCCGGGTCACTGATGGTTCCAGCAACCCAGGCCATCAAGTCACTACTGGTTTGGCTGAACCGGTCCAAATCAGTAGGAACCCACCTCTGGAGTAGACGGCCTAAATACTGCAATCCCAAGTTTCCCAGAGATAAATGATGCTGTTAACTAAGAGGGGCAGGATACAAATGGTTTGCAATCTTGAAAAACGTCACTTTTTTAGGCCCGAATTCTCCTTGGGGTGAGGATGAGGGAATATAGCTCTGGGCATCTTGGTGGCCAACAGGCAGGAGGGTTTTAAAAAAAAAAAAGAGAGAGAGAGAGAGAGATTTGGCTTGTGAGATGAATATGGCAAAAAAGTGACAAAAACGATGGTCAGATCAGGTGTAACTCACTTAACAGCCTTCTTGCTTGCGGTTGTTAATTGAATCTTGTGGTTGCTAAGCAGATCTGCCTTTCCCCGTTGACTTTGCTTTTCAGAAGCCAGGTCACAAATGGCAAACACGCTACAACTGTGGTAAATACCTGTTGGTTGCCAGGCACCTGGATTTTGATCACATGACCATGAGGATGCCGCAGTGGTTGCGAGAGGACCAGTGAGGGGTGGGATTCAGCCGGTTCGGACCGGTTCGGGCAAACTGCATGCTAATTTTGCATCTGGTTCGCTGAACCAGTAGTTGGAAGGACTGGCTGGCCCCGCCCACCCAGCCCCTCCCCTCCTAGGAGCTTCCATGCAGCTTGTCCATCATGCCAGATGAGTGCAGGGCTCTAGGAGGGTGAAAAATGGGCCTCCCGGAAATTATGGAAGTCCAGAAATGGCTTCCGGAGGGCCTCCAGAGCCTGGGGGAGGCCATTTTTGCCCTCCCAGAGGCTCAAAGAAAGCCTCTGGACCCTGACGAGGGCATAAGTGCTCCCTCCCATTATGGTTCAGGAGGCTGAGTAGGCCACGCCCCATGGCCACGCCCACCCAACAACCAGCAGAGAACCGGTTTCTAAAAATTTTCAATCCCGCCCCTGGGACCAGTCATAAGTGACTTTTTTTCAGTGCTGTTGGCACTTCAGACAGTTGCAAAACGAATGGTTGTAAGCCGAGGACTCCCTATACCAATCGCCACAATAAATGACCTTGTTTACGGAAGGTGGAGTAAATCTTGATACACGCAAGATAATAAGAATTGAGCATTCTCAGCAGCCACGAAATGCTCAGGGTTGAGGGGTGGGAGAGAAGGAAGAAGAAGAGGAATAAAAAACGAGCGATCGAGTACCGCATGGCCCCAGTCGCCCTGCGGAGATGTTCAGATTGCGATGCTTCCGACTAGCAGGGTTCTTCTTTCTGTGCAAAACATCCTGCCCATTTGGAGAATGTCACATTGGCAGGGGCGGGGGGGGAGGGGGGGGAATAGACACACCGCAGCATGCAAATTGTCCACTCCCGCTTGTGAAATTAATGCACAATTTCCATATGTCCAGGTCACACCTCTGTAGCTGTTTTCCTTCTGACAGCGCCATCAGCATGACTAATGCACACCTCTGACTTTTAAGAGGTAGGCGTTCTCTGCCAATGTGCATCCTCGAAAACCCAGCACACAGGGTGGCAAGTATGAACCGGGGACCGTGAGCAGCCAAGTGTCAAACGCAAGCATTCCAAAAACCATTTCCAGATTATTTGCAAACATTTACAAAGCTGGTGGTTTTTTTTGTCAGCAGCCCATTCCTTCCCGGAGCCAAATATGCCGTTGCTGCCGCTGCCACCATCTAAGATTGGGCATGTGGCAGTTTCTTGGCTTTCCGAGGTGGCAGCACTGGGTTTTGGCAAGCAAAGCTGCAGGCTGGCCCCGGAGCTTGCAAAGAAACAGTTGGTGCCCACAGTCTTGGAAAAGCTCCAGGTGCAAATGAAGTAAAACAGTTCGTCTTGACTTCTACCTTAGCTTCTTGATGGGGAAAAAATGTCCTGTCGGATCTCCGGCATCTTGTCCAAGATGGATCGATATAAGGTTAACGTCTCCTTTGAGTGAAGCTCGCTTGCTATAATGGCACAGGTATCCCCATCTCCTTTCATTTATGGAGGTCACTCTCGGGTGCTTTTTGGGGCGGGATGCTTTTGTGTGCACTGTGTTTCCTAAATCCTGATTGGTCTCCGAGCCAAATACGGTAGTATCCTGGTGGAATTCAGCTGAATTTTCTAAGACCACTGAAGATTGTCTGATCACCTCTGAGTGAGGTTGATAAAGAGTACGCATCATGTTAATTATAGGGACGCGATGGCTCAGTGGCTAAGACGCTGAGGTTGTCGATCAAAAGGTCGGCAGTTTGGCGGTTCGAATCCCTAGCACCATGTAACAGAGTGAGCTCCCGTGACTTGTCCCAGCTTCTGCCAACCTAGCAGTTTGAAAGCACGTAAAAAGTGCAAATAGAAAAAGAGGAACCACCTTTGGTAGGAAGGTAACAACGCCCCATGCGCCTTTGGCATTTAGTCATGCCGGCCACATGGCCACAGAGAGGTCTTCGGACAGCACTGACTCTTCGGCTTTGAAATGGAGATGAGCAACGCCCTCTAGAGTCAGGAACGACTAGCACCCTTGTGCAAGGGAAACCTTTACCTTCACCTTATAATGTTGATTGCATTGGTCTTCTTGGTGATCTCATAACCATCCCTCAGATGAGAGTTCCTGTAATAAGTCAAGCATTTGAAGACGAAGTACAATTTTATTTTTCCTGTCACTCTGTTGCTTTTAGTACAGAAATCAAAATAACAATTCCGAGCCTTTGGAAGGTTTAATTTGAAAAGGTCAATAGACTGGATAGTGTCTAGGCTTCTACTAGATACGGCCAAACATCTTGGAGGGTGACAGTTATCAGGGTTGTTCTGATCTCATTGTTATGTGCCCACCAGGGGCTTCCATCAGAGCTGATTAAATGAAATAAGTAGTTAATAGGAATAATCTAAAATGAAATCCTAAGCAAGTGCTGGGAGGTTGGCATTTGAATTGTCATGTCCTTTTGCGTCCTTTGGGTTCCTTGTGCTTCCTTGCTGGGTTGATGGGGTTCATGATTTGCCTTGCAGTTGTTTATCAACCTCAGTTTTTATAAAAGACTGATTGTCTAACCACATTCTCAAGAGCCACGGTGATACAGTGGTCAGAGTGCAGTACTGCAGGCTCCTGCTGCCTGCTGCCTGCCTGCAATTTGACAATTCGAATCTCACCAGGCTCAAGGTTGACTCAGCCTTCCATCCTTCCAAGGTGGGTAAAATGAGGACCCAGATTGTTGGGGGGGCAAAAGGGTGACTCTGTAAACCGCTTAGAGAGAGCTGTAAAAGCACCGTGAAGCGGTATATAAGTCTAAGTGCTATTGCTGTTTGGGGAAGGGGCAGTTTTCTGTTACCACTGAAGAATTACTCTTTAGTTTTTGAATTTCCAAGAACTCTTCATCGGACTAGATCAGGGGGTCTTCTAATCTGGCAACTTTAAGATTTGTCAACTTCAACTCCCAGAATTCCTCAGCCAGCATCTATTAAGACCTTCGTTCTATAAGGTAGGAATATAACAAGCTGGGAGCTTGGAAATCTTTGTTAATGAGGTTTGTGTCCCTGTAAGTCTTTCTTGATGCCTGGCGATACTTGAACTAGTGCTTGTGATTTTCTTGATAAGGTTTTTGAAAGTGGGTTGCCATTGTTTCCTTCTTAGGGCTGAGAGAGAGTAACTGGCCCGCAGTCACCTAACTGGCTATGTGTTTGTGGTGGGACTAGCACTCAAAGTCTACCAGTTTCAAACTGGCTTCTCCTTATTAACGTTCAGCTTAGCATATGATGCGGACTCAAATTTCAGTTGAATTCATAATGATTAATTTTCATCTTATCTAAGACTGATTCCTCTTTATCTTAACAAAAGGAAAGATCCACTTTTAAATGTAAGTAGATGGTATCTGGTGTGGGAACTCAAATTTTAGAGAGCAGCCTTTTAAATTTACACTTTATAATAACCTTATCATAACTGCACCAAACTCTGGTCAACGAACCGTAATAAAGTTAAAATGAGAAATGCCAAGTATCGCTACTAACCTTTATTTGTGGGAGTACTGATGAAAGTTGGAGAGTTTGATCTAGAACAGGGTCTCCCAAGTGGGCAACTTCAAGACTTCTGGACTTCAACTCCCCAAATTCCCCAGTCATCCTGGTTGGCTGAGGATTTCTGGAAGTTGAAGTCCACAAGTCTTGAAATTGTCAACTTTGGAGACCTGTGGTCTAGTGGTTAAGGCACCAGCTAGAAACCAGGAGACCAAATTATCAATTATGCTATTAAACTAAGAGAAATGGTACAAGAGAAAAAAGGATGGCAATCAGCAAGGTGGATTGACTTAGGTACAGTAGTCACAAGACCTGAAGGACCAGGTTAGAGGCAGATTGTCACGAAGGATGTCCCTTTGTGGTTGCTAACCATCAAAAACGATACCCTGTTTCCCCAAAAATAAGACCTCCCCGGATAATAAGCCTAACCGGGCTTTTGAGCACATGCGCTCAAATAATCCCTTCCCCAAAATATTGCAACACAGCAGCAGCCACGAGGTGCCCATGCTCGCCTCCTCCTGCATCACAAAAATAAGAAGACCTCCCCCAAAATAAGGCCAAGCGCTTATTTCAGGGGTCAAAAGAAAATAAGACCTTGCCTTATTTTTGGGGAAACATGGTAGATGGCACTTAATCATGTGATAAAAGGAGCTCTTGGCTAATTTAGAAGTTATGGTTCTACAAGATGGATTTTCGCACTGCATTCTATTTATTTATTTATTTATCTTATTTATTTATTTAGTTTGTCAAACATGTATGAGATAACAGGTATAAGTATAAACATGGACATGAACACAGGAAATGGGTACGAATAAATGGGGACAATAGGACAGGGCCGGTAGGCACGCTGGTGTGCTTATGCACGCCCCCTTTACGGACCGCTTAGGAAAGGAGTGAGGTCCACGCTAGACAGTTTTAAGGTTGAAGCTGTGATGGTTTGAGGATGCAGCAATGGAGTCAGGGAAAGCATTCCCGGCGTGGTCCACTCTGTTGCTGAAGTCGTATTGTCTGTCATCGAGTTTGGAGCGGTTTATCTTGAGTTTGTATCTATTGTTGCCTGTGTATTATTGCGGTTGAAGCTGAAGAAGTCATTGACAGGCAGGACGTTGCAGCAGAAAATTTTGTGTACTATGCTTAGGTCAGACTGTAGGGGGCATAATTCTAGGTTATCCAGGTCCAACATTTCAAGCCTGGTAGCATCAGGGATTCTATTGCGAGCAGAGGAGTGGAGGACTCTTCTCGTGAAATACCTCTGGACTCGCTCGATTGTATTAATGTCCGATGTACAGTGTGAATTACAGAATTCTTTAGAATTCTGGGGTTTTGTGAGAACATGGTAGGGTTTCATGCAGTGGTGGGTTTCAAATTTTTTAGAACCTACTCTGTAGGTGTGGCCTATTTTGTGGGCGTGGTTTGGCAGTCATGTGACAGGGTGGGAGTGGTGAAATTCATTTAACAACGCTCTTGCTTAGCAACCAAAATTTTGGACGCAATTGTGATGATAAATTCTTTCTTTCTTTCTTTCTTCCTTCCTTCCTTCCTTCCTTCCTTCCTTCCTTCCTTCCTTCCTTCCTTCCTTCCTCCTTTCCTTTCCTTTCCTTTCCTTTCTTCCTTCCTTTCCTTTCCTTCCCGTTGGGTCATTGGCAGTGGCGGGCCAGATTTACTTCCAGGTACACCGGTGGAACCCCCTCTCACCGGTTCTCTAAATTTCACCAACCGGCTCTCGCGAGTAGGTGCGAGCCTGCAGAAACCCACCACTGGTTTCATGACAGGCTAAGGGGAAATAATACCTCACTTGGATGCATGCAGCCAAGGGTATCCATAGCAATTTTTCTAAGGAATAACAATCACATTCCAGTTACTCAACATTGGTTTGGTTAAAACATTAACCTCCCTCCTAATTGTGAAATTCAGCTTTCCATTTTTGTCCATTGGAAACACTACTGTCGTGTTTATTAAAAAAAAATAACATTTTACTTTTTGCAAAATTGGAAGAACCTTTGGGGACAGAACTGAGGGGGGCGTTCATTTTTTTTGAAGTTCAAATAAGTTTAATATGTACAGTACATTTGCTTCAATAGATTACAGCATGCACAGCTCTTAATGTTTCACCCTATTTTCTGGCAGGATAGCTTTGCCTCTTGATAAGACATTCCAGGGTTTTTCTGTTCTTTTTAACAAACACGTTCCACAGCCAGAACCAGTTTGAAAGTCTCGTTTTGCAGGATTTGGCAGAAACAAGCCCATTTTCTCTGCCACTGTTTTTCTTCTCCATCATAACTTCCCAGCGTTCTTTGGAAGAGAGCAACAGTGTCGTTAGATCAGTGTTTCTCAACCTTGGCAACTTGAAGATGTCCGGACTTCAATTCCCAGAATTCCCCAGCCAGCATGGGGAATTCTGGGAGTTGAAGTCCGGACATCTTCAAGCTGCCAAGGTTGAGAAACACTGCCTTACATAAAACTTGAGAATAAACTGCAACATTATTCAACATGAAATTCCACTACAACGGCAGTGTTTTTCAAACATGGAAACATTAAGATGTGTGGAAGTCAATTCCAAGAATTTCTTAGTAATTTTAAGATGTGCTTTGGCAGTAGCTCAGTGGCTAAGATGCTGAGCTTGTTGATCAGAAAGGTCGGCAGTTCAATGGTTTGAATCCCTAGCACTGCATAATGGAGTGAGCTCCCGTTACTTGTCCCAGCTTCTGCCAACCTAGCAGTTCAAAAGCATGTAAAAATTGCAAGTAGAAAAATAGGGACCACCTTTGGTGGGAAGGTAACAGCGTTCCATGTGCCTTGGGCATTTAGTCATGCCAGCCACATGACCACGGAGACGTCTTCGGACAGCGCTGGCTCTTCAGCTTTGAAATGGAGATGAGCACCACCCTCTAGAGTCAGGAATGACTAGCACATATGTGCAAGGGGAACTTTTACCTTTTCCAATTTTTATGATGTGTGGAGCAGGGATGGGTTGCTGCCAGCATTACTGCTGGTTCAGTGCACGCAAAAATTTTGCATTTGCACAAAAATAGGTCTGCACATGGGCAAAATGCTACACAAAAGAGGAACGAATTACATTTGTGCAATGAAAATTGTCCTGCATATGTGCAGAATCGAAAATCAAGATAGTGCCGCCCCACGAGAACCGGTTCGGGGACATGGCAGGTTTGGCTCGCTGCTGGTTCCAGTGACCCAGGCCTCCAAACCACTACCAGTTCGGCTGAACCAGTCCGAACAGGTAGGAAGTCACCTCTGGTGTGGACTTCAACTTTTAGAATTCCGTAGTTAGCCAACTACAACATGTTGCCAAGATTGAAAAACACTGCACTTATCCATACCATCTTCCTAGAATGGAAGAATTTATTTACTCAGAATAATCAGACGCTTCTGTTGGAACTTTTCCCTGTTACTGGGGAGAATATGATGTTAAATAACAACCCACTTTGGGGCAAAAATTCCCAAGAATTCACCCTGCTTTTTACACCAGGGGTCCCCAACCTTTGCAACTTTAAGTCTGAAGGACTTCAGCTCCCAGACTTCTCCAGCCAGCAAAGCTGATGAAGTAGTAGGTAGTTTATTTAGATGGGTTGTATATAGCAGGGGTCTCCAACCTTTGCAACTTTAAGTCTGAAGGACTTCAGCTCCCAGACTTCTCCAGCCAGCAAAGCTGGCTGGAGAATTCTGGGAATTGAAGTACTTCAGACTTAAAGTTGCAAAGGTTGGAGACCCCTATTTTATACAGTATTTAGAAGATTAGGACATTAACACTGCCAACAGCGCTGTTTATAATATGCGATATAGAATCCTTCCCATCTATAGATAAAGCTATCTTTTCCAACTCATTTGCCCCCATTTATTTATTAATAATTTATTAATAATTATAAATAGCATGTGTAGCAGGGAACACAAACTGTTTGGCGGCTTGCCAAAGAAAACAGAAAGCCCCCTTCCTTTGGTTGCTTGAACATTACAATAATGTATTTGTTTTGCTAGCAACAACAGTGTTTAAAGTAAACAGATTTCTGTATATGTCTGGTATTCAACGATAAATAAATATTGGAACTGTATTTATACTTTGGGCCAAGATTGGTAGGGGTTTTGTTCTGTTCTTTGGATTCTACGTCAACCTTCTTTGGGGAGGATAAACGAGCATATGGAATTTGAAGTTAAAGATTAAGGCTGTTTCCTGTCCAAATATTTCATATGCGCAGAATCTCATTTTTCAAAACGAATGAATTTAGCAGAGACTGAAGCTGAAGTCTGCGCTTGTTGAAAACCAAGCAGCTTGGTAGGGTATCAAGCTTCTCGTCCTTATGGCAGAGAAGCTTGTTAGTTTCAGTTCTTTGCACACTTAGGAATTGTTATGGAGTTGTGCCCAATTGATGGAATGTCTTGCCTTGTGAAATGCACACTATCCTCGGTTACCTGCTTCTATTTCTACTGGAAGTCTTTTATTGTGGAATTATTATTCTACTCATGTTTCCTACATATAGAGTATGGGGATTTTTTTCCACAGTCAAGTTCCAACTGCTGCACCGTGACCTTGGTTAGTTGATTTATATTGTTGTTTTTACCAAAATCTGATTTTTAAATGTCGGAATCCACTCTGAATCACCCTTCTTTATTAGAAAGTTAAGAGATGTTTTAGCGGGGTGGGAGGGAACCATACTTCGCCAGCCCCATTTCTGTTTCCAGAAAGAAATGAATTTGTATTATTTTTGCCCTTCCATTTTTCTTAAGGCAGAACTGGAGTTTAATTCTGGGCAACTTTGCTTGGGAAGAGCCATCAAATAATTTTGCAGGATCTGTTTGGGATAAGCATAAGATAGCAATCTACTGCTCAGTTGTGAAATTCAAATAACTTTAATATAATTATAGTTGTGTCATAGGGTTGAGAAAAAAATGTATGTCAATACAAAAGGTTATAGACCTATACCAAGTATGTTAAAAATGGCATTTCTTAGCCATTAAGAAATGTTCCCTATCAATGTTTTCTCTCTCTCTCTCTTCTATTTATAGTTAAATTGTAATACACAACACAAGTCATTATGATATTTCTGTAGCTTATGTTATCTATATCTAGATGCACATTATAAATATGCACAAATGCAGTGGTGGGTTGCAAATATTTTTACTACTGGTTTGTGCATGCTCCCACGTGTGCACAACGATGGGTGGGTGGGGCCTCCCGCCGCTGCTACTACTGGCTTGGCTGAACTGGGAGCAACCCACCACTGCACAAATGTCTTAGAAGTATACAGATAATTGTTGACTTACAATTGTAAAGGAGCCCAGAATTATGATGATAAATCATGATGGTCATTAAGTAAGTTGCCACATGACTACCACACCCAATTTAATGTCTTTTTTTGCTCTGGTCATTAAATGAGTCCATTTTCCCCCATGATTGATTTTTGTCAGAAATGGCAAAAGAAAATTGCTGTAAATCACACAATTGCATGACTACAATCACATGACCATATAGGGATGCTTCTGTCAAAACTTCATGTGGTCGTTAAGTGTCTTCTCCTTAAGTGAGAACTAGCTTTATATTAATTTAACTTGAGATAAATTTATATTTACTACCAACTGTTAACCCAGTGTTGTCCGGGTATTTATTTATAGGGGGGAAATATTTGGACCAAACGTAATTTCTAATGTTGGATTTCCCCCCTTATTCCCTTGTGGAATACTGTGAAGCTGTTACCATGGCAACTCCACTGTGCTGTACAGTAGAAGCCATTTTAAGGCATAACAGGCTGTATCTTAACAGAACACACACCCTGAGGGGTTTTAGGGGTGTCTTACCCCCACAGTATTTGTTTCCAGGGAGTAAGTCATCTGTGTACCAAGTTTGGTTGAAATTGCTTGAGGTGTTCCAGAGTTATGCTGGAAAACACACACACACACACACACACACACACACACTTTTATATATGTAGATTTTGGAACACTCATATTCATTGGATCTAAGTACCTATTCCATGGAAATAAGAAAAGTCTTCAGCGATAGAAAGATGAATTATTTATTGAATTGAAGATCTGATGTGATATACTACTTCAGAATGATTTGTTTGGAGACGTAGATTTTCTATGGTCAATTACAAGGAAAGGTGGTAAAACCCTTTACTGGAACTACCATTATATAAACTTTTGTACACATACACTGTCATGGCCCTATGGGAGCCTAAGTCCACGGAGGAGGATGAGCCAGAGTTGGGGCCGATAGGAAGTTCCAGGATGTAGCCCCAAGTCCCTCAGGCTTAGGACAACTTGCCAGCAGGGAGGAATGGGGACAGGATGACCGAGAGAAGAGGGGAAGAGAAGGCAGACAGTGGAAATGAGGTGCTCAGGTGACAAGCAAGAACCACCCTCTCCTGATCCCTGAGCAGGGAGAGTGGAGAGGAGGCGGGAACAGCGCAGGCTGACCCAACAACTCAGGAGGAAGGCCCCCTGCTCCTCTTCACAAAGCATACCTGGGGACTGAGACTTAAGGAGACGCTGTGGGGAGGGCTGCTTGTCAGGAACAAGCGCTGAATTCACGGAGTTTTGTGTGCCATTGCCGACGTCTGGAATTCGCTGGGCTTTTTGCCTTCGTGGACTTCATTGCTTTGTTCCTTTGCTTCACTGGACTTCCTGCCTTGAAGCTGTTGTGCTAACAGCGTTTTGCTGGACTATTCCCAGCCACAGGCTGCTCTCTATGTGTGTGAGCGCTTTGCTCTGGGACTTGCCATAAACGTTGGGAGCGTTTGGGGTAGAAAGTTGGAGCAATAAAGGGGAGATTGAATTGTCAGCTGGCTGTGCTTCCTCTGTGCCTTGCCCCAGGTCATCACATACACATATGTATGAGACATCCCTATAGGTAGGAAGAGAGTTATTTTGCTTTCTCGTTTCTCTCTTTTTTCTTTTACTCTGTTCTTCGTTCTTCTTTGCTGAATAAAGGCAAAACCTTTTCTTATTTCAGGGCTCAAAAGAAAATAAGACCCTGTCTTATTTTCGGAGAAACACGGGGATTATGTGATCATCTTTTGCATCCTTCTGAAAAGCGAAGTCAATGGGGGGAAACCGGATTCTCTTAACAACTTCAGTGATTCACTTAATAACCATGGCGAAAAGGTTGTAAAAATCAGGTGTGGCTCACTTAGCAACTGCCTTGCTTAGCCACAGAACTTCTGTAACTAATTGTGGTTGTAAGTCAAGGACTTAATCTGTGTATATTGTTTCCAAGAAGGATCTACACGAGGGCTATTAGTTAATGGAAAGGCAAAACCTTTTCTTATTCTTTTTTTTTTTAAATGAATATAACCTATTCTAATCCACAGGACTATATTTTATGATCTAACTGTTCACCCCGCTTCAAACATAAATAGCATCCTCGTGTCCAGCTGCTCCCATTCATAGGTTACAAAAGCACTTGAGTTCTGCTATCCATTTTCCGAGGCAATTAGCAGTTTGCTGCCAAATCGCAGCTAAAAACATATGTGGTAGCAGGTTGATTGGTTTTTTTTCTGGCTGGCTTCTTGTACTTTTGGTTCCTTATTTCGGTGTCTCTGGCAAATGTGTCACGTTCCCCACTGTGAGATCTGTAATACTCATTTAAGGCAGGGGTGAAATCCAGCATGTTCTAGAGAACCGGTAGCAAAATGTTTTTTTAATTTTTAAAATTTATTCTTGTAAAAAACATAATTTTAAACAGATTTGTCATCACAGCGCAAAAGAAACATATAAGTAACACAAATTGATATAAAAATCCTAATAGTAAGCATAATATTGAACCCCAGCATTTACGCTATATAGCAGGGGTCTCCAACCTTTGCAACTTTAAGTCTGAAGGACTTCAGCTCCCAGACAACACACTGTTTATTAAGCACTAACAAAATGTAAACAATAGAAAATCAATAAAATATTTTTTTTTAGTAAAAAACCCCCAGACATTTGGCAACTGACTCATATTTATGACAGTGGTACCCTGTTTCCCTGAAAATAAGACCTCCCCGGATAATAAGCCCAATCGGGCTTTTGAGTGCATGCGCTAAAATAAGCCTTCCCCTGAAAATATTGAAACACAGCAGCAGCTATGAGGTGACCACGCTCACCACTTCCTGCACCTCAAAAATATTAAAACCTCCCTGAAAATAAGGCCAAGCGCTCATTTCAGGGCTCAAAAGAAAATAAGACCCTGTCTTATTTTCGGAGAAACACGGGGATTATGTGATCATCTTTTGCATCCTTCTGAAAAGCGAAGTCAATGGGGGGAAACCGGATTCTCTTAACAACTTCAGTGATTCACTTAATAACCATGGCGAAAAGGTTGTAAAAATCAGGTGTGGCTCACTTAGCAACTGCCTTGCTTAGCCACAGAACTTCTGTAACTAATTGTGGTTGTAAGTCAAGGACTTAATCTGTGTATATTGTTTCCAAGAAGGATCTACACGAGGGCTATTAGTTAATGGAAAGACTAGGTGTTGTTGTGACTGCATTTAAATCTCTCTCCTGTTTTTGTATTATGTTAGCGTTAAAGGTTAGATGCTAATATATCTGCTCGGAAACAGTTAACAACTGCCATATGAATGAATTACTCGACATCCTGTTGGGATCTATCGGATTTATTATAATCTTTAATTATGAAAAGCATAATTACTTTAGAATGGGTTATTTATGTTGCTGTCCGTTGCTGCGTTGCCTAGTAACCTGTTTGGGTGTGTTAGATTTGTGTTCCACTCTCTGCAGGCTTTCAAATTAAGCAAGAGTAAGACGTCTGTGGTTGTCTAGTAGTACCTGCTTGGCTAAGCAAAATCTTTTAGCCAAGTGCCTCTTAAAAGAGGGAAAAATACACCAGACAGCTTGAGACAGTCTTGACAATTGTGTTCCAAAGCATAAAGCATTTCATAGTTCAGGTGTTCCCTCCAACATTTTCTAGGTACAGGTGGGTGTTGACTTGCAACCACATTTCCCAACAGTTAGAACAATTGCTCACTGGAACAACTTGCCTCCAGAAGTTGTGAGTGCTCCAACATTGGAAGGTTTTAAGAAGAGATTGGATAACCATTTGTCTGAAATGGTAAAGGGCCATGATGGCAAACCTGTGGCATGCGTGCCAGAAGTGGCACACAGAGCCAGCTCTCTAGGCACGCCAGCCATCACCTGTTGCTCTTCCGGGTTCCACCGCATACATGCATGCTGGCCAGCTGGTCTTCGTGAATGCATGCATGCCAGAAACCGGAAGGAAAGGTGACCAGCACGTGTGCGCATGCCGGAAACCAGAAGCTCAGCTTCCCGGCGTGCACATATGCACCTGGGAAATGGTTTCCAGCTCTCCTGCATGCACATACCGGGAAGCTGCTCTTCTGATTTCTGGGGCTCCCCCCCACCCCACCCGTGCGCACTCCCATTTCGGCACTTGGTGCTGAAAAGGTTCACCAACACTGGTAAAGAGTTTCCTGCCTGAGCAAGAGATTGCACTAGAAGACCTCCAAGGTCCCTTTCAGCTCTGTTCTCTTCTCTTCTCTTCTCTTCTCTTCTCTTCTCTTCTCTTCTCTTCTAAATTCTAAATTCTATTCTATGTTCTATTATATTTAGTTCTGTTCTATTCAATTCAATTCTATTCTAAATTCTATTCTATATTCTATTTGGTTCTATTCTATTCAGTTCTATTCTATTCTAAATTGTAAATTCTATTCTAAATTTATTCCAACAAGCCGGCCTAGCATAACCCCCGTTTCTGACTTTTATAGGGATAATTTTAAATTTTAGAGTTTTATTAGTTTTAGCACAGGGAAAGTTTGATAGTTTTTAATAATTATGTATTTTTGTATTTTTGTATGGTTTTAATAATGCCTGTGCGCCGCCCTGGGTCCTTTTTGAGGAGAAGGGCGGGGTATAAATTTGAAATAATAAATAAATAATAAATAAATAAATTCTATTCTATTCAGTTCTATTCTATTCTATATTCTAAATTCTATTCTATATTCTATTCTATTTGGTTCTATTCAGTTTTATTCTATTCTAAATTGTAAATTATATTCTAAATTGTAAATTATATTCTAAATTGTAAATTATATTCTAAATTGTAAATTATATTCTATTCATTTCTATTCTATTCTATATTCTAAATTCAATTCTATATTCTATTCAGTTCTGTTCTATTCTATTCTGTTCTATTCAGTTCTATTATATTCTAAATTCTAAATTCTATTCTATTCTATTCCATTCCATTCCCATTCCATTCCAAGTTAAAACAGCCCTGAAAAAAGGGACCCGTGACCAGTCTTTACCCTGACGACCATCAGAGCCCCCCTATGGTTATGTGATCAACTCAGATGCTTGGCCAACAGCAAGTAGTTACGTTGGTTGCAGTGTCCCGGGGTCATGTGATCACCATTTGCAACTTTCCCAGTTGGCTCCTGACAAGCAAAGTCAATCGAGGAAGCCAGAATTACTTAACGACTGTGTGATTCACTTAACGATATGGCAAAGAAGTCATAAAATGAGGCACGGCTCACTCAACAACCCCCTCACTGAGAAATTCTGAATCCAATTGTGGTTGAAAGTTGAGAATTAGCAGTATGTGCCATAGATGTTTAGTGCCTCTTAGCTATACGGTCAGGTTTTTCTCCCTCATGCAAATGCTGCTGGTTACAAGTATGTCAATAGACAGGGCTGAAACAGATATTTATTAAAGAATATAGTTACAGGGGCCCCAAAAAGGAAGGGAAAAGATGTTAAAATATAAACTATCCAGGATGAAAAACCTATTCAAGGGAAAGAGCTAAGTGTGTTGTTTACTGAGACGGGCAGCTATAGAAACCAAATAAATAAATACATATCTATAATTTCTTTTTCCCCATCTTGCAAATATTGCTGTATAAAAGTATATTAATTGACCAGGCTAAGTTAGGGTTGAGAGAGGTCTACATCTCAGCCAAAATTAGGCAGGGGTTTAAAAGTATAATGACTTTATATGTATACTTTTTTGTTCTCTCTCTTTTTTTTTAAACAAAGGAGGAAGATATACGTTAAAATTAAATATGTATACTGAAAAGGAATTATAAATACCATCAACATAAATTGGAGCTCGCTCAGGTGCTGAAATACACCAAGTGAATGAGCTAAAGATAGTGAAGTAGAAGAGAGAGGTAAGGGAAGAAGAGAGGGATAGGAGAGGGGACAGGGCAGGGGAAGAAGAGGAGAGAAAGGAGGAATGGAAAGGGAAGGGAAGAGAGGAGAAGGAGAGAGGAAAAGGAAGTAGAGAAGAGAAGGGTGACAGAGGGAAGAAAGGAGGTAGGGAGGAAGAGGAGAGAGGGAGAAGAAAGTGACAAATAGGGTGTATTGAGAGCAGAAGCGCCAATAATTGTTTTTGGGAGTTGATGGTAAGATAAATTGATGTAAACTTTTAATAATACAATACAACGTTGGCTATGTAATAGTATACATGTGGTTATATGTTATGAAAATGAAAAAAAATAAAAAAGTTTATATATCAATTAGGGTTGAGAAACTTTGATGTTCAGTTTTTGAGATTCCCCTAGAACAGGGGTCTGCAAAGTCGGCTCTTTTAAGACTGGTGGACTTCAACTCCCAGAGTTCCCCAGCCAGCATAGCTGGCTGGGGAATTCTGGGAGTTGAAGTCCACCAGTCTTAAAAGAGCCGACTTTGCAGACCCCTGCCCTAGAAGCATGTTTCAAGTTAGCTGGAAACTCTGCAGGGTATAATCCTGACAAATCTACCCTGTTTCCCTGAAAATAAGACCTCCCTGGATAATAAGCCCAATCGGGCTTTTGAGCGCATGCGCTAAAATAAGCCCCCCCCCGGAAAATATTGCAACACAGCAGCAGCCATGAGGTGACCATGCTCGCCCCCTCCCGCACCTCAACAATAATAAGACCTCCCCGAAAATAAGGCCAACCGCTTATTTCAGGGATCAAAAGAAAATAAGGCCCTGTCTTATTTTCAGGGAAACATGGTAAACAGAGGTGGGTTCCTACCCATTTGGCCCAGTTCAGCCAAACCGGTAATGGCATGCTGGCCTGGGTCACAGAACCGGCAGCGACCCAGGCTTGCCACGCCCCTGAACCGGTTCCCCAGTTGCCGTGATCACCATCTTTTTTTTTTGAGTTCTGCGCATGCACAGAACAATTTCCATTTAATTGTGCATGCACGCGCAACGCTCACACGACTGAAACGGCAGTCACACCGACTGACACCCATCCCTGATCTAAACAACAACCAGTTAAGTAAGGCTGTTTACAGAAACTGTGGAATTTAACAGATTGGTGTTTTTTTCCCTCCTGAGACTTCTGTGATGCTGATGACGAATGAATTTCTACATGGCAGCCTGAACATATGGATGGATGTGACTTAATTCACACATTAGGCTAAACCGAAATGTGCTTTGACCTTTTGGGCTTCTGGTGGTTTGTTGAGGCTGCTGTTGAAGTTAGCAAAATATGGTATGTGATTTCCTGTCAATGGCTTTGACTAAACATCGACGCCTGGTACCGCCTGGGACACAGGTCTCTGTGGTTTTCTCGGCAGGGTTTTCAAAAATGGTGGGCCATTGGCTGCTTCTTCCTAAGGCTGACTGACCCAAGGTCAGTTTCGTATCCAAAGCAAGGTTAGAATTCCTGGTTTTCTAGCCTGACGTATTAGCCACTACACTTAGAGTCAGTTGGGTTAGGGTAGGGGTGTCAAACTCGATGACTTTGAGGGTTGCATCAATGTTGTGTTTGATCTCGGGGAGGATTGAGGAACGTGGCTGTGGGGCGTGGCCAGCTTGACACCACTGAGATGTCTTCCTGCAGCCTTGTGCTAGTGAAAAAGAGCCCATCATGGCTAAAAACGGAGCCCAGGTGGGCTGCACGCAGCCTCCCTGGTCTCCGTTTTTGCTGGCGGAGGCTCTGTGGGCGGGTCCTTTGCTGTTTCTAGGATGGTCCTATGGGCCAGATCTAAGCATCCCACCGACTCTTGAGTTGGACACCCATGGTCTAGGGGTTAAAGCACCAGACTATAAAGTCGAAGACTGTGAGTTCAAGTCCCGCCTTAATGATGAAAGCTAACTGAATGATTTTGAGTCAGTCCTCCCCACCCCCCAGCCCAGTGTACCTCACAGGGTGGTTGTGGGGAAAACAGGAGGAGGAAGGTGTGTTAGATATGTTTGCTGCCTTGTGTTATTTGTAAAGATAATGAAATCGGGATACAAATAATAAATAAATACAAGTAGTCCTTGACTTATGACCACAATTGAGGCCACACATCCCTTCGACCGATCCGCTCCCACAGAGAGGGCCTTCTCAGGCAATGCCGGTTGGCGACACCCAGTGGAAGGGCCTTCTCTGTGGCGGGCCCTACCCTCTGGAACGACCTGCCCCCCGAACTACACACCATCTCAGACCTCCACCTTTTCCGCCAGCGTCTTAAAATGCACCTTTCCAACAAGTCAGCCTAGCATAACCTCCCGTTCCTGACTGTTATTAGCTAGATTTTAATTAGGGGGATTTTACACTATTTTAGCACAGGGTATGGGTTTAATAGTTTTTTTTTAAAAATGGTATTTTTGTATATTTGTATTGTTTTTTAAATTTTCCTGTGCGCCGCCCTGGGTCCTTTTTTAGGAGAAGGTGCGGGGTATAAATTCGAATAAAAGAAAGAAAAGACAATTGCTGTTGTTAAGTGAGACATTGGTTAAGTGAGTTTTTCCCCATTTTATGATTTTGCTTGCCGTAGTGAATCGCTGCAGTTGATAAGCTAGTAACCTGGTTGTTAAGTGAACCTGGCTTCCCCGTTGACTTTGCTTGTTGGAAGGTCGCAAATGGGGATCACATGACCCAGGGACACAGCAACGGTCATAAGTATGAACCAATTCCCAAGCACCTGAATTTTAATCACATGATCATGGGAATGCTGGAAAAGTCGTAACTGTGAAAAATGGTCATAAGTCACGTTTTTCAGTGCCATTATAACTTTGACCGGTCACTAAGTGGAGGTCTACCTGTACTGTAAATCAGGGGTCCCCAACCTTTGCAACTTTAAGTCTGAAGGACTTCAGCTCCCAGACTTCTCCAGCCAGCTGGCTGGAGAATTCTGGGAGCTGAAGTCCTTCAGACTTAAAGTTGCAAAGGTTGGGGACCCCTGCTGTAAATAACACCAAACTATCTCTCTTAGGGCTGATTAGGGCTGATTAATTAGCCCTTATTCAAGAGCCACAATCAAACAAGAAACACCGTATATGAACGTCTCATAATTTACAAAGCTAGTGTGCTAGAGAAAGCACACTCACTTTTTCTGCAGTTTTGGTATTTCTTGTGTGGGCACGCACAAACACACTCTGATTTTGCACGTGTGCGTGACAAAAATGTGCCCAGGGAGAAGCTTTACTAATTGCAAGCTTTTTATCTTAGCCTCTTGGAAGCGCATCTAATTTCAGAATCTCAAGGTTGAACTTCCGGCATTTTTCGACTTAAGACCTGTAGCATATTTTAGATGTAAGACCACAGTAATTCCTTCTTTGATAAGGAACTTAACATTGATCTATCTCTTTATCACATCCCCCAGGGTCTCTCTTTTGTGTTCTCATGGCTTGCCTTCTTTCACATCAAGTGCAAGCTAATTTAATTGCTTTAAATTCTGGTTGACTTTTAGCCATTTGTGTTGTCTTACTATAAGTTACTGTGGCTTCCCGTGGGAATCCCATAAGGCTCTTACTTCAGAGCATCAGATTTTAAAGCATGGAGGAGGAACAATCCCTTTTCTAGTACTACAGATAGGGGCAATCCCCAGATTACAAACAAGAGCTGTAGCAAAATCTGTCCTTAAATCAAGTTTGCAAGTAAGCCTAGAACAGGTACCTACGTTTCTGATATAATCTCAGTTAGTAAATGTTTGTCTTAATACTTTCAGGTAATCCTAGACTTACAATCACAACTGGGACCAAAATTTCTGTTGCTCAACAAGGCAGTTAAGTGAGTTCCGGCCAATTTTTTTATTTTTCCATGGTTATTAAGCAAATCACTGCATTTGTTAAGTTCCAAATAGCATCCAAATGTAAATCAGAGTCCAAGGCAAAGCATTCCTCAAAGTTCTAATTTATTAAGAGAGCCAACCCTTTCCTTCCCCCTTCCCTTTCCTTCCTTTCTTCCCAGAGATTTACCTGTGTTTTCTGCTTCCCAAGGGCAGTCTTTGCATTTGTTTCTGCAAAATTGCAGCCTGTTATTTCCAGCTCATTTTTAATACGTTGGGATTGTTTTGAATTTTATTTAGATCTGCTAAAGTATTATCTATCTTATCCAATTCTGGGTCTCTTGCAAGCGTGATAAATATTCATTTTGTCTCCTCATTCAGTTCATTAACATAAATGTAGAAGAGCCCAAGATCTACCAGCTGAACCTTTTGACATCTCCACTAAATACCTCCCTCCAGTTTAATGAGGAGTCACAGATGAGCATTTCTTTGGATATGGTTTTAAGGCAGCTATGTATCCACTTGGTTGTCATGCCATTCAACACATGCTTAACAAGCTTGCTAGCAATAAGAGCATTTTGTCAAATGCTTTGTTGAAATCAAGAGATATGATAACAATACCTTGTAGATTTATTCAGGAGGTTACTAAAGGAGATGGGGTTGGCTGGAAATACCATTCTTTTTAAAAAATCAATTTTATTTACAAACATATAAAATACGAGTGTATTTTATATGTTTGTAAATAAAATTTATTTTATATAAATTATTACAATACTTAGACATACACTACATTTACAACATACAATACGAACAGGAACTTCCTGTTCTTTCTCATAGCAATTGTTAATCGAAGCCGCTCATCTTATATTGTTTCCCCTTCTGTTATATTTCATTTGGATTTCACCATTATAAACCCTCTTATTTTACTCATAACTACTGTTTTTAAATTTTGCTGTATTAGTTCTTGTTTCTTTCATCCATCCACCTATACCATTTATCCCATATCTGATAGAATTCGGATTCTTCTTTTCCCTGGATTTCATTAGTTAATTTGTCCATTTCAGCACAGTCCATAACCTTTCTTATTATTTGGAATTAGCTTATTTTTCCATTTCTGGGCAAAAGCAATCCTTGTCGCCGTAATTATATGTATTATTAAATACTGGATTTATTTTTTATATTTCGCAGACACTATTCCTAATAGGAAGACTTCCGGTTTCCATTCTATTTTAACTCCTGTTATTGCCTCCAGCCAATTTTTGATCCTTTTCCAAAAAATTTTAGTCTCCTTACAGGTACACCATAGGTGGTAATATGTTCCATGTATTGATTCACATTTCTAGCATTTTGTGGAAATACTGTTCTTAACCAAAAAAAACCCGTGCTAAATTCTAGTTGCTTTCAAGGTGCTTAAAGAGTATTTGTTTTAGGACCTGTCCCTGAAACTTTGCAGGAATGAATGTCACGTTGACTGGCCTGTTATTTCACAGTTCTTCCCGCCCACTTTTTTTTTTTTTTGGCTTTTGTGAAAACAAGAAGCACATTTTTCATTCTCTAGTTGCTCATCCTTCATCATTTCATCCAGGATTATTAAGAAATAAGACATAAAGGTTCAGCCAGCGGGTCATCTAGGGCAGGGGTGTCAAACTCAAGGCCCGCGGGCCAGATCTGCCCCATGAAGTGCTTAGATCTGGCCCACGGGGCTGCCCTGGAAACAGCGAAGGACCGTCCCGCGGTGCCTCGGCCAGCCAAAATGGAGTTCGGGAGGTTGTTAAGGGAATCTGGTTTTCCCATTGACTTTGCGTGCAAAAGGGGATCACACAACTGTCATAAATATGAAGCAGTTGTCAAGCATCCGAATGTAAATCACGTGACCATGGGTCGCAAGTGTGAAAAACGGTCATAAGTCACTTTTTTCCGTGCTGTTGTAACTTTGAACTGTCACTAAATGAACTGTTGTAAGTCAAGGACTGCCTGTACGTCCTCTCAACCATACAATCATGATTTGGGCATTTGACAACCAGCCCCGAGTTGTCCCCCCCGGGAGAGGGGGCGGTCTAGAAATCTAATAAAATAAATAATAAAATAAATAATAATATATTTGATGGTTACACCATCTCTGGGTCATGTGATCCCCCGTTTGTAACCTTCCCAACAAGCAAAAATCAATGGGGGGAAGCTGGATTGGCTAACAACTGTGGAGGGGGGGGGGAATAATAAAGTCAGACATAACTTATTTAACAACCACATTGCTTAGCAATGGCAGTTCCAGTCCCAAGTTTGGTTGTTAGTCAAGGACTACCCAGATGCTTCCTTATGGGAGTGCCCACCCACCTTATTCTCCTTTTGCTATTAGTGCTTTCTGACCTGGAATCTTGCTTATACTTGCTTTCTGATGATTAATGCACACTTAATGGCTAGATTAATGGCTTGCATTATTTTGTTTGTTGTACCTTCCATAAAAGTGCATCCATCATTTTTTTTAAAAAAAAATCAAGCTTGTAGCTCTAATGGTTGCCAGGAAATCCGTGTAAAAGGGTTCTCATTACTAGGAATCCTGCTGAATTGACTTCCTTGTGATTAATGTTGCACACCATAGCTTGCTCCTTCCTTCCTTCCTTCCTTCCTTCCTTCCTTCCTTCCTTCCTTCCTTCCTTCCTTCCTTCCTTCCTTTCCTCCCTCCCTCGCTCCTTCCTTCCTTCCTTCCTTCCTTCCTTCCTTTCTTCCTTCCTTCCTTCCTTCCTTCCTTCCTTCCTTCCTTCCTTCCTTCCTTCCTTCCTTCTCCACTACTCTTTCCAGAGCCTTCCTATCCAACTCCTCCCAAATCCACTTTCTTGGGCTGATGCAAAAGAGGTGAACAATTGTGGGTCGACTGAGGAATTTATTCTCTAATCTTCATAGCAACGCTTCTCAATCTTGGTATTGTGGTCTACTGGCAGCCATTGGAGCTGGCAGCAGAGTCGGGCAGTGAGGCGGTTGGGGAGGAACATGGGCCAGTCCTGGAGTCTGGGGAAGGCTCGGCCGAGGGCTCTGCGTCGGAGGCAGAGAGGGGGCCGAGGCCATCTGGTAGTGATGTACTGCCTCTGGAGCCTGACATCAGCGAGGCAGAAAAACAGTGTGAGCCTGTTCCCAGTGTGCGCATGCGCAGAGCTGCCAGAAGGCAAGAACAATTAAGGAACAAGGGGCAACTCAGGAGTAAGGCTTGGAGATGATTGGCCCCTCCCATAGGACATAAAAGAGGAGCAAATGGACACGAGCCTTCCGTTCAAGTTCTGAGAAGTTCTGTTTGACTCTGTGTTACATTTGGCCTTGCAAAACTAATTGGCAATTGGGTCTCTGGAAGTGTTTCAAGGGAGATAAAGGTGGGTGCATATCAATCTTAACCTGAAAGACTTTGCAACTCGAGCAGACATCTGTCGGACTCTTCACAGACTGCTTGTGAGTTGTTACGGGCTGTGAATGACCATAATTCACAGCCACATAAATTAAAAGAGGGTTTGGGGGACAGATCGTGGTTTATGCTTTCTCAGGAAGCCTAGGTTAGAACACTTGGAAACTTGAAGAAGTGTGGACTTCATCATGACTTGGCTAGGGAATTTTGGGAGCTGATGTCCACATATCTTTTAAGTTGACATGGTTGAGAAAACAGCTTTAGAGCAATTTGAAAATGTTGAGCTGGGGAATTCTGGGAGTTGCTCAGATTGTGCTCTAGAAGAAGATTTGGATGGAGTTAAGAAATATTATATTACCCCACCTGGTTTCTCCTTGTTGTTAATTAAAGCGGGGTGTAAAGGCAGCCGTAGAGACAAGGTTATATTGAGCTGCTTTAGCTTTCTATATTAGGTCTATAGGAAGAGGGATGCTGAGTGCTTATTTTTGTGTGCTACATGCTGTTGCCATCTTGTCACAAACATCCTTCCGAAGCCTTAAATGTCAAATTAAATATAGAAATACGATCATAATAACCAGAATCTATGTGATACTCAATAGGGATGCGGTGGCTCAGTGCCTAAGACGCTGGGCTTGTCGATCAGAAAGGTCGGCAGTTTGGCAGTTTGAATGCTTAGCACTGCATAATGGAGTGAGCTCCCGTTACTTGTCCCAGCTTCTGCCAACCTAGCAATTCAAAATCATGTAAAAGTGCAAGTAGAAAAATAGGGTCCACCTTTGGTGGGAAGGTAGAAGCGTTCCATGCACCTTGGGCATTGAATCATGCCGGCCACATGACCACGGAGACATCTTCGGACAGCGTTGGCTCTTCGGCTTTGAAACGGAGATGAGCACCGCCCCCTAGAGCTGAAAATGACTAACACGCATGTGTGGGGGAGCCTTTACCTTATGTGATACTCATTCGGTTCTTCCCTGTGATTGGAAGAGCCTAAAGCATGAACTGTACACCAGCTGTGGTCAGAAGGAAGGAAGGGGGTAGGGCAGTGATGGCGAGGCTATGGCACGGGTGCCACAGGTGTCACGCAGAACCATTTCTGAGGGCACACGAGGCATTGCCCTGTCAGCTGCAACACGCTTGTGTGCGCTGGCCAGCTGATTTAGGCCTTCTTTTGAGGCCGTTTTTCGCCCTCTGGACGCTTCAGGGAAGCTCCTGAAGCCTCTGGAGGTGGGGAGGGGAGGCTGTTTTCACCCTCCCCAGGCTCCTAGAAAGCCTCTGGAGCCTGGAGAGGGCGAAAAAAGCACGCCAAAAGCAGGGGGTCGCATACACAGCATTATGGGTGTGGCACACCCATGCACGACCCCCCCTGCGCTCTCCCCGCTTTTGGCACACGAACCAAAAAAGTTAGCCATCACTGGGGTAGGGGATTATGGACACTTGTAGCATGGCACATTACGAAGAACTGGTCAGGGTTGGTTCCTAGCCTGATAGAGATTCCGGAGGCTGCGCTGCCAGTTGTTCCACCTTCTGCATTATAACTGATGAGAATAGATTCTCACCAGTCCATACAAAAATACACTGATGCCTTAATACAGGTCGGCTATGATGTACAACAGTTCATTTAGTGACCGCTTGAAGTTAGAATGGCACTGGAAAAAGTGACATGACCATGTTTCACACTTATGACCGTTGCAGCATCCCCAGGTCATGGGACAACTGTATAAAGAAAGGTTGTAAAATGGGGCAAAACTCACTTAACAAATGTCTCACACTTAGCAATAAACATTTTGAGCTTAATGGTGGCCCTAAATCGAAGATTATCAGTACGGTAAAACACAGGGACCAGAGGTGGGTTCCTACCAGTTCGGACTGGTTTGGCTGAGTAGGTAGTAACTCAGTCTACCACGCCCCCGAACTGGTTCTCTTGGGGGCACCATCTTGTTTTTTGCTTCTGTGCATGTGCCGAGGCATTTTTTTAGTACTGCACATGTGCGCATAGTGGATATCAAGCGCACGCAGCGCATCCCTGAACAAACTGGCAGGAGCAGCAGCCGGAACTCATTCCCGACAGGCACCAGTTAGCTCTAAGTAGAAACTAGCTCAGTTACTGGAATTTTGTAGCCCCACCCGATTCATCTCAATAAATCTCGCTAAAGAGAACTCTGTGAAAACCATGCATGGTATTAAAGAAATCACACTGTGTTAGGCATGTGTCAAAGAGCCGATAGCCCCGTCAGGAGAGGCTGGCCCAAAGAAAAAGTTTATAAGGTGTTGGAAGAAATCTCCTTCTGGGTTCGGCTCCAAGTGGGTGAAAAAGACACTGGAGACATGGAGGCTGCTTAGAAAGATGGTTTAATGGTGGACAGGACCACTTGGCTTGAGGTCCTGGGGAAAAAGGTGATCACATGCTCCCAGGTGTTGGTTGAAGAAGAAGGGGCAGAAGAAAAGGGGCGAGGGAGGGGCTTGCAGGGCTTTTTATAATCTGTTCAGCCCCCACCTCTCTGTTTCCTGTTCCTGTGTAAGAAATGTATTCCAGGTTGGTTGTCAGATTCCCATGGGGCCATGTAGGGGCAACTCTCTAGGCTGAGTTCTCAGATGCCATGTGGCCAGTAAGGCTTATAGTAGCCTGCCTTGATTCCATCACCCTGAGCTGATGGGGAGGGGTCTTTTGTTATGTGAATAGACTGGCTTGGCATCTTAATGGCCCATTGACAAAAGGTGGGGTAGGCAGGAAGCTGCAGGAATTAAAACATGTTTCTCCCATCACATTCAGAGAAGTATAATATTCTGCCTTTTCAATATTTGCTAGGATATTTCATTTTTCTAGGAGCGGGCTGGGTGATAACTTCCAACAGAGGTTTTGAAATAAATAAGGGATCTTTTTTTAGGCGAAGAGAGGGTTGTTGAGGTTCTGCTAGAGCAGAGGTCTCCAACCTTGGCAACTTTAAGACATGCGGACTTCAACTCCTAGGCTTCCTCAGCCAGCTTTGCAGGTGATAAGTCATTTTTTCCAAGGCCATCTTGGCCTTGAGCCATCATTAAATGAGCAGTTGTAATTGGAGGACTACCTGAAGTTGGAAAAAGTCCTTGCCAGACTCCTGGGGTTTTGCTATCATACATTAAAGTAGCCCTCCTCCTACAAAGTCCTCATTTGGAAGCAATTTGCAATTTTAATAAACAGGAATGGCCACTCAGAAGGCAATGTTCAAGGTGTTAGTCATCATCTTTAAAGCGCTCCATGGCTCGGGACCTAGCTACCTGCGGGATCGGATCCTGCCTCATACATCCTCACGGCCGATTCGCTCCCACAGAGAGGGACTTCTCCGGGTGCCGTCCACTAGACTGTGTCAGCGGGCGACGCCCAGGGGAAGGGCTCTCTCTGTGGCGGGCCCAGCCCTCTGGAACGACCTTCCCCCCGATATTAGAACGACTACGGACCTCCGCTCCTTCCGTCTGAAATTAAAAACACACTTTTTCCGCTTGGCCGGCCTAGGCTAGTCTCTCTTTCTATGGGGTTTTAAACTTATTTATAGCTGCTGGGTATTTTAGTTTAACGGGTTTTAGCACAGGAATAGATTTAATTTGTTTTTATATTATGTATTTATATTTGTATATTTATTGTTTTTACTTTCCCTGTGCACCGCCCCGAGTCCCTGTGGGGAGAGGGAGCGGTCTACAAATTAAATTTGAATTGAATTGAATTGAATTGAATGTTAAGCTGTTTAAGGGTGCTGCCTAGAATATATTCAAGAGTCAACGCACGAAAGATAAAATGTCACAAAACCAGACTATTTCCCCCTGCATGAACCCAGTTTTCAAAGACATCTTGACAAGGTGACCTCAAGTAGGCACCAAGACAAGATTTATCTTAAATAAAAAGATTTATAGGCAGAGGGTGGGGTTTTTTTTTGTTTCCAAAAAGGGGTCACAATGTAGTTTTACTACCATTATAGAAAAGAAATAACAATCTTCAAAGCAGTTACTTAGAAACCAACATAAAAAGGCTTGGAGAGAAAAACAGGACCGTGAAAAGCTTCATACAATAAATCTCTTGGCTCGGCTCACCAAAATTTCCTGAATGAACCCGGCCAAAATTTCCCGAGCTGATCGAATCCCTGAAAAAGAATCTGACTGGTAGAAAATATTTAATCATCTCGCTCTCCATGGTAGCTGAAAAGAAAATTTTGCTTTTGCATCTGTCTGATATTGAATCGGGTGCAGAAGGGAACACATTGGTCGCGTTGGTAGATGATCTCTGGAGGGCCAGAGATGGGGGATGTTCCTCCATCCTGGTCCTGTTAGACCTCTCGGCGGCTTTCGATACCATCGACCATGGTATCCTATTGCATCGGCTGGGGGGGTTGGGGGTGGGAGGCACCGTTTTACGGTGGTTCTCCTCCTACCTCTCTGGCCGATCGCAATTTGTGCGGGCAGGAGAGCAGAGGTCGACCCCGAGACCCCTCACATGCGGGGTGCCTCAGGGGTCGGTCCTCTCGCCTCTCCTGTTTAATGCATACATGAAGCCGCTGGGTGAGATCATCCGTGGTTTTGGGGTAGAGTACCACCTGTACGCTGATGACACCCAGCTGTACATATCTACCCCAAACCACCCCAACGATGCCGTAGCGGTGATGTGCCAGTGCCTGGAAGCCGTGCGGAGCTGGATGGGAAGTAACGGACTTAGGCTCAACCCGACCAAGACCGAGTGGCTGTGGTTTCCGGCTGCCCGATTCAACCAGCTCTCTCCAACGCTGGCCATAGGGGGCGAACATCTTGCCCCTGTGGATGGGGCGCGCAATTTGGGTGTCCTCCTGGATACCCGGCTGTCTATGGAAGAGCAAGTGACAGCCGTGGCCAGGAGGGCGTTTTACCAGGTTCGCCTGGTTCGCCAATTGCGCCCCCTATTGGATCGGGACGCCCTTCGCACAGTCACTCATGCCCTCGTGACATCCCGACTGGACTACTGTAACTCTCTCTACATGGGGCTCCCCTTGAGGTGCACCCGGAGGCTTCAGTTAGTTCAGAATGCAGCCGCGCGAGCAATTATGGGGACCACCAGGTTCACCCACGTTACACCGCTCTTGCGCGAGCTGCACTGGCTACCTGTCGTCTTCCGGGTGCGCTTCAAGGTGCTAATTATCATCTTCAAAGCGCTCCATGGCTCGGGACCTAGCTATCTGCGAGATCGGATCCTGCCCCATACATCCTCACGACCGATTCGCTCCCACAGAGAGGGACTTCTCCGGGTGCCGTCCACTAGACTTTGTCAGCGGGCAACGCCCAGGGGAAGGGCTCTCTCTGTGGCGGGCCCGGCCCTCTGGAACGACCTTCCCCCTGATATCAGAACGACCACTGACCTCCGCTCCTTCCGTACGAAATTGAAGACCTATTTCTTTCGACTGGCCGGCCTTGAATAATTCTCTCTGTCTATTGATTCCAAATGCATTTTAATGGGTTCTTAATCATTTTTAGCACGGGTAACACTGTTTAATTAGGTTTTAAAGTATGTATTTTGTATTTATTGTATATTGTTTTTAGTTTCTCCTGTGCACCGCCCCGGGTCCCTGTGGGGAGAGGGTGCGGTTAATAAATCCGAATTTGAATTTGAATTTGAATTTGACAGGCCCATGCGCAAAGGGCTGTTTTCAAAAAAGTGAGCAGGATCAGAATGAACACTGAATTTTATTTACTTGATATTATCTGTACACTTTTCCCAGTTGTAATGGATGGCTGTGAAGGTTAGACCATAAGAAAGGGTGAGAGCCAAAGAATGGAGGCCTTTGAACTCTGGGGCTGGAGAAGACTCCTGCGAGTCCCTTGGACTGCAAGGCCATCCAACCGGTCAGTCCTAGAGGAGATCCACCCTGACTGCTCATTAGAAGGCCAGATCCTGAAGAGGAAACTCAAAGACTTTGGCCACCTAATGAGAAGGAAGGACTCCCTGGAGAAGAGCCTCAGGCTGGGAACGATGGAGGGCAAAAGAAGAATGGGATGGCAGAGAAGGAGGTGGCTGGATGGAGTCACTGAAGCAATCGGCGTGAGCTTAAATGGACTCCGGGGGATGGTAGAGGACAGGAAGGCCTGGGTCACAATGGAATGGACACAACTTCGCAACTAACAACAACAATCTGTACACTTATTATTATTGCACTGCAGCTGTGTAATTTTTCCTCTTCTGACAGTAAAAACCATGACTTGGTTCCAAATGTTGGAAACTCCAGGGTCATACAAAACCTTGGCAGATGACCCCGATGGTGCTTTGGGGACATTGGTTTGATGGACAGAAATGCAGATTCTGGTGTCATCAGTTAATTAGAGAACAACTTAAAAATGGGGTTCATTATTTGGCTATAGGTAGTCCTCGAGTTAAAACCATCATGAAGACTGCCCATCACAGTCATGACTTGTGACGATCATAAAACAGGTCACCTACCCAATTGATCTGGGTTGATAACAAATTTTGCAGGATCTGTTAAGCGAACATTACTGAAATAGGACTAGAAATTAATTAGGCTAGGATAGGAAAGAATAGGGATAAATTAGGATAGGATAGGATAGTTAGGATAGGATAGAATAGGATATAATAGAATAGAGAAGAATAGAATAGGAAAGCGAAGAATAGAAATAAAATAAGTTAGGATAGGATAGGACAGAACAGAATAGAAAATAGAATTAGAATTAGAATGGATTTAGAGGTGGGTTGCTGCCGGTTTGGTCCGGATCAGGTAAACCGGCAGTAGCAGCAGCGGAAGGCTGCGCCCACCCACCTGGATGCTTCTGCGCATGTGCAGAAGCATCGCACGTGACCACGAGCAGACGTGGGAGCGCACCCAAGCCGCTAGAAAAAAAAATTAGCAACCCAACATAGAAGAGAATTCTATATTGGCCAAAGTGTGATTAGACACACTTTGTCTCCAGGGCATAAAAGCACCCAATGTACATACAAACAACAGAGTGCTAGGTTACTGATCATTACAAGAAGTAAACATTAAGATACAAGAAATGCTGAATCATAGACACCAATAGGAGAAGGTATTAGGGAAGGATAGTGTCAATACAGCCTACTACATAGGTAAATAGCTTTAGGCCTAAGACAGTGCTGTGGGAACCAATGTGTGAACCAACAGAGATGAAGAAGCTTCTTGGAGGAGAAGCGAAATCTCTTCAAAGACAAACCAGAAAGTCCAGTTGCCTCTTGAAAAAGCACCTTTGGGACCATGTGAACCAATGGTTCTCTGTGGGCACACGGTTGGGTCAAAAATGAAGTGAAAAATACAGCTTCAGGCCACAACTGGAACCAGATCTTCCATCACTAAGCAATGCAGTTGTTTAATTTAATTTTATTTTATTTTATTTTATTCACATTTGTAGACCGCCCTTCTCCCTAGCGGGACTCAGGGCGGTGAACAGGCAGCAATAAAATCAACAATAAAACAAGAAATACAATAAATACGCTAAAATATATTAAACAAATAAGCCTGCTCTAAAATCCCAATACAAACCCTTGGTAAAAACAATTAAAAACTACGCCAGGCCAGCCGCACGAAATAGGTGGGTTTTCAGGGCCCGACGGAAGAGGCGTAGGTCTGTGATTGTCCATAGGTCAGGGGGTAGGTCATTCCAGAGGGCGGGGGCTGCCACAGCATTGCCTGGCCGACAGCACCCTGAGGAGGCCTCTCTGTGGGAGCGGACTGGTCGGTGGGAGGTATTTGGCAGGAGGTGGCCTTGCAAGTAGCCAGGTCCCTTGCCATGGAGCGCTTTGAAGGTGGTTACTAATACCTTGAAGCGCACCCGGAAAGCCATAGGCAGCCAGTGCAGCTTGCGCAGGAGAGGTGTTACATGGGAGCATGAGTAGTTATGAGTAGAGCAGGGGAAATGAGTAGTTATGAGACTGCGCCCAATGTTATAACCTTTTTGCCATGGTCATTAAGTGAATCCAGCTTTGCTGGTTGGAAGCAGGCTAGGAATGTCACAAACGGTGATTATGTGACTCTGCAACTGCTATAAATATGGGCCGGTTATCTCACTATCTCTGATAAGACACTGTTTTCAGCAATGTCATAACTTCCAACTGTCTCTAAATGAATGGATGGAAGTCGAAGAGGACCTGCAACTGGTAAATAACATACTTTGGCTTAAGGGGAAAGAGTTGCATGAAAATCCAGAGCGAGATAAGCTACTTATACTCTGGAGCCTTGTACAAGGGGTTGAATTTTTGTTAGTAAATTCAATTTTCCACAGTAGTTAATCCTACACTTGACCCTGAAACCTTAATAATTCCTCTTGCCCCCCCCTCGCCTCCCCCCTGCAAATTCGATTCAGACAGTGTTGCCTAGATAGTATTTCTCCTTATTTATATGACCGTCTGCGAAACGCTTGCTTTGCAAGAGGATTTTTATTTTCACCTTCAGAAATAACCTCCTCCCAAATCCCTAAAGCAAACATGCACGGCTGTATTTTATTTTCTTGCCCGCATTAATTACTCTGAGCCTGACCAGATGCTGGGCTTTGGAAAGGAGAGAGAAGGCCCAAACTAGAGCTTAAGCAATTTGGCTCTCTTTCCTTCTCCATCCCTTCAAGCCATGAGGCAGCTTTCTATGCCAGATTTGTCAATTCCTGAACATCTCCCAGAATTCCCTATGAAAATGAACGGGAGAGTTCTGGGTAATTTAAAATTTAAAGTGAACACATCTAGGGCAGGAGTCCCCAACCCCCACGCCGCGGACCGGTGCCGGTCGGTGGCTTGATAGGAACCGGGCCGCAGTGAGCGGCGCAACTCTTAGAAAGGGCCGGAGGAGGGAGGAGGGGGCAGCCTCCTGGGCAGAGCGCACGCCAGGGGCTGGAGAGCGCAGGCGCAGCCACTTACGCCGTTGGGGGCCCAAGAGGGGCGAATGAGCCAACTCACCACCCCCGCGCGTGCATGCGATGCCTGTTTCCCCTCCCCGCGCTCCCTCTCTATGCCAGCCATGGCCACCGGTCCACGGAATTTTTTAAATCTGAGACACCAAGTAAGGTGAGGAAACACAGATCGTCCTCAATTTAAAACCGCAATTGAGCCCCAGTTTCTGTCGCTAAGCAAAACAATTGTTAGTTGAGTTTTGCCCCATGAGCCAAGATGGCGGAGTGGTTAGAATGCGGTACTGCAGGCTACTTCAGCCGATTGCTTGCTGCAGTTCGGCAGATCAAATCTCACCAGGCTCCAGGTTGACTCCGCCTTCCATCCTTTCGAGGTGGGTCAAATGAGGAGCCAGATTGTTGGGGGCAAGAGGCTGACTCTGTAAACCGCTTAGAGAGGACTGTAAAAGCACTATGAAGCGGTGTATAAGTCTAAGTGCTATTACTATTTTGCAACCTTTCATGCCACAGTTATGAAGAGAATCACTACAATTGTTAAGTTAGAAACACGGTTGAATCTGACATCCCTGTTGACTTTGCTTGCCAGAAGTTTGGAAAAATTGATCGCGTGACCCTAGGACACTGCAACCGTCATAAACACGAGCCAATTGCCAAGGTCCAATTTTTAATTCCCTTAAGCACAGGCATGCTGCAACGGTCATAGGTATGAAAGGTGATCATAAGTGCCTTTTTTAGAGTGCCTTTGCAACTTCGAATTGTCACTAAATGAATAGTTGTGCATTGAGGACTACCTGTAGATCAATGAGTAAAATAGTACATTCCTAAGATTGTGTTGAATTTATGTTTTACTGACAAAGAAAGCGAGACTAGTATAGATCTATTTCAAACTATTTAGCTGTCATCAGCTAGCCATACCCTTCTAGGATTTGAACCCAGGCTACTTTAATATTAGGTACATGTATTAACCTCTAAGCCACAGGTTCTCCCCCCTTTGTCGGCTACACCAGGGGAAAGATGAAGTGTTTTTTTCAGGGCAACCTGGTCTACCCAATTATGGCACATACTGCTTCCGTTTTTACCTTTCAGTCTCAATCCAGGAGCCCTCACAGGCAGTCGCTTTCACGACAAAACTATTTTTGTGTTGAATTTATGTTTCACCGACAAAGAAATAAAGGGAGACTAGTGTAGATCTCTTTCAAGCTATTTAGCTCTCATCAACTAGCCATACCCTTCTGGGATTCGAACCCGGGCTCCTTGCATATTAGGTACATGTATTAACCTCTAAGCCATTTATAACATGGCTTCAAACGATTAAAAAGGCATTGATATCATGCTAATCTGCATGAGAGAAGGTAGGTTGAAGATGATAGGAAAAAGAAATGGTTAATCCCAGCTTTGCACCCTGCTTTTGGGGGGCAGCCATCAGCCATATTTTTTTTCTTGAATTACTTATAAATAAATCAACTGTAGCAGAAGAAAAGCAGCTGGGCAAAGCTTTAAGCTTAGCTATTGTAAATCGGTGGTAAGAGGAGCTCAGGAAGTCCTGCTTTTGCCCCAGGACAGAAGTCAAGGCACGTATAAATTTGATAAACACTACCAACTACTACTATAGTAAGACCCAAGTAGATTTGTAACGTTATCTGTGAATGGTGCATAATTGACTCAGCTCCCTGCGTCAGCTTGTTTTATATCCGACATTGATGGATTGACTTTCTGGTAAAGGAAATAAACACCGAAGGAAGGAATCGTAGAAGATGGGATGAAGCTTCAGCTCTCAGTGAAGGAGAACCCTCTGACTCTTTTGCATTAAGACCCCACTGGGAATGCGGCATCCAGTTTTGCGCACCACAGTGCAAAAAAGATGTTGAGGCTCTAGAAAAGAGTTCAGAGAAGATCAACTAAGATGAGTAGGAGACTGGAGGCTGAGCATATGAAGAACGGTTCCATGAATTGAGTATGTCTGCTTTAATGAAAAAATAGGAACAGGGGAGAGATGATAGCAGAGTTCCAATATCACAGGGGCTGCCACAAAGAAGAGATAGTCAACCTATTCTCCAAAGCACCTGAAGACAAAACAGGAAGCAGTGGATGGAAACTAAGCCAGGAGAGAAGAAACCTAGAACTAAGGAGAAATTTCCTGACATTGAGAACAATTCATCAGTGGAATGGTTTACCTTCAGAAGATATGGGTGCTCTAACACTGGAGGTTTTCAACAAGAAACTGGACAGCCATTTGTCTGAAATGGTATAAGATTTCCTGCTTGAGCAGGGGGTTGGACTAGAAGACCTCCAAGGTCCCTTCAATCCTGCTGTTCCGTTGTGTTTTTTTCAAGTGCCCTTGTAACCTGGAACAATTTTAAGTCGAGAACTACCTGTAAAGCCATTAAAAGGTAAAGGTTCCCCTTGCACATATGTGCTAGTTGTTCCCGACTCTAGGGGGCGGTGCTCACCTCCGTTTCAAAGCTGAAGAGCCAGCACTGTCCAAAGACGTCTTCGTGATCATGTGGCTGGCATGGTGCATGGCATGATGCTGAAGGTGCATGGAACGCTGTTACCTTCCCACCTATTTTTCTACTTGCATTTTTTACGTGCTTTGGAACGATTAGGTTGGCAGAAGCTGGGACTAGTAATGGGAGCTCATTCCATTACACAGCGCTAGGGATTCGAACTGCCGACCTTCTGATTGACAAGCAAGTGAGCTACTGTAGGAGTCTCGTCCCTGCTAGCAAAATGCTTCTTGTTGTGAGTGTTGATGATGTAGCTTTTGCTGGACATGAAGGCAGAAGCTTCTTCCAGAAATCCTAATATATTGCTGCCTAACCTTACTGATGTTCATTTTTCCTGTCCTTCAGAGGTCTGGATATGGTTGATCTCAGCAGCTAAGAAAGGTCAACTTGGGTCAGTACTTGGGTGGCAAAGTACCTGGAAAGTTGGGGGTGGAAAACACCACTCTGGAAGAAAGCTAAAGCCAACTGTTTATATAACGCTCTCCAGAAAACTGCATGGAGGCAATCACCAAGAATCCACTTCTATTTAAGAAAGTCTTTACCTTGTGTGGCCTTTTGGACTGGACTACCTAAGGATGGCATGCTGCTAAAAACGCAGGAGAAAACATGCGTACAACCACATTGAGCCTCTTGTAGCAAAATTACTTTATTGAGCATAATAATGGCACGGGAACTAGTTATCTACGGGATCGCATCCTGACCCCACACATCCCTTCGGCCGATTCACTCCCACAGAGAGGGACTTCTCCGGGTGCCGTCCACTAGGCAATGCCAGCGGGCGACGCCCAGGGGAAGGGCCTTCTCTGTGGTGGGCCCAACCCTCTGGAACGACCTTCCCCCCGAAATTAGAACAACTACGGACCTTCGCTCCTTCCGCCAGAAACTAAAGACTTATTTTTTCCAACAGGTCGGCCTGGCCTAATTTACTCCACCTAGCCTATAGTCTGAAGTTAAATTGTTTTAATTGGTTTTTAAGGGAAATAATTTTAATGATTTTATAAATTTTAGCACAGGGATAATAATTTAATTTGGTTTTAAATTTTGTATATTGTTATGTTTTATGTGTTTTTAATTTCCTGTGCACCGCCCCGAGTCCCTTCTGGGAAAGGGAGCGGTCTATAAATCCAATAAAGTAAGTAAGTAAGTAATAAAAGCAATAAATGCGATCGAGGTTGAGAAGGGATGAGAACCCAAAGAAGGAGGGCATTAAGGAGAAACCTGACATGGTCTGAACCACAAGCAAACTTAGCTTGATGGGTAATTTCCATGCATTGGAAGGAGACCAGGGAGGGAAGGGGCATCTTTCTTCCAAATTGTTCAACCATATCCGCAGCTGTGGTGGTATTCAGCTGGTTCGCACCGGTTTGGGCAAACCGGTAGTGGTGACGTGCGGGAGGAGGGGTGGTGCACCCACCCGCCCCAGCGCTATGCTGTCCTATTTAGCCATGTTTTCTAAGCCACCTGCATGTGTGCAGGCTGCGTGTGTAAGCAAAGCGCATACATGGAAGGCCACACGCATGCACGGAAGGTGCACAAGCAAAGCAAGCATGCATGCGCGCTCACATTTTCAATGCGCGGCAAAATTATGTGTAATTCACCTCTGATCAGCAGAAACCTGATTTATTATTTATCCATTGGCTTACTGACCCCTTCCTTGGAAGAAGTGGATTGAGACTGTAATCTCAAGCTTTTGAGAACAGGGAAATCCTTCGTTTTGCATCCTTTTTTTAAAAAAAAAAAAAGGTGGGGAGGGAAGGCTTGGCCACTAATTCTTCTCTAACCTCATAAGGATGCATATTTTTCCTCCTCCCTTCCCCTGCCAGCTGGGCCCAGGCCTGTGGAGGGAAGACAGAAACATTCGCTTCCTCTAACAGTGTCAATGACCTCTAAGTAAATGTCTTTCCTGGAAATCCAGTTTGCTGATTACTTGGAAATATTTTTCCCACCCACAGTTTTTGGAGAACTGCTTGTGCCAGTAAACAGAAAGGACTCATGAAAGTTTATATACCGTATTTATTCGAGTATAACGCGCACACATGTATAACGCGCACCCCCTAATTTTCGATTTAAAATCGGTATAAAATTTTGTTTCACTTTTTCTCGGCTCAGACCAAGCATTGTAAGTGACAAACGTTGTTGAACACGTGCGGCCATGATAAAAATCGTTTATAACGCGCACCCTCGTTTATAACGCGCACCCAAACTTTGAGTTCTTTTTTTGGTAGAAAATTTTGCGCGTTATACTCGAATAAATACGGTAAATGCATGCATGCATACATACATACATACCTCCCTCTGGGTCTCCAAGGAGTCTATTTCTCTTTCTTTAGAAAGCACACGCTAGTTTTGGCAGGCGTTTGCAGAAGTCAAATAGTAACCAGGTCAAAATCTTTATGCATTTTGTTGTTGTTAGTTGCGAAGTCGTGTCTGACCCATCGTGACCCTGTGGATCACGTTCCTCCAGGCCTTCCTGTCCTCTACCATCCTCTGGAGTCCATTGAAGCTCATGCCTGCTGCTTCGGTGACTCCATCCAGCCACCTCATTCTCTGCCGTCCCTTTCTTCTTTTGCCCTCAGTCTTTCCTAGAATGAGGCTCCTCTCCAGTGAGTCCTTCCTTCTCATCAGGTGGCCAAAGTCTTTGAGGTTCATCTTCAGGCTCTGGCCTTCTAAAGAGCAGTCAAGGTTATACACCTATAGAATTTATCTTGATTCAAGGTGGTGTAAGCCAACAGGTAAAGCTTTGTGTAGACAGGGAGAAAGTGTTTGGGATGGGGAAATTTCCTACGCTAGGTAAATGGGTCTGATTGAAATTTGACAAGGCTACTCTCTCCCTGAACTGCCAGTATCTTTGCCTGGTCTCCTGAATTTCTCAGTCTGTTGAAGGCCAGAGAACAGCTGCACCCTTTATCCACATTGATTCTGGTCCATCTAGAACAGGGCTCTCCAAAATTTAAGGCTTGTGGACTTCTACTCCCAGAATTCCTCATACTGAGCATACGGAGTATTTTTGGGAGTTGAAATCCATAGGTCTTAAAATTGCTAAGTTTGTCAAGTGTCCAAATTTTGATCATGTCACTTTGGGGAGGGTCAGTTGTAAGTCCCTTTTTTCACTGCCGTTATAACTTTGAACGTTTGATAAAGGGAGGGTTGTGAGAATTGCCTGCATTCTGAGTCTTGTTTTTAGTTCATACCAACATACTTAGCAGGCCCAAAGCAATATCAATAAATAGTCTATGCAGTAGGAAGTGAATCGGTTTGTTGTTCTCATATACTGTTAATTTTATTTTGTTGAATGTTTTCAATCTACAGAGAAGTCCTAAACCCAGTGCAAGAGATTTAGTAGGAAAACAGTCTGAATAAGGTAGGCTTCCAATTTTATTGGGAGCATTTTATTTTTGTAGCCTACAATATACAGCTAGCTAGTTAATGCACGGAGAGCAGAAGAGAGATTTCTTACGCCCACTTGTTAAATGCTAATTTGTGGATTTAAATTCATTTCATCCAGAATTCAACAGCAAGACAGAATCATTGTTTCTCTGGGTTTGTGTGTGCATATTTGGATTCCTTCTGTCTCTTTGCCCATCCATTAACTCTATCCTTGAACGCAGCGATGCCCAGATGCTGTCTGAAAAAACAAGACACCCGCTAAGTGCCAGCTATCTCTTTCTTTTGCAGATGATGAAGTTTGCTTGGGATAACTACAAGCAGTTCGCTCTGGGGAAAAACGAACTGAGACCTCTCACGAGAAACGGACATATCGGGAACATGTTTGGTGAGTTGAACTTTTAATGTTGCTGAAATGAACCCAGCGCCTGGTCTAGTTCCTAAATGCTTAGCAACAGGCAGTCAGACTAGAATACATGTTTTGAAATGTGATTAAGTGCCTGGTGGACTCATACTTCCCTCCTTCAGAGCAGCTTCTGTATTTTTCAGAGTATAAGGCGCACTTTTCCCACCTAAAAAGAGGGTGAAAATTTGGGTGCGTCTTATACAATGAATGTACACCCCACACACACACACTTGCTGGCTCCCACCCTTTGGCCTCTGCCTCTCAGCAATTTACCTCCTTGCAGCAAACAGCAAACAGCCTGTTTCAGTTTCAGCCCAACCTGATTAGCACAAGCAGCTGATTGTCAGCTGCCTCCCAACCATCAGCTGTTTCAGGCTGCAGGGATTGCCATTGCCTATTGCTGCCTCTGCACACCCCATTTTCCACACATTCCGATCCCTGCAACCCGGAGTGGGTGGAAAATAGGGAGCGTGGAGGCCAAAAATGGTATGCAGAGGCCAAAAATGGGGCACAGAGAGGCGGCAATAGGCAATGGCAATCCCTGCAGCCTGAAACAGCTGATGGTCGGGAGGCTGATCCAACTGACAATCAATTGTGTCTGCTAATCAGGCTGTGATGAAACTGAAACAGGCTGTTTGCTCCTTGCTGCAAGGAGGCAAATTGCTGGGAGGCAGAGGCAGTTTTTTCCCCCTTGGCTTCCTCCCCAAAAGCTAGGGGCATCTTATACTTCGGAGCATCTTATACTCTGAAAAATACGGTATATAAATATAAGACAACTGGCAAAGCAGCTAGTTTTACCAAGTCACAACACAACTTGGTCCTATGGACCATCGATTGGCTGCTGGTCCTTTGAATAGCTCTGAAACCGCCACCTTCAACCCAATGTATTTCAACTGAATGGTGCCATCACAATTTCAGTCCTCAAGGCTTCTGGGGTGGCAGAAGAAAACCTAGGTACTCAAAACTGACCTAGGTCATTAGAAGGAACTAAACTATATATGACAGGAGGAGAATAAGAATGCAGTGGTACCTTCAACTGCTTTGAAACTCATCGCATTTGACACTCAATGCATTTCGAAGAGACAATTTTGTCCTGGTACTCAATTGTTTAGTATTCAACGCACAAGCTAGAACTTGTCAGTGTTGGCTGCCTTGTGACTCACTACATTATTCCTTATGGGAAAAATTGTTTGGTACTCATCACACCTCCTGGAACCAATTATGATGAGTATCGAGCTACCACTGTAGAGGAAAACTATAGCAGAAAGATGGGAGATCTGTCAATGAAAATTCTCAGTCATCATTAAGTCAAGTCAACTTGACTTCTTTTCTTCTTGGTTTGAAACATTTCCCTGCTTGACGAAGTAACTTCTTCACTGTGAGCAAGTTGGTTAGGGGGAACCCCATATAGGTCCTCCAGGGAGGTTAGGTGACAAATGAAACCTCCTTGGAGGACATATATAGAGTCTCCATAATCAACATGCTCAAACTGAAGAAGCTACCTGAAGAACCAGAAAAATGTTTCAACCCAACAAGAAAAGAAGGCTTGTTGCCATGACTCAAGTTCCTGACAAAGAGGGGAGGATTTTTTGGTATCGTTGCAAGAATTTGCCACTGAAATTAGTGATGAAGATGCCTGTAAAAGTAACCCTCATTTGAAATCTAATATTAACTGATTGTTTTACTTCTCATTGACACCCCGAATCTCGAAGACACACGCACATGCACACACACACACACACAAATACACTGAGTCCAGCAAATGTTTTTCAAGCTTGACAATGTTAGGATGTGCAGATTTCAACTCCCAGAACCGAAGTTCATCTTAAAAGTTGCCTAGTTTGAAAAACACTAGTCCAACTCGTAGATGGAGAAATTGGGATCAAGGCTCCCATTTTCTATAGAATAGAACAGAACAGAACAGAACAGAATTCTTTATTGGCCAAGTATGATTGGACACACAAGGAATTTTGGTGCATCTGCTCTCAGTGTACATATGGAGAATAAAATACATTCATCAAGAATAAAAAGATTCAACACTCAGTGATAGTCAAGGTTACTAACTAATAAGCTATCAAATCATACTAGGACACAAATAAAAACAATATAAATTGAAAGATGCAAGCTACACGGTTATAGTCGTAAGTGGGAAGAGATAGGTACTAGGAAGGAAGAGAAGAATAATAGTAATACAGTCTTAGTAAGTTATTGACAGTGTTGTGAGAATTAGTTGGTAAGCAGAGTGATGGCATTTGGGAAAAAACTGTCCTTGTGTCTAATTGTTCTGATGTGCCCTATAGCGTCATTTTGAAAGCAGAAGTTGAAACAATTTATGTCCAGGATGCGAGGGGTCTGTAGATATTTTCACAGCCCTCTTTCTGACTCGTGCAGTGCACAGGTCCTCAGTAGAAGGCAGGCTGGTAGCCATTGTTTTTCCTGCAGTTCTGATTATCCTCCGAAGTCTGTATCTGTTTTGTTGGGTTGCAGAACCAAACCAGAAGGTTATGGAGGTGCAGATGACAGGCTCAATAATTCCTCTCTAGAACTGAATCGGCAGCTCCTTGGGCAGTTTCAGCTTTCTGAGCTGGCACAGAAAGAACATTTCTGTTTCTATAATGATTATAATAAATTATAATTTCTATCAATCAATCAATCAATCAAATTTAATTTGTAGACCGCTCCCTCTCCCCGAAGGGACTCGGGGCGGTGCACAGGAGATTAAAAAGCATACAAACATAAAAACATTATACATATATAAAATCAAATTAAACAACTATAATGGCACATAGGCTGTATAACATGGATGCCTGTGCTAGACCAGGCTGAGAAATTCCTACTGGAATCCTTACTTCCTCTTCTGCCATTTCAATCGTTCAAAGGACTGGGAATCTTAGGGAGCTGAAGGCTAGTTTGGGCGCCTGAGGTTAGATAGCAAAGAGATCGCATCTCAGCCGTTTCATTTATACCTTGATAAGCGTCTGCTCCTCCCACCGCTAAAATTTCAGATAATAAAACCTGCATCAAACGAGAGACAGCGAATTCATTAAAAAAAATATCAAATGCCACAGCCGTACTTGACTCTAAAACAGTTTTGAATGAAACCGAATAAGTGCAGCTCTTACAGTCAGATTTCTAACCAGTCTGCAACAGGAGAAGAGCTAGAATAGATGAGTTTCAGAGATTGGAGTCAGTGGGTGGTTTCACTCCCCCCACCCCACCCGCACAACTACTAAGCCCCCAGGCCCATTACATAAAGCTTTCAAAGCCCTCTCAATTCAGATGCAATTTGCCTGATTTAAAAGCGACTTCTGACGAGGGAAACTTAAAAGCCCAAAGCTGTTATTTGTCCAGAACTAACTGCTGTTATGGATAGCGGGAGGTGACTTTTGCAAAATACCAACTAGGTGGATCTGGATCGATATCCAAGGGTTTGTTCTCTCTCGGTGCCGGTTGGTTTGCGTAATTTCCCCCTTAGCAGGCTGCCGTGTTTTGGGTAACTCCAATTCTTAACCCTGCTTAGAGCTAGCAAGCGTCCTCCCTCCCTCGCTAAGCCTCGCTTCTGTTCCTTTGTCAGCGTAGCTCCTTGCCAGTTTTTAATTTAAACATTCAGTATTATGCCTGATCTAAACAGGCAAGACTGAAAACATCGCAGTGGTGCCAATCTGGACACAGTTATTGAAGCAGGGTTTTGGACCGTTGCCGTATGGCAGAACCTGATGATTGCTAACAGCGTTGCTGGGCCGCCATATGTAGCTGGATGCCTGCCTGTTACGTCTAATTAAAGCTGGATAGACAGTCTTGTACGTTTATCAGCTGATATGACAATGAGTCGCCTTGAAGCCGAGTTGTTCTTATGAAACCTGTAGCATCCTCCCTGAATAAACCCACCAGGAAATTATGGGGCCAGCTGCGGGCCTGTGGTGACTCTTTTGTGACAGGCAGGAGACAACAAAGCCATTTGTAATTGTGTGTGCGAGGTTAGTGATGCATCTTGTGTTGCCTGAATTGCGATGATGGATAATCAGGTCTTTGGAGATGGCATCTGCAGCTCCTTTTCTTAGAGCTTTTGAGGAGCATTGGTTACTGCTGTCTATATCAGGGGTCTCCAACTTTTGCAACTTTAAGTCTGAAGGACTTCAGCTCCCAGAATTCTCCAGCCAGCAAAGCGGAAGTCTGGGAGCTGAAGTCCTTCAGACTTAAAGTTGCAAAGGTTGGAGACCCCTGGTCTATATGATCTTGTCGATCAGAAAGTTCGGCGATTCGAATCCCTACGCTGCGTAACAGAGTGAGCTCACGCTACGTGTCCCAGGTTCTGCCACCCTAGCAATACAAAAATGCTAGGAGAAAACACAGGAACCACCTTTGGTGGAAAGGGAACAGCCTTCCGTGCGCCTTTGGCATTTAGTCATGCTGGCCACATGACCACGGAGACGTCTTTGGACAGCGCTGGTTCTTCGGCTTTGAGCACCGCCCCCTAGAGTCAGGAATGACTAGCACATACGTGCGAGGGGAACCTTTACCTTTGTAAAACCTTGAGAGGTTCTTTGGAAGACTTGGCTGGCCTTCTTTTTTCTTTTTCTTTTCTTCTTTTATTAAGATGATCCTGGAGTTTGTTACCAGGAAACGCCTCTTTTGACCTCGAGGATATGTAGTGTGAGGGGGTCTTTTTTAAAAAAATATATAAAGCCCATTGGAAAAAAACCAATGCAGATAATTGTGGACGCTTCTCAGTTTGTATGCAGAAGACATTCACTTCTGCATGGCTTAGTAAATAGAGCCAGGAGCGATGCAATCCCTTTGCAAACATCAGTTAGATGAGACGGTTCAGAAGTCAGACGGGGGATTTTTTTTTTTTTTGAACCAATCTTATGCAAATATATGGCAAGGCGTGTTTCAGAAGGCCGTTTTTAATCCTGAACTCTCTGATAGCTGCATCTTGTCACATTCTGATACTGACTCTTTTGAGCTCATGCATTGCCTGGCATGAGTCCCACCCTACCTGCTGAACTTTCTTTATCTTTATTTGATTTATATACCGCTCCTATCTCCATCGAGATGGACTCAGGGCGGTGCACAGGAAATTAAAAATCACCAGCAAATAACAATAAATACAATGACAATATTTAAAATGAATCAAATTAAATAACCTGTGCTAAAAATATTCCCCTTAATAAAATTCTAAAATCCATTTACTAATTTGTTAAAATATGTCGCATCTGAGCTCCGAGCTCTAGGCTGGACCGGCTTGGTGGAAGAGGTACGTCTTAAGTGAGCGGCGAAAGAGGGGAAGGTCCGTGATAGTACGAAGTTCGGGGGGTGGGTCGTTCCAGAGGGCTGGCCCTGCCACAGAGAAGGCCCTTCCCCAGGGCACCGCCAGCCGGCATTGACCGGCGGTTGGCACCCTGAGGAGGCCCTCCCTGTGGGAGCGGATCGGTCGGTGGGAGGTGTGTGGCAGGAGACGGTCCTGCAAATAACTAGGCCCTGTGCCATGGAGCGATTTAAAGATGGTAACAAGCACCTTGAAGCGCACCCAGAAGGCCACCGGCAGCCAGTGCAGCTCGCGCAGGAGAGGTGTTACATGGGACATCGTGAAGCTCCCAAAATCCCCCCTGCGGCCGCATTCTGCACTAACTGGAACCTCCGGATGCACCTCAAGGGGAGCCCCATGTAGAGAGCATTACAATTTGAACTGATTGTCCAAATGCTCGTTTGGCTGTTCCCGTCTGATTCCGCCATGAGATAAGGTGGGACGAGAACAAGATGGGCAGGGTGCATAAATTCATGTTGTATGGATAGATAGACGATGGAAGGATAGATAGGTGGACAGATGGATGTCCCAAGTGACACCCCCAACGAAAGAAGACTCCGAGGCTTGAGGTTCCTCAAAATTCCATTTTATGACAGATGTCCTATTGGCACATCTGGGAAAACCCGAATCTGAAAGCTTCCAGCTTTTCCCCACCCAAAAAAATATGTTCAATTCCCTGCCCACCACTCACATGTCCATCACACGACCCATTCGGGCGCTGTCCCAACTGGAGATGCCTCCCAGACAAGCCACTCCAGGTGCAGGGCAAGATGTCCTTGACTCTCTGAGAAAGGAATGTTATTATGACTATATCTACCCCACTCTATATATAATCCCCCTGCCCAATTTCCCACAGCAGTAAATGTGGCAGGTCTGAAAGCCCAATGCCAAAGATGGCTTCCAGACCTGACGATGGAGGGACATAGGTAATAATAATAATAATCATCATCATCATCATCATCATCATCTTTATTGTCATTGTAAAAATTACAATGAAATTGGTTTTAACTTCACTGGTGCAAAATTATAACAGAAACAAAAAAAGAGAGAAAAGAAAAAAGAAAAAACTAGCATGTGCATGGAGTGATTGCGGTTGAATTTAAAAGTCTCACAGCCCAAGGATAGAAGCTACCTTTAAACCTGTTCGTTCGGCTAGCTATACTTCAGCGTTTCTCAAATAGTGGGGCGCGCCCCCCAGGGGGGGCGCGAGGCTCTGTAAAGGGGGGCGCGTTTGACCTCGGCAAATCGGCTCTGCCGATTCCCTTTCTCCCTCCTCCTCCCTCCCTCCACAGCCGGCATGCTGGCCACTCGTCGTCTTCCAGGGACTGCCGTTCCTCACACACACGCACGCACACACACGCACACACACACACACACGGAGGCTTCTCAGCTCCTGAGCGAGCGAACGAGCGATCAAGCACAGCGGGTGGCCGTGCGGCCGGGGCAGGCTAAGGCGGGTGAGCCGGGCTGAGGAGACTCCGCGGGGAGTGGGGGCGGGGCGGGGACGACGACACACAGACAGAGAGGGGCACAGACACAGAGAGACAGGGAGGGAGGGAGGAATCAGAGAGTGACAGAAACACACAGAGAGACAGAGAGAGAGACAGGGAGAGAAAGAGAGAGACACAGTGATTAAGTACGTGAATGCGAGACACACACACACACACACACACAGCGATAGATGGGCAGACGAAGAAGAGACAGACAGAGATAGAGAAAAAGAAAAAGAAAGAAAGAAAAAAGTGGGAGAGAGAAAGAAAGACAGACAGACAGAGAGAGAGAAAGAGAAAGAGAGACAGAAAGGAAAGAGAAAAAAGAGAGAGAAAGAAAAAAGAGAAAAAGAGAGAGAGAGAAAGAGAAAGAAATTTCTTTCTTTTTTTAATTCTCTTATACGTTAATAAGGATACAGTGCTATGCAGAGGTGTACTTATAACAATTTTATAGACAAATGATACTATTTACAGTCGCGCGGGGGGGGGGCGAAATGTTTTCTTCTTCCTAGGGGGGGCCTGACAGAAAATAATTGAGAAGCACTGCTATACTTTGATATCTCCTGCCTGATGGTAGAAGGGCAAAGAGATACCAACCAGGGTGTGAATCATCTTTGAGAATCTTCCTTGCTCTGCTAAAGCAGCGAGATCTGGCGATGTTATCCAGTGATGTCAGAGGGCAACCGATGGTTTCTTGTGCCGAATTGATCCCTCTCTGTAGTGCCTTCCTCTCCGCAACTGTTAAACCAGCATACCACACTGTGATACAATATGTGAGGAGATGGATAAATAGATGATGGATGGAGGGATCAGACGGATACCTTATTTCTGTTATTACATTGTGAATGTCTTGAGGTAGGTTTGCTGAGCAGACGTTCTCTTCTTCACTGTGGATGTGTGAACTATTGCTTTTGGACAACTTGGTTCTCTTGCTGCAGATGCCCAGTAAAATGTTCCCTGGCACACAACCCTTTGTAATCTTTTTTCTTTTCAGATTGCTTTTTTCTTGGCACCCAAATTCAGCCTTCAGCACTAGCTCGTTAATAGAGCAGAAAGAAGTAATAGTCCCACATCCCCTTGTTGGCAGTTAAATTCCTCTTCTCACCCCCCCCACCCCCCACCCCCAATCAACAGAAGGCCACTTTCCCTAGAGCGTCTTGGAGCCTGCACAAATGTAGGCACTTGTCTCTTCAAGGGAATCCTACTAAAGGCATCTGCTTCCTTGCCTTCCCCAATGCCTCGATCTTCCTGTAGTAGCCCATTGGCTACTTTATCCCAGTGGGAAGCTACCAGAGAGATTAAGGAACAGGGCTGCAAGCTGTGGAACAACTAGTGACATTCTTTTTCACCCATAAGCCACCCAATTGCTTAAAACTACAGTGAGCTTCTAAAAAATATATTTCTCCCGAACTCCTGTTGAAATCATTATAGATCAGTGATGGCAAACCTTGTCCAAACCGAGTGCCCAAAGCATGCGTGCATCCAAATGTACATGTGTGCATCCAAATGCATGCATGCACACCCAAGTGCACGCATGCACATCCAAATGCACAGACATGTATCCAAATGTGTGCATGCACGTCCAAATGCACACCCAAGTGCACGCATTCACATCCAAATGCACAGACATGTGTCCAAATGCATGCATGCACATCCAAACCCCCAAAATGCAGTGCATGTGCCCTGTGCATGCACCCACACACATGTGCCCACCACCTATGCGCGTGCACCCCCCATATGTGCCCCGCTGCCTACACATGCATGGCAGAGACCCGAAGACCAGGTGGCACATGCATGTGTGGCGGAGCTGAACTGGGGCGATGGCTTGTGTACCATCAGAGAGGGCACTGTGTGCCACCTCTGGCATGCGTGCCGTCGGTTCGCCATCACGGTGATAGATCCTACAGTCCTTTGAAGTTGTCTATTTTATCTGCAGAACTAGTTTGGTGTCGTGGTTTAGGTATCAGGCTAGAAACCCAGGAGGCTGTGGGTTCTAGTCCTGGATGACCCTGAGCCAGTCACTCTCTCTGAGCCCTATGAAGGCAAACCATTTCTGAAAAATCATAACCAAGGAAAGTGCAGGGTTAAGTCCAAGTAGTCGTCAAAAGTCAAAACTAACTCCAAGGTACATGCATACAACAAAATATCTGGAAGATGTTGGTTGCTATTCCCACTCTTGGAGATGAGGCTGCTTCTGATGGCCAACGTTTTTTGATTGGCCACGACCAATTTCATTGTAATTTTAGTACAATGACAATAAAGATTATATTATTATTATTATTATTATTATCATCATCATCATCATCATCATCATCATCATCATCATCATCATCTCTGATTCCCCTTTTTCAGCAGAGCGGGGGTCCTGGCAGAAGTCCTCCCTTTATCTCCCTCCAGTGTTTCATCGATGCACGGCTGTTTTCATAAAAGCATTTATCCGTCCTTTTGAGTCTCGCAACTGTTGTCCACATTTCTCTTGGGCTATTTGAGAACATTGTTTACAGTAGTCCTCGACTTACAACAGTTCATTTAGTGACCTTTTAAAGTGAGAAGGACACTGAAAAAAAGCGACTTATGTTTTTCACACTTCTTGACCCTCGGTCACATGATCAAAATTTGGCTGCTCGGCAACTGATTCATATTTACGACGGTTGCAGTGTTCCAGGGTCAAGGGATTCCCCCTTTTGCGACCTCCTGACAAACAAAGTCGATGGGGAAGCCGGGTTCACTTAACAAGTGTGTTACTAACTTAACGACTGCAGTGGTTCACTTAACAAATGTGGCCAGAGCGATCATAAAATGGGGCAAAACTCACTTAACAAATGTCTCTCTCAACTCTGAAGCGAGCCTGGCTGAAGCCGTCCCTTCCCCCATTCAAAGCTTGTGGCAACTATCAGGCAGGAAAAGGTGGCTTCGGCCTGACAGTCTCACTTAGCAACATGTTCCAACCTAGGCTTCCCCAGCAGCACGAAGCCGAGTCCTCGTCCCGATAAACCCCTTTTATTGAATTGACAGTGAATTCCTCTCCAGCAAAGTCTTTCCTCTCCCACAGTCTTTCAGGATAATTCACAATGACCGACCTTTATCAAGCTTGGAGAGTGGCCAGGCCGAGATCTTTCAGACGCCACAATACTTGGCAAGAATGCAGGAATGAACTAATGGTCTCCTGCAAGCTCCACTCCCCTGTCGCTCCTCTTTTCTTCCCTATGGGAGGGGCCATTCATCATCCACCTGTGGCCTTACTCCCAAGTTGACCCCTGTTCCTTAGCTGTTCCCTTCGTATGGCAACTCTGCACATGCACACTGGGAACAGGCTCCAGCTGTTCTTCTGCCCCACTGATGTCTGACTCTGAAGGCAGCTGATAACTGGCATACGGCTGTGGCCCCCTCTCTGCCTCTGACACAGAGCCCTCGTCAGAGCCTTCCCCAGACTCCAAGACTGGCCCATGTTCCTCCCCAACTTCCTCACTGTCTGAATCTGCCGCCAGCTTTGCTGGCAGGCCACAAAATCACCAAATAAACGGTTGTAAATCAAGGACTACCTGTACTTTACCGTTCACTTTCCTGTGAAGTCTGCCCAGATACTGGACACGTCTTCCTTCTTCTTTTGGTTTTCTATCATTACACAGTATTGCAGTGTGGAGGGTGTCCCCTCCTTTAAAGCAATCTTGACCTAATTTGCTGTGTTTTGTGGGAGGAGAGCCGTACAGCAAGCAAGGGGCCTTCTCCATCTGACGTGTTGAGCTCCAATGTGATAGTAAGAGTATTTGGCCCCCAGCCCGTGGGGGGGGCTCTGAAAATGCAATTTGAGAGAGAACATAAACGGCAACGACTCCGTGTGGAACAATCAGGGTAAGAGAAAGCTGCTAGGCCAGCAAAGAAGCCCCTTGAAAGTACTTGGGTAGATGTTATTGGGTGTTTGGAGAAATAGATGATTTGCTCTTCTGACAATAGAGAGGGAGGGTTTTATTTTAATGATGGATCCCTTGCACTTCATCAAGGGCTGATTTAAAACATCCTGTCAGACTCCCAAAACCAAGGAAAGACATCCGTGAAGTTCTTTCAAACAATTCCTGTTATTGCTCCTCACCTATAGACAGAAATCTTGCCGAACTAAAGCAACTCCTCGCCTCATTAGAGAGATAGGACCAGGGGTGGGATTCGGCCGGTTCGGATTGGCTCAGGTGAACTGGATGTTAATTTTAATCTGGTTCGTTGAACCAATAGTTACAAGGACTGGCTGACCGTGCCCACCCCTCCACTCGGCCTGTTCATCATGCCAGGTAAATGCAGGACCCACATGGAACCTGGGGAGGGCAAAAAACATGCCTACCGGAAGTCCGGAAATGGGCCTGTTTCTTCCTCTGGAGGGCCTCCAGAGCCCGGGGAGGCCATTTTCACCTTCCTGGGGGCTTGAGGAAAGCCTCTGGAGCCTGGGGAGGGCAAAAACTCTCCCATCCATCACCGTGGTGGAGGAAGCTGACTAGGTCATGTCCCCATGGCCACGCCCACCCAGCAACAGGGCACAGAACCGGTTGCTAACATTTTTCAATCCCACCCCTGTATAGGATCCAATCTCAGTTGGTCCTCTTCTTCCAAGCTTTGGCCTTGTGCTGGAGCCCATTTTCTCTCTCTCCAGAATATGTGCACTAGGGCAGGGGTCCCCAACCTTTGCAACTTTAAGTCTGAAGGACTTCAGCTCCCAGACTTCTCCAGCCAGCTTTGCTGGCTGGAGAAGTCTGGGAGCTGAAGTCCTTCAGACTTAAAGTTGCAAAGGTTGGAGACCCCTGCACTAGGGTGTTCTACGCATTGCATTTATATGATTCCTGGTGGCGTGTAGCTAATAGGTTGTTAATTAGGATGTTGATGTCTGACTATTAAGTTGTTAATTGTTGTTTCCTTGTGCCGGCACGCCCTCAGCTCCTAAGTACCTGATAGGCAGGTCGTAAATCAGCACTCCTATTAACTGACAGAGGGGGCTGTTTCCCAGGCTTCAGTCATTTTCCTGGCTATTTTTGTCCCTGCTCCACCGACAATCATAGTAGCTGTGAAATTGAATGCACGTCTTTATTACAGACATCCTGTGAGAATTGCTAGAGAGGAGCCTTCTTAACTCACTGCCTCCCAGCCAAACTATCTAAACGTTGCTGTGTCTTGGTCCTCTGGAATGCAGCCCCCCCCCCTTCCTGGGAATCCGGATTACATTCCGACCACACATCCATACTTGCTTCATTCCCAGGACTGTGCCATTCTGACATGACTGACGCGACCCTGGAAATTTGGGAAGGTGGCACAGTTTTCTATAACTAACCCAGGGGTGAAATCCACCAGGTTCTGACCGGTTCTGGAGAACTGGTAGCGGATATTTTGAGTAGTTTGGAGAACCAGCAAATACCACCTCTGGCTGGCCCCAGAGTGGGGAGGGAATGGAGATTTTGCAGTATCCTTTCCCCTGGAATGGGGAGGGAATGGAGATCTTGCAGTATCCTTCCCCTGGAATGGGGAGGGAATGGAGATTTTGCAGTATCCTTCCCCTGGAATGGGGAGGGAATGGAGATCTTGCAGTATCCTTCCCCTGGAATGGGGAGGGAATGGAGATCTTGCAATATCCTTCCCCTGGAATGGGAGGGAATGGAGATTTTGCAGTATCCTTCCCCCAGAGTGGGGAGGGAATGGAGCTCTTGCAGTATCCTTCCCCTGGAATGGGAAGGAAATGGAGATTTTGCAGTATCCTTCTCCTGCCACACCCACCAAGCCACAACCACAGAACCGGTAGTAAAGAAAAATTGCATTTCACCACTGACCTAACCCTAAAGGTCTGTTTCCCTGGTTCCGTATGCCAGTTCTACCTGTGCCTGTGCCAGCTTAAACACTTCCCTGTTTGCCCAGGTAAGTTCAGCTTTGAGCTTTTTCACTGCTCCTTTCCAGCAGGCTCTCTAAGGGGTTTTGTGAGCCTGAACATATTACCAGTGGAAAACATTCTCTGATCCTTCCTCCCCCTCCATCACATTGCAAGAGAGAAACACATTTATTATCTAGCCAAGCTTTTCGAGCACACCTGTCATCACAATGCCTGCCATTATACAACAGACTTATTATTCTGCCTGTTCCTTGTGCCTGTCATATCTACTTATTATTCTGACAAAGCGTTTTAAATCCCTTTGGCTTGGCAACATTTTATATAGCTCTGGAAAAAAAAAGAGAGAGAGAGAGAGAGAGAGATGAATTCAGTTCTAAGGCGGTATCAGCAACATTTATCACTTAAGGCCTGGGATGTCACCGTTGGTCTTCCCTGCAGCTTTTAGGTGTTAACCATTTTTTCTTTTTGTTTTCTTTCTGAATATATACTGGGATGGTATTAGACACAAAGAGTCCATTTTGTCTCTGTGTGGCTTGCATCTCAGTTTGGATAGCATAGGAACACAAATCCATGCAACATTAGGGCAGGCCAGATGTGGGTTGCTAACGTGTTTACTACCAGTTTGCTCGTGTGCCTGCACAACGCTTCTGTGCATGCGCAATGCTTCTCCGCATGCACAGAAGCGTCCGGGCGGATCCCCCCCACCGCTGCCACTACCAGTCCAAAATGGCCCAAACCGGGAGCAACCCACCTCTGGGGCAGATCCTATCATTAGACAAAGGGAGGCATGTTAGGATATTTATCCTGATGTTGGGTTGACAATATATATAAGCCAGGATTCTCAAAAGGTAAATGTAACTTTAAAGACCATGTGGAATCTGATTGGCTGTGCTTCCCAGCTCAATCATAAAAGGCAGCTGGAAACACAGTTCATCCCTTTTGTTTTCCTTTGCTTCCTGATTGCCACTGAGGGAGGAGCTGAACCTGAAGACGGAAGAAGGGTATCATTGTTTTTGACTTACTGTAAGATAACTGTGGTTTGGTGAAGGACTGTTTATTGTTAGAGGAGTTAGTATCACTGTTTGGAAGAAGTATTTTAGTTACATCAAGAGTAAAGACTATTTATTTTTTCTACTATCAGTGTTGTAGAGTTTTTGTGTGGTTTAAGCAACGTATCTCTTGCTGTCTGGTGTATTGTTTATTTTCCAACGGGGGTGTTTTTTACCCCTAACAAGGCATAGATAGGCTATCAAATAATAACAGATTACTCTGTGAATTCCTGTTATATTGGGGGTTTTTTTCTGCAGTAGAAATTTGGCTTCTTCCCCAAATAGTTTGGTTTCCTTAGATTAGGGGTGTCAAACCCAAGTCCCGGGGGCCGGAAGAGGGCCCGCAGGATGCTTAGATCTGGCTGGTGGGGCTGCCCTGGAAACAATGAAGTACCAGCCCATGGTGACTCTGCCAGCAAAAATGCAGCTGAGCAGAGCGTTGCAGGAGGCCATTGCAGCCAAAAACGGAGCTCAGGAGTCTGTTTTTGCTGGCAGAGCACTTGGGCCGCCACAGGCACCCTGAGGTGATGTCAAGCCAGCCACGCCCACCCTGGACCCATAGGTCCAACGCAACACTGCTGCGGCCCTCAGTGAAATCGAGTTCGGTACCCCTGCCTTGGACGGTGAGCATCTCCGCATGGGAGTAGGAGCAAGATCTATAGTATATAATATAGTATATACCAGTGATGGCTAACCTTTTTTTTGCTCGCGTGTCAAAAGCAGGGGGAGCGCAGGGGGGTTGTGCGTGGGCGTGCCACACCCATAATGCTATGTGTGCAACCCCTTGCTTTTGGCACACTTTTTTCGCCCTCCCCAGGCTCCAGAGGCTTTCTAGGAGCCTGGGGAGGGTGAAAACAGCCTTCCCCCCCCCACCTCCAGAAGCTTTAGGAGCTTCCCTGAAGCCTCCAGAGGGCAAAAAACGGCCTCAAAAGAAGGCCTATATCAGCTGGCCAGCGCACTGGAGCTGACAAGGCAACGCCTCGCGTGCCCTAACAAATGGTTCCGCGTGCTACCTGTGGCCCCCGTGCCATAGGTTCGCCATCACGGGTATATAATATAGTATATACTATAGGTAGTTCTTGACTTACAACCATTCATTTCATCACTGTATCAGTGGCTCTGGAAAAAATGACTTACAACCAGTCCTTGCACTTAATGACCATCACAGCCATCCCCATGGTTGTGTGATCCTTGTACGAGATTGATTGCTTTTGGTGATTGACTCGTCTATTTGTCTGGTAACGTCTACGGGCCATTGCCACGTTTCTCTAAACTCTCAAACTCCTCAGAAAGCAATTGGTAGTCAAGATGACAGCGAGCATCAAACCTCCCCCCCAAAAAAACCTCCTTGTCAATTTTTCGTGCAGTTCATTGACACTTTAGTGTATGGTAATAAATGCATCAACTTTTCAAAACAAGTCAACTCATACATTAAAAGCCACATTTCTATGACAGCAGGAATTTGCTTTAGAAATTGTACCACCTAAATAATACTGACAGGATAAATTCTCCCAGCAATTATAAGATACGTGAGCAGTAAAAATTAAACCATAAAACAGTGGCAGTGATACTTTTCTCTTTCTCACCACAGCAGGATCATTCTTGCTTATCCTCCCCAGACAGTTAGATCGTGTCGGGGGATCGACTAACATGCTTTGCCATCCCGTTATAACTTTGGAATCCAAGTCTAGGAAGGCTGCAGAATTTCTCCTGAAAGGACTCTCTCCATTCCTGTGGATCCGTTGAAGAGTTGATAACAGTTTAAAATGCTGGGCTCTTCCTTCTTGTTCTGGCTTCTTCCCAGGCAAATAGGATTAGTTAATGGTAATTGTGGGACTAGGGGTGTGATGGAAGTTTTTTTGGCTCCGTTGCAGACTTTCCTTCTTTTATAATCTGGTTTTATGCTTTGATCCACTGTCAGCCTCAGAAACCTAGAATGACAGGTGGCGATTCTTCCACGCTAAGTTCTTTGTTGTTTCCACACAAAGGAAGAATCTTGCCAGGCTAAGCAGTCTGCTCTCTGCATCTCCCATATATATATATAATGATAGCCGTTCCCGGCCACGCATTGCTGTGGCCCAGTCTGGTTAAATGGCCAACCAATCTGTGTGTAGATCTACACCTGCACACACAAACATGTACACACAACCACCATATAACCCCCAACCTACATACTTTATTTCTCCCTCTCTCTCTATCCACCTACCTACCTACTGTATTTCTCCCCCACCTCTCTCTATCCCTCTACCTACCTACCTACCTACTGTATTTCTCCCTCTTTCTCTCTCTCTCTATCCCTCTACCTACCTACCTACCTACCTACCTACCTACCTACCTACCTACTGTATTTCTCCCTCTTTCTCTCTCTCCCTCTACCTACCTACCTACCTACTTACCTAATGTATATCTCCCTCTTTCTCTCTCTCTCTATCCCTCTACCTACCTACCTACCTTCTTACCTAATGTATATCTCCCTCTTTCTCTCTCTCTCTATCCCTCTACCTACCTACCTACTTACTGTATATCTCCCTCTTTCTCTCTCTCTCTCTTTCCACCTACCTACCTACCTACCTACCTACCTACCTACCTACCTACCGAGTATTTTATGTCATAAAGGATGACATAATACCTGTGGCCCACTGCTCTCTCTCTATCCATCTACCTACCTTTTTAACAATTTTTTACATTTCCGTTGCATGTATCTGGCACAGGTGTGACATCTACACAATCTATATATTTTGAATTTGAATTTTATTCAATTTATATCCCGCCCTTCTCCAAAAGGACCCAGGGCACCAATATATCATTGGTGCCGTACTTGAAAGGAACGTTGTGTGAAAATTTGGAAACGATGGGTGCAGTACTTTAGGAGATTAGCGGTTTTGAACAAACTCTTGTTACATTTTTATTTATATAGATACTCTGGGAACTACTAAGAAGGAGCCGTCTTCACCCTTTTTTAATCCCACAAAATATCTGGACTAAGTTTTCTCTCGTACCTCTGGAATGCAACTCCTCGTTCCTGGAGATCCAGCCTATTATAGTCTATACCAGTGATGGCAAACCTTTTCAGCAATGAGTGCCAAAAAGGGAGCCCGTGACCAGGAAGAGGAGCTTCCCAGGGGGCTTGCACACACCGGAAAATGAACTTCCAGTTTGCAGCGCGCGAATGTGCACAGGCTGGCAAGTCTTCCAGTTACTGCTGCACATGTGCACATGCTGATCAGCTGGCCAGCGTGCATGCTCATGCCAGAAAATGGAAGACCACCTCTTCTTGCCACAAAGAAGAGGGAGTCAAACTATTCTCCAAAGCACCTGAGGGCAGAACAAGAAGCAATGGGTGGAAACTAATCAAGGAGAGAAGCAACTTAGAACTAAGGAGAAATTTCCTGACAGTTAGAACAATTAACCAGTGGAACAGCTTGCCTCCAAAAGTTGTGAATGCCCCAACCCTGGAAGTCTTTAAGAAGATGTTGGATAGCCATTTGTCTGAAATGGTATAGGGCTTCCTGCCTGGGCAGGGAGTTGGACTAGATGACCTCCAAGGTCTCTTCCAACTCTGCTGTTGTATTACTGTATTATCTATCTATCTATCTTCTGGTTTCTGGCATGGCCTGTGCACAAAAGTCAGCTGATCGTCGCATGTGCATGCATGCCAGAAACATGGAATAGGAACAGGCGCCGCCACATGTGCCAGGCGACATGGTTCCATGTGCCACTTTGGGCAGGCGTGCCATAGGTTTACCATCACGGGTCAACACTGACCACTTAGACATTTATCGCTTCATAGTGCTCTACATTCCTCTCAAAGTGATTTAGAGAGTCAGCCCATTGCCCTCAACAATCTGGGTCCTCATTTTACCGACCTCGGAAGGATGGAAGGCTGTGTCAACCTTGAGCCGGTCAGGATCAAACTCCTGGCGGTGAGCAGAGTTAGCCTGCAGTACTCCATTCTAACCACTGCGCCACCGCAGCTCTTCCACCTTTCTGAAAATGAATCTAGAGGGTGGAGTTTGAAGTGAATTCTAACTGGGAAAACTGAGTTGATAGAATTTGCAGGACATTTGCAAGACGGTTTGTAGGATTTCGAACCTCTGAAGAAGAATGCTGCAGTGGCTAGAAATTCTCACAGCTATGAGACCCTTATTTCCCTGTTCACAACTGCATTCTGGTACTGGCACAAAAATATTTTAGTAGGACCTGGGGCTATAAATCTATTATCCAATCAGATTTCAGCATCCAAAGATTTCCTTGGAAATGACACTTATGGATCCTTCAATCTGAAAAAGAAGGACATTTTTAGCAGTTATGACCTCATTAGTAACCTTGGGAGCGTTTGTTTCATCCCTTTGCAAGAAACCAGAGAAAGCTTCGCAGGAACGAGGCCCTAGACGCAAAATCAGGTCTTGCATTTGTTTAATTTCCATAATTTATATCTCAGAATGAAATTTTACTTGGCATGTATCAACGGGTTATTCTGTAATATTAAATTAGCATAGCACTTTTATAACTCCATTATTAGAAATTAATATGCACCTTCCTGCACTAAATTATATTCTCGGCTAATTTGATTCTCTCCCAGTCTTCGAGCGATACCACCTATCTGCCTGTTCAAGGATGCAGAGAAAGGCTGACTTTGCAGTGAATGTTGCATTTCAATTATGTGACAAAAAGCTGCACTTTATTCAAAGGTCCCTCTCTCTGCACTTTTCTTTTGTACTTGAGGTCTGTGCTGTTCTGAGCTGTTCACGCCCCTTAAGCATTGACGTTAACAGCACCAGTTTTTTTTTTTTTTTAAAGTGAATTTGATAGGAGAATAATTGTTCATTGTCAAGAGATCCAGATTAGCCTGTTGGAAAAGAACTGTCAGGAACAATGGAAGTGTTGTGTCACTTAAGAAGCCATGGATCATGTTGGATAACTACTTTCAACCAGTTAAAAAACCATAGGTGGTTTTTTAAAAGAGGCGATTGGGCTTTCTGGTTTTTCTTTCAGGACATTTTGCTTCACATCTGTTAGGGGTAAAAACACCCCGGTTGGAAAATAAACAGGCGGAATAGTGCAATACACCAGACAGCAAGAGTTACGTTGCTTAAGCCACACAATAACTATCAAACACTGATAGTAGAAAAAATAAATAGTCTTTACTTTTGTAGTAACTAAAATACTTCTTCCAAACAGTGATACTACTCTAACAGTAAACAGTCCTTCACCAAACCACAGTTATCTTACAGTAATTCAGAACAATGATACTTCTTCCGTCTTCAGGTTCAGCTTCTTCCTCAGTGGCAATCAGGAAGCAAAAGGGATGAACTGTGTTTCCAGCTGCCTTTTATGATTGAGCTGGGAAGCACAGCTAATCAGATTCCACATAGTCCTTAAAGTTACATATACTCTTTAAGAATCCTGGCTTATATATATTGTCAACCCAACATCAGGATAATTATCCTAACAACATCCCAAGAAGCTTTTTCAGCTCTGACTGGATGGTGGGGAGCTGAAGAAGCTTCTTGAAGGAGAAGCAAAACGTCTTCAAAGGAAAACCAGGAAGTCCTGTTGCCTCTTTAAACACACACACACACACACAGCTTTGGGACAACCAAGACCTGGTTGACTGAGATTCTCCATAGACTTTAAGCCAGTATTGGCCGATTTTATTCATTTGTTAATTTGGAGGTGAAAATACCACATTTTTTGGAGTGTAGGACACACCTTTCCCCCCCCCCCCCCAAAAGAGGGTGAAAATCTAGGTGTGTCTTATACACTGAATACAGCCATTTTTGGCCTTCTAAAACCCTACCCTGTGCATCCTGGTTTTTTGCAAAAATGGGCATGCAAAGGGTTTGGGAGGCCTGCAAAGTGCTCCTGGGGGCTGGGGAGGGCAAAAACTTTTTTTTAAAATTTACCTCTTCAAAATCTTGGTGCATCTTATACTCCATTGTGTCTTGTAGTCCGAAAAATATGGTATGTAAAGGTGGTAGATCACTGTCCATTGGGAGCAGGATGCTTAAGTTCTTGAGTCTCAGGGAACACATTAGGCTTGAAGCAATATCAGCCTCCAGATGTGGGTGAGGATAGTAGCCATTTGGCAAGAGATCCGGTGATTTTTAAAGGGTCAGTAAGATCCTCCAATATTTACAAAAGTCTGAAAAATACAAGACTGTCCCAAAATGTTTGGTCTCCTCTGTTTTGGGGAGATACAACAGGGTTGCTGGTGGACACAGAGTGTGGTTTCTTGGCAACCTAATGAGACATCACAATTCACAGTTGCACATTTTTAGCAGCACCCATAATAACAGGTCTAAATGGCTAGATTAAATCTCTGAGGCTGTCAAAGTGGTGACATCCAAATTCAAAGGAGGAATAGTTAGATTTCCAAAATGTGATGCGCATGGATTTTGCTGGGCGAAAGTTTGAACCCTCTAGAAGAGGGGTCTCAAACTCAATGCCTGTTGGCCGGATCTGGCACCATTTTCACTGGCCGAGGGCTATCAAAACAAACTAAAAACAAAACAAAAGAAAAAACCTTTCCCCTTTTGCGCTTGAGCATGCAAGAAGGGACGGGAAAGCAGAAAGGGAAAGAGGAAAGACCAAGAAAAAGATAGGAAGAGAGCAAGGAAGGAAAAAGAAGGAAAGAGGTGAAGGAAGAAGGAAGGAGAATGAAGAGGGAAGGAAAAAGAAGAAAAGGGAGGGAGGGAGGGAGGAAGATTATAATGAGAATGAGGGAGGCTCTGAGGGGAGTTCTGCATTAGCACTTTGCCACCACAGGTGCCCCAACATGAGTCCTGTGTCACGCCCACCATGGCCACACCCACCCCTGGCGGTCCAAAGTCAAACACAACCCTGCGGCCCTCAATGAAATCGAGTTTGACACCCTTGATCTATGGCAAGCAATGGGGTTTGCTTAACAGCTGTGTCAGTCACTGAATGATTGCTGCATTTATTTTATGACTGCCACATTCACAGCAACTGCTGCAAAAACAGTGGTTGTAAAATCGGGTCTGGTCTCATGGTAATCTGCTTTACGAACATCACAATTTATCACCAGAATTGTGGGCTCAATTACAATTGTACCTTGAGAACCACCTATAATCTGTAATGTACAAAACTGGATACAGTACTACAGCTGTGGTCCAACCAATGCAGAGTACACTGGGACTTTTATATGTCCTAAGGGATGTGGTGACTCAGTGGCTAAGACGCTGGACTTATCAGTCAGAAGGTTGACAGTTTGGCCGTTCGAATCCCTAGCGCCACGTAACGGAGTGAGCTCCCGTTGCTTGTCCCAGCTTCTGCCAATCTAGCAGTTCGAAAGCAGGTAAAAATGCAAGTAGAAAAATAGGGACCACCTTTGGTGGGAAGGTAACAACATTCCGTACACTTTCGGCATTTAGTCATGCCGGCCACATGACCACGGAGACGTCTTTGGACAGCGCTGGCTCTTCGGCTTTGAAACGGAGATGAGCACCGCCCCCTAGAGTCAAAAATAACTAGCACATATGTGCGAGGGGAGCCTTTATCTTTAGGTGTCAGGATGTGGATATTGTGCTTCTGTTCACGTTGCCCAAGATTGCATTGTTCGTCACACCGCTTGCTCCCGTTCAGCCGGAGATGCACTACGGTTCTCCCGAACCCCCGTTGCCTTTTGAAGTCTATTGAAATGTAAAGTTGCCTCTTGATGAAGACCTTCCCAGGCTGAGGAAAACCTCACCTTTTGATCAATCAAGTCAAAAGCTGTCGGACAGAATTTGAACGGTGATGGATAGGTTCTTTCCGTGTTATAAATTCCATTTTGATGCTCATTGGCGGCTGGCTTCTTTCTGATCTTCATTGTCATTTTTCAGCCTCTCCGAAAACACAACCCTTTCCTCCGGATGGTTGCGAGGAATGGAATACAATTTCCATGCTCTGAACCTTGTCAAAAGGCTGAGGGTTATGAATCAAAACGCAGAATACCTCCTGCACTATATTTCCCCCCGGTTATAATACTTGTCCAAGCAGAATCCTGCTTGCCTTTGAAGAGACAAACACAACGGCGACCTAGATAGGTGGCTGTGTGCCTCATTAGCAGTCTCTGGAGTCCTCCGGTCTTTACCATTGAACCACGCTCTTTTTTTTTTTCCGCCTAAGCCTTCCCCTCTTTATCTCTCTCTCTTTTTTTGGTCTGCTGTTTTTGCATGTAGCTGCTTTAAGTGGATAGGAAAACGAGCTCGAGCAAATTAGAAGCAACAGGAGCCCAATGCCCTTGTGCTTTAATGCTGGAAACGGTTATTGGAGAAGACGATTAGCAGGCGTGGTTGCTGGTGGAATTAAAACCTGCTTGAGCAGAAAAGGGGAAAAGATGGAAGCAGAATCTGTGGTTCTTTAGTCTCATACTGTATTTTTAAAAAAAAAAGCCTCAGAAAGTTCTTTTCCAGTAAGTGATTTGAGCATCTCTTTCCATTTGAATTCCAAATCCATTCTTCCTAAATAGAATAAGATAGGATAGCATAGCACAGCAGAACAGAACCGAACAGAATAGAATTCTTTATTGTCCAACTGTGATTGGACACACAAGGAATTTGCCTTTGGTGCATAGGCTCTCAGTGTACATAAAGAAGACAAGAAGAGACGATAGAATGGAATGGAATATGGGATGGGATGGAATGGAATGGAATGGAATAGAATGGAATAGAATAGAATTCTTTATTGGCCAAGTGTGGTTGGACACACAAGGAATTTGTCTGGTGCATATGCTCTCAGTGTACATAAAGGAGAAGAGAAGAGAAGAGAAGAGAATTCTTTATTGGCCAAGTATGATTGGACACACAAGGAATTTGCCTTTGGTGCACATGATCTCAGTGAGAATAAAATACATTCATCAAGAATAAAAAGATTCAACACTTAGTGATAGTCAAGGTTACTAATAAGCTATCAAATCGTACTAGGAAACTAATAAAAACAATATAAATTGAAAGATACAAGCATCATGGTTATAGTCATAAGTGGGGAGAGATAGATACTAGGAAGGAAGAGAAGAATAATAGCAATACATCCTTAGTAAATTATTGACAGTGTTGTGGGAATTAGTTGTTTAGCAGAGTGATGGCATTCGGGGGGAAACTGTCCTTGTGTCTAGTTGTTTTTTGTGTGCAGTGCCCTATAGCCTCGTTTTGAGGGTAGAGGTTGAAACAATGTATATCCAGGATGTGAGGGGTCTGTAGATATTTTCACAGCCCTCTTTTTGACTCCTGCAGTGACCAGGTCCTCAGTGGAATTCTTCTTTATGTAGAATGGCTTGGTTTGGTTTTGCAGGAGGAAATGGATAAGCGGCCCCTTTTCTTGTCCTGCTTTCTGCAGTCATTATTGTGTTTCATCCTTTCCTGGAATTCTGCGGTCTCCTCTCCTCCTTCCTCCCACTCAAGATGTCAGCTGCCAGGTTGAAAATGGGCTGTAGCTGCCCCACCTCCATGTTGTTCATTTGGGCTACAGGAAAACCTGTTTTCTTGGTTACGTTAAGAAATAACTAGCCGCTGCCTCTGGTGAATCTGATCTGAGCTGACATTTATCCTTAATTGTTCCCTCGTCCTCTCCACTTTCCTCGCCAAGAACAACCAACGTGTCATTAATTGGCCGGTTGATACTCGTGGGCATCCCTTTCCTGCTCCAGGGGAGATACAAGTGGAAGGTTCTCTTTTATTGCCTTGAATCTGATTATAAGAAGAGATAACAGCTCCTGCCAAGAGCATCCATATTCTTCTAATTCAAAGAATGGAATGCCATTATAGAGACTGAATTTAGTTCTTTCGGGTTATTATACAACCAAGCGGCCTCCGACAAGGACCATTATAATGATCAATCTTGGCACATCGCCTCTTTTTAGCAAATCTCTCATTTCCCTCCCGCATCGATATGCCAATCTTCCTGGAAACCATATTCCCCTTCATAATAATTTGGCCTGAGTTACTACTCCATGCTTCAAGATAAAATCCAACATATCCAAGGTGTACCAGGTTGGTGACCAGAAGTGTGAGTAGATAATTTCAAGGAGGGAGAGTTAACGGTAGTTTATTGGTGCAACACAAACAGGTGTTCTAAATTTTTCCTGGATTGATTTAATGTTATTTATTATGTCTTGCCTCCGAAAGCAAAGATTGCCAGCATTTCTTCCTCCTGATTTCCCCATAATCAACGCTGTAAGATTGATTGGATTGACAGAGAGTCAAATGGCACCTTAAATACTGTATCACATTGGTTCTGTTTTGCTATTAAGGAAGTGGGTTTGTTAGATTTATTTTCCACCTTTTGTGCATTAGCTTAAAGCAGCAGGTACCCTTCCTTCCTTCCTTCCTTCCTTCCTTCCTTCCTTCCTTCCTTCCTTCCTTCCTTCCTTCCTTCCTTCCTGTTAGGAGTACAATCCTAATGTTGGGTAGGCAATATATATAAGCCATGATGACAAATGGTCTGTGTTACTTTAAATGTTTGGTTGTAATTAGCTGCTGTAATTAACTCAGCAATAAGAGGAAGCCAGGAGAGCTCTCTCTCTCTCTGCTCGCTGTGACTGACTGACAGACAAGGAAGAATCATGGATTGCAACTGTAAGCAATTGTTTTTGAGTTAAGGACTGTATTTGATTCAATACCTACTATCACTGCTTGTGAAGCAGTAGTTTAGTTTTACATCACAAGTAAAGCTACTTGTTTTTACTATCAGTGTCTGAGACTCTTTTCGTGTGTCTACTAGCAACATTTTCTCTAGCTGCACATTCCGCTGCACAACTTTCTGTCTCCTAAAGCAGGGGTCTCCCACCTTTGCATCTTTAAGTCTGAAGGACTTCAGCTCCCAGATTTCTCCAGCCAGCTTTGCTGGCTGGAGAATTCTGGGAGCTGAAGTCCTTCAGACTTAAAGTTGCAAAGGTGGGAGACCCCTGTCCTAAAGGAGGTATCCCCAACACTTCCTTTTCCCCCTCAGTCTTTCTGAGAGTGCAACTAGGCGAAAGTCACCCCAGGAAATTCCATGGTTGAGAGTTGATTTACCCCTGGTTCTCCTCTGTCCTTTCCAACTCCCTAACCACTATATTGCACCAGTTTTTGAAAAAAAACCCATTATTTTTATTTATTAAGTGGTTCTAAGCCCAGCTTTATGCTAGAATTTACTGCCTGAAATATGGTGGCTTGGTCTAAGGGGACATTAAAAAGGAAATTGGGCAAGCACATATAGCCCTGAAGCTTCATCTTGTCCGTTCCTGAATTAATGGCTACTTCAGAAGATTTCAGTGTCTAAACAACACTTTGTGATAACTCAATGAGCATCAGAAATACTGTTTTAGTGTGAACTCTGCTGCAAATAGAATAGCACATTCTAGATATTTGTTGTGTGCCAGTCAAGGACACAGCAACTTTAATAAACATTTCTCTCTTACATATGTGCTAGTCGTTCCCGATTCTAGGGGGTGGTGCTCATCTCCGTTTCAAAGCCGAAGAGCCAGCACTGTCCGAAGATGTCTCTGTGGGTCATGTGTGTGGCTGGCATGACTAAACGCCGAAGGAGCATGAAGTGCTGTTACCTTCGCGCCAAAGTGGTCCCTGCCCCATACATCCTCACGGCCGATTCGCTCCCACAGAGAGGGACTTCTCCGGGTGCCGTCCACTAGACTTTGTCAGCGGGCGACGCCCAGGGGAAGGGCCTTCTCTGTGGCGGGCCCAGCCCTCTGGAACGACCTTCCACCCGACATTAGAACAACCACGGACCTCCACTCCTTCCGTCAGAAATTAAAAACATACCTTTTCTGCTTGGCCGGCCTAGGTTAGTCTCTACCTTTTAGGGTTTAGGGAATATTAGTTTTAATATGGGGATTTTAGTGCAGGGACAATTTAATTTAATTTGTTTTTACTTATTGTATCTATTTTTGTATATTTTTATGTGTTTTAATTTTCCCTGTACACCGCTCCGAGTCCCCTTGGGGAGAGGACGCGGTATATAAAAATAAAATAATATTATTATTATTATTATTATTATTATTATTATTATTATTATTATTATTATTATTATTCTACTTGCATTTTTACATGCTTTCGAATTACATGCTGGGGCAAGTAATGGGAGCTCACTCCATTACATGGCACTAGGGATTCGAACTGCTGAAATGCTGACTTTTCTGATTGACAAGCTCAGCGTCTTACCCATTGAGCCACCGCATCCCTTGACTTAACTATTAGCTTTACATTAAAAGAAGCTTATTGTGATCTGTTCATGAAGTCAGCCTGATTTCCCTCCATATTAATTTGGAATACCGTGGAAATTGATGACTGGACAATGGAAGTAGTTTATCTGGGCCATTTTTATTGCTGAGTAGTCTGGTTCAATATCTGTGGAAAGATACAGATAAGGCCCCAATTAGTGAACTGAAGATCTAATGTGACTTGCGACGTAGGAATGTTTTGCTTACAGATATGGGTTGCATGAGTAATTTCAATGAAATATGGTCCTTTATTGAAACTGTGTATAAAACTATATATATAACATACATAACTGCAAGAGAAGCCCTCATAAATATAATTTGTTGTTCTTCTGCTCTCTTTTTTCTTCTTCTTTTTTCTTTTCTATTGATTTTTCCTTCTGTTTGGTTTATGAAAGGCAAAGAAAGAAAACAGACTTCGTAATACTTTATATTTCTTTTCAGAGCAAATATGCACAAAATGCAAAACTACATGCTTTACATCTACTTCTATAATAACTCCCTTTAAAGAGATCTTTGTTGTTGTTAGTTGTGAAGTTGTATCCGACCCATCACAACCCCATGGGCAACGTTCCTCCAGGCCTTCCTGTCCTCTACCATCCTGTGGAGTCCATTGAAGCTCACACCAACTGCTTCGGTGACTCTATCCAGCCACCTCGTTCTCTGCCGTCCCCTTCTTCTTTTGCCCTCCATCATTGCCAGCATGAGGCTCTTCTCCAGTGAGTCCTTCCTTCTCATTCATTAGGTGGCCAAAGTATTTGAGTTTCCTCTTCAGGATCTGGCCTTCTGAAGAGAAGTCAGGGTTGATCTTCTCTAGGACTGACCGGTTGGATCGCCTTGCAGTCCAAGGGACTCACAGGAGTCTTCTCCAGCACCAGAGTTCAAAGGCCTCCATTCTTTGGTTCTCAGCCTTCCTTATAGTCCAACTTGCAGAAGAGATCTTACAGAAGTATTATCTACTTCCCAATGTTAAAATTATCCAAATGCTATGTTTTGGTCCTGTTTGGAAATGTTTCTTATCATAAGAAACTGTCATCTACCATATGAGTGTAATTTTCTGAGTTTCTTGAGTCTGGTTATCTACTAGATAAAAATGCCCATGGAAAAAGATGAATGAAATCTACTTGGGGGACTCTGGGCTGATAAAGCTTTCTCTGCGTAAGGCATTCCGATGTGCCTAGTTCTGTCCTCATTTTAAATTCTAAACTCACCGTATAAATTTTTCTTTTCTGCTCCGAAGAGATTGGTAGATGTAAGTCATTGTAATCAGTAATGTGTATCTGGGGAATTAACTTGAAGCAACAATAGATTTCTTGAAATGTAATTTATATATATCTGCCCTTCTCTCAGACTTTTAATTCTCTGCTGTACATCTTAGATTAGAAAGCCTCAGATTTAATCACATTTCTGGAATGTAGCTTTTAATCATCTTTGAGTGCCAAATGGTGATACTTCTTCTCCAGCTTCATTCTTTGCTCTCTCTGTCTCTAACTGACCTGGGCTGATCCCAGAATCTATGACGGGTTGAATCTTAGTGTTTGTGTGGGGGACTGCTGGGAAATCTCAGAGCTACAAACTAGATTGGAAAGGTTTCTTTTTTAAAAAAAGTTGAAGAAGATAATGGTAAACAGCCCTTCTTCCTTCCATGCCCTTGTTGAGAAAACAAGTGTCCATCGGTCAATGAAGTTTGATCTCAACATGAAGGAGATATTACCTTATCTACCTCAAAGAGTAACAAGAACTCTGTGAAAGTTTTGATTTTATAGTAACCTCCCCTGAACCTCCCTTCAATGTAAGTTACGTTAAAATTAAAATTTAAAAAGTTACATCAATTAAATATTTAAAATAGGTTGAGACATTGGGAAAAGTGCAAAGAAAAGCAACTAAGGTGATTAAAGGCCTGGAGACTAAAACATACGAAGAACAGTTGTAGGATTTGGGGTCTGGCTAGTCTAGAGAAAAGAAAGAATAGAGGGGACATGATAGCAGTGTTCCAGTATTTCAGGGACTGCCGCAAAGAAGAGGGGGTCAAATTATTCTCCAGAGGCACAGAGGGAGGACAAGAAACAACGGATGGAAGCTAATCAAGGTGAGAAGCAACCTGGAACTAAGGAGAAACTTCCAAACCGTGAGGACAATTAACCAGTGGAATGGCTTGCCTTCAGATGTTGTGGCTGCTCTGGGCAATCATTTGTCTGAAATGGTATAGGGCAGGGGTCTGCAAAGTCGGCTCTTTTAAGACTGGTGGACTTCAACTCCCAGAGTTCCCCAGCCAGCATAGCTGGCTGGGGAATTTTGGGAGTTGAAGTCCACCAGTCTTAAAAGAGCCGACTTTGCAGACCCCTGGTATAGGGGCTCCTGATTGAGAAGAGGGTTGGACTAGAAGACCTCCAAGGTCCCTTCCAATTCTATTCGTCTATGTCAGGGGTGTCAAACTCGATTTCATTGAGGGCTGCATCAGGGTCGTGTGTTTGACCTCGGGGGCCAAAAGTGGGCTTGGCCAGAGTGGGCGTGATCTGCTCGACGTCATTCGTGTCAGGGAGACATTGATGAGGCTTACCGTGTACACACTAACCAGAAGACATAGGCTCCCGGGAGAAGTGCACGTAAGATTTGTTAAAAAAACAACTAGAGACGAAGTGTACAAAAAAACCAGAGAAGGGACGATTACAGTGAAGGGAAAAGAGTTGATTACGCTTAAGCAGATTCCACGGAGAATCCGTGAACAACGTAGACAATACCAATTTTTAACAAATCAGTTAAATAAGAATAGCATTATGTACCAGAAGGGGTACTGATATCCTGGCAAGGAAAAAGATATAAGAGGGAGAATATAGAAGAAGCACAGGAATTCTATTAAAAATACTGCACTGGGGAAGGAGAACAAGGGAGTAAAGAGGACCTAGAAAGTAGAAGTCAAGAAGAAGTAACACCAGAGGACAAGGAAGGAAACAGTAAAGAAGAACAGAGGCAAGAAAGAGAGAGAGCGGAGAAAGAAGGCGCGAGAGGGAAAAGTCAGATACAAACCAGAGTGGGCGTGATCAGCTCGATGTCATTCGTGTCAGGGCGCCTGTGGCGGCCTGAGTGGTCTGCCAGTGAAAGCAGGCTCTGAACCTCCATTTTGGCTGCTCCGTTTTCACTGGCAGAGGCACCACGGGCTGGTCCTTCGCTGTTTCCACGGCGGTCCCGTGGGCCAGATCTAAGCACCTTGTGGGCCGGCTCCGGCCCTGGGCCTTGAGTTTGACACCCCTGTTCTATGTTCTATATTCCACATGTTCCATGTGAAAACATGGACACGTGTATCCCAGCTTCTGCTTTCCACGTGCTCTTCTTCTCCAACATACCCTTAAGCGTTGATCCTTGCTTGGTTGTCAAAGGCAGATTTATGCCTTGCGAAGGTATAACTAGAAGCCTTCCTTCCTTTTTTCCCTCCTGCCCTCCTCAAAGCACTATCTCCTGAGCTAGGAAATTCCACCAGGGTAACTTCAGATGCAGCCAGGTTCCACTCAACCATTATTAGCTCAAAAAAGTGACTGAGGCAAAGTGAAAAGTCCTGCGATAATTTATTCTCCCCATTGGTCCCATTTACAACTTTATGTCAACCCCACCGAGGAGGGTGTTGCGTTTAATCTGAGGTAAAAATACCCTAGAAAATGAAGAGGCTGTCGATGGAATCAGGATTGCTGTAGTTCAGTTCTTCCCGCTGGCATAAATCACAAAATGAACCTTACCCGTCCAATATCTCGCATGGATACCTTTTTTTTTTTTAGTTACACAAGATATCAAACCTGTTTATACCTTCTCATTTTCCCAAAAAAAGTATCTGGATCTGGCTGTGCTCCATAAGAATCCGTGTGTTCTTTATGAATTCCAAAGGATGCAATCTTCCACAGAAAATTTATTTTGGGAAATACCTTCGTGAAAGATGAGGTGGCTGGATGGAGTCACTGAAGCAGTCGGGGTGAGCTTCAATGGACTCCAGAGGATGGTAGATGACAGGAAGGCCTGGAGGAACGTGGTCCATGGCAGGGGTCTCCAACCTTTGCAACTTTAAGTCTGAAGGACTTTAGCTCCCAGAATTCTCCTGCCAGCAAAGCTGGCTGGAGAATTCTGGAAGCTGAAGTCCTTCCGACTTAAAGTTGCAAAGGTTGGAGACCCCTGGTCCATGGGGTTGCGATGGGTCGGACACAACTTTGCAACTAACAACAACAACAAGCTGAGGACTACTTGTGTTACAAAAGTTCTTTTATTGTAGAAGCTGGATTTATTCATGGCTACGACCCTGCATAAGGGGTTGGGGGGATTTCTAAAGCCTTCGTTGCATTCTCTGCACAGGTAGAAAATGATATTTTACTGCTTGTTGGATTCTAATCACGCAGCCTGAACCACCACAGAGTTGGTTTTGGAACATCCTCTGTGTTTGGCAATGAAACATTGCTCTGCGGTTGAATTAGGACGCACGGATCTTATTCCCTGATTTAATTTAATCAGGATCAAGTTAATGATACCTGCTCAGACATACAAGTCAGTGTGTAAAGTACTTGTCTTCTTGCTTATTTATGGGACCTTTTCTGTTCTTAGTTTGGCTTCTCCCACCTTCTGTAAAAGGACAGGGTGGGAGAGAGAAAAAGGATGAGCTGCTTTCCTTTGACGTTGTTGGGTCTTGTTTGCAGAAGAGCGTTCTGCCAGCTACAAGTGTCTCCTTTATTGACAAGATTAATCTCATACAGTGCTCTTCCGTTCAGCCATCAGAGTGATAGGAGATCTGGTTTCTTTGCATTGGGTCATTCAGAATCAAAAGCAGGAACTGGATGCAATCTTAGTCTGCTGGCTGGCGAATTCTAGGAGTTGAAGTCCACAAGTCTTAAAGCTGCCAAGGCTGGGCACCCCTGATTAAGTGAAAGCATCACACAAGATATAAACCATGTAAACTTAGTAAACTACATACCTGTATCAGAGAGGTGAAACTTATATAAAACCTTAATTACAGGCACAAGATGTAATACAACATCAATCTGAGATTTTAAAAGAATGTGTTTTTTGGGGAGGCAACTGGACTTGTTATTCTTTGAAGATGTTTTGCTTCTCATCCAAGAAGTTTCTTCAGAGCTGAAGAAGCTTCTTGGATGAGAAGCGAAACATCTTCACAGAATAACAAGAAGGCCCAGTTGCTTCTTGAAAAAGCACCTTTGGGACAACCACGACCTGGATAATTGAGAATCTCCATAGGTATTAATAGAAGGTGGACTATTTATACCATTCTGATGGACCCATGGCAGGAGATTTTAAGAGACGATGAGATGAACGAGATAGGAAGATCTGCTATATGTTTCTGTATTTGCATAAACCTTTCCTAGCTTGCCAATTGAAGAAATACTCCAGTGTTTGGCTTAAGGAGATGTGTCAGTCTCCAGTTTGGGGTTCCTGGACATGACCAGAGAATTCAAAATCCAGCATCTCTCATCGCATAGGACCAGGGGTGAAATGCTACCAATTCGGACTGTTTCGCCCGAACCGGTAGCAAATATGCCAGCTGTTCACCCAAACCAGTAGTAAAAAAAATACTGTTCACTTACCTTGCTGTTTGCTTACTTGCTTGCCAGTCACGCTCGGTAGCAGGCTCCGCCCACTCACCCAGACATTATTTTGACATTCTGAGCATGCGCAGAAGGTTCTGTGCATTTGCAGAGGTGGTGCGTGCTCACATTGCTACCGAACTGGTAGCAAAGGTAAGTAGATTTCTTCCCTGCATAGGACTATCACAGCAGGCTGTTTCAACTGGAAATTTGTAGGTAGAACTATGATGAATTAGTTTTGTCTATAAATTCCAAGGGATGAGTCCTGGGAAGGTAAAATGGATGAAGCTGTTTTAGTTCTGGTTTGCTTATTTTTTTTTTCATCCCCGTTTGTAAGCCAAAGAGCCATTGCTGTCCAAAGATGTCTCCATGGTCATGTGGCCGGCATGACTCAACGGCAAAGGCACACGGAACACTGTTACCTTCCCTATTTTTCTACTTGCATTTTTACATGCTTTCGAACTGCTAGGTTGGCAGAAGCTGGGACAAATAACAGGAGCTCATTCCATTACGTGGCGCTCGGGATTCGAACCGCTGAACTGCTGACCTTTCTGATCAATGATTATTTTCCTTATATCTAGGCAACATTTAACTTCTTGACCCAATTCTTATGGGAAAAGCCATAGTTGTAATGCTTCTTGTAGTGTTGTTCAACTTTAGCTACTTTAAGTTGTTGGTTGGCACACTCTGGGAGTTGAAGTCTACACATCATTAAATGGCTAATGTTGAGGGACACATTTTCATGGAAAGCCATCAAGGTTTGGAGCCATTCAAACCGCAGAGTTCTGCTACTGCACTCGGCAACAGAACATTTCCTAGATCCCCTAAGTGGTTTGCTTAATGAAGGCGATCTAGAGTCCAGATCTCTGGAGAAGAGCAGTCCTACAGGTAAACTGGCCCTGTCCAATGAAATTGGACTACACTCCTAGCATCCTCAGTCAGCATGGCTAGTGGATAAGCCTGGTAGAAGTCATAACCCCAAACATTCAGAGACCAAAAGTTGAGAACCATCACACACATACTCTTAAGCAGAACTATTTTTTTCCTGAATCAAAACAAAATAAGTGCCATTTTATTACAAATGTGTTAATGCTGTCATTGAAAAAGCCAACATCTTATGGTAGGATTCAACATTCTCTGCCCAGTTTTAATATAACTAGGGCATTGCAGTGAGTCACGGTAGGCAGTAGAACTACAATTTTGAGTCACGGAGGTATCATTTACCTCTACCCAAATAGCAAACATCCGCAATTGTGTCTTGAAGATGTAATCCTGGAAGTCAAACAAAGACGTCATCTACATAGACGCATCCCTATATTTACCTAGTTGCATCTGCTCCAAGGACATCAATTGCAGCTTAGGGTAAAAGCTTAGAACATTTCTGTTATAAAATATTGAGTGTTGATCTACAAATATCAAAACTCTGTAAAGGAGGCAGCCAGAAGGGTTGGCCTACTTTCCAAAGCCGGTGTCCATAAAATGGCAATTTGCTGCCAGAAAGTCAGCAGGAAATTGGTGTTCACTGTTTCAACAGGAGGAAAAAAAACAATTAAATCATTCTGTATTAACAGGCCCTGCACCGAGTAGCTCCTTTGTTTTTCTTCTTAACCACGTTGTTTCAGCTTCAGCACCCAAAGGAGGAACAATGTAATTGAAGAATTTGCTTCTTCTCCTAACAATTATTCTGCTGTTCTCTTGGATTTGCACAAGGAGAAGGAAATTAGCAGAAGGGGGGGAAACAGATTTATTTTTTATTTTTTGCTGTTAGAGAAAGATTTATCTTCTCGGCCCTAAACTCTGGAACTCTCACCTACTTCTAAAATTCTCCCCGTAAGTTGGTTTCGTTGCTAACATTGCAAAACTAGAAGGGGATAACTCTGGAATGGTATACGTTGCCTGCTGGCATTATTCAGAATGCTACTGTTAAAGAGAGGAAGGGAGACTTGTACCAACCGAGTTAGTGAAGACTTTGCATTGTTGTGTAAACTTGGGGTTATTCTTCTGCCATTAGGGGACAGATCTTTTGGGGTGTCTCTGGCATTTGAGGATGCTTGAATTGTAAATACTAGCTCTTTATTATAATTTCTATCTCAGAAGGTAGAAGGAAAGATAGCCGATTGCTATCTGCTCGCTGTGACTGTCTGAAGGAAGAAAGAAGAATCGCTAATTGCAACTGTAAGCAATTGTTTGCTTGTTAAGGACTTTGTTTGACTCACTATATACTATCACTGCTTGTGAAGCAGTAGTTTAGTTTTACAACACCAGTAAAGCTAATTGTTTTTACTAGCAGTGTCTGAGATATTATTTGTGTGTTTTACTAGCAACGTTTCTCTAGCTGCACATTCTGCTGCACAATTTTTCTGTCTCCCAACGGAGATATCCCACAACATGCTCCATCACTGGAGATTTTTACAAAGATTTGTTTGAAATGGTATAGGGCCGTGATGGTGAATCTATGGGACATGTGCCACAGGGGGCACACGGAGCCATATTTGGTGGCATGCAAGCCATCAGTTCCGGCGCGCATGTATGTACTGTCCAGCTGGGCTTTTTTGCCCTTCTGGAGGGCCAGGGGAGTCCGTTTTTGCCCTCCCCAGGCTTCAACAAAGCCTCCGGAAGCTGGGGAGAGTGAAAAACAGCCCTAATGGCCCAACCGGAAGTTTATTAATGGCCCACTTCCAGAGGCCTCAGGAGGGGGGGGGATGGCCGTTTTCACCCTCCCCAGGCTTCAGGAAAATCTCCAGAGCCTGGGAAGGGGTTGTGCGCACATGAATGGGGGGTGTTGTGTGTACATGCGTAGGTGGGTGGGAGGATTGAGTGGGCACGCACACATGCACGATAGCACGTCTGCGCAATTTTGGCACGCTATAAGAAAAAGTTTGACATCACTGGTATAGGGTTTCCTGCTTGAGCTGGTGGTTGGACTAGAAGATATCCAAGGTCCCTTTCAACTCCATTCTTAAGTATTATTGTGGTTGCTAGGGTTTTCAAATATTTGGAAGAGACATCACACACTTTCGTTTACTTATTTTTACTGGTTTCACTCCCTCCCAAGTCCTTCAGGATGATTTCCCCAAATTTGTTTGCTCATCATCCCAATATGACAAAAAATTATCCACAAGTAGTTTGGTGCTTCATCTGAACCTGGTCTTTGAAACAGTGGTTATATATAACTTTTACTTCAGGTGTGTACCTCACGTTTTCTGAGTGTCTCTAGATCCACCCCCAAAATACTAAGCACACCACCAGGCCCTTGTAGACACTGAAGTATGAGTGGCCGTTGCAAAATTGAAAGGAGGCTATAGATTTATGATACATCAAACACAATGGCGTAAGGAGATGCCAGGGGTTGATGATAAGACATTGTCCAACAGGCTTCACTATACTACATTGCGGTTTATCCCCGATACATAAGCAATTGTCCCCAAGTCTGGGGATTATTAGTCCATGCAGAGCTGAACTGCATTAAATGAAAGCAAAGTTTCTTATCAGAATTAAAAAATTGGCATTTCCTAGCTCTTGTAGGTCTGTATTTGATTACTGGCTGTCGCTCTGTGTCCAGGGGATGTAATCCTGATGGATGGGTCCCAGTGATTTTCGATTGGATTCTGGCATGCTTAATTCCCATGAATGGAACCCGTCATTGATAGACAAAACCACAATGCTGAAGGTCAGAGGAAAAAGCAGCCTCGGGACATTATCATCAGGGGGAGCCTGTTGAAATAATACTGTATTGCTGGAAAGAGCTTGGCTCAGCAAATCTCCCCCGTGGGGGCAGTTCCAAATTCTGGCAAGACGCTATTTCTGTCCTGTATCAGAGAGTTGAATGAAATGGGAGCCACCCTTGCCATTGTTGTTGTTGTTGTTGTTGGATGGGTGGGACTTGCAGAGAAGGCTTTGTTTTATTTTAGCTCAGCAGAGGGAACCCATCATCCTGGGTCTAAAGTTTGCTACCAACTTTGCTGCTGTTATCAAGGTCATAAAATTGGATGCCTGCATTACTGGACTTAGGAAACCTAGGTGTGTGACTTTGGGCCAATCACCAGGAGAAGATGAGTTCTAGTCCCGCCTTAGGCATGAAAGCCAGAAAGGTGACTTTGGGCCAATCACCAGGAGGGTGAGTTCTAGTCCCGCCTTAGGCATGAAAGCCAGCTAGGTGACTTTGGGCCAATCACCAGGAGAGGGTGAGTTCTAGTCTCGCCTTAGGCATGAAAGCCAGCTAGGTGACTTTGGGCCAATCACTAGGAGAGGGTGAGTTCTAGTCCCGCATTAGGCATGAAAGCCAGAAAGGTGACTTTGGGCCAATCACCAGGAGAGGGTGAGTTCTAGTCCCGCCTTAGGCATGAAAGCCAGCTAGGTGACTTTGGGCCAATCACTAGGAGAGGGTGAGTTCTAGTCCCGCATTAGGCATGAAAGCCAGAAAGGTGACTTTGGGCCAATCACCAGGAGGGTGAGTTCTAGTCCCGCCTTAGGCATGAAAGCTAGCTAGGTGACTTTGGGCCAATCACCAGGAGAGGGTGAGTTCTAGTCCCGCCTTAGGCATGAAAGCTAGCTAGGTGACTTTGGGCCAATCACCAGGAGAGGGTGAATCCTAATTCCACTTTAGGCATGAAACCTAGCTGGATAATTTTGGATCAGTCCTTCTCTTTCAAGCCAACCCACCTCACAGGGTTGTTATTTGGGAAAAGCAGAATAACAAAGGGATGTTAGGTATGTTTACCACATTGAGTTACTTATAAAATAATAAATAAATATAGATTAATAATATATAACCAATTTCATTGTAATTTTAGTACAATGACAATCAAGGTCATTATTATATAAATAAATGGGTGTCGTAAGCAGCCGAGAGTCACTGGATGGGTGAGATGGGTGGCATATAAATTTAATAAATAAAAATAATAATTTAATAAAGCAGGAAAGCAGATCCAAGCTTTTTGGATCCTGCCCAGGCAGCGTTACCAGACAGAAGGAATTATTTTGCTTCAGGTCCTTTCACCCGTTTTCTGATACTTTTGCCGAACAGCCACAGGTAGAACTGAATTCCTCTGGGAGAATCTTTCCACGACTAAGCAAACTGCAAAGCTCATTTTATTGATATTTATTAAGCCTTGTAAGTTTTGGATTTTTATGGCCACCGGATTGCTTGCAAAACAATTTTGTTCAACAGGTCTTGTAGAAACAGCATCCTAATTTTTATTTTTTTACTTTAATTGTCAGCCAGATTTCAGCCCCACATTTTCCTTTTGACAAATAACAATTTCATGTAAAAACTATCAGAGCTTTTCACCTTTGGGCTCAGATTTACTTGGGCTTTTTTTTTTTTTTTGTTTCCTTGCTTTTCTGTTATAAACACTGTTATTGAAGTCTGCAAGAAAGGGAAAAAAAGCTATTTGCCAACTCTGCCTGGTAACATTTAAGCGCACCGTTACACACAAGATTAAGTATGATAGCTTTTTAATGACTTGTGCTGCTCACTTTTGAACGTAGAATAGATTGCTGTATAGTTTGGTAAAAGCAACTGTCTTCCCTGCTTGCTTGGTTGTCTGTCTGTTAGAGAAAGAAACCCTAAAAGGAGAGTAGTAACTACACAACCACCTGCAATCTCCACACAGTGTTGCAGGATGAGATTGCAGTTCCTCCCTTAAAGGAGGAACAAAAACATCTGCTTGGCATGCAGAGAAAGTGTCACTGTTTGGCAATGGTGGTTTAGCAGGTTGAGGTACCGGATGAATAGCTAAGGGAACTAGCTATGTTAATCTAGCAAGCTTCATAGTTGTCTTCCACTCCTATAAGGGCTGCCAGAGAGAAGAGGGGACCAATTTATTCTCCATAGGACCTGAGGACAAGATGAGGAGCAAAGGATGAAAAGCTCTTTAAAGAGAGATTCAACCTGGAAATAAGGAAGACTTTCTTCTTTGTTTTGTATAAAGTTTTTTTCCCATTTTCATAACATACATCGTATTGTATTATTAAGCATTATTAAGTTCATCTTACCATCAACTCCCAAAAACAATTATTGGTTCTTCTGCTCTCCATACACCCCATTTGTCACTTTCTTCTCCCTCGCTCCTCTTCCTCCCTACCTCCTTTCTTCCCTCTGTCGTCCTTCTCTACTTCCCCTTCCTCTCCTCATCTCTCCCCTTTCCATGCCTTCTTTCTCAAGGAGGACTTTCTTGATAATGAGAATGACTGATCAATGGAACAGCTTGCCTCCTGAAGTTGTGGGTGCTACATACATACATACATACATACATACATACATACATACATTGTGTTACATTTGTGCTGATAAAAAAAAAGGGAGACTAGTATAGATCTATTTCAAGCTATTTAGTTCTCATCAGCTAGCCATACTGGGATTCGAACATATGAGGCAGTTGTAATTGCCACTAGGCCACAGGTTCTCCTCCTGACCAGCTATATATATATATATATATACTTGTGTCACAACACCCTGTTAAGTCCCAATTAAGGGAGGAAGCATACTGCTTTCCTTTTCTGCCTTTCGGCTCATCACCAGAGACTATCTAGACAGAAAGCTATGAGTTCCATTGTGTACTTTTTTATATGTGTGTTAGGTTTTTGAGCTGATTAATAAATAAATCAGGGAGACTAGGATAGATCTATTTTGAGCTTTTTAGCTCTCATCAGCTAGCCATACCCTTACTGGGATTCGAACCAGGGAAGTATTACATGTGAAGCAGTTGTAATTGCCTCTAGTTGACACAAGCAAATACTTATCCTCCTGTCTCAGCTGATCAGGATAGAATCAATTGGTCTAGAAGCAAAGGTTGGTTTGCTATACATACTGGACACCCATTTGTCCAGGATGGAGTAAGGATTCCTGCCTTGGGCAGTGGCTGGACCAGAAGACCTCCAAGGTCCCATTCAGACCTATGATTCTATGAAGAGATGGGTTCTATGGACAATCGGAAGTCTCTTGCACACTTGTTACACCCTGTTTTCTGCCTCCAGAGCTGTCCCTTCAGAACCTTTCTTGGTCATGCACCAGAGCTGAGGTGGAGAATTATGGCCCTTTTATGACGGGTGAACTTCAACTCCCAGAACTCCCGAGCCATGGCTGGCGTGGGATTTCTGGGAGTTGAAATCCACTCGTCATAAAAGGGCCACAGTTTCCCCACCTCTGCACTAGAGAAATCAGACGAAGCTAAAATGGTGGAGAAGGCTTCCAAGTGGGCCGGAATTGAAACAAAACAGCCTTGTGGCGCTTCCCTCACGCCCACCTCCTCTTCTTTGTGCCAAAGTGAACCAAGGAGCACGGGGCATTGGAACCACCCAATGCTAGTTCTCAGACAGGAGATGGGAGCAAAAGTACTTTTTTGTTGACTGCTGTTATCTGAACTTACTCCGTAGTGCGTCTTTCTTCCATCGATCCTCCACCACCACCCCCAATCCCCACACAATGGAAGAAAAAGCTTAGTGCCCTTGGCACAGTTCTACTGCTCGGTTGAGATTTTAATCATTTCTTTTCAACTCAAATTGCCAGTTTAAGGTTAGCCTGCCTTCAGAATGTTGTTTTCCTTGGCATTTAGGTTTGACCATTTCTTCCTTCCCGGACAACACAATACTTCCTTTCTCGAGAAAAGAAAGGGTAAATTTGTCCTTTCAGCAAACGGTGGGGGTGGATGGAGAGCATATCCAAACCCACCATTCCACCAGTTTCTCTCTCTCTCTCTCTCTCTCTCTCTCTCTCTCTCTCTCTCTCTCTCTCTCTCTCTCTCTCTGCCCTTTTTTTGATGGTACAACTTCTCCTGGGTTCTTCAAAAAGCCACCTAATTTTTAAAAAGAAATTCTGTTTCTATAATCAAGACACAGAGTGATTGTCCGGAAATGAGAGAAAAGATAATATTTATACCACCGTTAAGGTCAATTGAACATAGGAGCATTGTGTGTCTTATTTATTGGCTTGATTTGATTTGTTATGATGTGGTATGTGATTGATTTGATTTGATTTGACTTGATTTTTATAGCTACCCATCTCAGCAACTACCCTATTCCCATGTGCTTAGTCCAGGGATGTCCAAACTTGGGAACTTTAAGACTTGTGGACTTCAACTCCCAGAATTCCCCAGCCAGCTATGCTGGCTGGGGATTTCTGGGAGTTGAAGTCCACAAGTCTTAAAGTTCCCAAGTTTGGACATCCCTGGCTTAGTCTAAAATGGAGTCAGCCCTTTCTGAGCTGGTTGGCTTTGTGTACATGCTGTGGATAACCTTTATTTCTTTATTTATTTGTTTTATTTATCCCTCACATTTATATACCATGTTTCCCCAAAAATAGGACTCAACCAAACAATAAGCCTTAGCATGATTTCTCCAGATGCTCTCAATATAAGCTCTACCCCCAAAATAAGCCCCGGTTAAGATCGTCCACCAGATGGACGCATTTTGTAGTGTGCCCGACAATAAGATCTAACTGGAAAATAAGTCCTAGTGCCTCTTTTGCAGCAAAAATTAATATAAGACCCAGTCTTATTTTCAGGGAAACATGGTATACTGTAAACGTGTCTCTGGGAAGCATGTCATAGAACAAAAAAATTAAAAACCAAGTGTTTGTTTTTAAAAAACTCCATGATAATAGAATCAACATATCTTGGATGTTTCAAGCAAGGTAGCTGTCTCAACAGATTTCCTTTGTGGGAAATGATCCTCTTAGGTTATGAAAGGGGGTTTTCCTGCTCAGAGAATGCACCCTTTCCCAGAAGGCGAATTGGTGAAAATGCTCCCTCTTCCCTCCCTCCATGAAACTTTTGGAAGCTAGACCTCAAACAAATAAGAGGAAGTACTTTTTCACCCAGAGGATCACTGGTCTATGGAACTCCCTGCCAGAAGAAGTGGTGATAGCTGTCAGCCTCGACACCTTTAAGAAAGGATTAGACGAGTTCATGGAGAACAAGGGTATCCATGGCTATCATGATGGATGCCTAAGGACACCCTCCGGGTTGGAGAGATAGGCAGAATATTTCTCAATGCCATTTGCAGGGGATCATAAGCAGGTGAAGACATCTGCTTGGGAAGACCCTGAAGCAAATGGGGAGCCACTGTGTGAGACAGAATGCTGGACCAGATGGGCTGTGGCCTGTTCCAGCAAGGCTATTCTTATGTTCTTATGTTCCCCCATGTAACTACCTAGCATGCTTTCTGCCTTGTCCTAATGAGGTTGATGATGGTATCTTAAGGTAGAAACCAAGGCAATGTTTAGAAGCCATGGTTTTATTTTTGAGCATGGCAGCCTCCCACTTAATTTTTTTAAAATTTCAAGACAGGGAAGGCAAAGAGTTTGGCCGATGTTGTGGTCTGCCAGTGGCCGGCGGAGTTGGACAGTGAGGAGGTTGGGGAGGAACATGGGCCAGTCCTGGGGGCTGAGGAAAGCTCAGACAAGGGCTCTGTGTCAGAGGCAGAGAGGGAGCTAGACAGCAGTAAGGCAGAGGAGCAGCTGGAACCTGTTTCCATTGTGCACATGCGCAGAGCTGCCAAAAGACAAGAACAACTGAGAAAGCAGGGTCGACTCACGAGTAAAGCCACACCTTGGAGGTGATTGGCCCCTCCCATAGGAAACAAAAGAGGAGCGAAAGGGGAGGGGGCTTTTGCGGGAAACAATTCATTTATTCGGTCTGGAAAGTTCTTTTTTGTGAGAAACTTTGTTCCAAGTGTTGTTTTACTCTGTGTTTGAACACTAGTTATCTGGCGGTACTCCATACGAGATAAGGTCCATGTAGATAAGCATTCCCTTTGAAAGGCTGTTTGATAAGCCTTGCTGACTGTGAATGAAAGGAATTCAGTCATGTAAATAGCAGAACTTTTGTTGGGACTAAGACTGCTTCTGCTTTGTAAGGAAGCTTGGGTCGGAACAGCAGGGAGAGAGGGGAGGGGTTGTCTGCTCACTCATTGGTGCCTACAGGCATCATATATGGAGATGCCAGGACTGAGCATGGGCTACAAAATGCTTTGCAGAATGGAGTTTGTGGTGGCATAAAGACAGAGGTCCTGGTGTTTGTGAAAACAGATCAAAGGATATAAGGTAGAGAGGAAAACATGCCAGTGTTTTTTGAAGGAAGATGCATTTCTCCTGGCCCCCTTGAAGTTTTGGGGTCTGATAACTGATAGACAATTGGCCTTTTCTTTTCAACTGGTTGTGGCCTGCCAGTGGCCATCTGAACTGGCAGCAGATTCAGACAGTGAGGAGGTTGGGGAGGAACAGGGGCCAGTCCTGGAGTCTGGAGAAGGCTCTGATGAGGGCTGTGTGTCGGAGGCAGAGAGGGGGGCAGGGCTGTATGCCAGTTATCAGCTGCCTTCACAGGCAGACATCAGTGAGGCAGACGAACAGCTGGAGCCTGTTCCCAGTGTGCGCATGGAGAGCTGCCAGACAAAGGCAGCTAAAGAACAGGGGTTGACTTGGGAGTAAGGCCACAGGTGGACGATGAATAGCCCCTCCCAGAGGAAATAAAAGAGGAGCAAAAGGGGAGTGGAGTTTGCAGGAGACAATTAGTTTGTGACTCTCCAAGACTCCTTGCCAAGATTTGCAGATACAGTATCAGCCTGGCAGCTCTCCAAGCCAGATAAGGTCTGTGACTGTAAATCCTCCCTTGAAAGACTTTGCTGGATGTGAGCGAGCAGAATTCACAGTGAATTAATAAAAGGGGGTTTTGTCGGGACAAGGAGTTTGCTTCATGCTCTTGGGAAGCCTCGGTCAGAATACAACCAGTAGAAGTGATGGTGCTATCTAAAGGACCTGGTCAATCCTCTCTCCCACTTCAAACCTGTTAAGAGTTTGGAGTGGCAATTCTAATCCCTGAAAGCATTCATGAGACACCTCCCGAGTTAATTAAATGAGAATAAAATAACTCCGAGGTGCCATTCTGACTTGGCCATCCATCCAGCCGTCTCAAAATCACTTTCCATCCTTTACGGCTCCCTGGTGTTTTCAGCGCTGTGCTTTTGACCAAAGCTTTTAAAGATTCTCTTCTGAGCTGCCTCATTGCTTCTACCTGACGGGATTTATGCATTTGATCTTTTCTCCAAAAGCAGTCCTGTTTCATTAGGGATCTCGCTCTAGCAGCAGGCCGTCCAAAAGGAAAGCATTGTTACGGCTCTCGTGGCTTGCACGTAGGTGAAATGCCCCGATATTTTGGATAATTCAACCTCTTTCAACTTAGCCAAGTGAGGGGGAAAAATGTCCAAGTCTTTGGGGCTAATTGCTTCAAAGCAGGCAGGCCTCTTGTGGCAACTGGTCTGGGCTTGCAACTGTGTGCGATTCTCTTTCTGAGTTGCTTATAAAATAAGCTGAAGGTAAAAATTTCCCTCGCACACATGTGCTAGTTGTTCCCGACTCTAGGGGGCGGTTTCAAATGGTTTCTCCGTTTCAAAGCCGAAGAGCCAGTACCATCCAAAGACGTCTCCGTGGTCATGTGGCTGGCATGACTAAACACCAAAGGCACCCGGAATGCTGTTCCCTTCCCACCAAAGGTGGTTCCTATTTTTCTACTTGCATTTTCACATGCTTTCAAACTGCTAGGTTGGCAGAAGCTGGGACAAGTAAGGGGAGCTCACTCCATTATGTGGCGCTAGGGATTCGAACCTGCCGACCTTCTAATCAACAAGCTCAGTGTTTTAGCCACTGAGCCACCATGTCCCTTTATAAAATAGGCTACATATAGTTGTTGTTTTTTAAGAGGTCTTTTATCCACCTAATATACCCTGAGGTTAAAGGCTAGACTACTATACTGTACAATGTTGAGGCTAGAACTCAACAGTGCAGTCTTTCTGCCTTAGACCATGGTTCTCAAGGTGGGCAGCTTGAGTTCACAGATCTTCAAGCTGCCAAACTTGAGAAACAGTGATTTAGGAAATTAAAAAGTGTTTAGAATAGAATGGGCCAGGATAGAATAGAGTAGAATAGCATAGCATAGCATAGCATAGCATAGAACAGAATAGAATTATTTATAGGCCAAGTGTGATTGGACACACAAGGAATTTGTCTTTGATGCATAGGCTCTCCGTGTACATAAAAAGACAAGATACATTCTCAAGAATCATAAAGTACAACACTTAATGATAGTCATGGGGTGCAAATAAGCAATCAGGAAACAATATCAATACAAATGGTAAGGATACAAGCAACGAAGTTACAATCCTGCAGTCATAAGTGAGAGGAGATGGGTGATAGGAACGATGAGAAGACTAATAGTAATGCAGCCTTAGTGAATAGTTTGACAGTGGTGAGGGAATTATTTGTTTAGCAGAGTGATGGCCTTCAGGAAAAAAACTGTTCTTATGTCCAGTTGTCTTGGTGTGCAGTGCTCTATAACATTATTTTGAGGGTAGAAGTTGAAACCATTTATATCCAGAATGCGAGGGGTCTGTAAATATTTTCACATCCCTCTTTCTTACTCATGCCACAGGTCCTCAATAGAAGGCAGGTTGATAGCCATTGTTTTTCCTGCAGTTCTGATTATCCTCCGAAGTCTGTGTCTGTCTTGTTGGGTTGCAGAGCCAAACCAGACTGTTATGGAGGTGCAGATGACAGACTCAATAATTCCTCTCTAGAACTGAGTCAGCAGCTTCTTGGGCAGTTTGAACTTCTTCAGTTGGCACAGAAAGAACATTTAACTTGGGAAATTTAAAAAACAAAGCCAAATATTGCTATCAAAACTGCACCCGGAATTCCAGGCGGCGCTTACCTGAAGACATTAACTTAAATGGGGTTCCTAGATTCAAAACGTGCTGGCTTGGGGAATTCTGGGAGTTGAAGTCCACACATCTTCAAGCTACCAAGCGTGAGAAACACTGGCCTTTAAAGCATAATTCAGCTCCTTTGTGACTGTTTTTCTTAATTCCAGGGGATTAACGTACTAGCCAGATAGTAGAAGCCAAATCACGGGGTCTGTCATCTGAATTTTTGCTGCCTTTAGGGTTAGACAAGGCTGAGAATGCCTTTAGACAATGATTGAAGATGTCCAATGTTAGAACAAGCTTAAATCAAACTATAAAATTGCATCATCCATTGGGGGGTGGGCAGCAGTGGTGGGTTTCTGCAGGCTCGCACCTACTCGCGAGAACCAGTTGGTGAAATTTAGAGAACCAGTGAGAGGGGGTTCCACCGGCGTACCTGGAAGTAAATCTGGCCCGCCGCTGCCAGTGACCCAATGGGAAGGGAAGGAAGGAAGGAAAGAAAGAAAGAAAGAAAGAAAGAAAGAAAGAGAATTTATCATCACAATTGAGTCCAAAATTTTGGTTGCTAAGCAAGAGCGTTGTTAAATGAGTTTCACCACATTTTAAAAGGTGGCCACTCCCACCCTGTCACATGACTGCCAAGCCACGCCCACAAAATAGGCCACACCTACAGAGTAGGTTCTAAAAAATTTGAAACCCACCACTGGTGGGCAGCCAGGCCATACCCTGCAAAGCACTTTTTCTCCTCAATCTCCCCTACGTGTAGATCAGCCTCCTCTAGAATTGAACTACCTGGATAGATATTATACTGTACCATATCAAATTGCTCCATAAGAGTATAAGTAATATGATCAGACTACTCAGTTAATTATATTTAATGATGGTTTTATGTGATTTCTCCTCTATAACTCTAGTAATGTTTTATTATTATAGATTAAGTAGTGTAACTTTTAATTGACCAACTTTTAATTGGCCAAAATAGAAGTTTACTTGTGGGAATTTATTTAGCAAAGAGAAGGATACTGACAGAAGAGAATATTTGTAGCTCATGGTTGAACAGTGGGGCCCTTGGTGCTCTCTGAACTTGGTGGTTTTCTTGCAGACGTTTCATTACCTAGCTAGGTAACATCATCTGTGCTAGTAGGCCATGGGGTTTGCTCTCGAAGTGAATTCAGTGAACTTGAAAGAAGAATTGTCACAAGAAAGGGAAACCTTTGTGACTGGGGCAAAAACAGTATCACTTGTTAACAGTCCTTTAGTGCAGGGGTCTCCAACTTTTGCAACTTTAAGTCTGAAGGACTTCAGCTCCCAGACTTCTCCAGCCAGCAAAGCTGCTTTAGTGTATTTCATAGGGTTGCGGTGGCTCAGTGGCTAAGACGCTGAGCTTGTTGATCAGAAAGGTCGGCAGTTTAGCGGTTCAAATCCCTAGTGTCGCATAACGGAGTGAGCTCCTGTTACTTGTCCCAGCTTCTGCCAACCTAGCAGTTCAAAAGCATATAAAAATTGCAAGTAGAAAAATAGGAGCCACCTTGGTGGGAAGGGAACAGCGTTCCGTGCGCCTTCGGCATTTAGTCATGCCAGCCACATGACCACGGAGACGTCTTCAGACAGCGCTGGCCCTTTGGCTTAGAAACGGAGATGAGCACCACCCAACTAGAGTTGGGAACAACTAGCACATATGTGTGAGGGGAACCTTTCCCTAGTGTGTTTCATGCATTTAAAGACACGGTATCTATCAAAGGGTTTGGTGTAAAGTAAAACTCTTTCTCTCTCCCCATTTCAATTAAACAAACTGGGGTGGAGGGACAAATCTTTCATTATTATCCTTTGCTGGTGGGAAGGGGAGCCAGGAAGCTGTCATTTTTATATCTATGTCCTTGATGAAGGGGTGGGTGACTTATCACAGGAAAACAACCCCATTAGTGTGTTACTTTTGCAATAGCAGGATAATTGCTTGTGCCCCGGGCTCTTGCTCCCGTGTGTGTGTACCCGGGTGGGTGCTTTGTCAGTATTTGTCAGCGTGTTTGCCAGGAACCCACGTTGCTTGGAGGCTGATGCATTACTTCGCCTAATAGGCAGGGGCACCAGAACCCCAGCCATTAATATTGCAGAATCCTTAGCGCTGATAAAAGGGAAGACAAGCATCGTCTGAAAGGATGTGGGGTTGTTGTTTTTTTCATCACCTGGCCCTTTTCTAAACATGCTTCCGAAGGAACTTACTTAAGGGAGCGAAAGCTTGTAGATTAGGAAGCAGGGGGAGAGGCTTCATCCAGCGAAGGCGAGTGTTTATCTCAAATCACGCCAGCCATCGTTCTTCAGGACTTTTGCTCTGCCGTCTCCTAGACACTCGAGCCGATCCAGCAGAATTCCTCTTTTATCTTTTCCTTTATTTATTTATTTATTTTTTAAATGGCCCTCGGTGAATAAGGACCCGTCTTTTAAGTTGCAAGCCTGGCAAAAAGGTCAGCCGTTCCAGAATAATTGCAGTGGCAGAAGAGCAGCAGAAGTTAGAAAACCGTGTATTTTCCGGCAATGCTCTTGCTGGCCTTTGCCTCCGGCTTTTAAGATTCATTGTTTAATCTATTTTATACCACTTCCACTAAAATAATACAGGTAGTCCTCACTGAACAATGGCAGCTGGGACCAGAATTTCTTGTTGCTAGAGCGATGCGTTTGTAAAGTGTGGTGCACATCACTTCACAGTGGCAATTCTGACAGTCCCGTTGTCTTTAAGCAAGGCTTGCAGGTCCTTAAGCAAGGACCCCCTCACAACTTCCTGCCGGCTTCCAACAAGCAACTCGATGGGGAAGCCGGAGGGAAGTCGCAATTCCCAGGTGACTTGCAAGCAGGGCAGTAGGCAGGCAAGAAGTTGCTATGGCATGGCACAAATGCAGTAGGGCAGGGGATGGTTACTGTCAGGGAGGGTGTGCAGACAGCTGTCACTGGCAGGGTGTACTTCGGACCGGAATGGGACTGTATTCCTTGTACACTTTGCCACCCCTTGTTCACCCCAGGATTTCTCTCCCAGTCATTCACCTCTACCATTTCGCTTCGGGGTGGGAGGAATGCAAAGGAATTTTTAGCTCAGACCTGAGGCAACTGGAAACTCGACACAGAAGACTTTCTCCCTCCGTCTCTCTCTTTCTCCCTTCCCTTCCTCCGATTGGCTGACGGCTAACTGTCTCCTGAGCCCAAACGCCTGGGGTGAGCAGTATTTCTCCCAAAGGTCCGTGACAAAGGGCCTGGGACAGGGGAGGCTGGGTCCCATTGCCCAGGACGAATAGCTAGGGTCCTAACAGCAGAGACGAAATGGTAGAGGTGAATGACTGGGGGAGAAACCCTGGGCGCGAACTAGGGGCGGTGAAGGGTAGGAGAACAGTCCTAGACCAAGCTGTGGACAGTTGTGCAAGATACTCACAATCTCATCCTCCATAGCCCAGGGTCAGCAGTTAATTTTCCCAAGGTACCACATGCAAAACTGAGACTATTGAAGACAGCCAAACATATAGGATTGTGGGCTGGACAGGGACAGCCGAAGGGCTGGATGTGGCTCATGGGCTGTAGAATGCCCAGGTCTGTTGTACCCAGTTACTTCCGGAGAAAAAGTGGGGGGGGGGGATGAGGACAACTTACAAGATCCACTTGTGACTTTCCTGCTAGCTTCCACATTGACTTTGCTTGTAGGGAACTGGCAGAGAAGGTCACAAACGGCAGTCACGTGACTGTGAAGATGCTGTAACTGTGAGCCAGTTGCCAAGCACCTGGACCACCATCTCATGGCCATGGTGATGCTGTGACAGCCGCAAGTTTGAGGACCAGTAGAAAGTGCCATTCTTCCAGTGCTGTCATGGTGTCAAATGTTCACTGAACGAGTGGTTGTTAACTAAGGACTACCTATATACAATTTCATGAAGGGGACATGAAAAAACACCAAAACAGAGAAGTAAAAAAAATATTTTTTTTAAAAAATGGGACCAACTTGATTGAAGTAGGCTCTTGGAGGGGAATTTGTTGTCCATTGTTCTTTTGAAGTGCATTGTTTTCTGGCTGCTCTATGCATCCATCCATCCATTCTTTCATTCATTCATGGAATCTCTATGGTCACCCACCCAGTTCAAATAATTGCAACCGTGGGCACTGGGAGGCCATTTAAACTCTATGAATGAGTGAATAACTGATGTGCCAATTGGCACCTCCTGAATTTGGGGAAGAGCTTTCTGCAGTGGGCACAGCCAGACTCAGAATGGCTGTCACACATTCAGCTCTTGGGAGTGGGCTTTTATTGTTAGAAGCTTGTTTGGAGGCATAAACTATGTCCTTTGTAGAGCTTTATGGAAGAAGAGTAGGGACCCTTAAATTTTTTTGTCTGACTGTCTGTCTATCTGTCTATATATCATCTATCATCTATCTATCTATCTATATATATATATCATCAATCTGTCTAGATCATCTACCTATCATCTATCTATCTATCTATCTATCTATCTATCTATCTATCTATCTATCTATCTATCTATCTATCATCTCTATGATCTATATTTCTCTCACACATTATCTATCTATCTATCTATCTATCTATCATCTCTATGATCTATATTTCTCTCTCACACATTATCTATCTATCTATCATCTCTATGATCTATATTTCTCTCACACACATTATCTATCTATCTATCTATCTATCTATCTATCTATCTATCTATCTATCTATCATCTCTATGATCTATATTTCTCTCTCACACATTATCTATCTATCTATCTATCTATCTATCTATCTATCTATCTATCATCTATCTTATCTATCTATCTAAGCAGATGTTTGATGCTGTGCAGTAACAATAAGTTTGCGGTCTAGTATGCAGTCGGCAATTTGCCCGTAAAGTTCAAACTGTCAGATTTCTTAATCTTATAATAAAAGAAACCATCAGGAAGTCATTAAAAAAGAAAGGGGACTAATTAGAAAGCTCGAGGGAAATGGAAACGTTCTACAGGAATGCAGTTGTCCCCAATGACTTTAATTTGTATGAGACACTTTGCCTACATTTTGTTTAGAAAGCTCAGGGCCAATACCGCCCCATCAGGAACACTCTGCAAATGTGCCAATCATCCTTCGTTTTACTACTGTTTACAACATTGGGCACTCTTGGTGTTGGGCCTTTTTTATTTTTGAACAGAGATGCCCCCCTATTGTACAGAAAGAAAGATCTAAGATGGCTGTTCCCTGCCTTCTTGGTATTGATAATGCTTTTCAGGTATGGATGAAAGTAATGTCTTATGCCTTTAAATCAATATTTCTCAACCCTGGAAACGTTAAAATATGTTTACTTTATCTCCCAGAATTCTCTAGCATGCTGGCTGGAGAATTCGGGCAGCCAAAGTCTACGTATCTTAACAGACACAACGCTTTGAGAAATAAATGGTTTTCTTTGAATGGATGAAGACAGAAAAGCAAAATTTGGCTTGGAAACCTCCATGTTCTTAATCCAACGCTACTGACCTTGTGTAAGCCCACAAGGACCTCCATAGACAGCACGTTAAAATGTACTAAGGTTTAAATGCCATCTTATATTTAGGCACTCCTTGTCGATGTCTTGTTGACTTAAAGAGAGGTGCTGGATTGCTCAGGAGATCATAAAAAGTGATCGTTTAAAACCTAATATTTCCCTGCCAGGAATAGGCCAATGTGCTGTCAGCAAAGGAAACCAACCACTTTGCTTTCTTATTTTAAGTGGACAGATTTCTCTCAACACTGAATGGATGCAGTGATATGTGGGGAAGACCTTGGGAGGCGGGGTAAAGGGAGACAGGGCAACGCCTCGCATGCCCTAACAAATGGCTCCCCGTGCCACCTGTGGCACCCGTGCCATAGGTTCGCCATCACAGCCATAGGTTCTCCATCATAGGTCTAGAGATAGCGGGTGGGATAAGAAGCAGAGGTGGTATTCTGCCGGTTCGGACCGGTTCACCCGAACCGGTAGCAGAAATTGCAGGTGGCCCCGCCCACCCGCCCCTGGTCTATGCCATCCCATTTTGGCACATTTTTTAGCTGAGCACCTGCGTGGATGGGGGACACACTCCCATTTGCAAACCAGTAGGGAAGCTAAGTGAAAACCACCCCTAGATAAGAGGCTTAGAAGGGGCACATGCACATACCCCGTAGTTTCTCGATTTGTACAAGAGATGCGGGAGAATGATTCTTTCAGGCTAATGTCAGCCTCATGAAATTAACTAGATAGGAATTAAAACCAACTGAGCTTATTATATCTACTCCAGTGATGACAAATCTTTTTTGGCTTGTGTGCCAAAAGCGGGGGAGCACAGGGGAGGCGTGCACGGGCGTGCCACATCCATAATGCTTTGTGCACAACCCCAGTGCGCATGCGGCCACGACCAGTGCTCCCCCCTATTTTTGGCATGCTTTTTTCACCCTCCCCAGGCTCCAGTGGCTTTATAGGAGCCTGGGGAGGGGCAAAAACAGCCTTCCCTGCACCCCCCCGGAGGCTTCAGGAGCTTCCCTGAAGTCTCCAGACGGTGAAAAACCGGGCCTACAGGCAAACCGGAAGTTCAGGAATGGACTTCCGGTTTGCTCGTACGGTTGTTTTTTTGCCCTCCAGAGCCTTCAGGGAAGCCTCCTGAGGTCTCCTGAACACTCCGGAGGGCTAAAACCAGCCCTACGAGCAAACCGGAAGTCCGTTCCCAAACTTTCGGTTTGCCCATGGGCCCCAGGTTCGCCATCACAGTTCTACTCCGTTGTAAAGTTACATTGACAGAACCCTGCAAGACTGAGAATGCTACCGGTAGCCTTCCGGGTGTGCTTCAAGGTGCTTGTTACCATCTTCAAATCGCTCCATGGCTCGGGGCCTAGCTACTTGCGGGACCGTCTCCTGCCACATACCTCCCTGCGTCCGATACGCTCCCACAGAGAGGGCCTACTGAGGGTACTAACCGCCGGTCAATGCCGGCTAGCAGTGTCCAGGGATAGGGCCTTCTCTGTGGCAGGGCCGTCCCTCTGGAACGACCTACCCCCCCCCCCCGAACTTCGCACTATCACGGACCTTCCCCTCTTTCGCCGTTCACTCAAAACATACTTTTTTCAGCAAGCTGGTCTTGCCTAATCGTCTAGATTTTATTGTTACATAGCTTCTGCCAAATACGTAAATGGACGTTGGGTTTTTAGTGGGAATTTTAGCACAGGCTCCTATTTAATTCTTTTTATCTATATTTATTGTATTGTTTTACTATTTGTTGGTTTTAATTTCCTGTGCACCGCCCTGGGTCCATTTCGATGGAGAAGGCGCGGTATATAAATCGAATAAATAAATAAATAAATAAAATATTCCCCCCTCCCCCTGTCCACCAAGAATTAGGGTTGCTAAAAAAAAATTTGAACCCCACCCCTGGTTCTAGCGCTGGGTACAATAACAGCTCTTCATCACACGAAGCCTTCGAGGCGTCTTGGACCTGATGCCCCCTCCGCCTCTCGACCCATCAAGCCAAACCTGATTCTCTTAACAGGTAATCCACTCTCCCAAGGTGCTGCGGAAACACCTCTTTGGCCTGACATTCCATTAAAGCATGAGAACAAGGCTGATGGATAGCACACTGGTTAGTGGACTATATATCTCACAGCTGGGGCAGTTCGCAAGAGGCCCCATGACTCATGCTTAGCCTTCACAAACATGGCTTCCCCCTGCTAAGAAAGACAGTTATCACTGCCAGATCTGAGAGAGGATTTTACCCAAGCCAACCATACGGCTTGTTGACACCAGCTGTTTTGGACACCTAACATGTTCCTGAATGCTGATGTGCTTATAGCATGGCTGGAAAACCGTGAATCACTCTTCAGAGGAGGGGGGGGGGAAGCTGAATTACTGGGAACCGGGAAGCTGTTAGGACAGCCAGTTTATCTTAAATGTCACATTTGTTGCGGAGAGAATGGTCCCCTGATCTTTGGAGGCCTCCTCAGAGAAAGAGTTTAGTATTTATATTTATTTTACTATTATTTTTCACCTTTAAAAAAAAAGACATTGGTTTTTTTTTAGTTGCCTTGAGCGCTCACCCGACCAGAAAGATGGGCTATAAATCAAATAACTATAGCTGTGTTTTTCTGTTACCCGGTCTTTTTCTAGCTCAGTGACTCCAGTGCAGGCTACAGATTATATGGAAGACGAAGGGTAATAAATTGGAACATTTTCAGCTCCTCCGGTTCAAAAAATTCCTTCCCCACGAAGTTGTTTTGAGGGTAGGACGTATAATTTGCAATTGCGATTTAATGCATTCCGGGAACGGCATGCAATTTCTCCCTGTTTCCTTACACATTTTACATGCATCTTGGCTGCTTTCAGACTTTTTAGTCTGGAGGATAATGTCGCCTAATGCCTCTGAAATGAAAAGTGCTTGCAAATGCATCAGTGGGGTATGATTAACGTGCTTGGTTTCCTTCCTCGTGTGATGCGTGCACAACCTCGGCAATTTTAAGTTGTGTGGATGTCCACTCCTAGAATTCCCCAGCCAGCCATGCTGCCTGAGGAATTCTGGGAGTTGAAGTCCACACATCTTAGAAGTTTCTGAGGTCGAGATACACTGCCCTAGGGCAGGGATGGCGAACCTTTTTTGACTCGTGTTCCAAAAGTGGGGGGAGAGCAGGGGGGTCATGCTTGGGCGTGCCACACCCATAATGCTATTTGCGCGACCCCTTGCTTTTGGCACGCTTTTTTCACCCTCCCTAAGCTCCAGAGGCTTTCTAGGAGCCTGGGGAGGGTGAAAACAACCTTCCCCCCTCCCAAACTCCAGAGGCTTCAGGAGCTTCCCTGAAGCCTCCAGAGGGCAAAAAACAGCCTCAAAAGAAGGCCTAAATCAGCTGGCCAGCACACACATGCGTGCTGGAGCTGACAGGGCAACGGCTTGCGTGCCCTAAGAAATGGTTCCGCGTGCCACCTGTGGCACCCGTGCCATAGGTTCGCCATCACTGCCCTAGGGGAAGGGAAGCCTAATACCCTCTTTCAAGGGGTCCTGATTGACAAAGGAGCAGATTTTAGACAGGGCAACAGTTTGGCAGGGCCTGGTCTGTAAGGCGCAACCTCTTAAGCATCACCCTAGTACAAATCTGTTACTCGGCTCCTGTTAATCCCAATGAAATTCCTGCCACGTTAGCACCCCGCGTTGTTTAAGTAGGGGAAGTGTTTGCTTCTTTCTGTGTCCTTTCTCAACTTTGCCATCAGTATGTCTTACAACCTGCATCTTCATTTGTGGTGTTTTGCTCCTCAGTCCCAATGATATGGGATGATCCTTTTCTTCGGTTTTGCAAAGCCTGTGACCCATTGCCCCAAGTGGACTTTGCAATAATTTAAATGATGTTTTAAAACTCCTGGAAAACATCTGTCTCTCTTATTCTCCTCTCCTCTACCCTCCTCCCCTCCCCCTCCCTTCTTCTCTCTCTCTCTCTCTGTTCTCTGTCTATCTCCCTCCCTCTACCTCTTTCTCTCTCTCCCTTCTTCTCCCCCCTCTCTCTGTCTCTCCTCTTCCTGTCTCCCTCCTTTCCTTTCACTCTCTCCCCATCTCCCTCCCTCTCTCCTTCTCTATCTCTTCCTCTCCCTGTCTCTCCCTGTCTCCCTCCCTCTTTCTGTCTCTCCCTCCCACTCCCTCTTTCGGTCTCCCTCCATTCCTCTCGCTCTCTCTCCATTTCTCTCCCTGTCTCCCTCCCTCCCTCTGTCTCTCTCCATCTCACCCTCTCTCTGTCTCTCCCTCCCTCTTTCTGTCTCCCTCCTTTCCTCTCTCTCCCCATCTCCCTCCCTCTCTCCTTCTCTGCCTCTCCCTCTCTCTTTCCCTCCCTCTCTCCTTCTCTGTCTCCCCCTCTCTCTGTCTTTCCCTTTCTCGGTCTCCCCCCTCTCTTCCCCCCTCTCTCCTTCTCCGTCTCTGTCTCTCCCTGTCTCCCTCCCTCTTTCTGTCTCTCCCTCCCGCTCCCTCCTTCTGTCTCTCTCCCTCCCTCTCTCTGTCTTTCCCTCCCTCCCTCTCTCTGTCTCCCTCCCTCTTCCCATACTCCCTCATCCAGTTCCTATTTGAATAGGGGGTATATCTCCTAAACAGGAGTCCCTTGAAGTCTCGTGCTTCTAATAACCAGCTCTTCATTTCGGGATGTCTTCATTTCTCTGATCTGAATCAGAGAAAACTGCCTGATTCACTTTTTTTTCCTTACCCACCAGTCCTTTGCTGTTGAGATTGCTCAGAAGCCCATGGCTGGCTTTTATCAGGTGTTCACACATTGGCTTCCCATTTTTCTGCCAAGGAGTGCTGCAAATTATCTGGAGGGTTTTGAAGCAATTAAGAGGTTTTACATTTCTAGTCTCCTGACAGTGTCACTTCCCCTGAATCATTTGGAGATGTAAAAATTCAATATTATAGGATCTTAATATACTGCGCAAAGGTTCTAGTGCATAAACAACCTGCGAGGCAGAGTCTCTTTCCTCCCTGCTCTGCATATAGAGAAGGCATTGTAGATCACGTGAATCAGGATGATAGGCATTGCAGTCCTTTACAGCTGGATGATGTTGGGTAAGCTTCATGTAGACCCGGGGTTCCAACCTTGGCATCTCTACCATGAGTGGACTTCACCTCCCAGAATTCCCCAGCCAGCCATATATATGCTCTATATCCATAATGGCGAACCTATAGCATGCATGCCCAAAGTGGCACACGAAGCCATGTCGCTCAGCACGCATGGCCTTGCTTGTTTGTCTTCTGGGTTTCTGGTGCACATGCATAATCGATGATCGGCTGTCTTTCGTCCGCACAGCAGTTCTGAAAATCGACCTGCACGTGCACCCTGGCCAGCTGATTGTTGGGTATGCCCGCATGCCAGAACCTATCCCTTCACACGCTGCCCTGGGTCCTCTGTGGAGAAGGGCGGGATATAAACATAATAAAAATAAAAATAAATAAACATGCGAGGCAAGGCCGAAAACTGCTGATTGTTAGGCGCACATGTGCTCTAGAAGCCAGAAGTCGGCTTTTCCAGAGCGCAGCCCCGACAAGTGTGCTCGCGCGACATTTCTGCTTGACCTTTTCAGCGCTAAGAGCCATGGTGGCCCAGTGGTTAGAGTGTAGTACTGCAGGCTATTTCTGCTGATCACTGGCTGTCCACTCGTTCCATTTTCTCTCTTACTGACCAGCACAAGATCTCCAGGGGAAATGCTGGGACTTTGAATTTGGACCCTTGTTTTAGCCAATGAGGAACAGCCTTGTTAATTCGTGAATATGCAGAAACAAAAATTCTCCTGGAAAATGCCTGCACTTAATAGACGTGGGCAAGGTCGAGCGGCCATCCAAAGCCATCAAGAAGAGCCATGGTGGCGCACTGCTTAGAATGCAGTACTGCAGGCTACTTCTGCTGATCACCGGCTGGCAGCAGTTTGGCAGATCGAATCTCACCAGGCTCCAGGTTGACTCAGCTTTCCATCCTTCCGAGGTGGGTCAAATGAGGACCCAGATTTTTGGAGCCAAGAGGCTGACTCTGTAAACTGCTTAGAGAGGGCTGTAAAAGGACTATGAAGCAGTATATAACACAGTTCTAGGCTACATAAACAGAAGGATAGAATCAAAATCACGTGAAGTGTTTAATATCACTTTATAATGCCTTGGGAAGGCCACACATGTAATATGGCATTCAGTTTTGGTCGCCACAATGTAGAAAAGATGTGGAGACTCTAGAAAGAGTGCAGAGAAGAGCAACAAAGGGGACTGGAGACTAAAACATATGAGGAACGGTTGCAGGAACTGGGCATGTCTAGTTTAATGAAAAGAAGGACCAGGGGAGACATGATAGCAGTGTTCCAATATCTCAGGGGTTGCCACAAAGAAGAGGGAGTCAAACTATTCTCCAAAGCCCCTGAGGTCAGAACAAGAAGCAATGGGTGGGCCGCCCTGGGTCCTTTTTTAGGAGAAGGTGCGGGGTATACATTTGAATAAATTAAATTAATCAAGGAGAGGAGCAACTTAGAACTAAGGAGAAATTTCCTGACAGTTAGAACAATTAATCGGTGGAACTGCTTGTCTCCAGAAGTTGTGAATGCCCCAACACTGGAAGTCTTTAAGAAGATGTTGGATAGCCATTTGTCTGAAATGGTATAGGGTTTTCTGCCTATGCAGGGGGTTAGACTAGAAGACCTTCCAACTCTGCTATTGTATTGCATTGCATTGCATTGCGTTGTATTGTATTGTATAAGTCTAAATGTTACTGCTATCACTGCTCTCTATGCATTAAGAAAGAAGTCTCAGGATTACATCCCCGCAGCAATTTTTACAGCCGCTCTTAACTTCTGCATCCCTGGGTGGAAAGTCAACCAAAGTTCCAGTCTAACCATGGGGGGTTCTGTCCCTGCAGGAGGCCTCCGGGGAGCCACCGTGGTGGATGCTTTGGATACCCTGTACGTCATGGAGCTGCAGGAAGAATTCCAGGAAGCCAAAGATTGGGTGGAGAAGAGCTTTGACTTGAACGTGGTGAGTCAGCCTTTGAATAGGTTTCTCTGTCTTCGGGCAGAAACCCCCTGGTGTATTTTGAACGCTGGTGTTTTGACTGGTCCTCCGCCACCCCAACTTGGCACACTGTAAAAACAAGCCGAGAATAGGGCAGCGTACCGTTGAGCTGGGAGGTAATAGGGTAAAAGGATTAAAGGAGAAAGGCCTTGATCCCCAGATCAGCTAATAATCCAATCAGCGCCTCTATCAGTGGTGGAATTCAAATGTTTTTAATACCGGTTCTGTGGGTGTGGCTTGGTGGGCATGGCTTGGTGGGCCTAGCAGGGGAAGGATACTGTAAAATCCTCATTCCCTCCCCACTCCAGGGGAAGGTTATTGCAAAATCCCCATTTCCTCCCAATCAGCTGGGACTCGGGAGGCAGAGAATAGATGGGGGCGGGGCCAGCCAGAGGTGGTATTTACCGGTTCTCTGAACTACTCAAAATTTCAGCTACCGGTTCTCCAGAACTGGTCAGAACCTGCTGAATACCATCTCTGGCCTCTATCAGAATTTTTCAACATTGGCAGCTTTAAGATGGGTGGACGTCAACTCCCGGGATTCCCCAACCCATCTGGCTTTCGTGGCTAAGGTGAGACTTGAACTCACGGTCTTTTGATTACTAGCCTGGTGCCTTAGCTACTAGCCCAGACTGACTTGTATTGTGTTTATTGTTTTGCTCGCCGTGAATTTGTTTGTCTCCAGGTTGGTTCTCCAAAAGTTTTTATAATGCTCGAAATAGCCCATAAATATTTGGTTCTCTGAATCCCATCATCTCATGCTCTAGTTCAGGGAAGTCGAACTCAAGGCTTGTGGGCCGCATCTAGATCAGGCACCCAGGGCCACCCTGGAAACAGCAAAGGACCCGCCCACAATGTGTCTGCCAGTGAAAAACGAAGCTCAGGAGGGCTGCATGCAGCTCATGCAAGCTCCATTTTTGGACGCAACAGTCTCCTGCAACCCTCTGCCAGTAAAAACGGAGCTTGGGAAGGTTGCAGGTGGCTCTCCCAAGCTCTGTTTTCGCTGGAAGAGTGCTTGGGCCACCACAGGTGCCCCCAACACAAGTGACATTGAGCTGGCCATGCCCACCCCAGACATGCCCAGCTCAGTCCTCCTCCCCCGAGGTCAAACACAACCCTAAAGCGGCTCTCAATGAAATCGAGTTTGACACCTCTGCGCTAGTTTATCCTGTTTGCACCATCATTTGGTTTTGCCTCTCTACAGTCTACAGTCCCTCTCAAGGGACGTGGTGGCTCAGTGGCTAAGACGCTGAGCTTGTCGATCAGAAAGGTCGGCAGTTCAGCGGTTCGAATCCCTAGCACCGCGTAACAGAGTGAGCTCCCGTTACGTGTCCCAGTTTCTGCCAACATAGCAGTTTGAAAGGACGTAAAAATACAAGTAGAAAAATAGGAACCACCTTTGGTGGGAAGGGAACAGCGTTTCGTGTGCCGTTGGCATTTAGTCATGCCGGCCACATGACCACGGAGACTTCTTTGGACAGCAATGGCTCTTCGGCTTTGAAACGGAGATGAGCACCGCCCCCTAGAGTCGAGAACGGCTAGCGTGCATGCGCGAGGGGAACCTTTACCTTTTATTTTATAGTCCCTCTATTATTTTGAGTTTTGTGTTGCTGCACAGTCCTCCAGGTCTCTGAGTTTAAAACTATTGCGGACTGGCCACCCTGCTTACATACCAACAGGGCAGCGTTTCTCATGCCAGGCCGCCTCTCTGTTTTTGCTGCAAGGCTGTAGGAAAAGCAAAGGAAATTGCCTCTCCCCCTCCTTCCCCCACCCCTCGCAAAGCTTTGTTTTGGAATAGATGACCAACATGGGCTTGCAAATGGGCAGTCGTGCCTCGTAAATTTGGCTCAGTGCTCTGTGTTTGGAATCGGATCAATAGGCCAACAGACAAACTAGAGAAAGGTTATTGATCTGTATTTTCACAAAAGCTCTCCCTTCTGGCCCACAAATCAATCAGCAGCCGCCTTGCGAAGAGCCGTGTCATAGTTTTCACAGCAGAAGAGACTCGATGTGGACGGAAAGTTCCTTTTCATCCAGATGAAACAGGACAACTCGGTTAGAAATGAAGGGCTTAGGGTAGGGGGAGGGGGGGGTTGGGGTTCCTCGACCCTGGAAACTTTCAGATGGGTGGACTTCAGTTCCCCAAATTCACCCACCTAGCAAATTCATTTTATTTATTTTTTAATTTTTTGTTCTTTGTATACAATTATAGGTATACAGACACACAGTTATTATTCTTTTTTGCATTCGTTGTTCTTACGCATTTGTCGTTCCATTTACAGGGTTATAATATATCATTTGGGTTGCTTCGTTTACCATCCCTTGCCTGTTTCGGCCATCTTCTTTTCCCTTTCTTTTCTCCCTCCCTTCCTTCTCAACTCTCTTCCTTCCTCTCTCCTTTCCCTTCCTTCTTCCCTTTCCTCTCCCCTACTTCCTCTTCCCCTTCCTGCCCTCTCTCCTTCTCCCTTCCATCTTCCTCTCCTCACCTCTCTTCCTTCCTCTCTCCTTTTCCCTTCCTTCTTCCTTTTCCTCTGCCCTACTCCTCTCTTTCTCTTCCCCTTCCTGCCCTCTCTCTTCCTCTCCTACTCCCTTCCATCTTCCTTCCTCTCTCCTTTTCCTTCCTTCTTCCCTTTCCTCTCCCCTACTCCCTCTTCCCCTTCCTGCCCTCATTTTTTAATTTCCTGTGCACCGCCCTGAGTCCAATGGGGAGATAGGAGCGGTACATAAATCAAATAAAACCTAAAACCTAAACCTCTCTCCTTCTTCCTTCCATCTTCCTCTCCTCACCTCTCTTCCTTCCTCTCTCCTTTCCCTTCCTTCTTCCTTTTCCTCACCCCTACTCCTCTCTTTCTCTTCCCCTTCCTGCCCTCTCTCTTCCTCTCCTTCTCCCTGCCATCTTCCTCTCTTCGCCTCTCTCTTCCTTCCCTCCTCTTTTCCTCTCCTCCTCTCCTTTCCTCCTCTCTTCCTTTCTTTTTTCTATTGCTGTAGGTGTCTCTTCCAGCTCTTCATTTTTATTTTCTTGGGCTGGTATTTCTGCAGACCCAAAAATAGTTGAATATCATTTCTTGCTCCCTTTCCTCCTCAAATCTCTCCTGATTATGTCCCCCACCCCTTTTGTATCTTACTTTTGAATATATACTTAGATATTATTATTTTTCTTTCCTTAGCAAATTCATTTTTGTTAGGATGAAGCAAGATATTTATCCTAAGGCTCCAACAGCCAACATTTCCAGATTACAGATTCTAAAACCTCCTTGTCTCTAAATTTAAATACCTATATTTGCCAAGAATTTAGAAAAGGGAGCTTTGAAAATATTGCTAAACCTTGGCAAACCCTCGGAGATGGATGAATTTTAACGCCTAGAATTTACCGCCCAACAAACTGATCGGAGAATTCTGGCAGCGAAGTCCACACTATCTGAAAGTCGCCAGGGTTAAGAAAAAGTGATTAGGATATTAAAAAATATTAAACGTAGGGCATTTGAAAAAATACCATATACGGTGCTCTCTGAGCTGGTTGTTTTCTTGCAGACTCTTCATTATCAAACTTGGTAACCTCATCAGTGCACTGCAAGTTAATGTTTTCAAAAGTGAATATAGAATTCGAGGGGATGTTACTGACGGTTGCAGCATCCATTCATTAGTTGAGTATAATAGCGGGCTGCACATCTTCTCAAAATGAACTGGTGTGCATTGCATGGAATATAAACGCCACACTCTGGTTGTGAACAGGGTCAGAAAGAATGCAAGTCCCACTTTCCTGTTATTCCACACTTGGAATCCTGCATCCAGTTTTGGTCGCCACAATGTAAAAAAAGATGTGGAGATTCTAGAAAGAGTGCAGAGAAGAGCAACAAAGATGATTAGGGGACTGGAGACTAAAACATGAAGAACGGTTGCTGGAATTGGGTATGTCTAGTTTAATAAAAAGAAGGACTAGGGGAGACATAATAGCAGTCTTCCAATATATCAAGGGTTGCCACAAAGAAGAGGGAGTCAAACTATTATCCAAAGCACCAGAAGGATAAGAAGCAATGGGTGGAGAGAAGCAACTTAGAACCAAGAAGAAATTTCCTGACAGTGAGAACAATTAATCAATGGAACAACTTTCCTCCAGAAGTTGTGAATGCTCCAACACTGGGAGTTTTTAAGAAAATGATGGATATCTATTTGTCTGAAGTAGTGTAGGGTTTCCTGCCTGAGCAGAGGTTGGACTAGAAGATCTCTAAGCTCCCTTCCTACTATTCTATTCTATTCATTTACTTCATTCCTCCTATTCTATTCTATTCTATTCATTTTCTTCATTCCTTCTATTCTATTCTATTCTATTCCCTTCATTCCTCCTATTCTATTCATTTTCTTCATTCCTCCTATTCTATTCTATTCTATTCATTTCCTTCATTCCTCCTATTCTATTCATTTTCTTCATTCCTCCTATTCTATTCTATTCTATTCATTTTCTTCATTCCTTCTATTGTATTCTATTCTATTCATTTTCTTCATTCCTCCTATTCTATTCTATTCTATTCATTTTCTTCATTCCTCCTATTCTATTCTATTCATTTTCTTCATTCCTTCTATTGTATTCTATTCTATTCATTTTCTTCATTCCTATTCTATTCTATTCATTTTCTTCATTCATTCCATTCCATTCCATTCTATTCTATTCTATTCATTTTCTTCATTCCTATTCTATTCATTTTCTTCATTCCTATTCTATTCTATTCATTTTCTTCATTCTATTCCATTCCATTCCATTCTAAACTTCCTATATTCTTAGATTCCAATATTCCTATTCCTGTTTTTCTAAAGGCCCCTTTCACGTAATCCCAAAATACCTCTTCTGCCTGGGGGTGTGGAGGATATTTCTGCATGCACACCTTTTGTAAAAAGCCAGTATTTATTCAGAGGGCAAACCTGAATGGGCAGGAGGAAATTTTTTTGAAAGGGATGGTTTGACAGCAATTGCTTTGACATTTCGCTGCTCCAAGATTTTTATGAGTAAAGGGCTAGTTGGAAAATTCAGTCCACCGCATCAGTGTGGTATATAAAAAAGGAAGAGAGGGAGCTTGTTCCCATTATCATCTCCTTTCCATCCACACTCAGTGCTGTAAACCGCTCGGGGGGGGGGGTGTCTAATTATTATATTGCCACCCCCTTTTACGTGAACCGATTTGTGAATTCCTCAAAATGCTAAAACCGCAGAGAAAAAGGCTGTGGAGGCAACAAAGAGTTGCTCTTACTCTGGTATATCACTCTTACAAATGCTGAGCATCTTTGTTACTTTTGCTGGTGTGTCTTTATAAGCTGTTGCTGCTCAGGATCCAATGATGCACTTTATGTAATTTGACTATTGGTAAGGGATGAGATGGGGCTGCGGTGGCTCAGCGGCTAAGACGCTGAGCGTGTCGATCAGAAAGCTCGGCAGTTCGGCGGTTCGAATCCCTAGCGCCGCGTAACGGAATGAGCTCCCGCTACTTGTCCCAGCTTCTGCCAACCTAGCAGTTCGAAAGCACGTAAAAAAATCCAAGTAATCCAAGCGGTATCGATTGACAATTGCTAGTAGAAAGAACAGGAAGCTCCTGTTCGTACTGTATTGTGTAAATGTGGTGTACATCTAAGTTTTGTGTGTGTGTGTATTTTACATGTTTGTAAATAAAATAAAATAAAATAATAAAATAAAATAAAATAAAATAAAATAAATAACTTTAAAAAAACCTCAAAAAAAAATATCCAAGTAGTATAAAAGAAGGTGGTGTTACAACAGGGGGAAGGGATGGTAAACAAAGCAACCCAAACTGTATATGCATATCAGGGGTAGTCAACCTTTTTATACCTACTGCCCACTTTTGTATCTCTGTTAGTAGTAACATTTTCTAACCTCCGGTTCCACAGGAATGGTGATTGAGAAAGTAGGGAAGTCAATTAAATTAAAAAAAGGAAAGTGCTTCAGTATCTGACAAAACCCCTCCCGCCCACCATGAAAGCTGGAACACCCATTAGTGGGCAGTAGGGACCAGGTTGACTAACACTGCAATAGAAGATAGATAGATAGGTAGGTAGGTAGGTAGGTAGGTAGGTAGGTAGGTAGGTAGGTAGGTAGATAGATAGATAGATAGATAGATAGATAGATAGATAGATAGATAGATAGATAGATAGATAGATAGATAGATAGATAGATAGATAGATAGATAGATAGATAGATAGATAGATATAGGAGAGACAATAGAACAAGGGTAGTCAACCTTTTTATACCTACCGTCCACTTTTGTATCATTGTTAGTAGTAAAACTTTCTAACCACCCACCAGTTCCACAGTAATGGTGATTGATAAAGTAGGGAAGTCAATTAAATTAAAAAAAGGAAAGTGCTTCAGTATCGGACAAAACCCCACCCACCCACCATGAAAGCTGGAACGGCCACTAGTGGGCGGTAGGGACCAGGTTGACTAACACTGATGTATATTATAACCTATCAAAGAAGAAGAATTTTGTGAGTATATACTTAAAATGGTATGTAAGAAAATAAAAAATAAAAAAAAATTCTGGGGGGAGAAATGCAAGCAGAAAAATAGGGACCACCTTTGGGGGGAAGGTTAACAGCGTTCCGTGTGCCTTTGGCGTTTAGCCATGCTGACCATATGACTACAGAGACATTTTTGGACAGCGCTGGCTCTTCAGCTTTGAAATGGAGATGAGCACCGCCCCCTAGATTCAGGAACAACTAGTACATACGTGCAAGGGGAACCTTAAGGGATGAAATATGCGAAGAGTTTTTTTTTAATTGAAATATTGGAGAAAACCAGCTAGCAGCACCAAAGACATTCTAGATATTGTCCCCAATGCCTGGAGAAGTTGTCTACAAGAGATAGAGATAGTGGAAAGTGTTCATTTGGAGGGGTTAAAATGCAAATTATATATATATATTTCCTTCTGGGGGTGGCAGGCTGGGGAAGGTGGCCGGCAGGCAGGAATTAAATTAAATTAAATTATTATTTATTTGTCAGTGCACAAATTCTTGAAATGGAAGTGCACAGGTCTTCAGGTTACAGGGTTATTTCCATCCATGCCTTGCGAGTGTCTCTGCTAAGGATTGTGCAATAAAGAGTACCAAAAATGTGTTTTTATAACCGCTGCTTCAGTTGCACTTTCTTATCTTCGCATTCGCATATCCGCCAATGTCCAACCTGAGACCTTCCTATTTTCTTCTTCCAGCAGAACGGCGAAGCTTCCTTATTCGAAGTGAACATCCGCTACGTTGGAGGACTTCTGTCTGCGTATTACCTGACGGGCGAAGAGGTTGGTACCGCTGACCCATTTGGCACGTCTTGAGTTGCGACATGGATTTCCGTGCGGAGAACCTCAGAAAGCCACACCTGTTCCCTTGCCTAAAACCAGCTAAAAATGGCGCCTCATGATAAATATCAGAGCACCGATGGTAGCGGTTAATTAAGTTGGGCATAATTACTTGGCCTGGTTCATCCAGCAGGATTTTCCTCCTGTGGACAATTTCTCCTGGACAGTTCACTGGGTTGCTACATTGGTCTCTGCAGAAATGCCCCTGGCCACAGTTTCGGTTTTGCGTTCTGAATTTACTAAGGACTTGAAGCTAGAGAGAAGGAGTTGTGTCCCTCACAAGGGTCACATTAAACACTGCTGTGAATTACCATATTTTTGGGAGTATAAGACGCACCAAGATTTTGAAGAGGCAAATTAAAAAACTCTACGTACAGACCTCCCCAAAATGGCCCATTTTTCACAAAAACAGGCCCGTTGTTTTTTTTAAAGGGCATGAATAGCCTTTAGGAAGCTTATAGAGTGCTCCTGGGGGGTGCCCCCCCCAAAGCAAGCAAAGAACGGCCCATTTTTCACTAAAATGGGCCTGTTTTTTGTAAAAAAAAAAAGGGGGGGGGGATGCAGAGCCTTTAGGAGGCTTATAGAGTGATCCTGGGGAATGTGAGGGGGGGAGGAAATTAAGCAAAAACCCCAATTTTTCTCTCATTTCTAGAAGCCTCCTGAAGGCTCTGCACGGCCATTTTGGTGAAGGGGGCGGGGTTTCGGGAGGCAAAAAAATGCTGTATTCAGTATATAAGACGCACCCAGATTTTCAGCCTCTTTTTTGAGGGAAAAAGGTGTCTTATACTCTGAAAAATATGGTATCTTTTATGTTTTTTTAAAGTGACAACCACTTTTAGCTCTACCACCAAACCCCAAAAATCTTCCTTGGCACTAAAGTCACGTGTGATGAGCTCCTAAATTGCATGGCCTCATTCCAGGATTCTTCTTCATTAGCTCAACAAGAGAGAAATGTATCAGTGAAGGCATTAATTGCCATAACCTTCCGGTATTAATTCTTGGAACTGAACTACTACCTAGGCAAGTGTTTCCATAAAACATAGCCACAAGCAGGAATCTCTTTAGTGAGAACTTTTATTATGAAATTTAGCATAGGCAGTAGACTTAGAAAGGGGTTGATACACTTTTATGCTTTTGATTGTCGATCTGCTTCTGGATGCGTTTCAAGGTATGGTTATTACCAGTGGTGGTATTCAAATAATTTAACAACCGGTTCTCTGCCCTAATGACCAGCTGGGTAGGCAGGGCTCGGTGGTCATGTGACTGGGTGGGCGTGGCCAACTCAACGTCACTCAGGTCGATGGGTGCTTCGCCTTTTGCTGTTGCACTGTAATAAGGGTTAACTAGAGAGGCAGTTTCTATAAGCAGGGCAATAAAGATGAGGCTAGAAACAACACCAGAATGTTTCCTTCCTGCCTTCCTTACAGGATTAGCCCTGTAAAGTGTGTGTGGGGGGGGGGAAACAAAATGAGATTTCTTCCAACAACTGGTTCTCCGAATTGCTTAGAAAGTTAGCAACCGGTTCTCCCGAATAGGTGCGAACCGGCTGAATCCCACCACTGGTTATTACCTTCAAAGCCCTTTATAGCATGGGTCCAGGATAGCTGGAGACCCATCTTCCCCCTATAGCTGTGCTTCTTAACTTTTGGGGCACAAGGGACCGGTTGCATGGAGAAAGGCCTTTCCATGGATCAGGGAGGGGGGCGTGGTTTCACATGCTGCCTGCATCCCATGGATGGGGTTCTACTTGTTTGCACGGCACGGTTTCTGGCCCAGTGCTGATCCATGGACTAGGAGTTGTGACCCTTGCCCTATAACAGGGGTGTCAAACGCAAGGCCCGCAGGCCAGATCCAGCATGCGGGGTGCTTAGAGGTGCTTAGATCTGGCCCATGGAGCCACCCTGGAAATAGCAAAGGACCGGCAGTGCCTTTGCCAGCGTTTTCGCTGGAAGAGGGTTGCAGGAAGCCATCACAGCAGAAAACGGAGCTCAGGAGCCCATTTTCACTAGCAGAATGCTTGGGCCGCCAAAGGCGCCCCTGACACGAGTGACGTTGAGCTGGCCACGCCCCCTTGCCACACACCCCATGCCCCCACTCGACATCGAACACAACCCTGATGCAGCCCTCAATGAAATCGAGTTGACACCCCTGCCCTATAGGAATGGCCCACCCCATTTGTGCTGGAAGAAGGTACCTACTTCGGATCCCATCAGCCAAGTAATTTTGGCTGGTGGAATCCAGGAATCTGCCACGGCTTTCTGCCACGGCACCTATCTTTTGGATTATCTTGTCTTCGGAGGTAAGATCCACCACCACCCCTCTCTCTTTTAGCCTTCAGGAGAAGCCTTAAAACCAGGCTGTGGGGTTCTGAAGGAGAATCCTGGCCCATCCGAGGTGGCGCAGTGGTTAGAGTGCAGTACTGCAGGCTACCACAACTGACTGCTAGCTGCAGTTCAGCAGTTCAAGTCTCACCAGGCTCAAGGTTGACAGCCTTCCATCCTTCCGAGGTGGGCAAAATGAGGACCCAGATTGTTGGGGGCAATAGGCTGACTCACTTAGAGAGGGCTGCAAAAGCATTATGAAGTGGTATATAAGTCTAAGTGCTATTGCTTGCTTGCTTGCTTGCTTGCTTGCTTCTTTCCTTCCTTCCTTCCTTCCTTCCTTCCTTCCTTCCTTCCCTCCCTTCCCTCCCTCCCTCCCTCCCTCCCTCCCAGTGGTTAGAATGCAGTATTTCAGGCTGCTCCCTGCCTGTAGTTCGATTCCAACTGGCTCAAGGTTGACTCAGCCCTCCATCCTTCCAAGATCAATAAAATGAGGACCCAGATTGCTGGGGGTAAAATGGTGACACTGTAAACCACTTAGAGAGGGCTGTAAAAGCACTGTGAAGCGGTACATAAGTGCTCTTGCCATTGCTATCCTTCAAAGAATATTCTTTCCTTGGAGTAAATGGTCTCAGAGGTGACCTTGCTTCCCAGGCCGATGACTGGTACCGAAACGAACTTTGCAGCATGATATAATACCGCAGCAGTAGAGTTCCTGCTTATTTTCCCATTGTTCCGTGCTGCACACTGAGACTGATTGCACTATATATTTTTGATGGCATAGAAAGGTTGCATGAAAACATTTCTAGGACAGAAAGTGGAGCAAAGCAGTAGTTTGGCCTCCCGCTGTGGCTTTGCATATAGAACAAGGGAGCTGCGTGGTTCCAATGACAAGATTGTAAGACCCTTGCCGTGCAAAAGTGTTATATGGTCAGCTTTTTGTCTTTGGAAAGGAACAGCAAAGCACAGCAAGTTGGATTTATTTATTTATTACTTAATTCTTACAAGTTAGCTTTGCCACTGTGGCCTTGGCAATGCTCCTTTCCTCATTTAGACAAAAGCTTTGGAATCCTGCGAAGTTGTCTTAGTAAATCACTTCGCGCTCTTCCCTTTATAACAAGTAAACTCTTGATTAATATATCTGCAGAACGATGCGGCTTTTTCTCACTTTTCAGCAAGTTCAGTTCCCGGGGTGACTGGAGCAAAGGGCGAATAGGGAGAAGAAGACGTCCCCGTTCTCAAGTTTTCAAAAAAAAAAAAGACTTGAGCAACTGACTAGATCAGGGAATTGTTCTAAAGCTTTACTGGTCGTCCTTGACCTATAACCATATTTGAGCCCTGCATTATGGTCGTAGTCATGGTGGCTGTTATCACAACACACCAGACAGAGAGGAAGAAGGGGTGTGTGAAAAGCTGGTGGAGATAGTTACTTCTCTGTCCCCACTTAAAACTGTTTTCAGTCCTGGCCAAGGTCTTAATTCATGATGGTGTCAAAAAACATTGATTTTGATGCCTTTTAGTGGTGCGGGGGGCTCAGTGGCTAAGACTTGTCGATCAGAAAGGTCGGCAGTTCAGCGGTTCGAATCCCTAGCGCTGCGTAACGGAGTGAGCACCTGCTACTTGTCTCAGCTTCTGCCAGCCTAGCAGTTCGAAAGCACGTAAAAAATGCAAGTAGAAAAATACAAACCACCTTTGGGGGGAAGGTAACAGTGTTCCGTGCGCCTTTGGCATTGAGTCATGCTAAACATGACCAAGGAGACATCTTCGGACAGCGCTGGCTCTTCGGCTTTGAAATGGAGTTGAGCACCTCCCCCTAGAGTCAGTAATGACTAGCACGCATATGAGGGAGAACCTTTATCTTTACCTTAGTGGAGCTTAGAGGTAGAGGAGAACTTTCTTGAGAGCTGAATGCATTCAGAAAGAGGCATCATTGTTGGGGTTCACACCCATTGTTGTCTCCCTCCCCCTCCTCTACAACCTTCCCTAATATATTGTCTGCCAGATATAGAATCGTAAAATTGTAGAGTTGGAAAGAATGTCAGAGGTCCTAGTTTTCCAAACTAGGCAACTTTAAGGTGTGTGGACTTCCACGCTGATTGGGGAATTCTAGAAGTTGAAGTCCACCTATTTTCCAGGTGACAAGGTTGAGGAACACTAGCCTATTTTTCATTGATTTCGTATTGTCTCTTCCGCAGTATTGGCACCTGAGTGGGCTTTCCAGGCATTCCAGTGGAGAGTCTTTCTCATCACCCACATCTTTCCAAGCTGTGGAACCTGTTCATTTTTTAAAAATCCTGTCCTGCAAAAGTGGTGGCTGTGGCACTTTATTTGTAGGAGATCAAACCCACCCTTAGATAAGTTGCTATGGATATGTTCTGACCTGGGCTTCCCCAAAAAGCACGAAGCAGATTCCTGGTCCTGACAAAACCCCTTTTATTAAATGAATATGAATTCCTCTCATTCACGTTCAGCAAAGGCCTGGTAAACAGTCTTTCAAAGGTGAAGTTATGACCACAGACCTTATCTATCTTGGAAAGCCTGCCATGTAAATACTGTCCAAACGCAGTGCTGCACAAGGAAAGACTTGGCCCAGAGTCTCTGAGATTCATGGACAGATCTTCACACTCCTGGAATGAACGAACAAACAAATGAATGAATTGTTTCCTGCAAAATCCCACTCCCCTTTCGCTCCTCTTTTATTTCCTGTGGGAGGGGCCATTCACCATCCACTTGTGGCTTTACTCCCAAGTTGACCCTGATTTCTTAGCTGTTCTTTTCTTCAGGCAGCCCTGTGCATGCGCACACTGGGAACAGGCTCCAGCTGTTCCTCTGCCTCACTCTGTCTAGCTTCAAAGGCATCTGAGAACTGCCAGATGGCTTTGGTCCCATCTCTGCCTCCAACGCAGAGCCCTCGTCTGAACCTTCCCCAGACTCCAGGACTGGCCCATGTTCCTCCCCAACCTCCTCACTGGCCGATTCCGCTGCCAGCTGCATTGGCCGCTGCCCACAACAGGATCCCCCTGGCCTATGGTTGACTGAGATTTATTGTTTCCCCCTTAAGCTCTATCAAGTTCTTGCAGATCCCTTGGGGTTCCTCAGAAAAGGTGGAAAAAACCCAAACCACTCTTTTCACTGGAGGTTCCAAGGATTGAATCCCAGATTTTCCATGTGCAATATATGCACTGCATCTTAGCTGTCGAGCGCCTTCTATTTTTTCCTGAAGTTCAAAAGGCTGAATTTTTCTTGTCTGAATTCATTTCCAGTCTGGTTTTTTTATCTTTAATATGGGTGTTTGTGTAATTACTGAATTGGCTCGTACAATTGCTTGAATAGTTCACAATAGGCGTCTACTGAATAGCGGTCCTTGAAAAACGAAATGAAAGAAGATTCATTTCCTTTCTTATGACGCCTTTAGTTTCAGTTTGTAAGGGGAAATAATGTTGAAATAGTAAAATAGATAGAATCTCGTTAATTGAAACAACACTGCTTTAACGGAACAGGGCCAGCAAACTGCGCTGATAAAATCGAGATTTTGAAGACCTTTTAAAACAGACCAGGCATCAAAGTTTCTAATGCCTATTAAAGATCAAACCCACTTACACACCCTACTCCATGGTGGGACGATCCAGAAGCCATCATCCAAAGCCATTACTATGCCTCAAGCTTGGAGTGATGACAGAGAAATAAGATTTGTGTGTTTTCCACAGCGGAAGCCCTGAGATGAGTTCTCATCTACTTTTTAATAATAATAATAATAATTTTTAATTTTATATCCCGCTCTCTCTCCCCAAAGGGACTCGAGGCGGGGCACAGGCACTTAAAAATACAATTAAAACCACTGACAGAATACAAAATTAAAAATGAATTAAATTAATCCTGCGCTAAAAACCCATAAACTAAAACTACCCCTAAAACCCCTAACCTTAAAAGAGACTACCCAAGGCCGGCCAGGCGAAAAAGATGTGTCTTTAATTTTAAACGGAAGGAGCGGAGGTCTGTAGTTGTCCTAATGTCGGGGGGAAGGTCGTTCCAGAGGGCTGGGCCCGCCACAGAGAAGGCCCTTCCCCTGGGCGTCGCCCGCTGACAGAGTCTAGTGGACGGCACCCGGAGAAGTCCCTCTCTGTGGGAGCGAATCGGCTGTGAGGATGTATGGGGCAGGATCCGATCCCGCAGATAGCTAGGTCCCGAGCCATGGAGCGCTTTGAAGATGATGACTAACACCTTGAAGCGCACCCGAAAGACGACAGGTAGCCAGTACAGCTCGCGCAAGAGCGGTGTTACGTGGGTAAACCTAGAGGTTCCCATTATTGCTCGCGCGGCTGCGTTCTGGACCAACTGAAGCCTCCGGGTGCACCTCAAGGGGAGCCCCATGTAGAGAGAGTTACAATAGTCCAGTCAGGATGTCACGAGAGCATGAGTGACTGTGCAAAGGGCGTCCCGATCCAATAGGATCTCATCTGTTTTTATATTATTATTATTATTATTCTGTGGTTAATCTTTGGTGAGATTCACAGCCCTTGGGGCTCAGCAGCTCGAGTCCTAACCAAGGACCTAGGAACTGTTAAGGTAAAATTGGAGGATATAAGTAGGATGTTTTTTGTAGAGTCAGAATGTTCAAGTCTGGTAAATTTAGAATTTCTAAATAGCGAGGTAGCCCTTTAGGTATTGCTCCAATTACAATCAGGACAACACATGATTTCTTTTTCCACAGTCGCTCAACTTCAATTTGCAAGTCCCGGTATTTTGTGATTTTTTCATGCTGCTTATTTTCAATTCGTGCACCATCAGGTATTGCAATGTCAACGAACCATACTTTTTTTCTTTTCAACTATTGTTATATCAGGTGTGTTGTAGGACAAGTGCCTGTCAGTCTGAATTCTGAAGTCCCACAAGATCTTGACTTTCTCATTCTCTAAAACTTTCTCAACCTGATGTTCCCAGTGGTTTTTGCTGCACTCAAATCCAAATATTATTATTATTATTATTATTATTATTATTATTATTATTATTATTATTATTATTATTATTATTATTATTATTATTATTATTATTATTATTATTATTATTATTTGGTTAATCTTTGGTGAGAGTCATAGCCTTTGGGGCTGGTTGGTAGCTCAACAGCTCGAGTCCTAACCAAGGACCTAGGAACTGTTAAGGTAACGTCGGATTATTATTATTATTTACTTTATTCATAAAACATGAAACTCAGCCAACTGAACATTTAAAAATGCATATTACAAATACTATTGGCTGGTGCTAATGGTTGATACAGTTTGCTGCCAGCGTCCTAGGTATCAATCAAGTATCTTCGTAGAATATAACATGTGCCAAGTAGCACCGTTTTTTGCAGTTCCGCTGGTGTTATTGCAGGAAGCTGCAATTTGCTGAGATATTTATTAAAATTCTTGGACAATTCCGATGACAATGGGTGTCACTATGACATGCTTCATCCATAGCCGTGTGGTTTCGATGGCCAGGTCGCGATATTTCATGATTTTTTCTAGTTCTTTTTCTATTATTATTTTATTATTATATTATTATATTATAATAATTATTATTATTATTATTATTATGCCACCTGTGCTCTAGTTGTCAACAAGAGCTAAACTAAATTCATACTGAGAAAGATGCTCACAGCCATTGCATCCAAATATTGCCCATTCAGTCTTGGCAGAAGAACATTCCTCTGGAACTAGCACTAGCACTTAGCACTAGTATTTAGAGTTATGCATAGCCCCATAATGCTTCACAGAGTCAGCCTATTGCCCTCAACAGTCTGGGTCCTCATTTTATCGACCTAGGAAGGATGCAAGGCAGAGTCAATCATGAGCCCCATCAAGATCAAACTCCCGGCTGTGGGCAGAGTTTGCCTGCAATGCTGCATTCTAACCAGGGGTGGGATTCAGCCAATTCGGACCGGTTCAGGTGAACCGGTAGCTCTGATGATCAGCTTGGGAGGGAACCAGTTGTTTCTGACAATCAAGTTGGTCCGCCCTTGCGCTCTACTTACCTATATCCCAGTGGTAAGTCAACCTGGTCCCTACCACCCACTAGTGAGAGTTCCAGCTTTCCTGGTGGGCGGGAGGGGTTTTGTCCGACACTGAAGCACTTTCCTTTTTTTAATTTAATTGACTTCCCCACTTTATCAATCACCATTACTGTGCAACTGGTGGGTGGTTAGAAAATTGTACTACTAACAGAGATACAAAAGGGGGCGGTAGGTATAAAAAGGTTGACTACCCCTGCTATATCCTGTCAGCTGATTAGCCCAGCAGAGCGGATTGCCGCGCCTCAGCTGCGTTACTCCCCAAGAAGTAATGTGGAAGGTAGGTTTTGGTAAAACTGCTCCATGTGCGCATCAGGCGCTCGCGCACACACACGAAACATGATCACCGAACCGGTTGTTAAACTGGCAGGATCCCCCCATTGATTCTAACTACTACACTACCAGGACTCCTGGTATACCAGGAAGTCCCTCCAAATGGCTGAACGTATGGAGATTTATGTGTAGAAATCCAGCTCCCATTTATTACAGTGTCTGCTTCCTGACTCCCTCCTCTCTTTCCTTCCTCCAACAGGTCTTCAAGAGCAAAGCTTTAGAACTTGGGGAGAAGCTTCTCCCGGCCTTTAGCACGCCGACAGGTATCCCACGAGGAGTCATCAACCTGGGCAGGCAAGGAACAGTCATGTGTTGTTGCTAACAAATAGAGAATAAGAGGAGAAACCCGCCTGGATTAACCCCAATCGAGCCCAAAGTCTCTGTCGTTAACGAGGCAGTTGTTATACGTGAATTTTGCCCATTTTACAACCTTTCTTGCCACCGTTGTTAAGTGAATCACTGCAGCTTGTAAGACGGTTGTGAAGCAACTCTGGCTTCCCCATTGGCTTTGCTTGTCAAAAGGTCACAAAAGTTGACCATATGATCCTGGGGCGCTTCAGCCATCATAAATATGAGCCAGTTGCTCAATTTTGATCTCATGACCATTGGGTGCTGTGATGGGCGTAAGTATGAAAAACAGTCATTAAGTCACTTTTTTCAGTGCCATTGTAACTCCAAAGGTCACTTGATGAATTGTTAGAAGTCGAGAACCATCTGCAATGTTTTCAACTGGAGCCAAGCCAATGCTATCAGAAAGCAAATATGGACAGCTTTCAGTTTCTCCAAGACTTCCCCAAACTTGGCACATTCTATCTGTGTGAAGGCTGAGATTTCTGGTTGTTTTCGGCTCCCAGTGATTTATTAACCCAGCCTAATTTGGAGGGTTTTCCTGTAATTCTTGCAGTGGGATTCTCATTGCCTTAAATCAATGTTTCTCAATCTCTGGAACAGCTTGCCTCCAGAAGTTGTGAATGCCCCAACCCTGGAAGTCTTTAAAAAGATGTTAGATAGCCATTTGTCTGAAATGGTATAAGGTTCCTGCCCACGCAGGGGGTTGGACTAGAAGACCTACAAGGTCCCTTCCAACTCTGCTATTGTATTATTGTATTATAATCTTCGTGTCTTTAAGATAGGCGGACTTCAACTCCCAGAATACCCTAACCAGCCATACAAGTCCACCTCTCTTAAAGTCACCAAGATTGAGAAACATTGATCCGAGGCAATACTGGCTGGGGAATTCTGGGAGTTGAAGTCCACATATCAAAGTCTCCAAGGTTGAGAAACATTGATCCGAGGCAATACTGGCTGGGGAATTCTGGGAGTTGAAGTCCACCCCTCTTAAAGTCACCAAGATTGAGAAACATTGATCTGAGGCAATACTGGCTGGGGAATTCTGGGAGTTGAAGTCCACATATCAAAGTCTCCAAGGTTGAGAAAACTACTTTGGATCCTGAAGTTGAACTTTTCCTCAAAACAAAGCTCTTTTCCCCCCCTGTTTACAGGGCAGAGCTTCCTCCCAATCTAACTGTGTTCCCAGGTATTAACAGAAACCAGAATGACTCAGACCAATCTTCTTCCCCTAGTTACTTGAACTGACACTTATTTTTCAGATCTAGCTCCTGTCATCCCAAATTGACTAGAGCTATTCTGGCTGATAATTGGAACTTGAAACCAATACAGCGGAAGCTGCCAGGCTGGAGAAAGATTGGCCTGAACTGAAACCCAAGTTGGCATCGTTGACTAATTTTTGAATTTCCCTCGGAGGGGAATTGAAAAGCATTTTCTGCTTCAACGTGCTTTTTCTCTGTAGTCATAACCCCTCTTGGCCCTTTTGTCTTGGTAATCACAAGTTCCCAGCTGTTCTTTCAGATTACTGAGGGCACCTCTGTGTTGGTTGGGTGGTTGGAATTTGAAAGGTCCTTGCCTGAGATTTTGGGGTGCCCTCAGCTGAGAGAAAGAGGCGAATTAAAAAGAACTGGTGGTTTTGTGAACCCCAGTCCTGTATTTATTTATTTATTTTGCCATCCTTTCCATCCCACTGCATTTCTGCAACCTCCCTGGTCTGACTTTACGATTTTTACAATGTTGAGTTTAGTTCAGCGTGTTCCTCTGTACAAGATCTAATTTTTGCTCTCTGAATTGTCAGTCTGAATCCTAGAGTAATTCATCTTTGCCTTGAATGCCATTCTTGGTGAGCGTTCTTAGGGCGGTTAGAATATCACTCCAGACCAGGTGTTCTCAGACTCAGCCACTGCCTGGGGAACATTGAGAATTAAAGCCCACATATTTTAAAATTGAAGTTAAGATTTGTTGCTCTAGACCGGACCTCCCCAACCCCCGGTACTGGTTCAGGAACTGGCCCGTCAAGCAAGCAAAGCCCAATCCATACATGTGCAGAACCATGAAACCACACACCCCACCTGGTGCATGGAAATACTGCTCTCCACGGAACCAGTCCATGACACCCACAAGCTTGGGGTCACTGCTCTAGACCTTCCAAGTTGTTCAATTTGGCTGAACATGGTCCTCCCTCCCTCCCATCTTTTCCCTCCCTTCCATTTCTTTCCCTCCCTCCTATCTTTTTCCCTCCCTTCTTTCCTTCCTCCCTCCCTCCCATCTCTTTCCTTCCCTCCCTCCTCCCCATCTCTTTTCCTCCCTCCCTCCCATCTCTTTCCTTTCCTCTCTCCTCCCTATCTCTTTCTCTCCATTCCTCCCTCCCTTCCGCATCTTTCCTTCCCTCCCATCTTTTTCTCTCCTTCCCATCTCTTTCCTTCCCTCTTTCCCATCTCTTTCCCTTCCTCCCTCCCATCTCTTTCCCTCCCTCCCTCTCCCCTATCTCTTTCCCTCCTTCCCTTTCTCGCTCCCTTCTCTTTCCCTCCCTCTCTCTCTCCCATCTCTTTCCCTCCTTCCCTCTCTCGCTCCCATCTCTTTCCCACCCTCCCTCTCTCCCATCTCTTTTCCTTCCTTCCTTCCCCTGAGACAAGGAGCTGCAGGTTGCTCACCACTGAACCATACATTCCCCAAATTTGCATCCCCAAACCAGGGAACTTGGCTAGCATTGAAGTACTTGGAGACCTCCAGAAGAACAATGTGCCTTGATTGGAAAGTGCAGAAGCGGTGGGAATGCTAAAGGCTGGTGCAGGAGGCTCCTAATCCAGAGGGACATAAGGGATTCAGCCAATTGGGGGGTTTTGAGGATCAAAAGTCTGGCTGAGAAGGGAATCGGCCCAGGTTGTCCAGCTGTTAAGCTGAGAGATATAAACAGGCCAAGAAGAATCTCTTTTTCTCCTTTTTTCAGTTTTCTATAATTTAGAAGAATAACTTGGACTTCTTCCTGGAGGCAAACCAAGCGAGATTTATGACACAAGAAATTTCTTATGATTTCAGCCTATTAATCTTGTTTTGCTGAGTAGTACCAAAAATGTATTGCTAAGCAACCACCATTTTAAGTAACTAAAACGACATAAATGTTTAAGAAACGATACGAAGGTGTTGAGGTTAGCATTTGTACTTCCAACTTTTAAGTTCCTTTTTTTTTTTTGAGGGTGGGGAATAATTCTCCAGGAAGCCCAGCCAAGGACTTGCGTTGGCCTTCCTGCTTAAAGTTGAAGTTAGGATCACGAGGCAAGGCCGGTGGAGAGAAGAAAGGGCAATCAGTTTGAGAACACCAGAAGGAAGAAAAGCCATTTAAAATTTAGGGATACTGCAAAATCCCCATTCCCTCCCTACTCCTGGGGGAAGGATACTGCAAAATCCCCATTCCCTCCCTACTCCTGGGGGAAAGATACTGCAAAATCCCCATTCCCTCCCTACTCCTGGGGGAAGGATACTGCAAAATCCCCATTCTCGCCTCACTCCTTGGAGACGCTTGCTGCAAAATCCCCATTCCCTCCCCGTTCCTGGGAGAAGGATACTGTAAAATCCCCATTCCCTCCCCACCCAACTAACCTGCTTTCCAGCTCCGTTCTCCTGTGCAGCGCAGCAGAAAAAGATCCAGCCGATCAGCTGGAATTCTGATCAGCTGGGACTCAGGAGGCAGAGAATAGATTGGCAGGGCCAGTCAGAGGTGGAATTTGCAGGTTCTCCAAACTAATTAAAATTTCCTGTACCGTTTTGCCAGAACCGGCCAGAACCGGCTGAATACCACCTCTGACTTTAGGGCTTGTGGACTTCAACTCCCAGTCATCGCCAGCCAGTTGAAGTCCGCAAATCTTAAAGATGCCAAGTTTGGATAATGGAGGGATACCTATGGCTTTTTAGGTTGCCCACTGGAACTTGATGTAGTGAGGGAGGGACTGGAGTAGGAGCAAGGAGACCCAGGTTCTACATCCCCTTCAGCCATGGAAGCCACCTAGGTGACTCTTCCTCAGTGTGATGGAATGTAGTGGACCAGATCCTACAGAAAGGGAGGGGCTGCATTCCAGAGGAGCAAAAGACAATTCAGTCCAGGTAGCCTGTGTGAGAGAAAGAGGGTGAGGACAGCCTCTCCCTAATAGTTCTCATAGCATTTTCGTTTCATAGCAGAAACGTATGACTAGTTTTTTTTCTTTTCTTTCTTTTTTCGTTTCCGCTATAATTTTGCACCAGTGAGGCTAAAACCAATTTCGTTGTGTTTATTTTGTACAATGACAATAAGGACTATACTACTATAATGTAGGCAGAAGGGCTACTTCGGTTTGACAAGGTTGATGTCCGGTCCCAAAATCCAGAAAGGCACACAATGATTCCAACAGATTTCTTTATTTTTCCACATCTATAGTGTTAGGGGTAATACACCCCTGTTGGAAAAAACCAGGTGGAATAGTGCAACACACCAGACAGCAAGAGATACGTTGCTTAAACCACACAAGAACTCTCAAAACTGATAGTACAAAAATAAATAGTCTTTACTCTTGATATACGTAACAAAAATACTTCTTCCAAACAGTGATACTAACTCCTCCAACAATAAACAGTCCTTCACCAAAAACACAGTTATTCTTCTTCCGTCTTCAGTTTCAGCTCCTTCTTCAGTGGCGATCAAGAAGCAAAGGAAAGCAAAAGGATGAACTGTGTTTCCAGCTGCCTTTTATGATTAAGCTGGGAAGCACAGCCAATCAGATTCCACATAGTCTTTAAAGATACATATACCCTTTAATAATCCTGGCTTATATATTGTCAACCCAACATCAGGATAAATATTCTAACATATAGGCAGAATGTTGCAAAACACTCTTATTATCTGGAACTATAGGTAGTCCTTAATGTACGACCACAATTGAGCCCCAGATTTCTGTTGCTGGGTGAGACACTTGCTAAGTGACTTTGGCCCCATTTTCTGACCTTTCTTGCCCTCATTTGTTAAGTGAATCACTGCAGTTGATAAGTTAGTAACCCGGTTGTTAAGTGAATCTAGTAGCTTTCCCATTGAATTGGCTTGTCAGAAGGTCACAAAAGGGGGATTGCATGATCTTAAGACAGAGCCATGGTCATAAATAGGAACCAGGTTGCCAAAAAAACATCTGAATTTTGATCACATGTTCATGGGAATGCTGGAAAGGTCCGAAGTGTGAAAAATGGTCCTGTCACTTTTTTAGTGCCATTGTAACTTTGAACGGTCATTAAATGAACCGTTGTAAGTTGAGGACTCCCTGCCCTATATACTTTGAGAACTATTGTTTCCCTTAACTGCCACAAAGAAAGTTTCTAAAATCAGGTTTTCCATGTGACCCATCTATTTTACTGCCGTCCTATCTTACAACTGTAATGAGAAGGCTCAATTACAGTCATAACTTGAGGACTGCCTGCACAAACATAGTCCTTCCCCTGGATTGGTCCAAAGTCTAATACTTCGTCTCCAGCCAGGGTTTTTAGGACAACATTGATGGTGGGCTGAAGGCAGCAAGCTATTTGTCCCCCAATAGCTGATCTTCAGAGCATCCTCATAGCTGTTGGCAAGCCGACTCAATATTATTATTATTTATCTTCTCTCGAAACCGTATGTAATTTAGCTCCCTGAGACAGGCTAGGTTTAAGGGAGATCTGCGGTGGATTTAGATGGGAGATAGATAGGATTCACCTAAAAGTATCAAACTGCACTCCCCCAAAACCCCATCTTATTTCTCCAAGTCCCAGTCAAAGTAAGAACGTGGCGCACGTTTTTATTTTTAAAAAAAGTTAAAAGTTTGGTTCTTTCTGGAGTCCATTGCACCAACCTCTTAGCGCCATCTGCTGCCTCCCTTGTAAGTCCTCCCTTCAGATAATCACAGCCTTGATCATTTTCTTTGGGGAAACAGAAGCCTTCATCGCAATCTGCCTCCCATGCTAATCAGGAGTTATTAGGATCAGGTCTTCCTGTTTTTCAAATGGCAGTCATTGAACTTCTCGCAAGCCGGCAATTACAGGGGCTATTTTCAACCCGATCCTAAAAATATAGGCTGCTCCACGGAGGTTGAGATGATCTTAATAGACTGTAATCAAGATGGTTGTGTTGGCTGATTGGAGAAGATGAGTAAGGAAGCGAAAGTCCCGGAAAGTTCCTACGATCGCGATGCTTTTTTTCCCCCTCTTAACTCTCTGTAAATTTCCTACAGTTTTACCACTTGCCAAAACTAGAATGTTCGCGGCATTTCTCGGGGGCCTTGGATCTAAAGTTCTAGATCCGGGATGGCGAACCTATGGCACACATGACCAAAGTGGCAGGCAAAGCCATGTCTTCTGGCATGCACAGCCTTGCCTGTTTGTCTTCTGGGTTTCTGGGGTGCAATCGCGCATGACAATCAGCTGTCCTTTGCATGCACGGCGGTGCTGAAAACCAGTGTGTGCATGCACGCTGGCCAGCTTATTGTCAGGTGCGTTATGTGCCAGAACTCGAAAGTTTGGCTTTTCCGGAGCGCGATCCCTTTGCCCGTGCGGCAGTGCTGAAAACCAGCCTGTGCATGCACACTGGCCAGCTGATCATCGGGTGCGCATATGCGCTAGAACCCGGAAGTTCAGCTTTTCCACAGCTGGCCAGCCAATTGTCGGGTGCGAAACCCAAAAGTTTCACCATTACTGCTCTAGATGTTTGCTTTTGACCACAAATTGTCCCTGTGCTGCCTCTTCCATAAGCTAAGCTTACCTCTTGAATGTTTACGTCTTTTCAAAGCCCAGTCATGCATGTCAAAATACACACTGTATCCAAAGCTGCTCTTCTTTAGTTTGCCAGACTTAATATCCTAGGGGTATTTATATATTTAAATACATCCTATTGCCAACAACGGCAGTGTTTGAAAGGAAAAATAAGGCCTATGTTGACTTTTTGTATCTCTACCTGCTAACTACTGCAGTGCAGATCCATGAAATCAGCTCCTGGGCTGTCTGTTTTCTATGAAGCTAGATCAAATGCCATCATAAACACCAAAAATGATACAATATTATTCTCAACTAAGTTGCTGGAAATAAGGAGAAGGATGTAAGTGGCATCTGGTGAGATTTGGGCTTTAAACCTGTTAGTTCAATGGGCCTTTTCCAGTACGGATGCCCATGATCAGAATTTTGGCCAATTTAGCCCAGTGTTTTTCAGAAACATGGATGGGAAAGCTGAGGTTTACAGTAACAACTAATGAGTAAATCCCTTTAAGGTACATGGACTTCAGTTCCCAGAATTCCATCCATGCTGGCTAGGGAACTCTGGGAACCTGAATGAAGTCCAAACATCTTAATGTTTCCACCATTGGGAAATGCTAAAATAAACACACAATTGTACAGAGTAAGCCCTGCAAAGAATAGGTCACCTATAATAGGTCACCCATTAGGAGAGGGTGTGAGCACAGCACAAACCCTCGTGAGCTGTCCCCTGATACCACTAGACGAGATCGCTAGGGCTCGCTGCCTTAGAAGAGTGAGGAAAATCCTCAGGGGTGACTCACACCCTGGTCAGCCCTCCTTTACTGTCCCACCATCGGGAAGGAGATATAGAAGCATAGCCAGCGGCACAAACAGGCTGAAGAACAGTTTCTATCTGTAGGCTGTCAGACTCCTGAATGCGGAATAACATCATAACTATGTAGTACGATGAAGCTGCAGGATTGGCTCAACGTGTAACATGTTCACACTGGTGCAATGGGACTGGGTGTCTGTTAATATGATGTATTGCAGTGGTCTCCAACCTTTGCAACTTTAAGTCGGAAGGACTTCAGCTCCCAGAATTCTGGGAGCTGAAGTCCTTCCGAGTTAAAGTTGCAAAGGTTGGAGACCCCTGATGTATTGGGTTTGGGATTTTCTGTCTTCACTGTGAGTTGTATTGTGTCAGGATGTGTGTGCATTGAGGGAGCTCAACCAATCTCATTGTATACATGTTGTGCACTGACAAATAAATAATTCTTATTAGAGCAGGATCAAGCTTGACCAGTAAACTGCCTGGGATTCTCATTCCTTGTATGCTTAGCTTTTTTTTTCCTTTTCTATTTCCCCCTCAGTGGCATGAGCTGGAGTTGGGGATGGGCGTCAGCAGGAAGCAGCATTTTAGCTGAATTTGGGAGCCTCCACTTAGAGTTTATGCACCTTTCAGAACTGTCTGGAAATTCCATATATGCCGAAAAAGTAAGTATGCCTTTCTTTCTTTCTTTCTTTCTTTCTTTCTTTCTTTCTTTCTTTCTTTCTTTCTTTCTTTCTTTCTTTCTTTCTTTCTTTCTTTCTTTCTTCCTTCCTTCCTTCCTTCCTTCCTTCCTTTCTTTTTCTTTCTTCCTTCCTTCCTTCCTTCCTCTTTTCTCTTTCTTTCTCTCTCTTATCAATTGGTGTGAAGTGATTCCTCTCCCTCTTTCAACCTGCCACCACATCTCCCCACACGTTCACCTAGGCACCCAAAGCAGCCTCTAATGAAATTCGCTTTGTGTCTGTAACAAGGGCCCAGATTTGAGAAATGGGGATCTCACACCTCCACCTTAATCGCAGCCGTAATCATTTTGGCAGTTCCGAATCAAGGGTGCCACTTCTGACAGGGGTTTGTGGCCGAGAACCTGTAAGACAGGGGTCTCCAGCCTTGGCAACTTCAAGGCTTGTGAACTTCAACTCCCAGAATTCCTTTATTACTTTATTTTTTCCAAGCCTTCCTGTTAGGATTAGAACTGGCATCCCATACAACAAAGAGGTGGTCCCTGAGACCCCAAGACTCCAGTAGGTCTTCACTTCTAAACTATTCTTAGATGGGATGTGACTGGAGAACAGCTCCTAACCCAACTTTAAAAAGGCATCCATCTGCCTGCTTGCTAAGTGGGAAAAGGGTGGTTAGGATGCAAAAGGAAATTTGAGTGGCGGGGAGATAGGCATGGAGGAAAAATGCTAGGGAAGCTGGAAACCAAAAGGAAAAATCTATCTATCTCTAAAGATATGGGGGGGGGGTGCATATGTTCCAGTATAACTCTGGAACGCCTCGAGCAATTTCAACCAAACTTGGTACACAGATGACTTACTCTCTAGAAACAAATACTGTGGGGGTAAGACACCCCTAACATCCCTCAGGGAGTGTGCTCTATTAAGAAACACCCTGTTGTGCCTTAAAATGGCTTCTACTGTACAATACATTGGAGTTGCCATGCTAACGGCTTCACGGTACTCCACAAGGGAGATCCCTCTGGTAAGGGGGAAAATCCAACATTAGAAATAACATTTATGGGGGCACAGGGAAAACATTTTTAACTAATTGAATTGTCGCCAAAAGAAAGTTCTCAGGGAGAAGTTGCTCTTGCCATTGTCTCTTCAGGAATTGCGGCGACGTTCATGGAAAGAGGGAAGACAGCCCATTCCGCACTTTGGTTGCCACTTGGCATCGCCATTCCTGTCTTAATACAGGATTGGGATAAATAAATACCTGGGCAACACCAGGTTATCAGCTACCCTGTTTTCCCGAAAATAAGACCTTCCTGGATAATAAGCCCAATTGAGCTTTTGACTGCATGTGCTAAAATAAGCCCTTCCCTGAAAATAAGCCCACCCCGAAAATGTTGCAAGACAGCAGCAGCCATGAAGTGACCACGCTCGCCTCCTCCTGCACCTCAACAATAATAAGACCTCCCCGAAAGCGCTTATTTCAGGGGTCAAAAGAAAATAAGACCTTGTCTTATTTTCAGGGAAACACGGTAGTAAGATATAAACAAAGCCTGAGAGAAAGTGATAGCACAGAAGACATGCTGGAGAACAGAGGAAATATGTAGGAGTTTAAATAGAGAGGGGAAAGTGTTCTGACCCCCCCTTTCTTCTACTAATTACAAGACTGAATACTTGACTGAATGACTTTTGGCTGCTTGCCCGAACTGACCTTGAACAGACCCAAAGCTTCTTAACTAACCTGCAACTCAACAGGAAGAAACTCAAACCTAGAAAGCACACGTTGTTCTCTGCAAACTTCCTTAGCAGAGGCTTCCTTTTAAACCCTCTTGGGAGGGGCCAGTCATTAGGCAGCTGTGACTACTTTACCTCCTCCGAGTTCGCCTCTGCTGCAACTGAAGCTTCCTTTTTTCAACCCGTCTTAACCTAACATCAGGGACAAACTGGCCTTGATCCTCCCCACTACTCCAAGACCCAGGTGCCTCCTGATGACCAGCCAGGCTCTCTGCTGTCTCAAGGTCGCCCTCCTTCTTCAGAGCAGACTCATAGGACTCCTCACTAGAGGAGTCCATCAGCAGCTCATCCGGAGCCGGCTGGGCCACAACAGAAGGGTATCAGCTGGAAAGGCAAAGTTGAAGCTGAAAACAAGGAAGAGACAGACCACATGGAGGGAGATTATGAATATGCAACCTTAATGGAAAAGCCTTTGTTGAAGTCAGGATTAACGCAAAGTGCCTCATCCTAACCCATCCCTTAATGTAGGAGAGAGGATGATTCTTGCCCAGTGATTTTCCAAGGGGTCCATTTGAGCAACCCACTCACCTAAGTCCTGTCCTTCCATCAATGCGAAAACCGGCTTGTTAATGGATTCGCCCACCCAGAGCATGCTGTCGATTAAAGCTAACGCTGTATGCCAGCGCGCACAACGGGTGCCGATTGCAAACAGCCATCTGGAGGGAAATGGACTTGGTGAAAAGCTTATCAGTTCATTAGCTCCCAGCTAGAGATTTGTGGGCTTTTTTTTCTCTTAAAAATAAAATAAAATAGGGCATTGCTAATCTACACGCGTGTTCAGACTTGCTCTCGAAAGGCTGGGGTCTGCAGCGGAGAGAGCTGCACCCTTAGCGTGCAGTGGGAGCCAACTTGACAGTGGATAAAAGAATGGAGCGCCCCAACCCTTGGCCCTTGGGAGCTTCAAAAGCCAAGCTTGCAATCTTGAGCCTGGGGCTAGGTTGCCTTCGCTCCGGTTTGCCAAACGAAGCCACGGGGTTTTAAACAGGATGCATACAACCCAATCGGCGGTTCCAAGCAAGGGAGCGCAGACCTTCAATCGCAGTTGGTGTTAACACAGTACAGTACGGTAAAGAAAAATGAGTCATTACCGAACACATCAAGTTTGCATCAGGCCTAATTAGCTGGATGTCATAACAAACGCATGTTGTAGCTTGATTAGAAACACATGCCTGTAAAATGAAGGTTCCTGGAAACTGGTGAGATTGAACACAAATTAATGGCCTGATTTTATCTTCTTTTAGCACGTGTCCCCTTCGCTTGATTTTATCTTCTTGATTTTATCTTCTTTTAGCACGTGTCCTCTTTGCTCTTAGGGTATCCTTACAGAGTCGATTTGGTCTAGTGCAGGGTGTCAAACTCATTGAGGGTCGCATCAGGGTTGTGTTTGACCTGGGGGGAGGCTGGGTGTGGCCAACTCAACGTCACTTATGCCTGTGGCAGCCTGAGTGCTTGCCGGTGAAAGGGGTCTCCTGAACTCTGTTTTCGGCTGCCATGGCCTCCTGCAACCCTCTGCCAGCGAAAACAGAGCTCCGTTTTCGCTGGCAGAAGCACCACAGGCCAGTCCTTCCCTGTTTCTAGGGCGGTCTAAGTACCCTGCAGGCTGGATCCGGCCCCGGGGCCTTGAGTTTGACACCCCCTGGTCTGGTGGTTAAAGCACCAAGCTGGAAAGTAGGAGACTGTGAGTTCAAGCCCTACCTCGTCATGCAAACCAGCTGGGTGACTGAGTGACTCCCTCTCAGCCCAACTCACCTTACAGGGTTGTTATTGTGAGGAAACATAAAAAGAAGATATATTGGATGTGTTTGCCACCTTCAATTATTTGTACAAATAAAAAAGGCAGGGTATAAACAAAATAAACATAATGTATCCTGTAATAGGAGCTGAAAAAGGTCTTCTGCAGTCACGACATAAGCCTAAGACTGATAATCAGGCTTGTCAGATGTTACATCTTTTCTATCCTGCTCTACGGAGTGGAGAGTTGGCCTCTTGACAGAAAGCCACTTGAAGAGACTAGAGGCATTTGAGATGTGGATTTACAGGCGGCTGTTGCGTATAAGCTGGGTTGACAAAAATCAGAAATGAGGAGGTGTTAAGCCACCTGGGAAAGCCAAGGGAGATCATCAAAACCATTAAAAAGCAAAAGTTAAAATATTTTGGACATGGGCTGCGACACCCAGAAAAATACAGCGTCCTTCACTTAATCCTCCAGGAAAAAATGAGGTCCAGGTAGATGAGGCAAATGAGGTCCAGGTAGAAGAAGAACATCATGGCTTCAAAACCTAAGGGACTGGCTTGGACAAAGCTCAGCAGCCCTTTTTTCTGTGGCTGTTGCCAAAAATAGGATGGCCGAGGTCCGATGATGGATATGGCACAAGAAGAAGAATGGGAGCTGAAAACAGTCAACCAGAGCAGCTTGTATTCCATCGCAGTTTAGTATGGGAAACTGCTGTGGTGCCATTACCTTACATGCACCTTCTGAGGTCAGGGGTTTCCTCAGCCACTCGAAGGTCCACAGCCAAGGGGAAACTGGCAAAAATGTGTTGGATGCGGTTGCTTGGCAACAGAGGACATTTCAGAGTCTGCCTCTTGTCACGGTTTCTTGCAATTCCTCTCTGGCATGGGGATCCTGTGGTGTTTTTGGCTGATTTGGAAGGGCTTGCTGGAGAAGCAGCTGTTTGGGGATCTGCTGCCACAGATGGCATTCGTGAGGATGGGCCTAACAGTGATAATAGCTACCGTATTTTTCGGAGTATAAGACGCACCTTTTTCCCTCAAAAAAGAGGCTGAAAATCTGGGTGCATCTTATACACTGAATCCAGCTTTTTTTGGCCTCCCCAAACCCCGCCCCCTTCACCAAAATGGCTGTGCATAGCCTTTAGGAAGCTTCCAAAGTGCTCCTGGGGGCTGGGGAGGGCAGAAATGAGCAAAAAAATGGGCCGATTTTTGCTCAGTTTTGCTTCCTCAGTCCCCATATAAGCCTCCTAAAGGCTATCCATGCCCTTTTGAAAAGATGCATTTGGGAGTTGGTTTCATTATTACCGTATTTTTCAGACTATAAGACGCACCAGAGTATAAGACGCACCATAATTTTGAAGAGGTAATTTAAAAAAAAAAGTTTTTGCACTCTGCAAGCCTCACAAACCATCTGCACGCCTCATTTTTGCAAAAAAAAAAAAGCATGCAGCGCTTTGGGAGGCCTGTAGAGTCTCAGATTGGGGGCCCATTTTTGCTCTTCTTTGCCCTCCACAGCCCCCAGGAGCACTTTGCAAGCCTCCCAAACCTTCTGCATATCCATTTTTGCAAAAGGAGCAGGGTGTCGGTAGGCCCAAAATGCTGTCTTCGGTGTATAAGGCGCCCTCAAATTTTCACCCTCTTTTGAGGGGAAAAGGTGCGTCTTATACTCCAAAAAATACGGTAATAAAATCTGCTTATTAAAAATAGCCAAGAGTTCATAATAACTATTTTCCCCCCAATCTCCTTGCAGGTAATGAACATTCGCAAAGTCCTGAATAGAATTGAGAAACCGCACGGGCTTTACCCGAACTTTCTCAGTCCGGTCACAGGGAACTGGGTACAGCGTGAGTATTCAGACCCTCTTGGCTGAGCTGATGTTTAACGATGCATGTCAGTCTTCTAGTGTGACTCCTGAATTAAGGGAAAGATTTGCCACCAAATTCTATCCTTCCTCAATGCCGATTGAAGATTCCTTCTGCAAGCTGTCTCAAAGCAAGTCCTTTGAACAGGTGTGAGGCAGCCTTCTCTGATGTCTTTTTGGCCAAGTGCCTCTTAATACACAAAGCTACAAAAGACCAACCAGGATGGTAGGTGGAGATCAACCTATCTACAGTATCCATCTCCCCATTAGGAGAGAGGGATATTTTCCGACCAACCCCTTTTTTGGGGAGGCGGGAGCAATTCCCTTCTGCAGTTACCAAGCATGGATTAGAAATCCTGTAGAGGAGAAGGCAGTAAGAGGAACGCGGTGGCTCAGTGGCTAAGATGCTAAGCTTGTCGATCAGAAAGGTCGGCAATTCAGTGGTTCGAATCCCTAGCTCTCGTTACTTGTCCCAGCTTCTGCCAACCTAGCAGTTCGAAAGCATGTAAAAATGCAAGTAGAAAAATAGGGACCACCTTTGGTGGGAAGGTAACCGCGTTCCGTGCGCCTTCGGCGTTGTGTCATGCCGGCCACATGACCACGGAGACATCTTCGGACAGCGCTGGCTCTTGGGCTTTGAAACAGAGATGAGCACTGCCCCCTAGAGTCAGGAACGACTAGCACATGTGTGCAAGGGGAACCTTTACCTTTAACAGTAGATGAGGATACTTTATCACATTTTGTAAATATTTAAGTATATCTTGCCAGCAGTTTAGACATTAATGGCTGTATGTTGCATTATTTTGAGGGGGACAGCATATTTACACTGTTACACAAGCTGTATACTCACTACTTTACATTGTAGCCAAGTGTCATTTCTTCAGTGTTGTCACATGAAAAGATGTCCTTAAGTCAGGGGTGTCCAAACTTGGGAACTTTAAGACTTGTGGACTTCAACTCCCAGAATTCCCCAGCCAGCTATGCCTTAAGTATTTACAAAATGTGAGGAGTTGTACTCACTTCTGTGATACACTGTACACTTGCATCCTAGGTTAGGTGGCATAGAAAATAAATTGCACTGGTGCTTATTCTTTCTCTTGCTCTCCCATCACTTGTTTTTTTCTGGGAAGAGGGGAGGTGACTCGCATGTCCTTGGATACCCTGGAGCATTGATGCTGAGATTAAAAATAAACACACACACCCCATCCCCAGCATGCTATTCCCTTTATAAATCTGTCCAGTTTTTGCCCCCCCTCGCCCCCCAGGCAGATTTCCTTGAACAGGTTCCGCAGCAGGGCAGCCTGAAGAGGTAGCCATGGAAAAGCCCTCAGTATTCTAGAGACATCTTCACACCTGGTGCCACAGTGTTTTCCCTTCCTCCCCTCCTTCAACCTGCTCCTTCGAATGCCTCCAATATTCATTCCAGGCTTCGAATCCCACTTAACAAAATGCCAATGAACTCTCCAGTTCAATCTGCACGGCGTAGGTGAGATTTTTTTTGGCTTGCAAATTTCTGAACTTGCAATGCAATCGTGTCCCTGAATATTTTGTGCTGTTTTGACACTTGACTCCCAAGATTCCCGTCATCCCTTTCCCTTCGCAAGGGAGGAAGTGGCTGACAGAGAAAGACAAGGTTGGAGAAGGCTGCATATTTATTTCCGTTCAAGAGAATTGCAAAATGTGTCGGCTTCCCGAACAACTTTGTTTCTTTGTTTATTTATAAACCAAGCCCCTTAAGGTGTTGTTAAGAACCCAGAGGAATCAAAGAATTATCAAACTGCAGAAAACTATTATATGACTTTATAGCAATAGCATTTCGACTTATATGCCGTTTTACAGTGCTTTTACAGCCCTCTCTCAGCCTATGGCCCCTTGGCAGTGAGCAGCCTGAAATACTGCATTCTAACCGCTGGGAGGGAGATATATATAAGCCACTTCATAGTGCTTTTACAGTCCTCTCTATACAGTTTACAGAGTCAGCCTATTGCCCCCAACAGTCTGGCTCCTCATTTACCCACCTTGGAAGGATGGAAGGCTGAGTCAACCTGGAGCCTGGTGAGATTTGAACTGCCAAATTGCAGGCAGCCGGCAGGCAGCAGACGTAACCTGCAGCACTGCACTCTAACCACTGCGTCACCATTGCTTATTGATACAGTATATTTTCAGTGCCAAACTTTAGCAGTCCCACAATAACAGTACTTTGTACCTTGTAGTAGAAGAATTTGGGTCCAGTTCTTAATTGGTCATTCGCTTTTTTACTCCGCTCAAGTGAAGTTGTTAGACAAAAACAGAGCAAAGTTATTCAATCTTGACTCCTTTGAGAAGACACCAGAGAGAGGCAGCTGTATCTGGATGATAGGCTAATAATCTGTTGGTTTTTTTAAAAAAAAATATTATTTTGCGGTCCCTCCCTTCCCTTGACCCCTTTGAAGGAATTTGGGCATTGAAAATACAAAAGAAGCAGGCTAATGTCCAAATTGTTTGTGTTCCTGTGCACGTTTCTTACTAGAGAGGATGTTCTCCAGTTGGTTAGAATAAAATGTATAAAACATTAGTCAACCAAAGTATCTTCAGTGCAGTTGTTTGACTTTTCTAATCACAAGCTATCGTCTTCTTCTTCTTCTTCCCGTCGCCGCAGATCACGTCTCTGTCGGTGGCCTTGGGGACAGTTTTTATGAATATCTGATCAAATCTTGGCTCATGTCAGATAAGCAAGATACCGAAGCCAAAACCATGTATGATAAAGCTCTGGAGGTAAGGCGGAGAATGAAGCATTATTCCTTTTGCCCTTGATCAACACCAAAGAGCAGAAACCCTACAGAGAATGGAGAAGGATGGCCAAATCGGGGGTGGGCTGTTGGGGGTTCGCACGGGTTCAGCCGACCCTCTAGCCAAGGATCGCCGGGGTTTGGCAAACCCCCAAATGCCACCCCTGGCTGGCCACGCCCACCCCACACTGCCCCTCCCAGGAGGCTCCACGTGGCCCGTTCATCAGTCCAGGTAAGTGCAGAGGCCACGTGGCACATCTAGGAGGGCAAAACCCAGGCCTCCTGGAGATTCCAGAAGTCTGGAAATGGGCCTGTTTTCGACCTTTGGAAGGCCTCCGGAGCCTGGGGAAAGCAGTTTTCGCCCTCCCCAGGCTCTAGAGCAGTGATAGCGAACCTTTTTTGGCTTACGTGCCAAAAGCGAGGGGAGTGCAGGGGGGGTCATGCACGGGCGTGCCACACCTATAATGCTATGTGCACAACCAGAGTGCACATGCGTGCATGACCACACTGTGCATGCATGCACGACCAGTGCTCCGCCCCATTTTTGGCATGCTGTTTTCACCCTCCCCAGGCTTCAGAGGCATTTTAGAAGCTTGGGGAGGGCGAAAAATAGCTTCAAAAGAAGGCCGAAGTCAGCTGGCCAGTGCACCCATGCATGCTGGCCAGCAGAGAGAACAAGCCTCACGTGCCCTGACAAATGGCTCCGTGTGCCACCTGTGGCATGCATGCCATAGGTTCGCCATCATGGCTCTAGAGGCTTTCTGCGAGCCTCTGAATACCTGGAAGGCAGGAAATGGGCTCGTTTCTGGCCTCCGGAGCCCAGAGGAAGCAATTTTCCCCCTCCCGGAGGCTCGAAAAAAACCTTGAGCCTGGGGAGGGCGAAAAATGCCCCTCCCCACTGTGGTGCAGGTGGCCAACTAGGCCACGCCCACCCAGCAAACAGGGCAGTGAACCCATTGCTAAAGGATCTGAAGCCCACCCCTGGCCAAGATTCAGATCTTACCTTAGCGCAGAATCACCGGGCTGCCTTAAGCCACCCGACCATCCTTCCAACATTACGTTTGGTTTGGGCATCATGATTCAGAAACGGGGTGTTTTCCAAAGGGGATTCTCATTCCAGGTTTTCCATCTCTACAGAGGCCTCAGAAGGAAATTAAAACCTTGTGGTTGAATCCGAATCCTAAACAGTAGTTAGTTTTAACCATGGTTTGTTTATTCAATTTCTGTAGCCACCCATTTCAGTCAATGACTCTGAACTCTGAGCTTACAGTTCCAAAAGTATAAAAATGATGAAAACAATAAAGTAACAAAATAAATTTACACAGCAGCCGAGATACTTAGCCAGTTATTATATTTATTCGTTTGTTTTAATACTAGCAAACTCCACAGCACATGAAATTTTGAAGAGTTTGCTTCGTAATTAACGTTTAAGAATGGCTCGTTGGCTTCAGGAAACATGGCAAAAAGTAATCATTCAGAATCAAAGCCTGGTCAGCTCTGGAGCCCTTTTGCTTCCTTGGTGAAGCAGCCTGTCTCCAAGGGCAAAGTCCATGAAACATTTCCAGTGTTTTTTGTAAAAAAAAGGCTTTGGGCTGAAAAAGAAAAACACAAGGGGATATTTTGAGTTCCATCTTCTGCTAGGATGGTCTCCACAGGAGGCTTTGAATTCACTTAGAGAAGTTGTATACAAGTGCTGAACAAAATCAGGCTTACATGAGGTGTGTCCAGCCGGTGGCACATGGGCTTTATGTAACCCTGCACAGCTAGTAATACAAGATCGCAAACTTTAAAAAAAAAAAAATTATACCGCACCTATCTCCCCAAAGGGACTCAGGGTGGTGCACAGGAAGTTAAAAAGTAAAAATACAACATATAAATAATACGAACGTATAAATAAATACCACTACAAACAGTAAAATCTAATTAAATTTGAGGTGGCCTGTGCTAAAAATATCCTAGAAAAATTACCAACAAATTAAAATCCATTTAAAACAATTTAAAACTCAGTCTCTAGGGGTGGTCTCGGGAACTAGGCTAGGCCGGCTAGATGAAAGAAATGGGTCTTCAGACGTTGGCGGAAGAGGCGGAGGTCCATGGTGGTCCGGAGTTCTGGGGGTAGGTCGTTCCAGAGGGCTTGGCCCGCAACAGAGAAGGCCCTTCCCCTGGGGGTCGCCAACCGGCATTGCCCGGCAGATGGCACCCAGAGAAGGCCCTCTCTATCGGTCAAAGGGATGTATGAGGTAGGAGACGGTCTCGCAAGTAACTAGGCCCCGAGCCATGGAGCGTTTTAAAGATGGTTATCAGCACCTTGAAGCGCACCCGAAAAACCACAGGTAGCCAGTGCAGCTCGCGCAGGAGAGGTGTTACATGGGAATGCCGTGAGGCCTCTTTAACATTATTATGTGATTTGTATACATTCATTGTATTATCTATTTCCGTGATGGCAAGCCTATGGCACAAGTGCCAGAGGTGGCACGCAGAGCCCTCTCTGTGGGCACGCATGCCATCCACCAGCTGCTCTTCTGGTTTCTGGCACACACATGTGCAACAGCCAGCTGGTCTTGGGAAAACAGCCCAAAACCAAGCGGGGTTTTTTGGACCACTTTTCAGGCCATTTTAAGATCAGTTTTTGGGGCTGTTTTTGGCCTGGAAAACTTTCTGAAAATGGCCCAGAAAATGGCCAAAAAAAGGCATTCACATGCCAGCCAGATGGTTTTTGGGTTTCCGGCGCATGCACATACGTTCCAGTTTGGCCACTCAGTGCCGAAAAGGTTCGCCATCACTGATCTATTTTGTATGCTTCCTAAGATAATTCCTCTTCACTCAATGGGACCCAAGCAAGCCAAAAGATTGGCCAACCAAGACTTAACGGTTCCAAACTCTTCTTTACAGCCACGATGGATAAGACAATAGGCGAGTCAGAGGATCCTATCTTCCTACCCTCAATGCCATAAAAGACGATTTAATGTGTTCTCTAAACTAGCCACAGGTTTGAAGAGTAATGAGAGTGGTGCTGGTGTACTATAGTTCTATAACTTTGTGAATCGTCTGTTTTGAAACTGGAGAAAAACCCAAATAGACTGTATCCGGGGCCAGAGGATGTAATATTGCCAACACAGGGGTATCCTGTTCCTGAAGGAGTTCTGCATTTCTCATGTTTTTATTAGCCTGGCTGTGTGGTTCAGTTTTGGTTGAATCGTGGACATTTGCAGGACGAGAGGAAAAGGCCAGAGATGCCTCAATGCATGATGATCTCATCACACAAATGAGGCAATTATGTAATCTGCGTCATCTCTGGTTCACGGACACCTTAAGGGTTGATTCATCCGATAAAATTACAGATGAATGGCTCAACAAGTAAATGGGTTCATGTCAATAGGAAAGGATAAATGCCATTCCGCCTAACTTTGGCCTGATGAGTTGAACATCTGCACCGCAAATTGTGGAGCTGGACTTCAGCTGTGACCCCCCCCAAAAATGCCTACAGCTCTTGAAAAGCTCTGGAAGCAGTAACTTTGGCAGGAGAAGTTAAAATATCATTGCACTCCCCACCATTGTGAAGACTATCGAAAGCCACTTCTTTGAATCTTTATTCTTCCTTTTCTATTTTTTCTCAAGTTTTCTTTCCTTGCACTTTTTGCTTTCTTTATTTTTCTTTAAATTTATATTAGTTTATTTGTGTGTGTGTTCCAGCATAACTCTGGAATGCCTCAAGCAATTTCAACCAAATTTGGTCCAAATTTCCCTTTGGAGAAAACCAAATTTCCCTTTGGAGAAAAATACTGTGGGGCTAAGACACCCCTAACACTCCTCAGGGTGTGTGTTCTGTTAAGTTACAGCCTGTTGTGCCGTACTGGCTTCTATCGTACAGTGCAGTGGAGTTGCTATGGTAATATATAATATATATAAATCATTAAAGCTGATTCTGCTGATAGTCAATTCTGAACCAGGTTCCTCTGTCTTGTACATTAAAAATCCTTCATATACAGCTATCGTGTTATCTAAGCAACAGATGCTCACTGCCTTCAATGGGTGGTTCCAGTCACCCTTTGGAATCTTCCTTGGCTCTTGACCACCAAAGTCAATGAGGAAACCAGGAGGAAATAGCAAATTATAGTCACACAAGATCTTCACATAACAACCCTGCAGCCTCACTTAACGACTACAACAAGAACTGGTGAAACTGTTGTCGCTTAGGGGCACAGTCACATGACATGACATGACATCATACATAACAAACTTTCCACTCAAGATTGTGGATGTTAAGTGAAGACTAGCCTATGCTTAAAAAACTCCAACTAGTCCACTAATAAGGCCGCCTGTGTATTCACTGCTTCTTGCTACTGGAACTATATAGCACTGATTCTTCACGCTCTACATTGGTTGCTGATTGGTTTCTAGATACCATTTATGGTGCTGGTTGTTAGCAACTCTAGGTTCAGAACCAGTGTTACAACTCTGGTCCCGTAACCAGTGTTAGGGGTAACAAACACCCCCGTTTGAAAATAATGTGGAATAGTGTAATACACCGGACAGTAAAGAGATACATTGCTTTAACTACACACAAACTCTAAAACAGTGATAATAATAATAATAATAATAATAATTTAATTTTATATCCCGCTCTCTCTCCCCAAGGGGACTCGAGGCGGGGCACAGGCAATTAAAAATACAAATAAGACCACAGACAAAATACAAAATACAAAATTAAAAATTGATTAAATTGATCCTGCGCTAAAACCCATAAACTAAACTAAAAATTACCCCTAAAACCCCTAACCTAAAAAGAGACTACCCAAGGCCGGCCAGGCGAAAAAAGTGTGTCTTTAATTTTAAGCGGAAGGAGCGGAGGTCCGTGGTTGTCCTGATATCGGGGGGAAGGTCGTTCCAGAGGGCTGGGCCCGCCACAGAGAAGGCCCTTCCCCTGGGCGTCGCCCGCTGACAAAGTCTAGTGGACGGCACCCGGAGAAGTCCCTCTCTGTGGGAGCGAATCGGCCGTGAGGATGTATGGGGCAGGATCCGATCCCGCAGGTAGCTAGGTCCCGAGCCATGGAGCGCTTTGAAGATGGTAATTAACACCTTGAAGCGCACCCGGAAGACGACAGGTAGCCAGTGCAGCTCGCGCAAGAGCGGTGTTACGTGGGCAAACCTAGAGGTGCCCATAATTGCTCGCGCGGCTGCGTTCTGGACCAACTGAAGCCTCCGGGTACACCTCAAGGGGAGCCCCATGTAGAGAGAGTTGCAATAATCCAGTCGGGATGTCACGAGAGCATGAGTGACTGTGCGAAGGGCGTCCCGATCCAATAGGGGGCGCAACTGGCGTACCAGGCGAACCTGGTAAAACGCCCTCCTGGCCACGGCTGTCACTTGATCTTCCATGGACAGCCGGGTATCCAGGAGGACACCCAAGTTGCGTGCCCCATCCACAGGGGCAAGATGTTCGCCCCCTATGGCCAGCGATGGAGTCAGCTGGTTGAATCGGGCAGCCGGAAACCACAGCCACTCGGTCTTGGTCGGGTTGAGCCTGAGTCCGTTACTTCCCATCCAGATCCGCACGGCTTCCAGGCACTGGCACATCACCGCTACGGCATCGTTGGGGTGGTTTGGGGTAGATATATACAGCTGAGTATCATCAGCGTAGAGATGATACTCTACCCCAAAACCACGGATGATCTCGCCCAGCGGCTTCATGTATGTGTTGAACAGGAGAGGCGAGAGGACCGACCCCTGAGGCACCCCACATGTGAGGGGTCTCGGGGTCGACCTCTGCTCTCCTGTCAACACAAATTGCGATCGGCCAGAGAGGTAGGAGGAGAACCACCGCAAAACGGTGCCTCCCACCCCCAACCCCCCCAGCCGATGCAATAGGATACCATGGTCGATGGTATCGAAAGCCGCTGAGAGGTCTAACAGAACCAGGATGGAGGAGCAACCCCCATCTCTGGCCCTCCAGAGATCATCCACCAACGCGACCAATGCCGTCTCGGTGCTATGCCCGGGTCGAAAGCCGGACTGGCGCGGGTCTAGATAATCAATTTCCTCCAGATGACGGGGAAACTGTTGTGCCACCACACTCTCAACAACCTTCGCCAGGAAGGGAAGGTTGGAGACTGGACGATAGTTGGTTAATAAAGCTGGATCCAAAGAGGGCTTCTTGAGGAGGGGCCTCACCATGGCCTCTTTTAGGGAGGCAGGCAAGGAACCCTCACTCAAGGATGCGTTGATAACCTCTTGGAGCCAGCCTCGTGTCACCTCCCAGGATGCCAGTACAAGCCAGGAGGGACACGGGTCCAATAAACATGTGGTGGCTCGCAGTCGCCCACCTAACCTGTCCATATCCTCGGAAGTAACGGAGTCAAACTCCTCCCAAACAAGATCCCCCTCGTGGCAATCCACTGGACCAGCAATGGGGGCTAACTCATTCTGTATCTGAGCGATTTTCTCCTGCAGATAAGACACAAATTCCTCTGCTCTACCCTGTAAGGGGGCTTCCCGCACCCTCTGTTGAAGGAGGGTACGGGTCACCCTAAACAGGGCGGCAGGGCGGTTATCTGCGGATGCTATGAGAGTGGCGCAATGATGGCGTTTGGCCACTCTCAGCGCCACAATGTAAGTCCGTAAATGGGCTCTTACCTGTGTCCGGTCAGATTCAGAGCGGGTATACCTCCATCTTCTCTCTAGGCATCTCTTGTGGCGTTTCATCACCCTCAGCTCCTCGGTAAACCAAGGAGCCAGGGTGGCTCGCCGCCGCAAGAGAGGCCGCAAGGGCGCGACCCGATCCAAGGCTCCCGTGGTCGCAGTATTCCATGCGGCCACGAGGTCCTCCATCGGGGCGCGGGTCAGGGGTACAGGAAGTGGCCCAAGCGATAGTAAGAAAATAAATAGTCTTTACTTTGTAGCAACTAAATTACTTCTTCCAACCAGTGATACTAACTTCTCAAACAATAACAGTCCTTCACCAAAACACAGAGTTATCTTACAGTGATGCAAAACAAATACTTCTTCTATCTTCAGTCTTTTTTCTTCAGCTTCAGCTCCTCAGCGGTAAAGAGTAAGCACAGGAATCAAAAGGAATCGAAAAGGGAATGAACTGTGTTTCTGAGCTTCCTTTTATGGTAGAGCTGAGAAGCACAGCCAATCAGAAGTCAACATAGTTCTTAAAGCTACATATACTCTTTAAGAATACTGGTTTATATACATTGTCAACCCAACATAAGGATAAATATCCTAACACTGGTATTGTGCTAAAAAGCTTTTTGAAGCAGAGACTAGATGACCACTACAGTGGCCACCCCCTTTGATATATCGGATGAACCACTGGATCATTTGCATACATAGTTTTGGACACGGATACCAGTGTATATTTTATTTATAAGCCTGCTTCATTTTTCTTCATGCCACGCAAATAACTCGCTTTCTCTCTCTTTTCCAAATGCTGTGAAATGTAGGCCATAGAAAAGCACCTTGTCAAAAAATCGCCCGGTGGGCTAACCTACATTGCCGAGTGGCGAGGAGGCATCTTGGACCATAAAATGGGGCACTTGGCTTGCTTTTCTGGTGGCATGATCGCCCTTGGAGCGGAGGACGCGCTGGAAGAACAGAAACAGCACTATTTGGATCTAGCCGGAGAAATCACACACACTTGTCACGAATCTTACATTCGCTCAGGTAAAAATCTAAAAATCCAAGCCCGTTTTTGAAAAAAGGTTCTGCGCACTCACCAGTTAATATCGTGTTTCCCTGAAAATAAGACAGGATCTTATTTTCTTCTGACCCCGAAATAAGCATTTGGCCTTATTTTCAGGGAGGTCTTATTACTTTTGAGGTGCAGGAGGTGGCGAGCGCGGTCATCTCACGGCTGCTGCTGTGTTGCAATATTTTCAGGGAGGGCTTATTTTCAGGGGAGGGCTTATTTCAGCACATGCGCTCAAAAGCCCGATTGGGCTTATTATCCGGGGAGGTCTTAGAATTCAGAATAAGAGAGTTGCAAGATATCTTGAAGATCTTCTAGCCCAGGGGTCTGCAAAGTTGGCTCTTTTAAGCAAAGCTGGCTGGGGAACTCTGGGAGTTGAAGTCCACCAGTCTTAAAAGAGCCGACTTTGCAGACCCCTGTTCTAGCCCAACCCTCTGCTTAGGCAGGAAACCCTACACCACTTCAGACAAATGGATATCCAACATCTTCTTAAAAACGTCCAGTGTTGGACGTCTTATTTTCAGGGAAACAGGGTGTTCTACACAGGTAACATCCATTAGGGAAGCCACACTTCCCAGTCCTCACCTCATCCTCAAGTACTACTATTGGCAATCTGCTTCCAATGGCAATGCACCCAGTGAATCCCAGTGGTAGGATTCAGCCAGTTTGCATCACTTTGTGAAAACCGGTTGTTAAACTTTCTGAGCAGTTTGGTGAACTGGTTGTTGGAAGAAATTGTGAGGGCAGAGAACCGGTGGTTAAAATTATTTGAATCCTACCACTGATTATAACCCATTATTTGTTAGTCTCCATGTTCTGCCAGAGCTGGAAAGCACCTTCAGCTGAAAGGTGTCAATTGTCAGTCTTGACAAAAGCACCGCATTTGATCTAGTGTCGGGTTCAAACCAACCAGGACCACTCCTGAATAGTCTCAAGCAGACGCTTTATTGTTAGTCGCCCATGTTACAAGAATCCCGCCAGACTGACTGCATTTCCTTGGGAACAGTCAAGATAAGGCTTCATAGATTCTGCGGATGGCCAGGCCTGTGCCACTTTCTGCAGTGCAAGGACTCTAACCCAGACCCCTTTTAAACACCTCCTGTAGAATCTATCACAGTGATGGCTAACCTTTTTTGGCTAGCGTGCCAAAAGCAGGGGGAGCGTAGGGAGGTCGTACGTTGGCGTGCCACACCCATAATGCTATGTGCGCGACCCCCTGCTTTTTGTGTGCTTTTTTCGCCCTCCTCAGGCTCCAGAGGCTTTCTAGGAGCCTGGGGAGGGTGAAAACAGCCTCCCCCCCCTCCAGAGGCTTCAGGAGCTTCCCTGACGGCTCCGGAGGGTGAAATACAGCCTCAAAAGAAGGCCTAAATCAGCTGGCCAGAGCACAAATGCACGTTAGTGCTGACAGGGCAACGCCTCGCGTGCCCTAAGGAATGGTTCCGTGTGCCACCTGTGGCACCCGTGCCATAGGTTCGCCATACATCCCTTCGGCCGATTCGCTCCCACAGAGAGGGACTTCTCTGGGTGCCGTCCACTAGGCAATGCCAGTGGGCGACGCCCAGGGGAAGGGCCTTCTCTGTGGAGGGCCCAACTCTCTGGAACAACTTACCCCCTGAACTGAGAACGACCACGGATCTCTGCTCCTTCTGCCAGAACCTTAAAACTTATTTTTTCCAACAGGCCGGCCTGGCCTAACTTACATCACCTAGCCCACAGTCTGCAGTTAAATTGTTTTAAATTGGTTTTAGGGATATTGTTTTAATGTATTTAAATTTTTAGCACAGGGATATTAATTTAATTCGGTTTTATATTTTGTATATTGTTTGTTTATATATGTCTTTTAAATTGCCTGTGCACCGCCCTGAGTCCCTTTTGGTAAAGGGTGCGGTATACAAATCAAATAAACTATAAACTATAAACTATCATTGATCTATCACATCTAGATTGGTTACCTTTTTTCCTCTTTTTTAATATCTAAACTGAGGATCTGTCTACTTCCTTCAGTGCAGCTTGAATAGCGCTGGTGTTTGCTTCTCCAGGTCAGATCTTTATAATGGAAATTTCGCAGGCACTTAAGGCTTAGGATCCATTCATTTTTTCACTTGCAAGAGATCTGAAAAATGTTTCTACTTCACAGGGAAAGTATTCCTGTTGTAGTGCTTGTTTAGTGAATTCACACATTCACCCCAAATTTTAGCTGATCCTGCAACTATCAAAGCATCCTCTGACCATTCTGTTTTGTTGTTTTTCCATTTTGGTTTTGCCGTTGTTGTTGTTGTGGCTAGATACCAACCTGGGCCCTGAAGCATTTCGTTTTGATTCTGGAGCGGAAGCAATGGCCACACGACTCAGTGATCGTTATTACATCCTGCGCCCTGAGGTTGTAGAGAGCTACTTCTACCTGTGGAGGTTGACACATGACCCCAAGTACAGAGAGTGGGGTTGGGAAGCTGTCCAAGTAAGTCAGAAAAAGTGTTCTGAGCCTCATTTCTTTCATGAATGTCTAAACAAGGGTTCCCACACTTGGCAACTTTAAGACTTGTGGACTTCAACTCCCAGAATTCTGCAGCCAGCATAGCTGGCTGGAGAATTCTGGGAGTTGAAGTCCACAAGTCTTAAAGTTGCCAAGTTTGGGAACCCCTGGTCTAAACGTTGATTTGAAGGTGTTACAATACAATACAATACAATAGCAGAGTTGGAAGGGACCTTGGAGGTCTTCTAGTCCAACCCCCTGCGTGGGCAGGAACCTTATACCATTTCAGACAAATGGCTATCTAACATCTTCTTAAAGACTTGCAGTGTTGGGGCATTCACAACTTCTGCCCTCCAGTGCTTTGGAGAATAGCTTGACTCCCTCTTCTTTGTGGCAACCTCTGAGATATCGGAACACTGCTATCATGTCTCCCCTGGTCCTTCTCTTCATCAAACTAGACATACCCAGCTCCTGCAACCGTTCTTCATATGTTTTAGTCTCCATTTCCTTAATCATCTTGGTTGCTCTTCTCTGCACTCTTTCCAGAGTCTCCACGTCTTTTCTACATCGTGGCGACCAAAACTGTATGCAGTATTCCAAGTGTGGCCTTACCAAGGCACTATACAGTGTTGTCAGAGATCACATTTGTTTCCATCTCAAGTTGTGAGAATCTCACTTCTGCTAAGGGGGCTCCATTGTTAGGCAGTCCCAAGGATGATAACTGGCTATCTGGCCCCGACATCCATGTTTACTTAATTTACTTAGACCTTATGATTTGTTTTTAAAACAAATTTGTTAAAAACAGATCATGCCAAACCAATCTTATTTCATTCTTCAACATAGTGACTAAATTAGTAGACCAGCGAAATACTGTGGACATAATATACTTAGTCTTCAGCAAGGCATTTGACAAAGTAGACCACAACCTACTTCTTCGTAAGCTAGAAAAAAGTGGGATAACTTCACCACCAGATGGATTCGCAACTGGCTGACAAACCGTACTCAACGCGTAAACCTTAATGGCTTTGCCATTCTTGGAACTGAGTTGACTTTCTTCTCTTGCTTGCTTTCCAAATCAGGCGCTGGAGAAATTTTGCCGAGTCGAAGCTGGTTTCTCTGGGATCCGCGATGTGTACACAACCACCCCAAGCCATGACAACATGCAGCAAAGCTTTTTTCTGGCAGAGACGTTAAAGTAAGTCCTGGGCGTTTTCAGTCTTTGACCGTCAAAAGAAGTTTGGGAAGGAGGATGTTTTTCATGAGGCAAGTCACGGGGGAATTCACGGTCCCTGAACAGCAGAGTTTAACAGATTAACCGAGTTGGAAGGGACCTTGCAGGTCATCTAGTCCAACCCCTTGCCCAAGCAGGAGACCCCATATCTGCCTCTACCTAGGATTGAACTCACAACCTCATGATTGGGAGGCGAGAGCTCCACCTCTAGGCCACAGAAGACATCTTTAGAAGGAAATGCACTTATTGTGGTGGTAGTGTTGCATTCCTGTGACCAAGTTCCAACCACCAACTGCCTTCTATTAACACACTCTGATGCTTAAGAGTTAGATGTTCTACTCCCCCTCCCCACCTGAAAAGAACTCTGCTCCAACTGCCAGTTGCCTTATATTAACATGCTCCAATGCTACCTCTTCGCTAAACCAGAAGTAGGTGTGACCAGTGCACGACTCATCCAGCCTGTGGCCTGGGAGTTTAGACATTCTACTCCCCCTCCCCACCTGAAAAGAACTCTGTTCCAACCACCCGTTGCCTTATATTAACACACTCCGATGCTAAGGAATTACACATTCTACATTAATTTTCAAGCTTTTAAGTGTCAATGTATCTTGACCGTTTCACCCAGCAAGCTTTCTGTGTTCTTCTCCTGGTTCTAGGTACCTCTATCTTCTGTTCTCTGAAGATGATGTGCTCTCCCTCAAGGACTGGGTGTTCAACACGGAAGCTCACCCGTTGCCTGTGAATCACACAGACTTTGTCCTGAAGACAAGCATGCAGTAGGAGCAACTTCGACCCTTCTGGGTTCTGCAAAGGGATCCCGAGAGGTTGCTTGCTTCTTCTTCTTCTTCTTTTTTTTTCTCCTTTCCAGTAAAGGAATGCACATATTCCCGGAAAGGTATTTTTGGGGGCATTCGTCCAATTCCGGACAGTATTATATCGGGGAGTATAAAAAAACAACAACTGTGAAACAAGCACCTTCATGGGGGTTTTTTTTTTCCTCTGTGAGGAAACTTATAACCTGATAATTGGATGTTGATTATGGGCCATAAGACAGACAAAATCACGGACATTCCTTTCTATGAAGAATTTCTACGGAATCCACTGACTTTCACTTTTGCGTGGCCAAAGGATCAGGAGTTTGCCATAAAATAGATGTCGGTTCGTGCCACTCTTCTTGCCTCAAATTTGCTCCCTCCTTTATATATATATATTTATATATATATATATGTTTTCTGAGGTTTTCGCGGGTGTTTGTATGTAGGTCTTTGGTTGTTCGGGTTTTCTCCCGCGTAGAATTGGAAGTATCTTCACGACGTTTCGATGAAATCTCATTCATCATCTTCAGGCTGGTGCTTCCGGCTTGGTGCTTCCAGGAGCAATTGGAAGCACCAAGCCGGAAGCACCAGCCTGAAGATGATGAATGAGATCTCATCGAAACGTCGTGAAGATACTTCCAATTCTACGCGGGAGAAAACCCGAACAACCAAAGACCTACATATATATATATATATATATATATATATATATATATATATATATATATATATATATATATATATATATATATATATATATATATATATATATATATATATATATATATATATATATATATATATATATACATACCACTGATTTTTTTTCCCGCCCCACCTTGTACGTTTTTTAAAAGAAAAAAGCAGTGCCCATCTCAAGAGCTCCTGGCTAAGGAGTCTTTCTAAATCCCACATACTTTTTTCTTTCCTTGCCCATCATTCCACTCTCTTCCAACGTTGGCCAACTCGTTTTTCTTTTTCTTTTCTTTTTTTGGGTTTTCCTTAATCGCTTTCCTTTGATTCTGTTTTTCCCCCCCTTCCCCTCTTCCTCTGGAGCAAAACCTTATGAGGCATTTGTAATGGTTTCATTTCTGTAATGCTCAGATGTGAAAAATGAAATAAAAGTTCATGTCGGCTAAAAAGAGAGAGAGAGAGAGAGAGAGAGAAAGACGTGTGGCTGGATGCTGCAGAAGGTTGGAAAAGAAAAGAGGCAGCCAAGAGGCAGCTGGAGGCAACCAGGGCCTTGGCAGATTCCCCTGGTTTGTGGCTGCTGCAGCAGATGGGAAAAGCAGGTTCCCCTACGCTGTCTTAGGAAAGCATATGCTACAATATCAAAAGACAGAATGGTGGACAGAAGCCAGAGGGGCTAAAGGACGGAGTGGGCCAGCTGCTTCTGATCTTGGAAGCCGAGAATTTAATGGCCCAAAGGGTAGATGCTGAAGCGGACAGTTGTACACGTGGGTGAAGTTGTGTCTGCTGAACAGGTTCTGCCTATCCCGTCTGCACAAGAATGGCACTCGAGTTAAGTGGCTTCTCCTTTGTAAACCTCTGGGCAGTCGACACAACACTTTGTGCCTCTGATCCTGATTCCTGGAAGCTACCGTATTTTTCGGAGTATAAGATGCACCTTTTTCCTTCGAAAAAGGGGCTGAAAATCTGGACGCATCTTATACACTGAATTGCAACATTTTTTGCCGCCCGAAACCCTGCCCCCTTTGCAAAAATGGCCATGCATAGCCTTTAGGAGGCTTTCAGAGTGCTCCTAGGGGGTGGGAAGGGCAGAAATGAGTGTAGAATGGGCCATTTTTTGCTCAATTTTGTCCCTCCCCCCCCCCAGCCCCCAGGAGCACTCTGGAAGCCTCCTAAAGCTTCTGCATGCCCTTTTTTTGACAAAAAATGGGCCCGTTTTTGCAAAGAATGGGCTGTTTTTTGCTTGGTCCCCCCCCCCAGGAGCACTCTACCATCCTCCTAAAGGCTATTCATGCCCTTTATTTGAAAAAAAATGGGCCCTTTTTCATGAAAAACGGGCCATTTTGGGGAGGTTAACCCTTATTGCATTGTAACAGCTAAGGCCAAGCGTCCATCGACTTGAACGACGTTGAGTTGGTCACACCCACCTGGTCACATTGTAACAACTAAGGCCAAGCGCCCATCGACTTGAGTGACGTTGAGTTGGTCACACCCACCTGGTCACATGACCATTGAGCTCCTCCTACCCAGCTGGTCATTAGGGCAGAGGGTTGTTAAATTATTTGAATCGCACCACTGGTTGATTCTTACCTCTTGACTTTTTGAATGCAGCTGCCAATTCAGTTGGAACAGCCGAATATACAAACTTACAAAGTGTAGTTATTTCGAATATGTTAGACCAGGGGTCTGCAAAGTCGGCTCTTTTAAGACTGGTGGACTTCAACTCCCAGAATTCCCCAGCCATCCTGGCTGGCTGGCGAATTCTGGGAGTTGAAGTCCACCAGTCTTAAAAGAGCCGACTTTGCAGACCCCTGTGTTAGACCAATCCCCCCCCCCCCCAAAAAAAATAATTTGTGATCTAACCAATATGGAAAAGAAGGGATTTTTTTTCCTGGAGGTGGAACACAGCAAATCATGTCGTTGTGCTTCAGTGAGGAGAAAGTCTGTCAAACTGAGGGCATAAATATTACAAGTATATTACAATTTATTGTATAACCTCTTACAGAAGGAAAATAATGATGAAATTATGAAATTACATAGCAACTGCGTGGCGTGCAGATTGACACGCTTGTTCTAACAACTGTTCTTGAGAAAAAGACAAAGGTAGCATTAGTAGCATTTTTTTTTTAAAAACCCATATACTATGAAATGGCAAGAGGAGGTTTGGGAAGCTCTTGGCAGGAATCTGATGGCTGGCAAAGTGGAGTAGACATTGCAAGAAAGAAAAATGGGACCACCAAAAATGGAAATAATTGACTAGATATTTATCTGATTTCGGAAGAACGAGAATGGAAGGAAACTCAGTTTGATTGGATCCGCTTGAATTTTTTTAAAAGGCATACCACAGATTTTGCTCTGGCTGAAAGAAAACTGTCTGAAGTGCACTGGATTTCAAAAGGTAAAGGTTCCCCTCGCACATATGTGCTAGTCGTTCCCAACTCTAGAGGGCGGTGCTCATTTCCGTTTCAAAGCCGAAAAGCCAGCGCTGTCCGCAGATGTCTCCGTGGTCATGTGGCTGGCATGACTAAACAGGTCAAGGTGGTTCCTGTGTTTTCTACTTGCATTTTTTACGTGCTTTCGAACTGCTAGGTTGGCAGAAGCTGGGACAAGTAACAGGACCTCACTCCGTTCCGCAGTGCTAGGGATTCGAGCTGCTGAGTTTTCTGATTGACAAGCTCAGCTTCTTAGCCACTGAGCCACCACGTCCCTTCTGGGTATCATACATTGGTTCAAAAACAGTTTATGGCATCCCGTGGTATTTGGGTTTCCTGTGCTGGGATTTCTTTTCCTTCCCCATCCTCCCTGCTACTCTTTGGGCCCCAGCAACACAAACTGAGAAAACTAAGCAATTTAGTATTGGTTCTGGTAAGGATAGAAGAACCAGGATGGAAATGGGAAGATTCCGTCACTTGCACAATTCTTATTAAGGACTCGACAGCCAAAAGACTCTAGAAAGAGTGCAGAGAAGAGCAACAAAGATGATTAGGGGACTGGAGACTAAAACATATGAAGAACGGTAACGGGAACTGGGTATGTCTAGTTTAATAAAAAGAAGGATTAGGGGAGACATGATAGCAGTGTTCCAATATCTCAGGGTTTGCCACAAAGAGGGAGTCAAGCTATTCTCCAAAGCACCGGAGGGCAGAACAAGAAGCAATGGATGGAAACTAATTAAGGAGAGAAAAGCAACTTAGAACTAAGGAGAAATTTCCTGACAGAACAATTAGTCAGTGGAACAGCTTGCCTCCAGAAGTTGTGAATGCCCCAACACTGCAAGTCTTCAAGAAGATGTTGGATAGCCATTTGTCTGAAATGGTATAGGGTTTCCTGCCTAGGCAGGGAGTTGGACTAGATGACCTCCAAGGTCCCTTCCAACTCTGCTATTATATTGTATTATTGTAAAATCATGTGGATGTAAAAAAAACATAAAATTGCAAAGGGAAATGCTTCAGATGCTCTTTCTCCTTCGATCCTGACCACACATGAAAAATAACAAGCAGGAATGCTATTTCCACCAGAATCAAAGGAAGCTACTGAGCCACTATCGAAAAAAGATACTGGCTGGGCTGCTCTTATATTTTCTTTGTGGGAGTGGGGTGTTTAATTGGTGTCCTCTTGTTTCAATAGAAAAATGAAGTATATGGATGATTGCTACACCTTTTCAAGCACAGAACTCCTGTTTCAAACTCCTGCTGTGTTTCTGCCCTGTGGCTGAATGCCTATCCATCATTTGATGGCTACGTACATCAAGCTACATTTATTTATTTATTTATTTATTGGATTTCTAGACTGCCCCCTCTCCCCGAAGGGACTCGGGGCGGTGTACAGGTAAAAAATTAAAACTATGACAATCAACAATATATATAAACTAAAATCGAATTAAATAATCCCCTGTACAAATTTATAAAAATTAAAAACTTAACCTTAAAACCTAATCACATAATTTAAAATTACAAACTGAGGCGGGAAAGATGGGAATTAGGTCAGGCCGGCCAGATGAAACAGGTGGGGTTTGAGTTTCTGACGGAGCAGAGGTCCGTGGTCGTTCTAATGTCAGGGGGAAGGTCGTTCCAGAGGGTCGGGCCCGCCACAGAGAAGGCCCTTCCCCTGGGCGTCGCCCGCTGGCATAGCCTAGTGGACGGCACCCGGAGAAGTCCCTCTCTGTGCGAGCGAATCGGCCGAAGGGATGTGTGGGGTAGAATACGATCCCGCAAATAACTAGGTCCTGTGCCATGGAGCACTTTAAAGATAATAACCAACACCTTGAAACGCACCCGAAAGGCCACAGGCAGCCAGTGCAGCCCGCGCAGGAGTGCTGTTACGTGCGAGTATCTAGTGACTCCCAAAACTGCCCGCGCGGCCGCATTCTGGACCAGCTGCAGCCTTCAGGTGCATCTCAAGGGGAGCCCCATGTAGAGAGCGTTACAGTCATCAAGGTGGGCAGCAGCCTCGGTGTCACACGTAAGCCCTATAGTACCACAAGTACACTAAAAATAATAAGGGAAGGCAGCACTTTTAGTGGTTTCATCATTTTAATCTTTCTCACACCTCCAGGTCTAGGCGGCAAAAGATCTATAAAAGAGAAAGAGGGGGGGGGGGAAATAGTAATCTAAAGTCATAAAATGAAACCTATTCCAATGTGTTTGGGGTTCTTAATTCCACCATCCATCATCAGAAAAATATAGCTGTTCTCCTTTTATCAATATGGGAATTTCGTAAGTGCTGTAGGACTGTGCAGGCTTAGTAAGGATCTGGTAGACAGTGATTTATGGAAGAAGATTAAAATAACTTAATATTTATCACTTGGCCAAACAACAGCTAGCTAAAGAGCGACGTGGCTTTCACGCAAAAGGTGCCTTCATCAAAGAGAGAAGGAGATTTAAAAAAAGGCAATGGCAAAAAGCAATAGAAAGGTTTGATGTGAGAGAGGGACACTTGCGAGTCATTTGCACCAGCAGTCCGCCAACTGGTGGTCCACAGAAAAATAATTTGCATTTTTTATATTGCACTAAATCAGGGCTCTTCAAACGATGCCCCCTGGGATGGATACGTGCAATGAACGTTCGTGTTGCTGCAGAGAGTCTCCCCCTCTGGGGTCTTTTTGTATGGGTCGGAGTGGGGGCAGACATTAAGACTTTGGGGTGTGCTTCGGCCTCCTGGTGAGGGGCTTTGAGCGAAGGCTGGAGGGAAGGGCCGCATAAAAACTAGATCAGGCTGTCTAATAAGAGGGAAACACAGAGCATAAAATGTATTTCTGGTGAAAACAGCAAATGTAAATACCGTAAGAATATAACCACATGCAGTTAGTTCTCATTTGGCGACTGCCTCATTTAGCAACTGTTTCAAGTTACAACAATGATGAAAAAGGAACTTTGCGACCAACGCTCAGGCGTACGACCTTCGCAGGTCTGCAAAGCAAAGCGGAAGTGAGATCATAAGCATAATCTCCGTTTCACTTAGTGACCACTTTGATTAATGACTGAATTGCAGTTTGCTGAATGAGTACCACCTGTGTTATGCTGCATATCCTTATTGCATTTCTGCCCTATCTTTTCAGAAAAATATAATATTTATTCTCGCTAATTTTATTCTTGCAATTACTTTGAGGAAGATATGGAAAGATGGCAATCTGGGTTTAATGTCACACAAAGTTACAATTTGTTTTAATTGTTTCACTGAATTACTTTATAAAGTATCTGGTGAGATACAACAAGCCAGCAGTGCCTCTCTGTTCCCAGACATGTACATCTTTCAGCTTGGTAGACTCATCTCTGCACCAGCAGAGCTGGCTGTGTTGTAAAAGCCACTGTCCCAGCTGTTGCAACAGATACTTCATTCTTCCTAGAATGAAGAAAAAGGAAACAAATATACAATGGAAGAACAGAACTTGCTTTTTTTTTTTAAACTCCATCCCCTCTTGTAGGAATGAAACCAAAAGAGCCACATCAGAACAAACGTACATCAGAACACCAAATACAAGCTGGACAGATACGTCCTTGTAGACGACACTCACTCAGTCAAAGGCCTCGGAGTACTCATCTCAAACGATCTAAGCCCCAGAGCCCACTGTAACAGCATTGCCAAAAAGGCATTAAGAGTTGTTAACCTAATTTTGCAAAGCTTCTTCTCCGGTAACATTGTACAGCTAACTAGGGCATCCAAAACCTTTGCCAGACCAGTTCTTGAATACAGCTCATCTGCCTGGAATCCACACTGTTTATCGGGCCTTGATACAATTGAGCAAGTCCAGAGGTATTTCACAAGAGTCCTCCATGCCTCCACTCACAATAGAATCCCTTATGCCACCAGGCTTGAAATTTTGGGCTTGGAGAACCTAGAACTATGCCAACTAAGGTCTGACTTAAGCATAATACAGGGGTGTCCAAACTTGGGAATTTTAAGACTTGTGGACTTCAACTCCCAGAATTCCCCAGCCAGCATGGCTGGCTGGGGAATTCTGGGAGTTGAAGTCCACAAGTCTTAAAGTTCCCAAGTTTGGACACCCTTGGCATAATACATAAAATTGTCTGCTGCAAGGTCCTACCTGTCAATGACTACTTCCGTTTCAACTGCAATAATACATTGGCAAACAATAGATATAAACTCAAGGTAAATCACTCCAAACTTGATTGCAGAAAATATGACTTCAAACAACAGAAGGGTCAATGCCTGGAATGCTCTACCTGGCTGCGTTGTTACATCCTCTAACCCAGGGGTCCCCAACCCCCGGTCCGTGGACCGGTGCCGGTCCGTGGCTTGATAGGAACCTGGCCGCAGGACCGGAGAGAAGGAGGAGGGAGGAGGGGGCAGCCCCCTGGTCAGAGGGCCCGCCGGGGGCGGGAGAGCACAGGTGCGGCTGCTTGCGCCGTTGGGGGCCCTAGAGGTGCGAGTGAGCCGACTCACACACACACCCCACGTGCGCATGCGCCGCCTGTTCTCTCTCCCTCCCCACTCCCCCTCTACGCCAGCCGGTCCGTGGAATTTTCTTTAAAATGAAACCGGTCCCTGGTGCAAAAAAGGTTGGGGACCCCTGCTCTAACCCTCGTAGCTTCAACCTTAAAACTGTCTACCGTGGACCTCACCTTATTCCTAAGAGGTCCATAAAATGGGGCGTGCATAAGCCCACCAGCATGCCTACCATCCCTGTCCTACTGCCCCATTTATTTGTACTCATTTCCTTTGTTCATGTCCATGTTTTTACTTAATACCTGTTATCTTGTACATGCCTGACAAACTAAATAAATAAAATAACATTATATGAATTGTGCTGTGAGGCCCTGATACTAGTGCAACCATTTTAGGAGTTCAATCTCCAATCTCATCCCCCAAATTGTTATTTGTTCACGATTCAAATAGTTGGCAGAGGATTCCAGCCAAAATAGATTTATTTAGAATGTACAAGGCATTCCTGAAGACATGAGCTACTTGTTAACAGTTTCCTTATTCTAAGGTCTGGATTGGCCTCTTAAATAAACAGTGAGCAACACGTCAGTCTTTTCTTACATATGGCTTTTTAGCAGATGAACCATTTTCTCTCTTTTTTTTTCCATGTGCCAGTTCCACGCGTTGTGTTTTACTCTGACCAGAAGGAGGCAGGCTAGCTTAAAAGATTTATCCTGGCCAGGGCTGCCCAGTGTTCTCCAGAGGGGCTTTAAACCTGGTGCTATGGGCTAGCACTAGAGACTGGAACTAAAGCTAAGTTTCATTAAGTAAAATTAAACGCCGTTAACATGATTCTATTTCAGAAATGTCTTTTGGAATTTCTCCTTTGATAATACTTCATGGTTTCTGGGAGCCTCGCTGAAGTCTTTTTCTATCCCTTGAAGATCCATGCACATCCCTAGAAATACCGAACAAAAGAATATGAATTCAAAAATAACTATGGCCACTGGAGCAGCATTAACGTTACATTGACTACAGCATACGCGGATGCTACAAAAATCTGTTCTGTCTTGCCTCTTTCTTCTTACAGAACTTGAAAGCTCAGACACGTCCCCAGAAATCCTCACAAAACAAAAGTCGCTTCTGCCACTGGCTGACCTCCGTGGATTTCAACAGACAAATTCTGTGTGCCAACAGCAACAAAAGCAAAAAGTTGTCACCCTGTTAGGATACACACTTTTCCTAGTGCAGAAATATTTGCATTCTTTTCCCTTTTGCAGAGTTTCACAAAAGAGAATTTGTTTCTCGTTTCAAAGGAGAAATTAATTTATGTGAAATTGTCCTAGGTGTGTGTGTGAACCTGCACCTCTTTATTTAGCCATGAAGCAGCTATATTGTAATTAATGCCTGGTCTTTCGTGGTACAATAATCTTTCCAGTGGTTTGGAGGCTTTGTGGCATACCGTACTTCCAAAAGAAAGGATCTCTCAAAAGTCCTCCATGACCTTGTTTTGAAAAAAGTTAGACTGGAAAGTGCCAAGTAGATTGGGAGACTTCAAAACGATAAAACATTCAGGACAGAAAGTAGAAACAGCTGCACTAGAACATAAAACTGTCAGAGAAACTGCGAGTTCCTGTAGTTTTTCTTCAATAAAATATTTTTTTTTTAAAAATCAGCACTGTCTTAGTGCAGAGATGAGTTCTGGTGGCGTCAACACACAAATAAAAGGACATTTCATAGCTGAATACTTCTTCCAGCCATCCCAAGTTTCCATTCCATGCTGGAGTATACAAAGCTAATGCCAGCGGCATACTGACCAACAGAAACATGGAGTTTTGATTGGCCACAGCCCCCAGGGGCTTTAGGAAGGCCCTCATGCCTGGGGTGGGCCAGCTGATGGTGAGGAGCATAAGACACAATGGCTGTATTGAGCTGATGCATAGGTAGATCCTGGTGCTGATCATCATTGTTTGGTTTAAATTGATCGTGGATGGTTTTTAATCTGTTTGCACACTGTGTTTGGTTTTTTCCTTGTAGTGAGCCACCCAGTTGCCTGGATAAGATGGGCAGCCATACAAATGGTGCAAATAATAGTAAATACTACTGCCTCCAGAAATCGTGGGCGCTCCATCACTGGATGTTTTTAACAAGAGTCTAGACCAGTGGTTCCCAAACTTTTTTTGGCCATGCCCCACTTAAGCATCTCTAAAATCCTGACAACCCCCCCACCGCCCCAAATAATTCTTACTTTACTCAAAAAAGTGAACTCTACTCATGCAGAGGAAGCCTAAAATGCCATTTACTTGGTTTAAACAAGGTTCAAATGGCCCCCATTAAAAATCAAATTGCCCCCCTTTGGGGCATGGGCCCCACATTTAGAACCACTGATCTAGACAGTCACTTATCTGAAATAGAACAGGTTCTCCTGCTTGAGCAGGGGGCTGGACTAGAAGACCTCCAAGGTCCCCTCCAGCTCATTCATTCTATTCTACTACGGTAGTTGTAGTAAGTGAGTAGCTGAAGGCTTTAGTATAGGGATCATACCCATCTCTTACCATCATTTGTGCTAATTGTGCATTAATGAACATGGAGCATAAGGTTAGGAAATAACTGAATTGATATAGATGGTTAGAAAGCTAATTATTACAGGTAATTTGATAATGTGTAATGAATAAAGGACTGGTCTATCCTAAGCTGTGTGTCAAGATGATGAGATCCTTTAAGATTTTTTTCTTTGCTGTTTGGTGCTTTGGATTCTTTTTCTGGTTATTTTATTTTCTTATTTCTGAATGAAATTTCATTTATTTATTTTTAATGTTACCATTAGACAATTATACATATATAATTGTACTTGATTTTGATACATTAATGCACCTACTGCTTGATACACTGTATTGTTGCAAAACTGTATTGTTTATATCTTTTTTCCCCAGACCTTTTTCCTTTTAGTTTTTTTTTTTAATAGCAATCTCACTTAGACTTATATACTACTACACATTCCTTACAGCCCTCTCTAAGTGGTTTACAGAGTCAGCCTATTGCCCCCAACAATCTGGGTCCTCATTTTACCCATCTCGGAAGGATGGAAGGCTGAATCAACCTGGAGCCGGTGAGAATCGAACTGCTGGCAGTGAGCAGAGTCAGCCTGCCATACTGCATTCTAACCACTGCACCACCAGGGCCAAGGAAAGGAAGGGAGAAATAGCAGTAGCACTTAGAATTATAGTACCTCATCACAGTGTTTTACAGCTCTCTAAGCCAGGGGTCCCCAACCCCCGGTCCGCGGACCGGTGCCGGTCCGTGACTTGGTAGGAACCGGGCCGCAGGGCTGGAGAGGAGGAGGAGGGAGGAGGTGGCAGCCCCCTGGGCAGAGCGCGCAGGAGAGCGCAGGCGCGGCTGTTCGCGGCGTTGGAGTGCGGCTCTTTCTCCACCCTCGTCGACGGTGGGACTCCTGGCCGCCGATTCCCTTCCTCAATTCCCCTTCCTCCCTCCACAGCTGGCATGCCGGCCACTCGTCGTCTTCCAGGGGCTGCCGTTCCTCTCTCTCTCTCACACACACACGGAGGCTTCTCAGCTCCTGGAAGGAGCCTGAGTGAGTGAACGAGCAACAAAGCACGGCGGGCGGGCGGCGGGCAGGTGGGGGGGCAGGCTAAGGCGAGTGAGCGCAGCGGGCCGGGCTGAGGAAGCTCCCGGGGGGGGGGACGGGGACGACGACAGACAGACACAGAGAGGCACAGACACAGAGAGAGACAGGGAGGGAGGGGGGAATCAGAGAGTGACAGACACACACAGAGAGACAGAGAGAGGGAGGGAGGGAGAGAAAGAGACGCAGAAAGTGAGTGAATGCAAGACAGACAGAGAGACACACACACACACACACACATATAGTGACAGATGGGCGGACGAAGGGGAGAGAGACAGAGAGAGAGAGAGAAATAAAAAGAAAAAGAAAAAAGTGGGAGAGAGAGAAAGAGAGAGAGAAAGAAAGAGAAAGACAGACAGAAAGAGAGACAGAAAGGAAAGAGAAAAAAGAGAGAGAGGAAAGAGAAAGAAAGAGAGAGAAAGAGAAAGAGAGAAAGAAAGAGGGAAAGAAAGAGAGAGAGAGAAAGAGAGAAAGAAAGAACGTATGACTACAATTGAGCCCAAAAGTTTGGTTGTTAACCAAGACCATTGTTAAGTGAGTTTCACATTTTCCAAGTTGGTCACGCACACCCAGTCACATGACTGCTGAGCCACTCAGCCGGTCCGCAAAACTTTCTTTAAAATGAAACCGGTCCCTGGTGCAAAAAAGGTTGGGGAACCCTGCTCTAAGCAGTTTACAGAGTCAGCCTCTTGCCTCCCACAAACTGGGTACTCGTTTGACCCACCTTGGAAGGATAGAAGGCTGAGTCAATCTTGAGCCTGGTGAGATTTGAACTGCCAAACTGCTGGCAGACGGCAGTCAGCAGAAGTGGCCTGCAGTACTGCACTCTAACCACTGGGCCACCTCAAAGCCCAGTAGTAAAGAATAAAAAGGAAAGATAAAACAAAACGTAACAAACACAAGACAATTCTTTGTGGTGGCCCATTTCATGCCTATTACTCCGGAGAGCCTTGTAGCCATCAAAGCACCCAAGATGACTTTCGGCTGGTCTCAACCTCAACCCATCCTACCCTACAGGGTTGTTGTGGGGAAATGTATGGAAGGACATTTGAAGCGAATGACAGTTCATCCCCAACTTACAAAAGTTTGTTTACCTGACCATTTGAACTTACAACAGCACTGAAAAAAGTGATTTATGACCCTTTTTCACACACCATCCCCCGTGGACACAGGATCAAAATTCAGATGTGACATCTAACTCATATTCTAGGCTGCATAAACAGAGGGATAGAATCAAGATCACGTGAAGGGTTAATACCACTTTATAAGGCCTTGGTAAGGCCACACTTGGAATACGGCATCCAGTTTTGGTCGCCATGATGTAAAAAAGATGTGGAGTGCAGAGAAGAGCAACAAACAAATAAAAATGAATTTTAAATTACGAATTTTTATTAATTTTAATCGGGGTTGTTTGGTTTTTTAATTTTCAGGCCGAATTGTTTAATATGTTTTTTAAAAACTTTTAAAACTTTTGTATATCTGTTTTACTTTGGCTGTACACCGCCCTGAGTCCTTCGGGAGTAGGGCAGTATAAAAAAACTAATAAAACCAAACCAAACCAAGATGATTAGGGAACTGGAGGCCAAAACATATGAGGAACGGTTGCTGGAATTGGGTATGTCTAGTTTGATGAAAAGAAGGACTAGGGGAGACATGATAGCAGTCTTCCAATATCTCAGGGGCTGCCACAAAGAAGAGGGAGTCAAGTTATTCTCCAAAGCACCTGAGGGTAGAACAAGAAGCAATGGGTGGAAACTAATCAAGGAGAGAAACAACTTAGAACTGAGGAGGAATTTCCTGACAGTTGGAACAATTAATCAGTTGAACAACTTGCTTCCAGAAGTTGTGAATGCCCCAACACTGGAAGTCTTTAAGAAGATGTTGGATAGCCATTTGTCTGAAATGGTATAGGCTTTCCTGCCTATAGGGGTTTCTATTGGGGATTTTAGAACAGGCTTAGTGGTTTAATTTAGTTTTAGTATATTTATTGTACTTGATGTTTTTATTGTTGTTTTATTATTGCCTGTTCACTGCCCTGAGTCCCGCAAGGGAGAAAGGGCGGTATACAAATCTGAATAAACTTAAACTTAAGCTAGGCAGGGGGTTGGACTAGAAGACCTCCAAGGTCCCTTCCAACTCTGCTGTTTTATATTTATGACGGTTGCAGTGTCCTGGGTAACGGAATCAACTTTTGCAACCTTTGGACAAGGAGAGTCAATGGGGGGAAGCCAGGTTCACTTAACAACCGGGTGACAAACGGAACCACGATTCACTTAACCACCGTGGCGAGAAAAGTCGTAAAACGGGGCAAAACTACATGAATACACGTTTCACTGAACAACGGGCATTTGGGGCGCAACGGGGGTCGAGGACTCCCTGGACCCTAGGAAACAGGGCCGAGGGGGACGGGGGCAGCGAGCCAGGAGAGACCCGAGGCAACTCCGAACCGGCCCCGAGCGGCGCTGGTGGGGAGAGGCGGAGAGGAAGAGGAGGGAGGGAGGGAGGAAGCCCACGCAGGCCGCCTGGACCAGCGCACAAAAGGCGGGAGGCGGGAGAGGGCAGCTGGAAGCTCCGCCGCCGCGCCGCGCCGCCCGAGGCCGAAGGGGAGCCGCGGGGCGACTGAGGGGCCCCCCGAGAAGCCACCGACGCCGCCGCTTTAGCGGTCCGCGAAAGAAGCGCAAGGCCGCCTCCTCCTCCCCTCTGCATCCCGAGCGAGGTGCTTCCCCGCCCGGCCAGCGGCGGCCATGGCCCGCGGCGGTAAAGAGGAGGGCCGCCCGCCCGAACAGGCCGCCTCGCCTCCGGAGGCCTCCCAAGGAAGCGGTTCTGGGCGGCGGCCGCCGCCACCGGCGCCTCCGCCTGCACGGGTACCGCGGCTGGGCCTGGCCCTGGCCTTCCTGGCGGCGCTGCTGGCGGCCAAATACTACCGGGATGCCGAGGCCGCCCGGCGGCAGGTAATAAGCGGGGCGGGGGGGGGGGGTTGCGGATGGGTGGAGGGCAGTGGGTTGGTGGGGGGCAGCCGTGGGGCTTCGGGAGGTTGAAGGGGACTTAGACTGATAACGGTAATAATCACAGAATCAGTATTGTATTTCACATTGTCTTATATTGAATATAATACACGATATTGTGTGTGTTTGTGTTTATATATGTAGATAGATGGAGGGAGGGAGGGAGGGAGGGAGAAAGAAAGAAAGAAAGAAAGAAAGAAAGAAAGAAAGAAAGAAGAATTATTGGCCAAGTGTGATTGGATACACAGGGAATGTGTCTTTGGTGCACAGGCTCTGTGTATATACAAAGAAAAGATAAATTTGTCATGGGTACAAGTACAAGTAAGCATACTAGGAAATAATCAATCTAATTGTAAGGATTCCAGCAACAAAGTTACAGTCATACAGTCATAAGTGGGAGAAGATAGGTGATAGAAACAATGAGAAGATGAATAGTAATAGTAACGCAGACTTAGTAAATAGTTTGACAGTGTTGAGGGAATTATTTGTTTAGCAGAGGGATGGTATTCAGGAAAGAACTTATTGTGTCTAGTTGTTCTGGTGTCATTTGTGTGTATAGTGTTGTGCGTGTGTGTGTGTGAGTGTCTGTGTCTGTCTGTCTATCTATCTATCTATCTATCTATCTATCTATCTATCTATCTATCTATCTATCTATCTATCTATCTATCTTCTAGATGATAGAGAGAGAGAGGGAGGGAGGGAGGGAGAGAGATCATATTGAATATAATCATAATTCAGTATTAACTTGTGATAAAGTACTGTAACCCCCAAGGAGTGCACTGAGCCTGCCGTCTACCAGGGCTTCTGCACAAGATATTCATAAGGCCTTTTAATAATAATAATAATAATAATAATCTTTATTGTCATTGTAAAAATTACAATGAAATTTTGAGATCATTGGGGTTTATTCTGCAGACAGTGGGGAGTAAAGATAGGGTCCTCCTTTACTTTTGACTACGCTTTTGACTCCTAGTTTAGAAGGGGGCTCGGAAGAGGTGTGATCACATTCTGACATTAACCTGCCTTGAGTAACTGATGTTTTAGATGTGCAAAATGCAATCCTTGAACCATGAAATGGCAAAAGGCCTCACGCACATACACACAGCCTCCTTGTAAGGTTAAAAACTGTCAGATATAACTGCTAGTTGTTTATCTGATGGTTGTACATCTTGTACGGATTAGTTAGGATTATGTGTACCTGTGGCATTGGAGAACATCTGTTTTATTTATGTATTTACATACATACAATATATACATTGTCTGTCTGTCTGTCTGTCTGTCTGTCTGTCTCTCTCTCTCTCTCTCTCTCTCTCTCTCTCACACACACACACACACACACACACACACACACACACAATGAACATACCTCCTACTCCTGCCTCCTACTCTGTGTGATGGGTTAGGCCAAGGGCTGGCAACCTTAAACACTCAAAGAGCCACAAAAGTCCTATCCGGAAGACTCCCCATTCAATTCTGGAGCTGACCGGAAGTCTGGTTCCCCCACCATAGAGTCTCCTCCTAGCATGGCATCCTTTTTCCTAGACTTGTCCTAACCGAAAGCCCTATCAATTGTAGAGCCAATCAGAAAACCTGCCCCTTGCCATAGAGTCTTTTCCTGGTGCGCCGTGCTTCACTCCCTCACACACATACAAACTGGACGCTCCTCTCAAAATTGTGGTTCCGACCTGCAACAGGGAGCCGTAGCAGAGGGATGAAAGAGCCACATGCGGCTCCAGGGTTGCTGACCCCTGGGTTAGGCTGAACCAGAGAGAATGATCCGAAGTCATGCACCCTGGTTTCATGCCTAAAGTGGGACCAGAATTCTGTGGTTGTTTGGACTGGACACCCAATGATGGTGCCTATCAATCTCCTAAGGAGTTTGAAAAGTATTCCTCCCAACTAAAGAGCTGTATAAAAATTGGGCAGCAGTTTGTATTGTTTTGGAGAAAAATAAGCCCCCATAAAATTCAGAAGTGTTTTTATTAGAAATAATTGTCCATGCGATGTGAATGTTGATGCTTGGAAGAGTGTTTGTTCTTGGAGTGCTGGAAGTGTTTGAAGGCTCTTTCATCTTTTTATGACTAGGGTAATAAAAGCTGAGCTGCCCAGGGTTAGCTACATCAGACAGGCAGCCATACTCCGCACCATTAATAGAATTGTTTTCGTTGGGTATCAGCTGTTCCTGGTGCCATAAAACTGAAGGGGAGGGCATTTGAGGACAGGCAAAAGAATGCACTTTTAAATATGTACATACAACTGATTGGATACTTTGCAGTTCTCGATTGCTTTAAAGGTGGTTCCTGAAGGGAGGGGCAGAGGATATCTTTTCAGCACACACACCCCAAACTAATTCCTAAATACAGGTATTCGTCAATGTACGACCACTTTTGAAACTGGTACTTCCATTGCTAATTATGACCATTTTTGCCATCCTTGTTAAAAGAATCCATGCCGTTCAGAGAATCAAGTGGTCTTTCAGCAAATCTAGCTTCTCTCATTGACTTGCTTGTCAGAAACCAACTGGGAAGGTCACAAATCAGAATCCTGTGTCCCCGGGATGCTGTTGAGGCCCATCAGTGGACAGTGGAGCTGGCATCAGATTCAGACAGTGAGGAGGTTGGGGAGGAACATGGGCCAGTCCTGGAGTCTGGGGAAGGCTCTGAGGAAGGCTCTGTGTCGGAGGCAGAGGGGCGGGGGTGGCAGAGCTGTATGCCAGCTATCAGCTGCCTTCTGAGTTAGACATCAATGAGGCAGAAGAACAGCTGTAACCTGTTCCCAGTGTGCACATGTGCAGAGTTGCCAGATGAAGGAAACAGCTAAAGAACAAGGGTTGACTTGGGAGTAAGGCCAGACAATGAATTGTCCTCCCAGAGGAAATAAAAGAGGAGCGAAAGGGGAGTGGAGTTTGCAGGAGACAGTTAGTTCTCTTACTTGGTTCGTGACTTTCTGAGGCTCCTTGCCAAGTTTTGTAGATGTCGGCCTGGCAGCTCTCCAAGCCAGTTAAGGTCTGTGACTGTAAATCTTCCCTTGAAAGACTTTGCTGGATATGAATGAGCAGAATTCACAGTCAATTAATAAAAGTGGTTTTTGGTGGGACAAGGAGTTTGCTTCATCCTCTTGGGAAGCCTCGGTCAGAAAAGCTGCTGCAACCATTGTAAATGCATGCCAGTTGTTGCCAAGTGGCCGGATTTTGATCATGTGACCGCAACAGTGATAAGTGTCAGGACCAGTTGCAGGTCACTTTTTTCCAGTGCCGTTTTAACTTTGAACAGTCGCTAAACAAATGATTGTAAGTCGAGGATCACCATTAGGTACAGACGGATGCAGATTGCTACGACTGGATAGAAATCATCTTTTTATTTTGTTTTGGGTTTTTTCCCCTAAGTCTTGTTTATGGCGCCTGCAAATTCCAGGTTTTGACGCTTGCCATTTTGCAGGTACCACGAATACCCCGAGGGAAAAAAACGTATTTGGGAAATCAACATCCCAAGAGTTGCAGAACATTATTATACTTGTAGGCATTTTAATGGCATTGCTCAGTCAAACGGATAACTGGTTGGTACCTCGCTGCATTTCAAACAGCCTTGGGCTAGTGCCACTAAAATAATGTCCTGGCCTTAAGTGCTGAGTGATGTCAGAGCTTTTGCAGCTCCTGAGCTTTCCATCTCTTCTGATTCCTGGCTTGGGATCCCTTCCCAACCCATTTCTGATTTTGAGTCAGACCTGCAAGGCACTTAAGCGCTTTCCCAACCATAATGGACAACAACAGCAGCGCTCAGGCAGCATTAGCATCCTTTTAGGCTGGCAGATAGCAGATGGAAAATAAATGCTCTTCAGAGCTGTGGGAACTTTAATGGAGTAGCAAGCAGCATGGAAGCCTGCAGAGGGAAGAAAACCATATTGCTCTAGGGAGGTGTGTGTGTGTGTGTGTGTGTGTGTCTGCCTGTACTCCAAAGCAGATGACGGGAGTAAATTTTAAACTCACCCCCTCCAACCTTTCTTGAGATTGCTCGCTCATAAACCAGCGTTTCTCAACCTTGGCAACTTTAAGACTTGCGGGCTTCAAGTCCCAGATTTCCACAGGAGAATTCTGGGATTTGAAGTCCACATATTTTAAAGGGACATGTACTTGAAGGGATGGGAAACATGTGCCCTTTTAGGTACTGTTGGACTCCAGCATCCATTAAGTAAAGGTAAAGGTTCCCCTCGCACATATGTGCTAGTCATTCCCAACACTAGGGGGCGGTGCTCATCTCCGTTTCAAAGCCGAAGAGCCAGCGCTGTCTGAAGACGTCTCCGTGGTCATGTGGCCGGCATGACTCAACACCAAAGGTGCACGGAATGCTGCTATCTTCCCACCAAAGGTGGTCCCTATTTTCCTCCTTGCATTTTTACATGCTTTCGAACTGCTAGGTTGGCAGAAGCTGGGACAAGTAACGGGAGCTCACTCCGTTACGCAGCGCTAGGGATTCGAACCGCTGAACTGCTGACCTTTCTGATTGACAAGCTCAGCGTCTTAGCCACAGAGTCACCATGTCCCAGCATCCATTACCCTCTCCTAAAATCCAAAAAACTTCTATTCTTAATGACTTACATCTCCTATGCTCTCTTATATCTCCAAAACACTGCCTGAATTAAGCAATCTTTTTGCCACCCTGGCGGTAATGAGCTGAGTTAGAAGGAATGTGAGCTGTGGGCTCAACCCAGCCAGAGCATTTGCCTTAAGTGACTCATAGAAATTAATGGGAACTAATGGGATAATATAGCTATTTTTTTTTTAAATAACAGCTGCTACATCTCACCATGAGATAGAATATGCGTGGAGGCTAAACTTCTCGCTACAGACCATGTAGCTTCCTATATAAATGTTTTGCAATCAGGAGACCAATTATGGGTCAGTGATTAGAATACAGGTGGTCCTTGACTTATGACCCTCATTGAGTCCAAGATTTCTGTTGTTGAATGAGACGTTTGTTAAGTGAATCGTTCACTCCATCGTTCCCAGCATCAGGTTCTTCTACAGTGCGTCCTTCCTTCTCATTAGGTGGCCAAAGTATTTGAGTTCCCTTTTCAGGATCTGGCCTTCTAAAAAGCAGTCAGAGTTGATCTCCTCTAGGACTGACCGGTTGGATGGCCTTGCAGTCCAAGGGCCTCGCAGGAGTCTTCTCCAGCACCAGAGTTCAAAGGCCTCCATTCTTTGGCGCTCAGCCTTCCTTATGGTCCAATCTTCAGAGCCATCCATTGCAAGTGGAAAAAACACAGCCTGGACTATACACACTTTTGTTGGCAGGGTGATGTCTCTGCTGTCTAGATTTGCCATAGCTTTCTTCCCCAGGAACAAGTGTCTTTTAATTTCTTTTAATTTCTTTTAATGTCTGGCCATGTACTTGGTTGATTACATCAGGGGTCTCCAACCTTTGCAACTTTAAGTCTGAAGGACTTCAGCTCCCAATTCTGGGAGCTGAAGTCCTTCAGACTTAAAGTTGCAAAGGTTGGAGACCCCTGGATTACATAATCCCTGCTACCAGAGCATGATAAATATCTATGGTTCACTAACCATAATCTCAGGTCTTGGAGCTACTCAGAATTCCTTGTGAACAGCATACCTTTTGACAAAACAGTGGCTGTGGAAGTTAGTGTCTTGTTCGCTTATCAGTTCAATTCTAAAGCCAGTTATGACACAAAGTTCTCTTCAGTTAAGTGCATTTGTGAGGCAAATATGATAACAACCCGATCTTTTTACGCCTGCTAATCTAGGAAATAGCAGGGTGGTAATTATTTTTTGATTTCATCGAGTAAAGTTGGCTTGCCTTCTATAACGCCTCAGCCTATTTCTAATTTGCCTTGGCTTGAGACTACAACAGGTGCCGTTGCAATCACGAACCTCCACTTTGGAGAGAATGTTCTGAAAAAGTTAGTATCAGAAGGTTTTTGCCTTGGAAGGAGTGAAAATGAAAGAGGAAATTGGTTCTTTCTTCTCTTCACCTTTTCCTCACATAATTCACTCCTGGGATGTCAGTCTTGCTGGGTGAAGATTTTGTTTTCTGTGCCAGAAAGGAAAAAGAATCCCTCTCCGAGGGAGATGATTGGATTTTTAAATGTGACGAATAAACAAAAAATAAAAGAGGATGCATGCATTTTTCACAAGCTCAGCGAATACCTTTCTCATGAATGGTGCGGTGGCTTAGAGGTGGAGTTCTCACCTCACAATGAGGAGAGTTCGATCCTAGGGAGAGGCAGATATTTCTCTCTCTCTCTCTTAGCATGATGAGAATATATCTGCTGAATATATAACTCCACCCTGGTGACAGGAAAGGCATCTGGCCAGTAAGCACTCAGCTCCAATCAGTTGCCCAGGCGCCAGGCTTGGGACCTAGTTACATGCGAGATCGTCTCCTGCCCCATACATCCCTTAGACCGATACGCTCCCACAGAGAGGGCCTTCTCAGGGTGCCGTCGGCCGGACAATGCCGACTGGCGACACCCAGGGGAAGGGCCTTCTCTGTGGTGGGCCCTGCCCTGTGGAACGACCTGCCCCCTGAACTCCGTACCATCACCGACCTCCGCCTCTTCCGCCAGTGTTTAAAAACACACCTGTTTCATCAAGCCGGCCTAACATAACCTCCGCTGGGACTAGTATAGATAGTTTTAATTGGGGATTTTAATTGGTTTTAGTGCAGGTTTGGATATTTAATAGGTTTTTAAATTTTGTATTTTGTATTATTTATATGTTATTTTAAATTCCTGTGCGCCGCCCTGGGTCCTTTTGGAGAAGGGCAGGATATAAATCAAATAAAACTCAAAACTCAAAAACACCCTTCAAAGGATTATAGGGTCATTAAAAGGAGATGATGATGATGATAGTTAATACCTTCCTCAAACTGGTGTTCCTTGGGTGTATCGGACCAACAAACATAATACTCGGAGATGAAGTCTTACACAACTGGAGGGCTCTTGGTACTGCAGAGGAAGGCTGACTTACAAATATTTGGTATTTAAAAACTAATTGAAAGAGCAGGTGTCAAATTTAGCTGTGCTGCATCAGTACCATTTTCTTGACAGGATTATAGAAGTGGTTTGGAATTTCTTTTTCAGTCTAGCTTACAACTACAGTTATGAAGAAGCACATAGGTAGTCCTCGATTTATGACCGGTCCTTGACAATTTGAAGTTCTGGCAGATTTACCTGTTTTTATGACCCAGTTCTGAAGGTTTGACAGTCACCCACCTTGCAGTCGTGTGGCTGGACTGGGCTATTACTGTGTCCCATGATGGTTTTGCCAGAAACAAGTATTTACTCCTGGTATTCAGCAAATTCCATACCAAACTGTTCTGACTCCCTCCTGACACAAGACAAAGGACTAGACTGACTGCTACTTGGCAGCTTGCCTGAACTAACCTTGACTAGAAGATAACACGATACAAACTCTCCGACTCTTTAAAACTCTCTGACTCTGAAAAACCTCTCTGTTGTTTCCTGCAAACCTTTCGATGTACCAAGGATTTCTTTTAAAGCCTCTTGGGAAGGGCCAGTCAATTAGGCAGCTGCTACTGATATCTCCGACTGCGTCATTCTGCTAATTGCCGTTGCCTCCTCTCAATCCTTCTTAGCCTGACATCAGGGACAAACTGGGCTTCCTCCTCCCCACTACACCAAGCCCCAGGTGCCTCTTGATGCCTAGCCGGGCTCTCTGCTCTCTCACTCTCGGCCTCCTCCTCTAGAGCAGACTCATAGGACTCCTCACTAGAGGAATCCATCAGCAGCTCATCCGGAGCCAGCTGGGCCACAACACCAAACCATGGGATTCCCTTAATAGCCACAGCATTCGCTTAACAACCACCATAAAAAAAGATAAGGAAATCATGAGATTTTATGGGCCAACACAGAATGTCCGGCACCTAATCAAGCTACAATAGCTACAATAGTCATGCCTTATGACCATGCTGGGCAGGCTCCATTGCAGTCGTAGGTTGAGGACTATGGGTCCTTGCTTTCTTTCAGCATGTCTGACTGCTTCCATCAAAATGAAATCCTTTCCCAGGAGAGGGAAAGAAGAAAGAGGAAGAAATGGAGGAGAAGTAAAGAGTAGGAGAGAGGGGAGGAAGGGGAAGGAGAGGAGCGGGGGAGAGGAAGGGGAAGAAGAAAAGGGAAAGGAGAGGAGGAAAGAAGAGAGTAGAGAAGAAGGGAGGGAGGGAGGGAGGGAGGGAGGGAGGGAGAAAGAAAAGCAGGGTTGTAATAAAATAAAACAGGCGTACGGGATGATAAGGAAAACAACCTTTATGTGGAAAAATGAATATTTAAAATTGCTAATTAATACACAATGTGAATAATAACTGTGAGAATGTATATTCACAAATGTACATATAAGATTAATAGTAAAAAAAACTTTTTTGGGGGAAAAAATGAAATCCTTTCCCTCCTGGAGTTTCTTCAACCTTACGATACCAAATTGGAAAAATCATTTCCCAGCTGTTCTGCATTACACCTGTGTTGATGAAATGATCTATCTGATCCTTTCATTTGTCAGAATGAAAGAGCTTCTTACCTGCCCAGGTGCATATCATGTAACTAGCTTGGGTGACAAGACCGACGATTAATTTGAATTTCTTCGTTTCATGAACGTATGACTTAAAGAATTCCTTTCCTTCCACTTAGGAAACAGCCCTGAAATCTCTGGGAAATGAGGGCCTTTTCCTCTTCTCTTCCCTGGATACGAACAATGATTTGTTCATCAGTCCTGAGGAATTCAAACCAATTGCGGAGAAACTGACTGGTAAGTGTTTTTAGAATGTGAGAACACAAATAACTGCTAATATAAAAGTGTGTGTGTGTGTTCTCCAGCATAACTCTGGAACACCTCGAGCAATTTCCACCAAACTTGGGACAGATGACTTACTCTCTGGAAACAAATACTGTGGGGGTAAGGACCCCTAAAACAACTTAGGGGGTATGTTCTGTTAAGATACAGCCTGTTGTGTCTTAAAATGGCTTCTACTGTGCTGCTGCAAAATGGGAGATTCCCCATTGTGAGAACATGGGGTGGATGCTATCTCAAAATGGCTTCCATGAGGGGACTTTTCAAATAATGTAGAGTAGAGTAGAGTAGCACAGGACTAGGACTAGGGAGGAGGAGGAGAGAAGAAGAAGAAGAAGAAGAAGAAGAAGAAGAAGAAGAAGAAGAAGAAGAAGAAGAAGAAGAAGAAGAAGAAGAAGAAGAAGAAGAAGAAGAAGAAGAAGAAGAAGAAGAAGAAAACAGAATTATTATTTGTCAGTGCACAACATATGTACAATGAGATTGGTTGAGCTACCTTAGTACACACACACCCCGACACAATACAACTCACAGTGAAGACAGAAAATCCCAAACCGAATACATCAGGGGTCTCCAACCTCTGCAACTTTAAGTCGGAACTTCCGACTTAAAGTTGCAAAGGTTGGAGACCCCTGCAATACATCATATTAACAGACACCCAGTCCCATTGCACCAGTGTGAACATGTGACACATTGAGCCAATCCTGCAGCTTCATCGTACTACATAGTTATGATGTTATTCCGCATTCAGGAGTCTGAAAGCCTACAGATAGAAACTGTTCTTCAGCCTGTTTGTGCCGCTGGCTATGCTTCTTTAACAGGCCCAGGTTTAACAGGCCCAGGTTTAATTTGTTTTTAAAAATGTCTGTATATATTTATTGTCTTTTATTCTTCCTGTGCACCGCCCCGAGTCCTGTGGGGAGAGGGAGCGGTTTATAAGTATTAAATTATTATTATTATTATTATTATTATTCTATATCTCCTTCCCGATGGTGGGACAGTAAAGGAGGGCTGACCAGGGTGTGAGTCACCCCTGAGGATTTTCCTCACTCTTCTAAGGCAGCGAGCCCTAGCAATCTCGTCTAGTGGTATCAGAGGACAGCTCACGAGGGTTTGTGCTGTGCTCACACCCTCTCCTAATGGGTGACCTATTACAGGTGACCTATTCTTTGCAGGGCTTACTCTGTACAATTGTGTGTTTATTTTAACGTTTCCCAATGGTGGAAACATTAAGATGTTTGGACTTCATTCAGGTTCCCAGAGTTCCCTAGCGAGCATGGATGGAATTCTGGGAACTGAAGTCCATGTACCTTAAAGGGATTTACTCATTAGTTGTTACTGTATACCTCAGCTTTCCCATCCATGTTTCTGAAAAACACTGGGCTAAATTGGCCAAAACTCTGATCATGGGCGTCCGTACTGGAAAAGGCCCCTTGAACTAACAGGTTTAAAGCCCAAATCTCACCAGATGCCACTTACATCCTTCTCCTTATTTCCAGCAACTTAGTTGAGAATAATATTGTATCATTTTTGGTGTTTATGATGGCATTTGATCTAGCTTCATAGAAAACAGACAGCCCAGGAGCTGATTTCATGGATCTGCACTGCAGTAGTTAGCAGGTAGAGATATAAAAAGTCAACATAGGCCTTATTTTTCCTTTTGAACACTGCCGTTGTTGGCAATAGGATGTATTTAACAAACACCCAGTCCTATTGCACCAGTGTGAACATGTTACACGTTGCGCCAGCCCTACAAGTCCATTGTACTACGTAGTTATGATGTTATTTCGCATCCAGGAGTCTGACAGCCCACAGGTAGAAACTGTTCTTCAGCTTGTTCGTGCAGCTGGCTCTGCTTTGATATATCTATATCTCTATATCTCCTTCCCACACATAAAGCACACATTGGTCCAGGTCCAGTATGTTTTGTGCTATCTCTCTTTTTCCTTCTCCTTTTCTTTCTTGCCAAATACCCACACCAAAATGAGGAGATTTTCTTTCGTTCTGCCCTGATTACAAGCTTTGGAGTGAAGAGTGTTCAGGTGTATGGATGCTGTTTATAGACACTTAGGTGGTGCAAGCAGCCTAATGCAAGAGACTGATGGCTGCTTGAAACCAGCTTTAATAGCTCTACGATAGCCGTTCTCTTTTCTTCTGCAACAGCCATAATACCATAAAGGAGCTACTACAGATGGATGAGATATCGGGAGCTGTGTGGTGGCCCATAAAAAGTTCATGATATTTTTTCCCCAGGGACTGTAAATTCTGACTTGAATTTCAGTTGTAGGAATTGCCTGCCCTTTGATGGCTTTATTTTTTTGGGGGGAGTGGGATATCCCTTGTTAATCCATCATGCATAGAAGCCAGCCCTACAATATATATATATATATACATTTTGTGTGTGTGTGTGTGTGTGTGTGTATCTGAGAGAGAGATAGAAGTGCCCACCGCTTTTTCAACAGCTTAGTTTGATTTTCGAAGGGCAAGGGCATTGAGTTCTCTGGGTTTTTTTTTTTAAAAGGCTTATGTGTCAGATGCTGTTCTCATCAAGGACATTTGGGGGCGGGGGGAGTTGATGTTCCCATTGTTGTATGTGCTGATTTTGGCCAGGGCTTAAAAGGGATGGAACACGGGTGAAGGCACCTGTTCAGGTGACCGAAAAGCTGTCCACGGTGAGGTGTCAATGGGCTACTTCAGTGGTGGGTTTCAAAATATTTTAGAACCTCTTCTGTAGGTGTGGCCTGCTTTGTGGGAGTGGCTTGCCGACCACGTGACCAGGTGGGAGTGGCTTGCCAGCCATGTGACCAGGTGGGCGTGGCCAACTTGTAAAATGTGGTGAAACTCACTTAACAACACTCTTGTTTAGCAATCAAAATGTTGGCTCAGAAACTCTGGCATTTGAAGCACACAAGTCTTAAAGCTGTCAAGTTACAAGACCCTCGCACCCCTAACCCTTTAGGGGGGGAAAACCCCAAGAGGTGTTCAAACTTGACAGCTTTAAGATTTGTGGACTTCAACTCCCAGAATTCCTTCTCTTGTTCTTCCTCTTGATGATGGGTGGAAGGGCGGGGGGAGGGACCTGGAACCGGTTCTAAATGGCACTGGAGATTTGTGGAACCTCTTCTGTAGAAGAGGTTAGAACTGGCAGGAACCCACCCCTGGGCTACTTTGAACTCAGAAATCTCCTTGCATGCAGTATCATAATGTCAAGATTTTCATCTACTTAGGATCATCTTGAAAATATATTTGCTTGGGAAATGGATCTGGTCGCTTTTACAGGTAGTACTCAACTTGAGACCAGGATTTCAGTTGCTAAACAAGACAGTTTCACACCTACCATGTTTTCCCCAAAATAAGACAGGGTTTTATTTCTTTTTGAACCCCCAAATAAGCGCTTGGCCTTCTTTTCAGAGAGGTCTTATTTTTGAGGTGCAAGAGGCGGTGAGTGTGGTCTCCTCATGGCTGCTGCTGTGTTGCAATATTTTCGAAGGAGGGCTTATTTTAGCGCATGCGCTCAAAAGCCCGATTATCCAGGGAGGTCTTTTTTTCAGGGCAACTGAGTAATTCTATGACCTATTTGCCATGGTTAAGTGAATCTCTGCAGTTGTTAAGTGAATAATAATAATAATAATCTTTATTGTCATTGTAAAAATTACAATGAAATTGGTTGTTACACTATGAATCACATAGTTGTTAAGCAAATCTGGCTTCCCGTTGATTTTGGTTGTGGGAAACCAGCAGGGGAGGTCCCAATGATCACATGACCCTGGGAAGCTAAAACCATCATAAATGAATGCCATTTGCCAAGTGCTGGAATGTTGATCACATGACCACGGGGAAGCTGTAAGTGTGAGGACCAGTCGCATGTCACTTTTTCAGTGCCGTTGTAACTTCAAACTGTTGCTATATGAATGGTTGTAAGTCAAGGACCACCTATACAGGAAGGAAGGAAGGAAGGATTAATGCTTGTCCTTTGCATATCGATAAGGAGATGAAACTAACTAGAAAGGTTCTGTCAACCTTTAACTATTTTCTTCTTAGAAATCTTGTATTGTTGAACTGGGCCCGGGTTAAAAAGCCTCGGTGACAATGCCCTAGTGTAGCGTTCACCATCTTCTGTGGCTTGAGAGTTAAAACCTTACCTGTTCTCCCTGGTCGTGGAATAGTCTCCTCCTCATTTTGGCTGGATTCAGACACAATGCTCAGTGGTGACTTGTTTTAGTAGGAACTTGCTGAACAAAATATAGTGACTTGTTTCACATATGTTGTACACCGTACATCAGGTGTGCCCTGACAGAGACCTTCTCCTTCCTCCAAAACTTCGGGTGTGACCTCCAAAAGTTTCTATAGAGATGGCCTAAGAGTGCTGATTTACTGATATTTCATTAGTTGATTTCATTTTAATTTTACATTCAGAAAATTCAATTTTTGTTTGGCCCACCCATCCGGCCGCGTTCCATGTTTATAACGCGACCGGCCCATTGTGCACGCGTGCACAGCGTGTAATGCCTGCATGACCTCCACCGAGCAGCTGGGTGTCGCAGGGTGGTGGCGCGTGCATGCGTGCGCAGTGCATCTGCCCGTCTAGAACGCCCAGCTTCAGTGGTGGGATTCAGCAGGTTCGCACCTATTCGGGAGAACCGGTTGTTAACTTCCTAAGCAGTCCAGAGAACCGATTATTGGAAGAAATCTCCTTTTGTTTTTTTCCTACTCTACAGGGCTAATCCTGTAAGGAAGGCAGGAAGGAACCATTCTGGTGTTGTTTCTAGCTTCATCTTTATTGCCCTGCTTAAAGAAACTGCCTCTCTGGTTAACCCTTGTGACATTGTAACACCTAAGACAAGGCACCCATCAACGTGAGTGATGTTGAATTGGCCACGCCCACCCAGTCACATGACCACTGAGCCACGCCTACCCAGCTGGTCATTAGGGCAGAGAACCGGTTGTTGCATTATTTGAAACCCACCACTGCCCGGCTCTGTGCACAGTGTACCAGCTGTGACAGGATCTGGAACCCACCACTGGTTTGCACCATCTTCTTTGCATACTTTGGGGAGGAAGGGTCCCACTCCAGGACGATGTCCAGGTCTCTGTCCAAAAATGCTTGTGCAGCCCTGCAGTCAACCTGATTCCTTCCACCACAACCGTGGCATTAAGCCAGACCCAGGCAAATTACGTTGTGGTTGCTGAATCCGATCCGCATTGTATTTCTTCCCAACCCAAAGTATTTGGCAGCAGGCTGCATCCTCCCCCTCTCATCCCAAAATTATTACCATCTTCCAGCTTGATGTGTAGTGAAGTAGAAGGAGCTCACTTAGCAGGAATCGGAGAAGAGGCAGGAAGAAATCCACAGGCCTTTTTCCTAAGCCTATTTATGGGAACAATAATAATTTTGCAATCCCTCTTAAAGCCCCCGTGTCAATTTTTGATGGTCTGTTGCTGCCACCTGGTGCATGGAGGTAGAATTGTTGATCTCTGGGTCTCTCTTGGTATCCCATTCGAAGGTTTGTTGTACAGTAGCTGTATAGCAGGGATGTCAAACTCAGGTTCATTGAGGGCCGCATCAGGGTTGTGTTTGACCTCGGGTGAGGGGGGGAATGGGAGGAGGCGTGACCAAGGTGGGCAAGGCCAGCTCGATGTCACTCATCGAGGCTCCGTTTCCAGCCACAACGGCCTCCAGCAGCCCCTGCCAGTGAAAATAGAGACCAAGCTCGTGGTCTTCATGGCCGGAAACGAAGCTCAGGAGGCCTGCATGTGGCTCTCCCGAGCTCCATTTTCAATGGCAGAGGGCTACAGGAGGCCATTGTGGCCAGAAACGGAGCTCAGGAGGCCTGTGTGTAGCCCTCCCAAGCTCCATTTTTGCTGGCAGAGGGCTACAGGAGGCCATTGTGGCCAGAAACGGAGCTCAGGAGGCCTGTGTGTAGCCCTCCCGAGCTCCATTTTTGCTGGCAGAGGGCTACAGGAGGCCATTGTGGCCGGAAACGGAGCTCAGGATGGCTGCGTGTGGCCCTTCCAAGCTACATTTTCACCTGCAGAGGGACCCCTGGCCAGTCCTTCACTGTTTCCAGGACAGACCCGTGGGCCAGATCTAAGAACTCTGTGGGCCGGATCTGGCCCGTGGACCTTGAGTTTGACACCCCTGTTGTAAAGTGATAAGCTTCCCAACTGCACAGGTGTAATCCCCGTGTACAATGTGTAACGCACTGCCTGCTTCTGCTCGTTGTGTCATGACAGGGTACATATAGTCGTACTAGATTGCCAATTGAGAAAGGGCAGTCATAATAACTTGGAGCAAGGTTTTTTGTGGGTGGTCTCCATTCTTTGCAACCCACATCTGCCAAATGGAGATTAAGATTTTGTGGGCTTTTTGAGTAGGCTTACCTGCTGACTTTTCCTTTTTTTTATTTCAATGTTCAGATCAAAATCTTAATAACTAGCTTTAATTTTAACTTTATATTTTTTTCATGGGAATTTTGGTAGCGAAAGGTAGAACAAGTTAAACAAATCAGTATGTTCATGCGGTATCTTCATTTATTTCACTAAAGAAGGTAAATAACTCAGTAGGAGGGAAGGAATGCGATTAAGGGCCCAAATCTTTTAGGATTTTATTTCATTTATATTTTAGGAATGACATTGCTGAAAACCTATTTGATGTGGTAATGGCAGCATCTCAGACATGTTAAACCTACTGCCAAAAAAGCCAACACAGTTCTAGGCTGCATCAACAGAGGGATAGAATCAAGATCACGTGAAGTGTTAATACCACTTTATAATGCCTTGGGAAGGCCACACTTGGAATACGGCATCCAGTTTTGGTCACCACGATGTAGAAAAGATGTGGACACTCTAGAAAGAGTGCAGAGAAGAGCAACAAAAATGATTAGGGGACTGGAGGCTAAAACATATGAAGAACTGTTGCAGGAACTGGCTATGTCTAGTTTAATGAAAAGAAGGACCAGGGGAGACATGATAGCAGTGTTCTAATATCTCAGGGGTTGCCACAAAGAAGAGGGAGTCAAACTATTCTCCAAAGCACCTGAGGGCAGAACAAGAAGCAATTAATTAATCAACAATTAATCAGTGGAACAGCTTGCTTCCAGAAGTTGTGAATGCCCCAACACTGCAAGTCTTTAAGAAGATGTTAGATAGCCATTTGTCTGAAATGGTATAAGGTTCCTGCCTAGGCAGGGAGTTGGACTAGATGACCTCCAAGGTCCCTTCCAACTCTGCTATTGTATTGTATTGTATTGTATTGTATTGTATTGTATTGTATTGTATTGTATTGTATTGTGTGATTTTGTTGTTCGTTGGCATTCAATTCCTTAAAAAGGAATTATTTTTCTAAATGTTGCTTAATCATTTAGATCAGACTGTAGAAAACACCATTGGGTCTGTAAAGGATACGTCTTATAAGACTTATAGCGAAACATAACCTCAACGTTTCATGCCAACTTTTTCTGATTGCTAGGAATTCTTGTGTCCTAAATTCTGATATTGTTTTTCCATATTAAAATGAGTTTTTGCTCCGTTCAGGCATGGTCCCTGTATCTGGCACTGAGGAGGAAGAGGTGACGGATCCCAATGGGGAGACACTCACGGTCCTTGCGAAATTCCAGCCTCTCTTGATGGAAACCATGACAAAGAGCAAAGATGGCTTCCTTGGCGTGAGTAGTAATATATTTTTATTATTTACATAGGCGTAGAAGAGTCATTTCACTTAACAACTGCAGTGATTTGTTTAACAACCGTGGGGTGGGAGGGGAAAGGGTCCTTACTCAACAACCACCTTGGTTAGCAATGGGAATTCTGGCCCCAATTGTGTTTGTAGGTTGAGGAGTACTTGCAATCTCTTAAAAACTAGGTTTGCTTATGAATAGGCCTGCTTTTTTTTTTTTTTGGTTCAGATTTCCCACGTGGCCTTTACTGGGCTCCGCAACTGGACAGCTCCTGCTTCCCCCCTCAGTACGATGTTTGCTCAGCAATTCAAGGCCTTTCTTCCCCCAAAGAATAAGTTGGAACTTGGTGACCCATGGTGGATCGTTCCCAGTGAACTGAACATCTTTACCGGATACCTTCCCAATAATCGTTTCTACCCTCCAGCGCCCAAGGGCAAAGAGGTAGGTGTTGTCCTTCCTTAATGAGGAAGAGAAAATAATCTTTGCAATGGCTGAGTGGAGCTGTCTTGAAATTTGATACAGCGGTGAGGTTGTTGGTTCTTATGAAAAGGGTAATTCTGCACCTTTAATTTTGTTTATTGAGAAGTGGAGCTAACTATTTTATTTTATTTTATTTTATTTACTTATTTAGTTTGTCGCTCATGTACAAGGTAACAGGAATAAGAATAAACATGGAGGTGAGCACAGGAAATGGGAACAAATAAATGGGGGCAGTAGGACAGGGATGGTAGGCACGCTGGTGCGCTTATGCACGCCTCCTTTATGGACCTCTTAGGAATAAGGTGAGGTCAACAGTAGACAGTTTAAGGCTGAAGCTATGAGGGTTTGAGGATGTAACAATGGAGTCGGGTAGAGCAGGGGTCTCCAACCTTTGCAACTTTAAATCTGAAGGACTTCAGCTCCCAGAATTCTCCAGCCAGCTTTCAATTTTACCGGAGAAGAAGCTTTGCTGGCTGGAGAATTCTGGGAGCTGAAGTCCTTCAGACTTAAAGTTGCAAAGGTTGGAGACCCCTGGGGTAGAGCATTCCAGGCATTGAGCCCTCTGTTGCCGAAGTCGTATTTTCTGCAATTGAGTTTGGAGCGGTTTACCTTGAGTTTGTATCTATTGTTTGTCCGTGTATAATTGTGGTTGAAGTTGAAGTAGTTGTTGACAGGTAGGACATGGTAGCAGATAATTTTGTGTACTACACTTAGGTCAGACTGTAGGTGGCGTGAATTGCACAAGCCCCAAATTTCAAGCCTGGTGGCATCAGGTATTCTTGTTGTGAGCAGAAGAGGGTAGTACTCTTCTCGTGAAATACCTCTGGGCTCGCTCGATTGTGTTAATATCTGATATACAGTGCAGATTCCAGACAGATGAGCTGTATTTGAGAATTGGTCTAGCAAAGTTTTTGTATGCCCTAGTTTGCAGTACAATTTTACCGGAGAAGAAGTTTTGCAAGGTTAGGTTAACAACTCTTAATGCCTTTTTGGCAATGCTGTTACAGTGAGCTCTGGGGCTTAGATCATTTGATATGAGCCCTTCAAGGTCCTTGACTGAGTATTTCTGAACTCTGTGTATATAAACAGTGTTTCTTGGTCATAGAAATTTCAAATCTTTTGGATTTCAACTCCCAGAATTTCCCAGCCAGCATGCTGGGTGGGGAATAGAAAATAGCAAGAAAACCTGCTGGCTTGGGAATTCTGGGATTTTGAAGTCCACAGGTCCTAAAGTCGCCGAGATTGAAAAACACCAGGGTACAAGTGGATTCATTAAATCCAGTCCCTGCAAAACTGAGAGGAAAGCTTTGGAAAGAGGGAGACGGGGGAGAGAAAGCAATGATATTTGAGTGCAGTACTTTCTGAATCACAGAAAGAAATATTGCAGATCGATAGAGCACAAAGCCGAAATGCAGTGCAAATGGGGAGATCAATTTCCAGTCCTTGGCAGCTCCCATTGGAATATTGGCTAGCGTGTATTAAAGACCAAAACCACGGTGATTACTATAACAAATATTCAGTAATGACGGGAGCTATAAATTATTGAAAGGAGCAAAGAAACGGGAGGGAAAGCGAAGAACCTATAGTAAAATACCTATTGCTGGGGCGTATTTCAGACGGACATTTATCTCTGGTGAGGAGAGGCAGTTGGGGTATGTTCCCTGTCAGAGAGAGACAATGTGAGGGGAGATTTAATAGCTCTTTTCAAGAACCTGACAGGCGACTTACACCAAGGATTTCAAGATAGTTATTTCAAAATGCAGTCAGTAGAGGTGCTAAGATTCTGTAATTCTTGGCTTATGCCCCCCTGGAAACAGGCGATGGATCACAAGCTGGGCTCTTATGAGCTCTCACGGGTATTTTTAATGTCCTTAGGCTTTGACCAAGCAAAGCAAGTAGTAATCAATAGAATGAAGGACATGGAGTTTCAAGAAGAACTAAATAGGTTGCCTCTCCACAGTACGGACAGAATCAAACAGGGTGTGTGGGAATCGGCAAGATATCGAAATGATTTGATCTTCCCAAAACAAAGAATAGCTTTCTTCAGAACCAGATTTAACATTCTTCCTTCAGCACCCCTCCAGGGCAGGAACACCAATAGCAGAAAGGGTTGGTATATGTGGTAAAGGAGAAGTTGAAGATATCTCACATGTTCTATTGTACTGTGAGCTATACAGAGTTTGTAGGTCAGCATATATTCTCCTCTTACTAGAGAGATTTCCAGGGAGGGCAGACAATTTTTATGTAGGCTTTCTCCTCCAGGACACAAACCCATCTACCATGCATGCAATGTGTTGCTGCAATGTCCACAAGAAAAAAAAAATGGTTACAGAATTAATAGCTGTCAACTTGTACCAACTTTTTAGAGAGATCTCTAACAATTTTTGGAAGGTTATATTTACTCCCATACTTAACGGCTTTTCGCCCATGTAAATGTAAGTGACCATAACAGTTTGAGAATATGTATTTTCTTAACAGGGATGTTATTAACCACTATTAATGTCCAGACTATTTTTTTTTTAATATATTGTAAAAAGTGATGTCTATTGCTGGGTTATGACTGTAATAAAGATATATTTGATTCTCTTCTTGACTTATCCTTTCAGAGGATATTCATTTTCAGGTCATATCTCCTTATATCTTTTCCTTTTAGGTCATCATTCACAAGCTCTTGAGTATGTTCCACCCACGGCCATTTGTGAAAACGCGTTTTGCTCCTCAGGGAGCAGTGGCCTGCATTCAAGCTGTAGCAGAGTTCTACTACAAAATAGCCTTCAGGTAAAGTAAAGGTAAAGAGATCCCCTGTCCTGTCATGTCCGACTCTAGGGGGCAGTTCTCATGTCCGTTTCTTAGCTGATGGAGCCAACGTATGTACAATATAGAATAACAGAGTTGGAAGGGACCTTGGAGGTCTTCTAGTCCAACCCCATGCTTAGTCAGGAAACCCTACATCACTTCCAACAAATGGTTATCCAACATCTTCTTAAAAACTTCCAGTGTTGGAGCATTCACAACTTTTGGAGGCAAGTTCTTCCACTGCTTAATTGTTCTAACTGTCAGGAAATTTCTCCTTAGTTCTGGGTTGCTTCTCTCCTTGATTAGTTTTCACCCATTGCTTTTTGTCCTGCCCTCAGGTGCTTTGGAGAATAGTTTGACTCCCTCTTCTTTGTGGCAGCCTCTGAGATATTAGAAGACTGCTATCATGTCTCCCCTGGTCCTTCTTTTCATTAAACTAGACATACCCAGTTCCTGCAACCGTTCTTCATATGTTTTAGCCTCCAGTCCCTTAATCATCCTTGTTGCTCTTCTCTGCACTCTTTCTAGAGTCTCCACATCATTTTTACATCGTAGTGACCAAAACTAGATGCAGTATTCCAAGTGTGGCCTTACCAAGGCATTTTAAAGTGGTATTGACACTTCACATGATCTTGATTCTATCTCTCTGTTAATGCAACCTAGAACTGTGTTGGCTTTTTTGGCAGCTGCTGTACACTGCTGATTCATATTTAAATGGTTGCTGTACACTGCTGACTCATATTTAAATGGTTCACCGCTCCGAGTCCCCTTGAGGAGATGGAGCGGTCTAGAAATTAAATATATTATTATTATTATTATTATTATTATTGTCCACTAGGACTCCAAGATCCCTCTCGCAGTTATTACTATTCAGCAAGGTACCACATATTCTGTACCTCTGTATCAAAGTGCACAGAACTCTGTTACCCTCCCGCCAAAGTGGTACCTATTTATCTACTCGCATTTGCATGCTTTCGAAGTGCTAGATGGGCAGGAGCTGGGGCAAGGAACAGGAGCGCTGCCCTTGGGTCTGTAACCTGGGCTGTCAGCTTTCCAGCTGATAAAGCTCAGCTTCTTTAACTGCTTAGCCATCCCACCCCCTTCAGAGATACTCCCCCCAAGAGAAGAAAGGTCATATTCAGTGTGGGGCATGGAAGGAACAGGCGTGCAAGTATGTAAGGGTAGATCTGAGCAGGAAGCGTGTTGGGTGCAACCGCAGGTGGGACCATTTCATCCTGTTGCTTAGAACTATCTATAGCAGGAGTGTAAAACTTGTGGTGTCACAACGGCATTATGTGATGTATCAGGACTTTCCCCCCCTTCGCTAAACTGGGCAGGGGCAGGGCCAGCACGTGACGCATCCAGCCCACAGGCCGTGAGTTTGACACCCCTGAACTAAAGGAAAGACACCAAGGGATGTACATTATATACGTGACACCATGGCCTTGATTCACAAACTGGCCCCTTTCCAAAGTTACGTCCAATCTGAATTGTTGGCCATCTGTTTTTCCTGAATGCATTTCCTGTCAAACTGAGAACTGATGACCTTGCTGGAATTAAAAAAAAAAAGCCTTAAAACATATTGCAATTGTTTTTCATGGTAGATAAAGATAAAGGTGTTTTTTTTAAAGTTTGTGATCTGTTTGATGTTTATGTTCTATTTAAATTGCTAAGAGGCATCCGTATTGAAGGTTCTTAAAATGTAATCATCAATAAAGAAGGTCCAGTCAGTTTAACTTTTAATTCAAAGTTAAATTTAGATTTCTTGGTCCCGGACAGATTGAATTGTTGGGATGTGATTATTCCTCCCACAGTACCATTTAAAGACTGTGTGTTTTAAAGGCCTTCTGTTGCTGGCTTGTCAGATTGAGAATAATCGTCCTTGTGGACTGGTTCCTCAACAGGACGAGCAGTTGTTCTAAACTCCACGTAGGAACAGCCCTGCTCTAACGTTGCTCATTGGAATCATGGCTTACTTATTGGCACAGACAAGCAGTTCCCACGTGATAGGGAGGGAGTGTTTCATGTGCCAATGAGATTCATTACCTTCTCAGCTCAGCATCTAGCCAACGTGCTTTGCATGGAAATAGACTCTGATTGGCATCTCCAAAAAAGGTCTGTCAAAAATTCCAGCCAGATGTTCAGGAGAGTGCCAGTCCTTGTATAGCCAACAATACTGAGTAACCATTTAGTTTCCCACTTCCTAAAACAGGGATCTCCAACCTTGGCAACTTTAAGACTGGAGGACTTCAATTCTAAGAGGTGAAGTCCTCCAAGATTAAAGTTGCCAAGGATGGAGACCTCTGTCCTAGAAAGTGAGAACCTTCGTTCAGTCATTCAGATCTACTATTGATGATGCTTGCCCATCGTGTCCGAAGAGGACCTTGGCATCTAACAGGTTGTGGGCTGCCCACAATGTGTCTGCAGGGGGCTGGTAAGGCCTATATGGGCACGAAATGTCCTGCCCCATGTCGGGAAGACATGTCTGGGCACCACTGTTGCAGAATTTGCAACTCTGGCTTTGTGGAGTGCCTCGCTTCTCTTGTGCTATAATTGTCCTTCTGTCCTCAGAGGCCTGGCAGCCTTGGGGTATCAGCACGCGCCATGTCGATCCATCTCGTGCCAGGGTTTCCCAGGAGGTGATGTCGCTTTCCAGGGACTTGAAGGAGGCTTCCAACGTGTCTTTGCATCGCTTCCTTTGTCCCCCTTGCGATCGCTTTCCTTGAGGCAGCTCACCCAGAGGAGCTGTTTGGGGATGCGATGATGGTCTTGGCATCCTTGCAACATGGCCTGCCCAGCGTCTCTCGGCTTTCACCAGCGCGGTGTGGACGGATGGCAGGCCTGCTCTGGAGAGGACTTCTGTGCCTGGCACCTTATCCTGCCATTGGATCCTCAGAATTCTACAGAGGCAGGTCATGAGGAAGTGGTTCAATTGCCTAGCGTGCCTCCTGTATACACTCCAAGTCCTACAGGCATCCATCAGGGTAGTTAACACTGCTTCTTGGTAGACTTTGAGCTTTGTACCAAGGCTTTCCCACGGCGGTACCATGCATTGGTCAGTAGTCTGCCAAATGCAGAGCTTGCCTTGGTGATTCTGCAATTGACCTTTAACAGATGAACAGAGTTGGAAGGGACCTTGCAGGTCATCTAGTCCAACCCCCTGCCCAAGCAGGAGACCCTATATCTGCCTCTACCTAGGATCGAACTCACAACCTCCTGCTTGTGAGGCAAGAGCTCCACCTCTAGGCCACAGCAGCTTCCTCAATGACAAAAGTGACCATAGATCTACTATACCTAAGCGAGGAGAGCCCGAAATGTATAACGGTGACATTTTTGCAATGGTGGGTATGTGGCTGGCTTTGTCACACGTTCCCCAGGGAGTTATGTGACCTCCTATAACTCCTGGATCTGGATGGGTTTGCACTTATAAATCTTTTCCCAGGGTAGATCAAGCTAAGTGGCCGATAAGAAATAGACAGGGCCGCTGATTAACTCAGAATGTTCCTAACAAGAGAGCTAATGTTTCATCGACGAGAACATAGAACTCTGCTTAATAGTTAATAGGCTGTTAAAAATAGAAAGAAAGCTCAGAGTTACAATTAGGTGCTTTACGCAGAGATTTTTTTCATTCGATTTTGGGCCCCCGCAGATGCTACTGACTCCACTTAAAACATTCAAATCAAATCAAATTAAAATAATAAACACAATCATTAAATTAAATTAAAATACTAAAACACAATCATTTTTAAATACACATAGTGCAGAGTAAGAGCTTTAAAAAAAAACACCTCCTTATAGGCAAAGTCTTCTTTTATGTTTTGAAGGCGAGAAGCACCATCAATATTGTATGTATGAGAGGCAGAATATCCCACCCTGTTAGTTATTCAGTATTAATGGCAATGCTGGGAATTTACCATAGAGGCAAACGGGAAGCTTCTGCAGCTGTCTAAGCCAATATAGATGCATGTCTTGGTAAATGAATCATGTGAAGAAGTTCCACTGTTTAGCCCAGGGGTCACCAACCTTTCGGATCTCGGGGACCACTAAATTCATACTTTTAAATCCCGCGGACCACTAATATGATCTGCCTAGTGACCAGCTGGGTGAGCATGGCAAGGTGGTCATGTGACTGGATGGGCGTGGCCAACTCAATGTCACGTCGAGGGGTGCCTCGCCAGCCTCTACTCGCCCCTCTCCTCCCAGCCACTCCTCCACGTCCGGGCTCCTTTGGGCCCCAAAAGGAAGCAGTTGTTGGAGCTAAGCAGCCACCACGAGAAAGAGTTGGCAAAACAACTCAGTTCAAATTGGGTCTGATGAAGAAGGAGGCTCAGCAGAAGCACCTCACTGAGGACTAGGAGCATAAGCTTTCCAAGCAGAGGAAAGACTTGCGGGAGTGCAAGGCCAGGTACCGGCCGCTGGAGGTTCAGTGGGCTGAGATGGTCAGCCAGTTCCAGGCCAGGATGCAGTCCCACTGGAATGAAGCCCTCTGGCTCTTCGCCACCAGCAGTGCTTCCCTCCAGCCTTCGCCCAAAGCCTCCCACCAGGAGGCTGAAGCAGACCCCAAGTCGGAATTTCTGACCCCCCTCTGACCCCACAAAAAGAACACAAAGGGGGAGACTCTCTACTGCAGAGGTCTCCAACCTTTGCAACTTTAAGTCTGAAGGACTTCAGCTCCCAGACTTCTCCAGCCAGCTTTGCTGGCCAGCTTTGCTGGCTGGAGAAGTCTGGGAGCTGAAATCCTTCAGACTTAAAGTTGCAAAGGTTGGAGACCCCTGCTCTACAGCAACACAAGTATTCATTGCACGTATCTGGCCCAGTAATTTGAGGACCCTTGATTAAATGCAATTTTAAAAATGCAAATAATTTTTCGCCAGACCACCAAAATTTTCTTGCGGACGACCCCTTGGTGACTGCTGGTTTAACCACTTCTTGCTCATTTACAATAACCCAAAATTCCTCTGGCTTACTAGGATGTGTGAATGCAGTCATCTTTATTTGGTGCCGATGAGGGAGGATCAATTTTGTGAAAATAAAGGGCTTAGCTTCATTAGGCCACAACGGCTGATTGCTCTTTTTTGGTTTCAGAATCCATGCAGAATTCCAACTGAATGAGTCTCCAGATTTCCCATTCTGGTTTTCTCCTGCTCAATTCACGGGCTACATTGTCCTCTCCAAGGATTCTTCCCATGTTCGAGAGTTCAAGCTATTTGTCCCTAATAACAGGTACGATTCTCCAGTTTCCAGTACCACTGATCAAGTGTTCTGACTGAGGCTTCCCAAGAGCATGAAGCAACTCCTGGTCCCAACAAAAAACCCTTTTATTAATTTATTGTGAATTCTGCTCATTCACATCCAACAAGTCTTTCAAGGGAGGATTTGCAGTCACAGACCTTATCTGGCTTGGAGAACTGACAGGCCGAGATCTGCAAAACTTGGCAAGGAGTCTCAGAGAATCACAAAGCGATTAAGCGAACTAATTATTTCCTGCGAACTCCACTCCCCTTTCGCTCCTCTTTTACTTCCTCTGGGAGGGGCCATTCATCGTCCATCTGTGGCCTTACTCCCAAGGTTGCAACCCACCTCTGGTGCCAAGCCAAAATCAGATAAACCAAATTGTAGCTTGTGGCATCATTCCAGCTATTCAGTCAGGCAACGGAATGGTCATATCGGGTTTTTAGGGCAGAGTTTCTCAACCTTGACAATTTTAAGATGCATGGACTTCAAGTCCCAGAATTCCCATGTCCACCCATCTTAAAGTTGCTGAGATAGAGAAAGCCTGCTATAGAGTATGTGCTTTGGCACTGACTTATGGCCAGAAAAAGATGAAACCTGGAGAGGGATAAGATAGCCAGCTGAACAAACAGGCTTAAAGGTAGCTTCTATCCTTGGGCTGTGAGACTTTTAAATTCAACTGCAATCACTCCATGCACATGCTATTTTTTTTCTTTTCTCTCTTTTTTTTTGTTTCTGTTATAATTTTGCACCAGTGAAGTTAAAACCAATTTCATTGTAATTATTATTATTATTCTGGATTGTCCATATGGCCTTTCAAGCAAATTGCAATCATTTTTTTAAATAAGATCTTGTCTTGCTGTCAATATATTCCATATATTTCTAAATGCTATGTCTGGTAATTGCCCTCTTCTCTTTCTCATGAGTGCCCTGCTTCATGTGAATGAAAGTTTCTGGCCTTGTTGAATACAGCTTTCCCATTTTTCTAATGACCGTGGTTTTTCCCGCCCATCAGGTCCCTCAATGTAGACATGGAATGGTTATACGGTGCCTTAGAGAGTAGCAACATGGAGGTGGATATAGGATACTTACCACAGGTCAGTAGCAAGTGTGGACTAATCCTCTGTGTACATGCATAGATGTTCTTGGGTTATTTTCAGTTGACAACAACACTGTTCAGTCTTTTCCAATCTAGTCTCGACCATCTTTCCATAAAATGTTGACTAAGAAATAGGGGAGTCCTTTTCTAGCTATTCCATAGTGATTGCATTTACTGTTACGTTCAGTGTAGCTATTGAAATAACCTCTGTTCAGATGAAATGGTAATAAAGAAAATAATAGACTGTGCCGAAATGGACAGGCTAACGATGGAAGTTAAAGGAGAAACAGAATATTACTCAATATGTGACTTATGGTATAAATGGCTGGATAATAGGTGCAGAGATTAGAAAATCAACAATGAAAGAAGATTAACAATTTAGAAACAAATACGGGTATAAAAATATACATAAGAATATATATTGTAAGCAATAGTATTATCAGACAATAGATTAAAATGTATAGAGTGATAAAGGTATAAAATATTATGGCATAATTATGGAAATAATGGAAATAACTATGTTGTACAATATCATGCATTTAAAAAGAGATTATACGTACTATATGATTAGGAGAATAACGGTTACGATTAGGGTGTATAACACCATGTATATATTTAAAAAGGACTTGATACAACCAGTATATCTCTATTGCAAAATTGAAATTGCGATGTAGAATAAATGGAAAATGTACAATAAAAATATTTATTTTTTTTAAAAGAAACAACCCCTCTTCTGGGTGTCTGAAATAGATTACATCATAAGGCAATCAAATACCACTTCGGTATTCCCAAAAGGTCTGATGTCCTTGTTGCTTCACAGATGGAATTGGTGTCTCTGGGACCATCTACTCCTTCAGTGATTCACGATGAAAATGGGAACGTGATTGACAGCAGAGAAGGAGAACCCATTCAGTTTATTTTTGAAGAGATTTCCTGGCAAGGAGAAATAAGCTGGGAAGAAGCATCTGGGAAACTGGAAGTGGTCATGTATCCATTTAAGAAAGTATGTAAAGAAGTTTGACATCCTCTCAAATGTGATTAAATAATTATGACCATGCTCTAAGGAATTAAAGTAATACAACTATGCCAGCCATATACCAGTAGGGAAAATGACTTAACCTACTAACAAAACAAGCAACTCTTAGCCAAAACTCACACTTGCTTGCGGTGGAAAAATAAAGTAAGATACACTTCTTCACAAACAAGTGATAAGTAGTCCTGAATCATATACACAGTCTATTACAGTTGCTCAATTCACGATTCTCTTCTCTCTCTGATCACTAACCGACATGCAGAGCCTTCATCCAAGAGATCAGCCTCTAACAGTGATTCTGGCTCCCTCTTATGGCTGATTGAGGAAACAGCAGCCAATCACATTTCACTATAGCAGTTAAAGTTACAGATATCATATTCCAATCATGGCTTATATATATTGCCAACCCATCACTAGGATTACATTCCTAACATTACATAAATACACAGCACATTTTTAATACATGTTTGGAAGTACTAGTTGAGGTCCCAGTGGAATCTGGATCTCTGAGAACAAATGGTGTTTTTAATGGCTGTATCTTCTCTCCTTCCCCTTATCCAAATCCCTGATGCCAGGGTGAAAGAGGCAAGCGACAGAAAAGTTCCTAGGAGCTTCTTATCAGCAGGGAACACAAAGCCTGTGTGTAACTCAGGAGCTTGAAACAAAGACTTAATTTATAGCTCAAAATATGAAATGTTAGGCAGCTTTCGTAACAGAGCTCTCCCTCTACTGAGCTGGGGGGGGGGGGGGAATTCCAGGAGAAAATGAAATCAAAACAAAAGCTGGGGGGAACTTGAACAATCGAGTCATTTTAGGACATTTGTGCATGGTTGGCTCTTAAGCAACACAAGTACTTTTGGCTCAAGGATTGTATCAAGTTTTGTGCCATATTGATGGAGCAGTTCCAAAGTGGGTAGGCCAGGACCGCATTTTGGGGCGTGGTTGGGATTTATAGGGGGTGGAAGGGCTTTGTGAGTCTCTGAGAGGCGGCTTCTTCTCCTCCTCCTCCTCCTCCTCCTCCTCCTTCCTCCTTCCTCCTTCCCCCTCCCCCTCCCCCTCCCCTTCCCCTTCCCCTTCCCCTTCTTCTTCTTCTTCTTCTTCTTCTTCTTCTTCTTCTTCTTCCATATCCATCATCAGATGTTCGCGATCATGTTGGCGATCCTGTTTTTGTCAACAGCCGCATGAAAAAGTGTTTTGTCCAAACCGGTCCCTTAGGTTTTGAAGCCATTTAGGTTCTTCTTGTGCCTGGACCTCCTTCACCTTCAATCTTCCCTTGGAGAATTAAGTGAAGGGTGCCGTATTTTTCTGGGTGTTGCATCCCATGTTCAAAATATTCTCATTTTCGCTTTTTAATAGCTTTGATGATTTCCTTTGGCTTTCCCAGGTGACTTATCACCTCCTCATTTGTGATTTTTGTCAACCCAGCTGACAGGTGCCTTTTTTACCCTTTAGCCCACTCCCCAAATACTCAACACAAAAAAGGCTGCCGGCTTTGGCCTCACCCACTCAAGGATTGCAAAGGAAGTGATACTCTACAGGGCACGTTTTTTTTGCATGCTTGTCTTAAGAAGAACGTATTTCCTTTCGGAAGGCTTTTATAGCAGGGTTGGCCAATTTACAGGCTTATGTGTAATGCCAGATCACTGTTTAACTGGAAATATGTGACTTCTTGTTAAATGAATTGGGAGGATATTGCATATGAGCAGTTCTGTAAATAGTAGTTTAACTTCCCTTGTCGGCATTAGAAGCAGGGTGGGGACTAGTTATTTCCTGAACAGGGAACCACCTGAAAATGTCACGGTTGTAAATTAAGATGGGAAGTTGAAAAAGATCCCAGAAAAGGGCATTGAGAAAACCACTTAGACTCTGTTGCTGAGAAAACACTGTGAATATTCCTAGGAGATTCCCAAAGGTGCTTCCCCCCCCCCCCCCCAAAAGTCAACTGGATATTCTTGTTTTTCTTTGAAGACGTTTCGCTTCTCATCTAAGAAGCTTCTTCAGTCTGACTGGATGGTAGGGAAGGGAAGGATTTATATTCCTTACTCTCTGGAAAAAAATTATGTGGGGGTAAGACACCCCTAACACCCTTCGGGATGTGTGTTCTGTTAAGTTACAGCCTGTTGTAACTGGCTTAAACTGGCTTCTATTGTACAGCACAGTGGAGTTGCCATGGTAACAGCTTCATAGTATTCCACAAGGGACTCCTTCTGATAAGGGGGAAAATCCAACATTAGAAATTACATTTCATCTGAACATTTTCTCCCTATAAATAAATATCCGGGCAATGCTGGGTTATCAGATAGTATACTATAAAGAATAGAACACTTTAACATTTTAGCATTCTTAACAATAAATAAATGAGCCAGACATCACAAATGAAGGGTACATTCACTTCATTTTGTTTTCCAGGTTTCCTACTTTCCCTTTACCCAGGCTTTCGAAAAGGCCAAATCTGAGGGGAAACTTGTTCACTCCATACTCTTGTGGGGAGCCTTAGATGATCAGTCATGCTGAGGTAAGGGCTGAATTTGACATAGGTGTGTGTTGTTTTTTTTAAGGAGTTTGTCATGAAGCCTGTTTTTTCCTCCCTCCTGAGGTAAAAATGTTAGAGGATGCTTACTGAGAATATTAGCAAATTATCATGTGAGGTAAACATCATATACTGGTTTTGTACCCTGACTTTTAACTCCATAGCTCACGCAACCCTAATTTTTATTCATTTTTTAATGTTGTGCGCATGCGTACAATGTTTTAAATAAAAATGTTCATGCACGCGGAATGCACATTTTTTTTACTACCAAACCGGTAGTAATGGTGGCCGGAACCCACCCCTGAGTTAGACCATGCATAATTGACAGACTGGGATTTATCACAGATTTTAGTTATTGTTTATTATTTTATACTAGAATTTTCAATTGTACATTTACTGAGTTGTTTTCATTTGTTCTAGTCTCTGGTCTACGAGTGTAATAACTGAAATGAATTGAATTGAATTGAACCTAGGCTTTAGTCTAATGTGCTTATATCGAGCAAAAGGAAGCCATGCGCTGAAGAAGTTAAAAAGAAAATTGAGACCAGGCAGGAGGGTAAAAGTTGCAACCGGAGATAGGAAGAGGAAATGCAAGGATAAAAGAGAATACATTCAAACAATTACCTTATTTCTCCGAAAATAAGACAGGGTCTTATTTTCTTTTCACTCCCAAAATAAGCACTTGGCCTTATTTTCAGGGAGGTCTTATTATTTTTGAGGTGCAGGAGGTGGCGAGCATGGTCACCTCGTGGCTGCTGCTGTGTTGCAATGTTTTTGGGGAGGGCTTATTTTAGCACATGCACTCAAAAGCCCAATTGGGCTTATTATCCAGGGAGGTCTTATTTTCAGGGAAACAGGGTATAAAACAAATTTATTTTTTTATTTTATTTTATTTTTTATTTATTTTATTAAATTTCTATCCTGCACCTTCTCCTGTGGTGGCGCACAGGCAATTAAAAAAGAAAACATATATACAAATACATCAATTACTAAAACCCATATTAAACTAGTTACCCTGTGCTAAAAATATTATAAAATCCCTCGAATTAAAATTTATAGCTAATAAAAGTCCATATCGGGTGACATTTTGGTACAGTAGGTGTCAGCTCCGGCCAGCCCAGAGGCCCGGGAGCTGGGCCAGCTGCCAAGACTCACCAGGTTTCCCTCCTCCACAAGCAGTCCAGCTGAGTATCTACAAAGCCTGTGATAACTGACTGAAAACAATCATTTACAAACCGTTTCTGTGTTTGGCTGTTTTCATTAACCCTTCGGAACCTGACAGTAGGCTGTTTTGACTCAGTTTGCATATTATCTCTCATTGCTTCCGAAGCTCTCTTTCTGCTTCTTTTGGAAGCCATTGGCATAATACTGCACACCAGGCTCTGCACAAAGACTTTACTCCAAACTGCCCTACTAAGCCAGTTCAGAGTAACTTGCATTAAGACAAATTGAGCTCCATCTGCCGACTGGACATCTCAAGAACTTTCCCTTCTGACAGCGCCCACTGACTCCTCTATTCAATACCCAAGTCAATGTTTGCAGCAGGACCATCATAACAAGATATCCCAGGAGATGAAATTATTAAACCATATATGAATATTAACCACTTTACCTAAAGATTCAGAAATCTGCCCCTAAGTGTTCCTATATTTCATCCAAAGATTTCGCTAACTTCTTTTGTTGTTCCTCTTTGGGCAGGTTCAGGGCGAACTCTCCGGGAAACAGTCCTGGAAAGTTCGCCCATCCTTGCACTCCTGAATGAGAGTTTCATCAGTACCTGGTCGTTGGTGAAGGAGCTGGAAGATTTACAGGTAAGCTGCTCCTGAAATTCAGGAGGAGGACAAGGTGGAATGTCTGTCTGTCTGTCTGTCTGTCTGTCTGTCTATCTGTGTGTGTGTGTGTGTGTGTGTGTGTGTGTGTGTGTTCCAGCATACTGTAACTCTGGAACGCCATGAGCAATTTCAACCAAATTTAGTACACAGATGACTTAACTCTATGGGAAAAAAATACTATGGGAGTAAGACACCTCTAACACCCCTCGTGGTGTGTGTTCTGTTAAGATATAGCTTGTTGTGCCTTATAATGGCTTCTACTGTACAGCTGTAAAATGGATTCTGCTGTACAGCGCAGTGGAGTTGCCATGGTAACAGCTTCACAGTACTCCACAGGGGGACTCCCTCTGGTAAGGGCAAAAATCCAACATTAGAAGTGACATTTGGTCTGGACATTTTCAACACGGTGATATCATTTTTCTTGACGCTTCGGGAGGCACAGGGAAAACATTTTTAACTGATTTAATTGTTGCTGAAATCAGGGCTCAGGGAGAAGTTGCCCTTGCCATCCCCTCTTCAGGAATTGCGGTGACATTCGCAGAAGGATGGAGGACAGCCCATTCCGCACCTAAGTTACCCCTTATAATTTATTCCTTTTCCTGTCTAATATAGGATTGGAATGAATAAATACCTGGGCAATGGCACGTTATCAGCTAGTATTATATATAAATGTCATTTTTAATATGGATTATGTCAACTCTTTTACATGGGCAAGACTCTACAAATGAATTTGTTTTTATCTTTCAAAAACAAATCCTTCTGTCCTGCTCTCGCTCATTTTCTCACAACAAAGCTTATGAAATGGCGGTCATGCAGATGTTGGTGAATCACAGCTTCCCTCATTCTGGCTGAAGAATATAGAGTTGAACAACATCTGGAAGACAATCCAACATACCAGAACCAAACAATTAGGAAATACTGTATCATCTGTAATAACCTTTCATGGTTTTAAAATCCTGATGCAAGTGTAGACTTTGATCTCATTTTAAACTTAAGATTTGTTTCTATTTGAACCAAACGAAGAGCATCTTACTAACACAAGAAATGTTAAATGTGAATGTCTTTTTCAAAGGATAAACAGGATGAGATCACCAACAAACTTGCAGAGCTTCACCTTGAAAAGTATAACTTCCCTGTGGAGATTATGATCTGCCTGCCCAATGGCACTGTGGTAAGATTCTCACCTTCTTGGATCTTTTCAATCGCCTCTTGTCTATCTTGTATTTTTCTAAACTGCGGAATCTTTTGGAATTACTTTGACTTGCCTACAACAAGAACTGAGCACCTCATGGAGAATTAGGTGTCATAGAACAAAATCAAATTCTTTGAAGCAATGCACTGTCCTTGCAATGCCTAAAAGAACAGAAAAGTATTTTCTAATAATTATGGAGAGTCTCAGCCATCCAGATCCTGGTTGTCCCAAAGGTGCTTTTTCAAGAGGCAACTGGGCTTTCTGCTTTTTTCTTGGAAGACTTTCCGTTCTCATCATTAGAATTGAAGAAGCTTCTTGGATGAGAAGCGAAACGTCTTCTAAGAAAAAAAAAACCAGTACAGTTGAATCTTGAAAAAGCACCTTTGTTTTCCCCATAACAACTGGGAGATGAGTCTCACGATTGTTCTTTCTGTTCCAAAGACTCAGGAATCAGGATTTGCCGAGCATCTCTAGGATGCTAAAAGTTACTTGCTTGAAAATAGCTACATCTTGGCCAGAGACATGGCACGCACATATTCAGAACTGCTGAAACATTGGGATGGATTAAAGTGAAGAAATTAGCTGAAATATTCCCAAAAACCTCAACTTGAAGCAGGGAGGATTTATCACAAATATTCACAGAAACACTGAAAATTAAATATGAATATTTACTGTTATGACTCTAGACATGGACAAAAAGAGCTGCATGGGAGATTACAGTGTATACATGTATATGCAAATATATCTATCCTGGTCTCTCTCTAATTTAATTTAATTTATTGATCGGCTCATAAAAACTAACACACATATCTAAAAAAATTACACAACGTAATTCTTGGCTTGCTGTCTAGACCAGGGGTCCCCAACCTTTGCAACTTTAAGTCTGAAGGACTTCAGCTCCCAGAGAATTCTGGGAGCTGAAGTCCTTCAGACTTAAAGTTGCAAAGGTTGGGGACCCCTGGTCTAGATGGTCTCTGGTGATGAGCCGGAAGGCAGGAAAGGAAACAGTATGTCTCCTCCCTTAATTGGGGCCTCTTAACAGGTGGTTGTGAAACAATTACCTGTATATGCAAATAGTATCTACCCTGTTTCGCTCCAAAATAAGACCTAGCCTGAAAATAAGCCCTAGCATGTTTTTATGTGTGCACCTCATGTAAGCCCTATGCCCAAAATAAGCCCTACTTAGGAGCCTGCGTAGCCGCCTGGCCAGCCGCCCATTTTGAGTGGTTTCCCTGCTGTGCAATGGCCACGAGCAAGGCAGGGTGGTGGAGCTGTCCTACACACCCTGCACCAGCTTATTTCAGAGCCCTTGCAGCCACGCCATTCACACCCCAACACCTGTCTCATGGCTGCAGCACCAACACCCATGTGCAGCAGGAGCCCACATGGCCGCCAGCCGACTTCTTCTGCTTGCTCGCGGCCGCAACGGAGCCGGAGGCTGAGTGGTGTGCTGTGGCTGCGAGGCAAGGCAGATGTCAGGGCATGGGTGGCCTGGCGTTGGAGCCCCGAGGTAAGCCAATGCAGGGCGCGTTGGGCAGCTCCATCTCCCCACCTCATGGCAGGGGCACTACGCAGCCCCCTGCCCCACCACAAGCAAGCAGAAGTCAGCCTCCTGTACATGGGGGGTAAACAAGATACCCTCTGAAAATAAGCCCTATAGCTTATTTGGGGGGCACCCCAAAAATGACCCTGTCTTATTTTGGGGAAAACACATGTATAAATATGTCTATGTGTTGTAGTCTGTTGGTGGCCTGCATAGCTGGCAGCAGATTCAGACAGTGAGGAGGTTGGGGAGGAACATGGGCCAGTTCTGGAGTCTGGGGAAGGCTCTGATGAGGGCTCTGTGTCGGAGGCAGAGAGGGGGCCAGAGCCATCTGAGAGTTATGTGCTGCCTCCGGAGCCTCCAGAGTCAGACATCAGTGAGGCAGAGGAACAGGCTCCCCCTGCTCCCAGTGCACACATGGGCAGAGCTGCCAGAAGGCAAGAACAGTTAAGATACAGGGGACGACTCAGGAGTAAGGCTTGGAGGTGATTGGCCCCTCCCGTAGGACATAAAGGAGGAGCCAAGGCACGTGAGCCTTTGCAGGAAGCAACTTAGTTCATGCTGGTCAGTTTACCTTCTGAAGCTCCGTTTTGACTCTGCTTCGTGTGGCCTTGCCAAGCTAATTAGCAATTAAGTCTTTGGCAGCGTTTCAAGGAAGATAAAGGTGGGTGCTTATCCGCCTTATCCCGAAAGACTTTGGCCACCTACTGTAGGACTCTTTACAACTATTTGGGACTCGTTACGGGCTGTGAATGAACATAATCCACAGCCTTTGAAATAAACAGAGGAGTTTTGGGACTAAGTGTGGGCTTTTTACTGTATCAAGAAGCCTAGGTCAGAACATTCTGCACCAGAGACATCTATAGGAGAATCGCCCTTTTTTCAATCAAAGACATCCAGGCAAGGCAGCCCTGTGCCTTTCTCCACCTTCAGTGGCTGCTGGGGAAAACAGGGAACGTCCTATGGAGTTTGGAACCCTGCTTCCTTGTTTTGTTTTACAGGTTCACCAAATCAACGCCAACTATTTCCTGGACATTACTTCTATGCAGCCTGAAGAAGTTGAGAGCAGCATCTTTAGTTTCTCCTCTGGTTTTGAAGACCTCTCCACAGCAACCTATCTCCAGTTCTTGAAGGAAGGACTCCAGAAAGCCAAATCATACCTGTAGCCCCCAAGACCCAGAAGCAAACAAGTGTCTTCCCCTTGACCCAACGCCATTGTGGCCATTCTTGCTTCTTGTGGTTTTGGGGAGCTCAGGACTAACACAGTATCAAAAAAGAAATGTTGTATGTTAAATGAAAACGCTCCAAACCAGTAAGTGTTCCTTGGAAATACGAAGTCTGAAATTACCTGAATAATGTGAAAGAAGCGGCCCGAATATCTGTCTTAGTGGTAAATGGTGGGGAAATTCTGCCTCTAGACAGGCTACAGGAGACAGAGTTTGGGAGACAATATAGCGCAAAGGGCTCAGTGGCTAAGACGCTGGCTCAAAGTGGCTCAGTGGCTGAGACGCTGAGCTTGTCGATCAGAAAGGTCGGCAGTTCAGCAGTTCGAATCCCCAGCACCGCATAACAGAGTGAGCTCCTGTTACTTGTCCCAGCTTCTGCCAACCTAGCAGTTCGAAAGCATGTAAATATGCAAGTAGAAAAAATAGGAACCACCTTTGGTGGGAAGGTAACAGCGTTCCGTGCGCCTTCGGCATTGTCATCCTGGCCACATGACCAGGGAGACGTCTAGATCCCTCTCTGCCTCCAATGCAGAGCCCTCATCTGAGCTTTCCTTTACCCCTAAAACTGTCCCCTGTTCCTCCCCAACCTCCTCAACTGCCCGACTGCTGTCAGCTCTGCTAATGCTGGCGGGCCACAACACAAGCCATCGTCTAGATTGAAATCAACACACTGTTACAAGCCAATTTTCTTTTTCCCCCGTTCGATTAAAGTTACAAAATAACCTACCTATATTAAGCTCAGCACATCATTCATGCTCTGAAGTCACTTACAAAGTCTTTTAATATGGAAGCAGCATGTTAGCAAGAAGGTAGTACCTAAGGATAGACTCAGTTTAAAAACAGCGGCAGCAGCAACCTTCTCATGCTTTTATTTTGATTTTAGAAACCTCTCTATATGCTTTAAATGTTGCGTAGTCTAGGCCAGGAGTCCCCAACCTTTGCAACTTTAAGTCTGAAGGACTTCAGTTCCCAGAATTCTCCAGCCAGCTTTGCTGGCTGGAGAATTCTGGGAGCTGAAGTCCTTCAGACTTAAAGTTGCAAAGGTTGGGGACTCCTGGTCTAGGCCTTTGTATTCCTCTGCTCTTGGTCGCCTCTTGATAGTTCTTAATCTATGCTCTTCTGAATTTTTAATCCATTTGGAACATTTCCATATATCCTTAACTCCCTTCTTGGGAGATTCTGTGATCATCATAGCTCTTTCTACCTAGTTCTATGTTGGCATCCTTTGCCTCTGAGCTCCTTATGCCTTTGTAGTTCAGCATTAGCATCACATAGTCAAGGAAACTCAGGAAAGTCAATGAGCAGTCCCTTCTGTCTCCTCATGTCATTGGTGACATTAGTGGAAAGATGGCCTGTGTGCTCACACTTATCTTCAGTGGAAAGCCGTAATGTTCGGCAGAATGCTCTCTTGTGAGCTGAACTCCCAACAGGTGCATGGCACTATGGATGGAACTATGGAGTTCAACTATAATAGTTGAATTCCTGTGCCACATTAACTCAAAAGCAAGCCAATGACTTTGACTGGGTTAACACATTGCCGAAATGGGGTTTGCCTGGTAGGCAAACTCAACGGATGGGTTGCAAATCATGATTTGTATGTGCAGCCTATTTTGACTTGTTTAGCAAACCATAGATCCAGCAATGTGTGAACTCAGCCTATGTGGCCAAGCATTATTTGTGAACCCCTGTGTTATAATGGAGCTTAGATTTTTAATCATTGTCACTCAAGCTATTGGTAGTCACAGCTGTTACCAACAATAGCTTTTGTCACTTCCATGCATTAATCTTTTAAACATGTATGCTGTTACGTTCCGTGGCAGAGAAATTCCACAGGCGCATCAGTATTGTATATCATTTGTGTGTGTTAGTATAATGTGGAGCTTTATTAAGCCAGTTTTTCTTTGCAAAGATAAAGACAGTAACCAAAGTAGAAACTAATTTTACACTATTGCAAATTAGAGAGAGACTAATTTTAGAACACAGGGCTGCTGTCATGCTTTATTGTAAAAGAAACAAAAGGGAGCATGTTCACATTAATTCTGTAAATCCAAAGAAGGTAGCTTTTTTTTTTCCTGGAGATGGCTCACACCAGTGGTGAAATTCAATTTTTTTTACTACTGGATCCGTAGTCATGGCATGGCTTGGTGGGCGTGGCAGGGGAAGGATATTGCAAAATGCCCATTCCTTCCCCGCTCCTGGAGGAAGGATATTGTAAAATCCCCATTCCCTCCCCACTCCTGGGGGAAGGATACTGCAAAATCCCCATTCCCTCCAGACTCCAGGAGAAGGATACTGTAAAATCCCCATTCCCTCCCCACTCCAGGGGAAGGATACTGCAAAATCTCCATTCCCTCCAGCCTCCAGGAGAAGGATACTGTAAAATCCCCATTCCCTTCCTACTCCTGGGGAAGGATACTGCAAAATCTCCATTCCCACCACACTCCAGGGAAAGGATACTGCAAAATCTCCATTCCCTCCCCACTCCTGGGGGAAGGATATTGCAAAATCTTCATTCCCTCCCCACTCCAGGGAAAGGATACTGCAAAATCTCCATTCCCTCCCCACTCCTGGGGGAAGGATATTGCAAAATCTTCATTCCCTCCCCACTCGGGGGCCAGCCAGAGGTGGTATTTGCCAGTTCTTTGAACTACTCAAAATTTCTACTACCAGTTCTCCAGAACCTATTGAATTCACATCTGGCCTTTGACTGGAATATTGGGAGCTGCATTCCTATAAGGAGAGTGAAAGCAGGATAAAAACCACATTTCATTTACATTTCAATGTAATTACCATTGAATATAGGTGCTTAGGGAAAGCCAAATTAATTACATTTAATTTAAAAGAGCTTAGGGAACCATGTATTAAGAATTTTCCTCTTTTGTCACATAAAAATTGCCATTTAGTAATAATGTTTGAAAATCGGAGCGGGAGTGGGGGGCTACAGGCAAGGTTTTAAGCCACAGGCAGCATCCGTTTATGCACCTCTTCTGCAAAGAAGCATTCCTGAAATCTAAGATGTTTTAGAAGCCTTCAGAAGGAATGCCAAATATTTGTGCTGACTGCCAAGCACTCAAATCATTTTTCCAAGACCTTGTGTCTTGTCCAGAGTTAAGGCAATCGAATTGAGCAGACATTTAGGATGGCTTTACTCCAGGAAGTTCTGCTTCCTTTGTGCAGTAATCACCACACCCCGATATTTGAAAAACAATTTAAGAAACACTTTAATTCCCCTGATTCTTTCTCCTGCTTGAATGTATGAAATTGGCTTATTTTAAGAGACAGATCATGGGATCTCTTTGTCAAATCCCATGAATGTTGAACGTCAGATGTTTCAATTCAGTTCCCAGCATCTTGAGATAAGACTGGAAAAGCTGCTGCCTGAAATACTGGGATCCATTGACTGCTGTCAGTTGTTACATTTATCCACAGTTAACAGAATCTTGGTTTGTAGAACACATGTACACTAAGCCACAAACAAGCCAAGCACGCTTCCGCCTAATGGGTAATGGGAATTTTATTAGTACCAGACTAAAGTGAGCCAATGATTTGATGCTCTAAAGGGCAGCTTTTATATTTCTGTTTGCACAAAACAACATTAATAGACCAAAATCTGAATTATTCTCTTGTTTTCCTACCCAAGATTCATTATATGTAGATATTTCTGACTAAATCTGGAATTTGGGGACTTCAGGAAAAAATGGACATTTACTTCTGTTGGATGTTGATGACGGTTGTGTAAACTTTAGAGCAAGGGTATCCAACTTTGGTAATTCCAAGACCCGTGGACTTCAACGCCCAGAATTCCCCAGCCAGCAGTGCTGAGTGAGGAATTCTGGGAGTATAAGTTCCCAAGTCTTAAAGTTGCCAAGGTTGGACACCTCTGTTTCAGGGGTACCTGCTAGAAGATGCCTTTCACGCTACTTCAAAACAGAATGCAGAGACTTGGTCACATGTCTGTAGGTTATTTTGTCACATCTTGTACAACTGTGTCAGTGGTGGGTTTCTGCAGGCTCGCACCTACTCGCGAGAGCCGGTTGGTGAAATTTAGAGAACCGGTGAGAGGGGGTTCCACCGGCGTACCTGGAAGTAAATCTGGCCTGCCGCTGCCAGTGACCCAACGGGAAGGAAAGGAAAGGAAAGGAAGGAAAGAGAGAGAGAGAGAGAGAGAGAGAGAGAGAGAGAGAGAGAGAGAGAGAGAGAAAGAAAAGAAAGAAAGAAAGAAAGAAAGAAAGAAAGAAAGAAAGAAAGAAAGAAAGAAAGAAAGAAAGAAAGAAAGAAAGAAAGAGAATTTATCATCACAATTGAATCCAAAATTTTGGTTGCTAAGCAAGAGCGTTGTTAAATGAGTTTCACCACATTTTAAAAGGTGGCCACTCCCACCCTGTCACATGACTGCCAAGCCATGCCCACAAAATAGGCCACACCTACAGAGTAGGTTCTAAAAAATTTGAAACCCACCACTGAACTGTGTACTTACAAAGGCTGTGTAAGGTTTCATATTCTTGGAAGCTTCTGCACGTTTCCTGTCTCGCCCTCTGACTTTAACCGACGGATTTGATCCTGATTTGCTGTAGCTCGTGCAGGCAAAAGGAAAATGAGTTATTGAAAACAACTAAAGGCGTCCTTGGAAAAGAACCTTCTCTATGGAAAGTTATCTAAGGCAGCCAACTTGTATCGGAACCAAGAATAAGTTCCACTGAGCTCAATGGGATTTATTTTGGAATCCCTGTGGAAAGAAAACACTAATGGGCACTTTGGGGTAACCATTTCATTTATTCTATTTTTGATCCCTGGATTTCTTAACCAAAAAAGAAAAGAAAAAGCTAAGCCTTTTCTATTTATCTTATCACTATAAATAGATTTTTATAGGTATTTTGATAACTATAGAGAGAAGAAAATGAATAAGTTGGTTTCTCTCCTTGCTCATCTGTCCTTTGTGAAGGCCTGATCTTAAATCAAGGATGGGTCAGGCTTGATGTCTGACAGTTGATTGCAAGAGAAAAAATAATCTTTATCATTCTTCTCTTCATTTTTTAACTATTCCTTTAAAGATTTTTATTTTATTTTTGCTAGTGTTTCCTTTTTTTAAGATGGTTTATTGTACAGTACAAACGTATTTGCATTCCCACTGTTAACAGCCACTTAACGCCTTTCCTGGTTTTTGGGGATCACGAGAGTTTATACAGTTAGTCCTCAACTTACGACTACAATGGGGACTAAAATTTCTGTTGTTAAGCAAGGCAGTTATTGAGTCGTGCCCAATTTGATGACCTTTTTATTACAGCTGTTAAGTGAATCACTGCAGTTGCTAAATGAAACATGCAGTCATTAAGTGAATTAAGCTTCTCCCATTGACTTTGCTTGTCGGAAGCTGGCTGGAAAGATTGCAAATGGTGATTACAAGATACCAAGAAGCTACAGCTGTCATAAATATACATCAGTACCTAGTGCCCAAATTTTGATCACATAACTGCGCAGAAGTTGCCATGGTTATATGGTACTTGTGTTGTATGCAACTTCTTTCAGTGCCATTTTAACTTTGAACTAAACAAATAGTTGTAAGTTGAGGACTACTTATCTTAGTTATCTACCCATATCTTCAAGAATGATTAGCTTGAGGCTGTATAACACTTGAGAGTGTTTTGGATCTAATTAGTGTTGCTATTCATAAAATTATATTGGAATAACTGCACTAGACAAATTTTTAATAACAGTTATTAGAGGTCTGTAAAACCTCTGAGGTCAAAATCTTTCAGAGATTGTGTCAATATTCAGACAGACTATTTTTAGTTTAGAAAGTTTTGGTTTCAAAGTATTGAACATTTTACACACCTCTATTTGTTATCGAATACTACAGAAATATGAAGGAGAAAAAATCCAGAAACATCCATTACAAGATGGTCAATGTATTTTTAAACAGCTGTATATTTTTTAAAATTTAACCTTGCTCATAATTCATATAGGAACCACAGCCTTTGGATTTCTTCGGATCCTTTAAAACTGAACTGATATATTTGAGTATATGATCTTAATTCAGACCCGAGTTATTAAATTTGCAAGTTCGCAGATTCATTCATAACAGTATCACCCGGTTGAACCAGTGTTACAGTAAAACCATCGTGGATTTATTCTTGTATAAAATGTTGGCAACATTGGCTGTTTGTAGCAGCAAAGATCACTCTTTTGCAATAATAAAAATTGGGAAAACCAAACAAATGTCTTTTTGTATTTGGTGCCAGGGCAGCACACTGTATGTTTGAAAAGTAATAATAATAATAATAAATTTTAATTTATAACCCGCTCTCTTTCCCCAAAGGGACTCGAGGCGGGGCACAGGGAATTTAAAATACATATAAAAATACAAACATAGTACAATATAAAGTAAAAGTAAAAAGGAAATGGCCAAATGAAACTGAGACTAATCTGTAAGTGGAATGGATCATTTCCGAACTTCCGGTTGGCCTATTGGGGCCGTTTTTTGCCCTCCCCAGCCTCTGGAGGCTTTCCTGAAGTCTGGGGAGGGCAAAAACGGCCTCCCCCAGCCCTCTGGAAGTGCGAAAAATCAGCTGAGGGCTGGCGTGCCAGCAAATATGGCTCCACGTGCCACCTGTAGCCTGTGTGCCATAGGTTCACCATCATGGCACTAGAACAGGGGTGGGCAAACTTTGCAACTTTAAGTCTGAAGGACTTCAGCTCCCAGAATTCTCCAGCCAGCAAAGCTGGCTGGAGAATTCTGGGAGCTGAAGTCCTTCAGACTTAAAGTTGCAAAGTTTGCCCACCCCTGCACTAGACCATTGCTAGGGCTTGCTACCTTAGAAGAGTGAGGAAAATCCTTAGGGACAATTCACCCCCTAGGTCAGCCCTTCTTTATTCTCCTATATCACCTGCCTATGCTTCTGTATCTCCTGGAAGGAGATATAGAAGCATAGGCAGCCACACAAACAGGCTGGAGAACAGTTTTTATCAGACTCCTGAATGAAAAATAATGCTACAACACCATAGTACGATTGACCGGCAAGGTGCAATACATTCACATGGTGCAATAGGACTGGGTGTTTGTTAGTAAGAGTCACTGGGCTAGGGATTTCTTTTGTCTTCCACAGTGAGTTGTATTGTGTTGGGGAGGCGGGGGGGGGAAGCATGCACGAAGGGAGACTCAGCCAACTCTGACCTTTCATATTTGTTTCCAGAAGTTGGGTGCCAGTACACATGTTGTACCCTGACAAAAAAAGGTTTGAAGTGAAGTCTCCTCGATTGGATCAAAGATATCACAACATTTTGCAGCACACCCATTGTTTACCCTAAGGCTCATAATGTCAATTCGGTTTTGAAATTCGACCTTCGTACGATCACCGACCTGCACCTCTTCCGTCGGCCGGCCTGGTGTAGTTTTCGTACCTTCGTACGATCACCGACCTGCACCTCTTTTGTGCGGCCGGCCTGGTGTAGTTTTCTTTTAATCGATTGTAATTTTTTAATTGATTTTAGTTGATTTTATTAACTGTTTTTATATGGTTATCTGGTTTTTAGAACGGGCCCTTAAATTTAATTAGTTTTTAATGTATTTTTGTATCGGATGTTTTACTGTTTTATTATGCCTGTTCACCGCCCTGAGTCCCGCAAGGGAGAAGGGCGGTATACAAATTTAATAAAAGTAAAGTGATTTGCAGCACTGAAAGTAACTAAGCAAGTAGTGCAACTTTGCCCAGTAAAGGAGATTGTTTGAGAAACAGCCTAACGCAGTACTATATCTTCCGGGTGGGGCAAGTTGACAGGTAGCTCTTACCTCCCCAGGCAACTCATTCCTGGGGAAACCGCAGCTTTTCAGGAACACGCCTTTGATTTGACACCTCACCCCTCTAGGCATTCATTATAAATCACGATGATGAAAAATCCAAAATACGCACCTCAAAGACACACATCAACTCTGACCTTTCATATTTGTGTCCAGAAGTTGGGTGCCAGTACACAAGTCACAGGATCAAGACTTTACGTTCTGGGGAAGCCCGTGTACTACCATTCGTGGGGCTGATTAGGATGGGGGAGGGGGGGCACCTGTGATTTAAAGTAAAGCAGGTTTGTTTCTCATACAACTAAGCTGCAGATCCAAGCTTCCTTAAGTATAATCTTTATTGTCATTGTACTTGTTTACAACGAAATTGGTTAAGTATCAACTTCTTTGAAATCAGTATACTGGAGAAGCATAAGGTGGTAATAGTTCCAAAAAAGGATGCCCAAGATGAGATAGATCTTTAAGAATGGTTTGAACTTTCTTAAGGCAGCGGGAGCTATGAAGATCTTCCGAAGAGGTTTCAAATGAGTGAAAACATCCAAACTTGGCAAGCTGTTAGCTGTTGAATGCGTTCAGCAAGCCCTGTTCACCGCTGCTGATTCCAAAAACCGTGTTTTTATTTATTACTATTATTATTATTCTGTGGTTAATCTTTGGTGAGATTCACAGCCTTTGGGAATGGTTAGTAGCTCAACAGCTCAAGTCCTAACCAAGGACCTAGGAACTGTCAAGGTAACGTCGGAGGATAGAAGCTGTTCCATGTAGGGTGGCCCTTTGTAGAGTCAGAATGCTCAAGTCCGATAAATTTAGAATTTCCAAATAGCAAGGTAGCCCTTTAGGTCTTGCTCCAAGGGCTCCAATTACAATCGGGGCAACACACACTTTCTTTTTCCACAGTCACTCAACTTCAATTTGCAAGTCCCGGTACTTTGTGATTTTTTTTTTCTTGCTGTTTATTTTCAATTCAATATCAGCCCTTCCAAGTAGGGCGTTGTTTTGTAGAGTCAGGATGTTGAAGTCCGATAAATTTAGAATTTCCAAATTCGCTTTTTTCACTTTTACTTCCAGTAGTTTTATCCGCTCCTGCTTGCCTAGCAGAGGGAGCTGAGCCCTGTAGCTCATTTTGCCCAGAATAGCATCCAATGGAACCTTTATTAATCCGGGCGACGGTTCAGCCGGCATAAATTTCATTTTTCTGGTATTCACCATATTGGCATGGGTTGTGGAGCAAACTTTGTCTGGCCCTTCACCTGAGACCTGCCTGATATGGTTGCAACTGTTCAGCATAGCCCTTAGGAGCACTAGTGCAGGGGTCTCCAACCTTTGCAACTTTAAGTCTGAAGGACTTCAGCTCCCAGACTTCTCCAGCCAGCTTTGCTGGACTTAAAGTTGCAAAGGTTGGAGACCCCTGCACTAGAGTGCGCAAGCCCCTCCACCATGATAAGGTAAATCTCCTCGGAGGGATTATCATCCTCATCCTCATTAAATGCACGCTTATTCTTGCAAGCAGGGCTGCCTGTGGGGTGGGCCTGCAAACAAAGCGGCTCCCCTCCAGCATCCAGGCGCACCCCCCTCCTGTGGGGGAAGCCTCCCGACGCTTTCGTCACCCAGGGGGCGTGGCGGGGGTGGGGGCGTCACGCGCCGACCTTCCCTGCGCATGCGCCTGGAGGGGAGCCGGCCGAGGCTGTTGTTGAGGACGAGGAGGCGGCGCCGCCGTGGTTGCTGAGCAGAAGGGCAAAACTCGGTAACGTCGGGAAGCGGCCTTCGCGGTTGGGGTCGTCGAGGGCGCTTTCCGCCTCCGGGTCGTCTTCGCTGAGCGGCGGCGGGGTGGGGACTCGGCTCGGCCTGACGCGACCACCGCCTTCACGGGCAGCGGCGGGTGGGGACCCAGACCCGTGTCAGGGGAAGGGAACGTGTGAAAGGGGGGGAAGGGGGAGGGGCTGCTTGCGGCCAAGGAGGGGGAGGGGCGCTGGCCGGACCTCTCTTTACTCCCCCGTTTTGCTTCATCCACCTGGTAGGCCCAGCCTCTGCGACTGGTAGGAAGTGGGGCAAGAGGGCTCCTGAGCTAGTGCAGAGCGCTCCCCCTGCTCCTCCTCCCCGGTTTTGCAGAGACTTTCGGGATGGGGGGGGATACCGGCTTCCCTCTCAGCAACAAAGACTATCCACGCTGCACCCAAACACCCCGTCTGGTGCTTCCCACAGGCTGGAGGGGGGGGATTGGGATAAGGGAGGTGGTGGGACTGCCACTCCCATTATCCCCATCCATCTCCCAGCTAAATGGGGGTTGTAGTGTGAGGTCCGTTAGTCCAAGAAGGCTTGCCAATTCCATGTGTGGAGGTTTGCCACAAGGTTCTCCATTATTATTATTATTATTATTATTATTATTATTATTATTATTATTATTATTATTGTTATTGTTATTGTTATTGTTATTGTTATTGTTGTTATTATTATTATTATTATTATTATTATTATTATTTATTATTATTATTATTATTATTATTATTATTATTATTATTTACTTTATTCATTAAACATGAAACTCAGCCAACTGAACATTTAAAAATGCATTGTAAATACCATTGACTGGTGCTAATGGTTGATACAGTTTGCTGCCAGCATCCTAGGTATCAACCAAGTACCTTCTTAGAATGTATGTTCCAAGTAGCGCAGTTTTTTTGCAGTTCTGCTGGTGTTATTGCAGGAAGCTTTATTATTATTATTAGTAGTAGTAGTAGTAGTATTATTAGTATTATTATGCCATCTCTTCCCTCCAGTCCCCTCCCACCACTTTAGATGCCAGTGAAGGGCAGAGCGCCTGAATTGGAGAATCACTTAGATAGTCCTGGGAAAAACATTTTACTTTAGCTTTTTATTTGTTAAATGTAATAAGCCAATTTTTTCTCCCTGTGAGCAACTCCATTCCCTGTTTAAAGACAGAAAGGCAGAATGCATCCTCCTTCTGGACATTAAAAATCCTTATGTAGATATTTTATAACTGTTCACTCAAGCTTTTAAACCTTGTTACATTAGGTAGATTAGGTTTTAAAGGTGTTTACGGCTGATGCTATAATAATAGGTTTTATCCTTAAAATGTTTTTTGGTTCTCTGTTTCATTTTGCTGTTTCAAAGTAGCATATGAGACCAGAAAAAGGATTGTTTGGTGAAGATGTAGAGAGAGATATTTGTTAAAAGTAGAAAATTGATATTAAGTTATTAGCTTTGGACAAAGTTGTTCATCTCTTTTTTGGACAGTTTTTAAGTTTCCTCTAGAGAGCAAGCTGCTAACTCCACAGTAAATTACTTGGAAGAATTCAGTGTTTTCTTTTTCCAAGTAAATTGTATTATGATGACAAAGTTTTTTTCCTCTTAAATGAAAATACTGGGGATTGAACCAGTTGTTGTTTTTTGCTTTTTTTGTGTGCAAAATGTTTAAACCAGAGAGAATTGGCTTTTTTCTGGAAAATACCTTCACTTAAAAACTGTTGTGCCCCCAGACAGTGATGCTTGAAACTTCAATAGGAACAGTTATTCAAGAATTGGTTCTAGTATTGTATCCTAACTTTAGCCTGCTCATTCAGGGGCTCTATCTTGCATCTCCCAAGTGTACACTGGTGCATACATTCAATGTGGTAGCTTAGATTTTCAAAGCATAGCAGCTCTTTTCTTGGTTTTGTTTGCAAATGTGGTATAAGTAGATGTGTGCATGATAGATTATATTAGATTATATTATGGTTATTTGTTTGTTTTAAATTGTAAAAGCTTGTTATGACTCTAGCTAGCTAACAACAAATAGGTACTCAGTATTGTAAACAGGTTAAGTGTGTTCTGTGGAAACATCTAGTGGATATTCCTGAGTCAATGGGAAGAAAAAAAACAATCGTTGCTATTTCCTACTATATCCCTTACCTATGTCAGCCCACCCACCCCCAGCTGATGCCCCCAAGAATTTTTGGCTGTTAATTTCAGCCAAGCAAGTATGCAAGGCTTCTGACTAAGACAACTAATCTATCTGGAGGTTATTTGGTATTATTACTTTTGTTGGAATACAGTCTTTCCAAGTCCGGAGTGTAATATAAAATTTATTTATTTATTTATTTACTAGTTAGACTTATATAACCGCTCCCTCTCCCCAAAGGGACCCGGGGCGGTGCACAGGAAATTAAAAAACACATAAATATCACAAATATAAATAATTAAGACCGAATTAAATAAATTATCCCTGCGCTAAAAATTTAAAACATTAAAACATTAACCCCATCTAAAACCCAATTAAAACAATTTAAGGTACAGACTGTAGGCTAGGTAAATGACTTAGGCCAGACCGGCCTGATGGAACAAGAGGGTCTTTAATTTCTGGCGGAAGGCGCGGAGGTCCGTAGTTCTTCTAAGGTAGCCCTCGACTTGCAATCCACCTGTTCAGCAACCATTCAAAATTATGGCACTGAATGAGTGGTGGTTGGAATTGGTCCTGAGACTCTGTCTGTCCCCAGATTGAAATCTCTGTGTTGGGTAACTGGTTCCCATTGAAGATTAGTTGCAACACTCTGGATGATCATAATTTGTGAGCTTTCCTACTAGCTTTCCCAGAAAGTCAGTGGGAAAACCAGCAGGGAAGTTTGCAAATTGCTGGTGTACGTTCCTCAGACCTGCACACCCTACCTTAACCATTCTGTACTTGCACTAGCTAATGCACCCTACCCAACCATTGCCATGCCTCCTCCACCACATGTGCATTCTCCTCATGCTTCTCGTGTATCCTTCCTGACACTCGCTGTGCATCCCTTACTGGCCTGGGATTATTTCCCTTCTATGAAATAAAAGTAGAGTTCTATAATCTGAATTCTACCACTGATTATGGTCTGTAGGAGGAGAACAGCAGTAATGATGAGACATACAGCATAATGCCACCTCCACCCGATGGAAGCATTCGGGCCTATCTACAGTTGTGGAACTAATTACTTCATTAAGTTCCTTTTTTTTCTTAGCTATGCATTTCTTAATAAAGCATTTTGCCCATTTCTGCTCCAGATAATGTGGTTTGTATTAAGCATCATACATTTCACGTGTGGATTTTGAAAAACATTTTTCCTTTATTTTTAATGAGGCTGATATAGTATTGTTGGATCAATACTGATTTCTGTAAAAACTGGTATTGTCCATTCCATGCTTGGCCTTATCTTCTCAGGGCAAGCTGGGCAAAAGCTCCACCCCCTTCAGTAAATCAGCTGCTGAGTTGTTTTGAGCATTAGCTTTTAATTTCTGGTGTGTATTGCTGCTGCTTATCTCTCTTTGATTTTCCTCTTCCTCAAAGCTGGGCAAAACCAATAGCAAAGAGCTCCACCTTCAGCACATCTGCATCCTGCATGACGTGAACTAAGGATAGATAAACACTAACTCTGTATATGTCTCCGTCTAAATGACTTGTCAAAAAAAAAATTGCTATTGAGAATAGTAATCCTGGGGTGGCTGACGGTGATACCAGGAATGGCACATGTCAAACTCTTGACCCTAATTTTCTTTAGATTGGAGAGTTAACTCTCTCTAGTAGGACATATCAGATAATTACTTTTCATTTTGTAAAGTTTGCCATGATTAACAGAAACTGTGCCTCTGAACAGAATAGGAAACCTTGTCTAGTTGGCTGGCTTAATGTTTTATTTAAACCTTGTTTATTTCTTTTGTTTTTATGTTCTTAAGCCACCTTGAGTCACTATGGGCGAATAGGCAGCAATATAAGTGTAATAATAAATAAATGAAATGTTGCTTTTTCCCCTTGTGAACTTCTATAAAAATTGCTAACACTTGCTGGGTTTTTTTTTTCATACTTATGAGCCAAATTTTTATTTATTTATTTGGATTTATTGACCGCCCCCTCTCTCCGAAGAGACTCGGGGCGGTGTACAGGAATTTAAGAACATATACATATAACAAATTATAAATAAATTAAAACTAAATTAAATGTTTTACCCTGTGTTAAAAAGTACCTTGTTTAAATTTATATCGTAAAAACCCGATTGGTAATATTTACTAAAACTAGGCTGGTAGGGTAGGTTAGGCCAGGCCGGCCGGCTGGAAAAGATGGGTCTTTAATTGTTGACGGAAGGAATGGAGGTCCGTGATAGATCTAAGTTCGGGGGGTAGGTCATCCAGAGGGTTGGGCCCACCACAGAGAAGGCCCTTCCCCTGGATGCTGCCTGTTGGCATTGCCAGGTGGACGGCACCCAGAGAAGTCCCTCTCTGTGTGAGCGAATCGGTCGAAGGGATGTGTGGGGTAGGATACGATCACGCAGATAGCTAGGACCCGTGCCATGGAGCGCTTTAAAGATGGTAATCAACACCTTGAAGCGCACCCGAAAGGCCACAGGTAGCCAGTGTAGCTTGTGCAGGAGTGGTGTTAAGTGGGAGTACCTGGTGGTACCCATAATTGCCTGCGCGGCCGCATTCTGGACTAATCAGAGACTGACTGTGTTTTCAAGGCCAAACTAAGTAGTGTACATGACTAGTGAAACCTGGACAATCTAAAAGCCCATGTCACAAATTTGGGGATTGTCTGTCTTACCTGGTTGGTTTTAGGAACCAAATAATTACATCATAAAATCAGGTGACTAAGGAGGGAAATGAAAGTATAACTTGTTTTTACAGAACAGAGTCAGTGCTTATGCATTTTACTTCCTACAGATATTTGTTTATTTTCCTATTCTGTAAGTAAAGTGGTTTATGTTATTATTCAACAGAACAATCATTATTGGAATAATCACCGATCTGATCTGTGATACTTTTGATGAATGGGATGCCACTCCACAGATCTTCCATCATGAGGAAAAGCTGAGGTCCTTCAGATTATTCGGTGAGTTCCATATTTAAGGAGGGCAGAGAAAACAAAACAAAAAAAGGAACTTTTTTCAGTCATTAACTAGCATAACAGAGTGCCTGGATGTGCGTCATATTTGTAGAACCCCCAATACCTTGGGGGGCAGGGAGGGGAAACTAATAATTTGGGGGACAAAGAATTGCCTCGTTGAAGAATGGATTTGTACTTATTCACCAGAATATAAGACACACCAAGGTTTTGAAGAGGCTTTTTTTTTTTAAAGGAGGTAGGTAGAGGGAGGGAGGGAGGGAGAGAGAGAGAGAGAGAGAGAGAGAGAGAGGGGAGGAGAGGAGAGGAGAGGAGAGGAGAGTTGTGTTACTAGTTGCATTTCATCCCATGCTTAGTAGTTGGAGTTCAGTGAGAAGAAAATGAAATCTTCAGAACTGGAAAAATAATTTCAGAAATGGCCACATGGACCTAAGCTGCCCCTTTATAGCAGAATATTCAGGTGCCTTGTGTTTATAACTTGAAATAATCTATGTTTTGCAAACTTTTAATTCTCTTATGAGGGATATTTTCCAGATGATAGCAAAGGAATGCATGCTGAAGCTTTAAACTGAAGGTTTACTTAGATGGTAGCATTTTTTTTATCATAAAGTAAAGAAATATAAATTGTAATTATGAAGGAATATTCTCTTTCACTTCAATCAGTACGTAATAATGACAGTTTTCTCTAGTCAAAGATGATAGGTAAAAATGGCAAAAATCCTACATTTTGTTCTGATTTGTGTCTTTTATTTCAGCAATAAAATAGCTTCCCTTCTACCAGGCTTAGCCCTTGCCAACCAAGGGACTTATCTTACTACTTGAACGTTATCCTGATAGTTGTGTAATTGAATAGTGAAGCAAATTATCAAGGGAATTTGTGTAATTGAGAGGTTATGTAAGTGTCTATGAGGAACATCTTTTTTAGACTACAAGAAACTGTCATTTCGGTTTGCCAGATTTATCAGCTGTTCCAACAGCATCATTAAAGGCCTCTCAGATTTTAGGCTTACCTTCTTTAAATTACAGAAAACAACTGTGCAATCTGCATTCATCTGTGTTTGTAACAGGTCCATTTTCTTTAGGGATGAAATACTGTGCGGCTTATATATAAATCCTGGGGCTTCCATTTTTTCCTCTGACTTACCTATACTTCTTGTATGGACAGACATGGAAACTGAATCAGTAAGTACCTGATTTTTTATTTATTTATTTTGACAGTATACTCTTATGGATTGCTTGTTTTATTTATACTGTTGGAAATGTATAAGGCTACCCACCTCTTTGACAACTGTGGGTGGTTAAAAAGTAAAAACAAATATAATAACATTAAAATGAAAAGGACATCCAAGCATTGTCAGAGAAGCAATCCTTACAAGACGAATTCGCCTGTTCTTTCAGGTATATTGCTTTAGAGAATGTGGTCCCCTAGTGGGTGAAATTCAACCTCCAAATAGTTGTTTTGAAAATTAAAGATACATGGAGCCTAGTTTTGATGTTCAGTGCATGATTGGCATGATGAAGCTGAGGCCTGAAGCTTCAAGCTTGCTGTAGTTTTCAGGGACTAAGCAAAAATATATACGTACAAATAAAAGAGAGCCAAAAGTTCTACAATCTGGCACTTAGTCTGAATAGGTTATACTGTGTTCCCCATTGTCAAGGCAGTCGGTTCCCTTCTTTATAACTTCATTTATTTGATGGATTGCATGCCATCTGGTCAGTATAGACTCATAGTGACTACTTCTTCTTGTGCCATATCTGTCAACGGACATTGGCGATCATGTTGGCAATCCTGAAAAAGTGCTGCCGAGTTTTGTCCAAAACCTTATGTTTTGAAGCTATGATGTTCTTCTTCTGGCTGGACCACGTTTACCTTCAATCTTTTCCTGGAGGATTAAGTGAAATATGGCGTATTTTTCACATGTCCAAAATATTCTAACTTTCTCTTTATAATGGCTTTGATGATTTCTCTTGGCTTTCCTAGGCGGCTTTTCACCTCCTCATTTGTGACTTTGTCAACCCAGCTTATATGTAACAGCCGTCTGTAAATCCACATTTAAATGCTTCTAGGTTCTTCAAGTGGTTTTCTGTTAGGGACCAACTCTCTACTCCATAGAGCAGGATAGAAAAGATGGAACATCTGACAAGCCTCATTTTCAGTTTTAGGCTTATGTCGTGACTGCAAAAGACCTTTTGCTGTTCGATCAAAGTGACTATCCTTTGATCGAACTATACTGATCCTTCAGGTCTTCCGGTGGTGAGTCCATCACTATGGCAATTAACAGATTAACAGAGTTGGAAGGGACCTTGCAGGTCATCTAGTCCAACCCCCTGCCCAAGCAGGAGATCCTACATCTACCTCTACCTAGGATCGAACTCATAACCTCCTGCTTGTGAGGCAAGAGCTCCACCTCTTCATCCATTTTGCTATTGGTCATTCACCTCTTTTTTTCCATCTTTCCCAGCATCATAAACCTCTCCAGAGAGCCAGGCCTTCACATTATGCCTCCAAAGTATAATCTCACTTGAACATTTGTGTCTTAAGTGAGAACTCTTAGAGATAATCTTATTTGATGATCTATTTGCTCTGTGCTGCTGTTTAATCGTAATGCCATCACTATGCCAGAGCTGGAGAGTTTGAGCAACATTCACAGATGTCTTCTTAGCACATTCTCTTGAAGCCTACATACATACATACATCCAGATTTTATTTTGAATACATCTACCTCCTGTTAACTGGGCTAACTGCTCCCATGCCTTGAATATTTTAGATTCTGCTCCAAATTGTTCTTTATCCCAGGAATTCTCACCTCTTTAAGACTATTGGGTAACTGCAGCTAATTTGGAAAAAACAAGTTAGATTGTAGAAGTTACTATCTGTCAATCCGGTATCTGAGCCACAGTGGTTAGAGTGCAGTACTGCAGGCTACTTCTGCTGCCTACTGGCTGCCTTGCAATTTGACAATTTGAATCATCAGGCTCACGATTGGCTCCATCCTTCCGAAATCGGTAAAATGAGGACCCAAATTGTTGAGGACAATATGCTGACTCTGTTTAGAGAGAGCTGTAAAGCAGTAGATAAGTCTAAGTGTTTTTGCTATTGCTATCTGATTACGCTGGCCAAGGTGGGAGCTAGTTTGGAACTGAAACAACATGCTCTGCTCACCAGTCTTCCAATGACTGGACTTCTCCCCTCCTTCCCCTTTATGATCAGGGCAAGCCCAAAGGCCCTTGATCCCAGACAACTACTTAATGGGTTGAGCCTCATCCCAACCTGTTGATATTTAATACCTTGCCTTGAGGTGTTGCTAGACAGGAGACCAGGCATCCCAGGACAAGACCAGAGTAACCTTGAGATAGCCACATGGGTGGTTGTCCTGCCCTTTTCACACAGGCTGGCATTTAGACCTAATCACCCCCTGCTGCTAAATTGATCTTGCAGGTCAATCAAGGAAATGTGTTGTTTCCTCCAACTGACAATGTCCACAGAAACCTCTGGAAACATGGCTAAATTCTGTGCTGTTGCCATTGCCATTTGGAGAGAAATTGTTCAGCCCCCACCACAAGTTCCATCAGTTCCATTTGTTTATTGCTTTGACCACGGATGATGGGGAAAAACATCCCCAATTCACAGGCCCTCTCCCCACACCACTGAGAGTTTTGGCCCCTTTCGCTTTTATCTCTCGTTTCTGTATCTTTCAGTGGTTTGTGTTTTATAGTGTACATACATATGCTCATTTGGGAAGTTTATTTCTTTTTATTATGCTGGTTTATGACCGTAATAAATGTTAATTATCATGGTTCTCAAGTGAGATTTCCAAAGCACAACTGCCCCTTTACAATCATTATGTCAGGGTTCCAAGTAATACATCCCACTCAATAAGAACTCCGAGGCAGGCAAATTCCTCAAAGAACATTTTATTGGGACATATCAAATTGGCATATTCCGGATGAAAAGCTGGCTCTAGGTTCCCACCGATTTTACACCCAATGAAAAGTAAAACTTTGTCACTTCTCCCCTTCCCCAGAGTCTCCAGTCACATGGTCCAATCCGTAGGCAGTTCAGTTGCTAGGAGACCCCAGTCTGCCCTTTTGAAACACCTGCACCAACGTCCTTGATTCTCAGGGGAAAGAATTTTATTTAGGCTACAATACCCCAGCTATCTCTACACCTCCCTCCCTGGCCTCTTCTCTCCAAGCTGTGTCACCTCTGAAGCAGTGAGAAGAAAACCCCCCTAGAGAAAACTAACAAAAGAAAATGGCCACAGTTCAGCCAACGTCAAGGTTGACACATTATATGAGTTGGCTCTAGCTTGTTTTTTTTAATTTGTTTATTTATTGAAATTGTACCCTTAGGTACACCACAATGGTGGACTTAGGCCCACCATTGGAAAAGGTTGCCAACCTGCCAGTTACAGAAACTACTGATCGTTCTAGGATAGAGGCAGAGTTCACTTGCCATAATAATAATTTTTGACATATTATGACACAGTATCATATGGCATAATTTGTTTTGACAATACTTGTGTTTTCCTCCCTTATCTTGGCAATTTATATCCTAGCAAAGCATTAGGATAGAGAAGTATGACTTGTTCCTTTTGCAATTCAGGATCAGTTATAGAATTGTGCGGAGGCATTCTAACTCCCACTTTGTCTTTATTCCACCATTAAATTACTCTGTTTGCTGTATATAATCTACATACTAAAATTTCTGAAAATAAAATTCAATGCCTCATTTTTAAAGAAAAGTTCTGCAGCCTTTAGTGACTTCTAAACTGTCTGCAGAATAATTTTTTAAAAGGACCAGGTACAAAATGATCAGTAGCTAAGGCCCCCCCAGGATGCACTGGCTGTATTTATAAAGCCAGTTATTTTCAAATTCCTTAGTACATTATAAAGATACATTCCCTTTAAACAGAACTACCCCATGCCAGCAGTTAAAGTTAATATTAAGGATCAAAATATGTCCTATGATGTTTCTTGATAATAGTAATTAAATTATATTAAGGCCGCTTTCTTTAAAACATTTTTATTTTGAATTGTTTCCTTCATATTTTTCTGATTCAAATAATTCACTTTGTGTTTGTAAAACTAGCTGAACTAAAAAGCAGGTGACCAAGTCATCCCTTGCTTTGCTGTGTTAAACCTTCACTTGATTTGTTAAATGACAATTGAACTAATCAGGATTGTAGTGGCTTGCTGGTGGCCTGCAGTCAGAAAGAGTCTTCACAGTGGTTGTGATAGGATAAATTACAATGGCAAGACAGATTTAGGATGCAAATTTCGAGCATTGGCCAGTAGTATCCCAACACATTCATATATAAGCAACAGGAAAGATGCTGCAAACAAGAGCAACAAGTTCCTTTGAGGGATTTATCTAAAGTTTTGGTTACTTCTCCCATTGTTTTATGATGATAGTAAAGTTAACTGCAAGTGCCCCATATAATTAATCTCTTGCATGAAACTGGAAAGACAGTTGTGTTTTTTTTTACAACTACCCCTTATCTACTGATTGAATACTTTCATTTAATATTTATTGTATTGCTCCTCAGACAATACCAATTTGGCAGAACAAACCCCATGGTTCGTCTCGCAGTTTTGTGAGAAGAATTGGAACGAGCCTTCCTTTAAAACCATGTCCCAGAGCTTCCTTCCAGGTAAAGTTGTGTATTTGTGATTGGGTATCAATCATCCAGGTCATGGTTGTCCCAAATGTGTCCGTTCCCCCCCCCCCCCAAAAAGGAAAACAAGAAAGTCCAGTTTTTTGGGGGGGTGACACTTTTGAGATGGTTAAAACTAAATGTTTTAAATTTATAAAAGGCTGGCTGTTTAATATTTACTAATCTGTTTGCAACTTTTGGGGGGAATTCCTAACTCTGTTTATCATATAGCTTTCAGATTCTATAGAAAGCCTTTAGAAGGCTACCCGCTAAAAAACACTCTTTATTGGCTACAGAACAATTTTTAGTATTTGATGTAACTATATTTGCACAAGTAATTCACAACCTAGTCTTACATGCATTCCGGGGAACCTGCTCCCTGATTAATACAAGGATTGTAATCCTGTAATAATAGGATACTGTCTTAAGTCATAATAAACATCAGATAGGAAATCTTAAAGGGTTACTTTGATGATAGAATGTAAATTATACAAAACCAGAAGGCACCCCACCGATCCCAGCATTCTAAACAAAATGATCCATTAGTAATCTCCAAAGCACCTGAGGGCAGAACAAGAAGCAATGGGTGGAAACTCATCAAGGAGAGAAGCAACCTAGAAGTGAGGATAAATTTCCTGACAGGGAGAACAATTAATCAGTGGAACAGCTTGCCACCAGAAGTTGTGGATGCCCCAACACTGCAAGTCTTTAAGAAGATGTTGGATAGCCATTTGTCTGAAATGGTATAGGGCTTCCTGCCGAGGCAGGGAGTTGGACTAGATGACCGCCAAGGTCCCTTCCAACTCTGCTATTGTATTATTGTAATCATAACAGTTTTGGTCACCACGATGTAGAAAAGATGTGGAGACTCTAGAAAGAGTGCACTAAAGAGCAACAAAGATGATTAGGGGACTGGAGACTAAAACATATGAAGAACGGTTGCAGGAACGGTGCATGTCTAGTTTAATGAAAAGAAGGACCAAGGGAGACATGATAGCAGTGTTCCAATATCTCAGGGGTTGCCACAAAGAAGAGGGAGTCAAACTATTCTCCAAAGCACCTAAGGGCATATAACCAAGGCTTTAATATTGGTGTATATTTTGTAGGTGAAAACCTGCTATCTGTCACACCTTAGATGGCATCAAATGACCTTCCAAATTAAATGTCGTTTTTAAACCTGGAATCTTCTAAAACTTCAGTACTCTCCTATTTCATGAGATCAGAGGGTTGAGAAACCAGAGAGTGTGTGAGATTTAACAATCTGAATAGATGTCATGTGATCTTTAAAGCATTTCATGGGAATAGAGGACAGTGCCTTAAAAGGTTTCCAACCTCTGCTTGTGAGGACACACATATGTGTAGAACATCGCTGTTGTTCCCATTCTGTTGTGGTTCCAGGATTCATTTATGTATACAATAATTGCATAAGAGCTGCTTCTCCAGCTGGGATGAAGCTTCCCAAAAATAATTGTCTTACCTCTTTCTCATCATTTGCATTGTAGGTTTCAAAGGCAATGGGTCACCACGGGGTAGCTTTTCCAGCTTCTTGCAAAACATACATGCTGGAGAAGTTTTTATGTGTAATGCACAAACACCTCATACATAGATTGAATGCTTTAGGATCACGTCTACTGATTTCAGGATTGTTTCCAATCTCAAAAGAACTGTACATCTTTTCAGCATGTTTTTGCAAAGTAGCTTTCTGTAAATGACCTTCATTTACTCGCCTTCCCACAGAAATTGCCCACTTGTGATTTTCTCTAAGAACAAAGTCGCTGTGTCATCCTGCTGACAGAAACAGTTGAAATGGGAGAGCTAGTGGGCTCTCCAGGGAAATTTAGGAGTGTGGTAAAAGAACAAGGAATTTATTATAGTCACAAAGATAAATAAAGTAAGCAAAACAAGCCACCCACTTCCCCACTGCTCAAGAGTCTGTCAAAATATGGGCATTCTCAATCACCATCTGCCAACATTTGTGATTACTTAGAAAAAGCAGGCGATGAATAACAGTTGAGCTGCTTCAGCCTGTATCGCCTTATTACCTGGGTGTGCAAATGGGGTGTGCCCAGTGGTGGGATTCAGGCAGTTTTCACCACTTCGGGAGAACCGGTTATTAACTTTCTGAGCAGTTTGGTGAACTGGTTGTTGGAAGAAATCAATGGGCAGAGAACTGGTGGTTAAATTATTTGAATCCCACCACTGGGTGTGCCCTCTATGGATGTTTTCAGCTGCAACTGCTATAAGGTTAAACAGAGGGATAGAATCTAGATCACGTGAAGTGTTAATGCCACTGTATAGTGCCTTGGTAAGGCCACACTTGGAATACTGCATACAGTTTTGGTCGCCACGATGTAGAAAAGACGTGGAGACTCTGGAAAGAGTGCAGAGAAGAGCAACCAAGATGATTAGGGAACTGGAGACTAAAACATATGAGGAACGGTTGCAGGAACCGGGTAGGTCTAGTTTAATAAAAAGAAGGATTAGGGGAGACATGATAGCAGTGTTGCAATATCTCAGAGGCTGCCACAAAGAAGAGGGAGTCAAGCTATTCTCCAACGCACCTGAGGGCAGAACAAGAAGCAATGGGTGGAAACTAATCAAGGAGAGAAGCAACTTAGAACTGAGGAGAAATTTCCTGACAGTTAGAACAATTAATCAGTGGAACAGAAGTTACCTCCAGAGGTTGTGAATGCCCCAACACTGCAAGTCTTCAAGAAGATGTTGGATAGCCATTTGTCTGAAATGGTATAAGGTTCCTGCCCACGCAGGGGGTTGGACTAGAAGACCTACAAGGTCCCTTCCAACTCTGCTATTGTATTGTAAGGTAGCCAGCATGGCCAGTGTCAGGGATTACAAGATCCCTTAGTTCAGGGGTCCCCCACGCTCGGTCTGTGGCTTGGCACTGGGCCGCAGGATGCCAGAAGCTAGTCCGTACAAACAAGCGAAGACCTATCCATGGGATGCAGGCAGCATGCAAAGCCACACCCTCTCCGGTCCACGGAAAAACCTCTCAGCACAGAACTGGTCCCTGATACCCAAACTTTTGGGGGAACAATAGCTACGAAAGGCATGACCAGCTGGAATCCAGAACAAGATAGAAGGATGAGGATGTGCTTGTTTCAGATTATATTGCTTTTCTAGATCACCAGACGTTGGTACCCTTTTTTAATTGGGCAGATGTAATTTCTAGAATTCTAATCCAACCTAGACCCCAAGGTGAAGCAGGAAACTATAGATATAAAAACGTGTGTGTGTGTCTGTGTGTTCCAGCATAACTCTCAAGCAATTTCAACCACAGATGACTTACTCTCTGGAGAAAAATACTGTGGGGGTAAGACACCCCTAGCACCCCTTGGGGTGATGGTGGTGGTATTCTGTTAAGATACAGCCTGTTGTGCCTTAAAATGGCTTCTACTGTACAGCGCAGTGGAGTTGCCATGGTAATGACTTCACAGTACTCCACAAGGGGACTCCTTCTAGTAAGGGGGAAAATCCAACATTAGAAATTACGTTTGGCCGGACATTCCCTCCCCCCCTCCCCTATAAATAAATAGCCGAGCAACGTCGAGTTATCAGCTAGTTATAATGTTAAAACCTTTCATAGAACAGTGCTTAAAAATGGTGCTGAGCTTAGCTAATGAGGTTGGTGTTTTCTCTCCTCTAGCCACTACCAGACATTTCAGATTTCTATTTCAATGACACCCCCCCTGTTCCCACTCTGGCAGATGTTGCCTGGATTGCCTCCGACGATGAAGAAACATACGCCAGAGTCAGGTAGGGTTCCTTCTCCTTTTTCTACTCTTGCAGGACGGGAATCATCATACCCAAGGAAATTAAGATGGGGTCAGTTTATGTTTCTTCCTGATGTTGTCATCTTGCCGTAGACTTAAATTGTGTGTTTATCATTGTTTGTTGGTTGGTCCACATTATGAGGTCAAATGTTGGTTCTGAGTGACTGTGGCTGGCTGCATATGAATGATCCCTTAGGAGAATCTTCAACAAACGTATCTTTTCCCAGAATCATCCAGCAGCTGCAGGAGCCAGGAAAAGATATTGCTTCAAGGCATGGGTCTCCAACCGTGGCAACTTTTAAGACGTGTGGACTTCAACTCCCAGAGTTCCTCAGCCAGCTTTGAAGTCCGCAAGTCCTAAAGTTGCCAAGGTTGGAGACCCCTGCTTTAAGGCATTCCCAGCAGGTGCGTTGTTGTGCCTCTAAAGCAGGGATGGCAAACATTTAGGGAACGGCATATCAAATGCCCCAAGGCCCAGCGCTCTGTGATATCGGCCACATACCGCTTATTTTCAGGCGGTGTTCTCTTTCTGTTGACAGGCCTTCGTTCTCAAAGCAGCTTTGGAGAACGCTCTTCGGTAGCCCCTGCAACCTCTGGAAACGGTGCAAAAGCACAGCCCGTGCTCATACCACTTCCAGAGAGTCCAGAGGCTATACAAAGAGCATGCCCTTATTCTCATGTAGTCTCTGCAGCTTCATACAAGAACAGGGAGTGCTTTCCAGAATAGCTGTTGAGAGTTGTATAACGCTATTGTGTCACTTGTCTCATGGCGTGTCACCTTTTGATATGCGTGTCATAGGTTTGTCATCATTGATTTAGAGTCTCTGGGTTGTGGCCCACCAGCAGAGCTGGCAGCAGATTCGGACAGTGAGGAGGTTGGGGAGGAACATGGGCCAGTCCCGGAGTCTGGGGAAGGCTCTGAGGAGGGCTTTGTGTCGGAAGCAGAGAGGGGGCCAGAGATGTATGCCAGTTATCGGCTGCCTTCAGAGTCGGATATCAATGAAGCAGACGAACAGCTGGAGCCTGTTGCCAGACGACGGGAACAGCTAAAGAACAGGGGTCGACTTGAGAGTAAGGCCACAGGTGGACGATGAATGGCCCCTCCCAGAAGAAGAAAAAGAGGAGCGAAAGGGGAGTGGAGTTTGCAGGAGACCATTAGTTCGCTTACTTGGTTCGTGACTCTCTGAGACTCCTTGCCAAGTTTTGCAGATATCATCCTGGCAGCTCTCCAAGCCAGATAAGGTCTGTGACTGTGAATCTTCCCTGGAAAGACTTTGCTGGATGTGAATGAGCAGAATTCCCAGTCAATTAATAAAAAGGGTTTTTGTCGGGACAAGGAATTTGCTTCATGCTTTTGGGAAGCCTCGGTCAGAACACTCTATGAAGCAAAGGCTCCTTGCATGGCACAGCCCTTTAATTCAGGATAGCTGTTGCTTGTTGATCAGGGTCAGTTTCCCTGAAATGTTGGGTTCTTGACTTCCAGGACAGACACACGTCCACTCAAGCACAGATGGAAACCGACTCCATTCTTTGTTATTCAGCGGAATGCTTCGGTCCCAAATCTGAGGAAGCAAGAAGAAAAATTGTTGGCTCTGCGGAAACCATGTTTACCTGCCTTGAGTCGAACCACAGAACTCCAGGAAGAATTGAGTCACCTGCGGAGTCAGATCGCTAAGATTGTTTCCGGAGATTCAGGTAAATGCCCAGCATCTCATGATTGGAAGCATCATACTAAGAAATAAAACCTAGTCGGAATAGCAACACTTTACAGATAGTCCTTGATTTACAACCATTCGTTTGGTGACTTTGAAGTTGCAACAAAATGAGACTTAATGTTCACTCCAGAGGTAGGTTGCTACCCGTTTGCATCGGTTCAGGCGAACCAGTAATGGACATTGGGACCGGGTTGCCGAACCGGTATGGACGGATGGCTGGCCATGCCCCCAAACCAGTTCTCCATTTGTCCATGCCGTTTGGTGGCTTGGTTATTTTTGTCATTTTACAATGTTCTGTGCATGCGCAGGACAATTAACAGGCAACTGAATGCGCAAGCAATGCGCGGCTGGCACACATGTGAAGTGAACCAGCAGTAACACTGGCAGCAACCCACCCCTGGTCCACTCCTTGCGCTTATGAGCATTGCAGCATCAACCACAGTCACGTTACTGAAATTCAGGCCCTTGGCAGCCTGCATGTTATTTACAACCGATGTAACATCCTGGGGTCATGTGCTGAGCATCTGCGATGTTTCCGTCTTCAACAAGAGACCATACCCTCTTGTAACCTAAGAGCCAATTTACTGTCTGCCACTAATTTAGAGGTTGAACTCAGTGGGATCAGCCTTTCATAATTTATAAACTATTGTGGTACATTTTAAAGTTTACGCTCTTTTACAGTCTCTCTCCTCTTTGGAGAGTCTGTGGTCTGGGCCTGGAATAATTACAGTAGCCTTGTTATTTAAACACTTATCTGATGGCTGCTGGTGATGAGAGGCCCCGTGCAGGCACGTGGAGGGGTTGGCAGAGCAGAGATGATGCTGTGTTCCTCTCTTGCGAGTCTGTTTAGTGTCTATGCCAGGGGTGTCAAACTCAATTTCATCGAGGGCCTTGTCAGGGTTGTGTTTGACCTTGGGGGGGGGGGGGCTGCAGTCCTCTGCCAGCAAAAACAGAGACTGAGAGGGGCACGCATGGCCATCATGAGTTCTGTTTTCACTGGCAGAGGCACTGCAGACCATTTCTTCACTGCTTGCAGGGCAGGCCTGCAGTCCAGATAACACCGCTCCTGCGCGAGCTGCACTGGCTACCTGTGACCTTTCGGGTGTGCTTCAAGGTTCTGACGACCATCTTTAAAGCGCTCCATGGCTCGGGACCTAGTTATATGCGAGACCGTCTCCTGCCCCATACATCCCTTCGTCCGATCCGCTCCCACAGAGAGGGCCTTCTCAGGGTGCCGTCGGCCGGGCAATGCCGGTTGGCGACACCCAGGGGAAGGGCCTTCTCTGTTGCGGGCCCTACCCTTTGAAACGACTTACCCCCTGAACTACGTACCATCTCAGACCTCCGCCTCTTCCGCCAGTGTCTTAAGACTCACCTTTTCCATCAAGCCGGCCTAGCGTTACCTCCCATTGTGACTGCTCCTAGATAGTTTTAATTTGGGGGATTTTAATCGATTTTAGCACAGGGTAGGGATTTAATATGTTTTTAAATTTTGTATTTTGTAATATTTGTTATGTTTTAAATTTCCTGTGCGCCGCCCTGGGTCCTTTTAGGAGAAGGTGCGGGGTATAAATCTAAATAAAATAAAATAAAATAAATAAAAATACTGTAAGCACCTCGCGGGTCGGATTCGGCCTCGAGTTTGACACCCCTGGTCTGTGCCAACTGATCTGTCTCTGGGGCCAACATCCATACCAAAACTATTCAACCCTGTTAGCTAGTCATGTTACGGCCCTCTTAAGCTGAAGTTTAACTTACAAGTCGTTTACCCACTTGAAAGCAGAAAAGTTGGAAGACTGGGGAAACTAGTTTGTTTAATGCAGTGAGATTAACAAAACGGGCCGTTTTTGGGAGGTTTGCAGAGTGCAAAAACTTTTTTTTTTAATTTGCCTCTTCAAAACCTTGGTGCGTCTTATACTCTGAAAAATACGATCAGTCTTAAGTGTGTAATTGCTATTGCAAGAACAAAACTCTTGATATGGCGGCCAGTTCATGTCTCCTTACGTCGTTCTTTTTTTCAGCTTCCTCTTCATTAACGCCGGAATTATTATCTCCGGGAAGTTCCAACGTGTCTTCTCCCTTGCCCTGCTTTGGACCCTCATTCCAGTCTACAACCTCCTTTGTCATTAGTGACATCACCGAAGAGGAGGCTGACTTAGAAAGTCCCGAACTTCCATCTGTTTCCATGCTTTGTTCTGCAACTTCTGAATGTTGCAAAGCCGACCCGAAGGATTCGGACGACGAAGACACCGTCTCTCTCTCAAAGGCCAGCAGTTTTGCGGATATGATGGGCATTCTGAAAGACATTCATCGGATGAAGCAGAACAAAGACTCGTAAGTCCTTTCCTTGTGAATTTGGTACCCAATATTTGGGAGGCGTCTTAATCCAAAACAGTAGCTAATCCAGACCATAGTATGGCTGCATTCACACCACCCCTTGAACCTGTCTCTCAGATTAATCCACAAACACAATACATAGTTAGTTAACCAAATGGAATTGCACCAGTAAAGTTAAAAATAGAATAGAATAGAATAGAATACTTGGAAAGGACTTGGGAGGTCTTCTAGTCCAACCCCTTGCCTAGGCAGGAAACCCTACACCACTTCAGACAAATGTCTATCCAACATCTTCTTAAAGACTTCCAGTGTTGGTCCATTCACAACTTCTGGATGCAAGCTGTTCCACTGATTAATTGATGTAACTGTCAGGAAATTTCTTAGTTCTAAGTTGCTTCTCTCCTTGATTAGTTTCCATCCATTGCTTCTTCTTCTGCTCTCAGGTGCCTTGGAGAATAGTTTGACTCCCTCTTCTTTGTGGCAGCCCCTGAGATATCGGAAGACTGCTACCATGTCTCCCCTGGTCCTTCTTTTCATTAAACTAGACATACCCAGTTCCTGCAACCGTTCTTCATATGTTTGAGCCTCCAGTCCTTTAATCCTCTTGTTGCTCTTCTCTGCACTCTTCTTTCTAGAGTCTCTACATCTTTTTTGATGTAGTAGTACAGGTAGTCCTTAATTTATGACCACAATTGAGCCCAAAATTTATGTTGCTAAGTGAGAAATTTGTTGTGAGTTTTGCCGCTTTTTATCACTTTTTTGCCATATTTGTTAAGTCACTGCAATTAGTAACATGGTTGTTAAGTGAATGTGGCTTCCCCATTGACTTTGCTTCTCAGAAAGACAAAAGGGAATCCCATGACCCTGGGACACTGCAACCGTCATAAATATGAGTAGCTGCCAAGCATCCGAATGTTGGTCAGGTGAGCACAGGGATGCCACAAAAGTCATAAGTGTGCAAAACGGTCAGTGCTGTTGTAACTTTGAACGGTCACTAAAAGACCTGTCGTAAGTCGAAGACTACCTCTATGTACCATACCAGTTGCTTAGCTTCACTTTGGCCTGGCATAGAGATACGTAGGCACCGAAGTAGCAACTGACTGTTAATTTTTCCCTTACACACAAACTTGATTGTTGCGATACCCTTATGTGATGGGTCTAAGCCAGTGGTCGTCAACCTGGTCCCTACTGCCCTCTAGTGGGCGTTCTGGCTTTCATGGTGGGCGGTAGAGGTTTTGTCCGATACTGAAGCACTTTCCTTTTTAAAATTTAATTTATAAATCACCATTACTGTGGAACCGGTGGGCAGTTAGAAAATTTTACTACTAGCAGAGATACAAAACTGGGCAGTAGGTATAAAAAGATTGACTACCCCTGTTCTATTGTCTCTCATCTATCTATCTAATCTATCTTATCTATCTTATCTATCTTATCTATCTATCTATCTATCTATCTATCTATCTATCTATCTATCTATCTATCTATCTATCTATCTATCTATCTATCTTCTATTGCAGTGGTAGTCAACCTGGTCCCTACTGCCCACTAGTGGGCATTCCAGCTTTCATGGTGGGCGGGAGGGGTTTTGTCCGGTCCTGAAGCACTTTCCTTTTTTAAAATTTTATTGACTTCCCTACTTTCTCAATCACCATTCCTGTGGAACCGGTGGGCGGTTAGAAAACTTTACTACTAACAGATACAAAAGTGGGCAGTAGGTATAAAAAGGTTGACTACCCAGGGTCTAAGCCATGATCTAAGTCAGGGATGGCGAACCTTTTTGGCACTGAGTGCCCAAACCGTAACATGGATGCATGTATGTGCCCCAGAGCATCAGAAACCCAAAGGCCAAGTGGCCGGCGTGCACATGCCTGTTATTTAGGCTGTTTTGGCCGTTTTCTGGTGCTCCGGCGCCTGCGAACACTAGCTGGCCGGTGTGCATGTCCATGGCGGAAACCAGAAGAGCAGCTGTCAATGGGGAAGGTGCCCAAAGAGAGGGTTCTGCCATAGGTTCACCATCACGGATCTAAGAGAAGATCAAATTGTTTAAGGACCAGGTTGATGAATATAAAGCACTTAATGAAGGAGTGTCAATGTGTCTCCTGTTGATGGTGACATTAGGAAGGAGAGGGGGACCTACCAGATTAAAAGGAACATTTGGTTGACTATCATAAGTTGTTGGGTTTTAAGTGGGTTCCCTTTAATCTAATCCTTCAAAATGGCCCAGGAAGTAACTTGCCATAGTCCTAGATTTACAATTGGTCAGTTAGCATCATTTGAAGTTATGATACCCTGTTTCTCCCAGAATAAGATCACCCTGGATAATAAGCCCAATTGGGCTTTGGAGCGCATGCGCTAAAAATAATCCCTCCCCTGAAAATATTGCAACAGCAATATTGCAGCAGCAGCCATAAGGTGCCTACGCTCGCCGCCTCCTGCACCTCAAAAATAATAAAATCCCCCCAAAAATAAGGCCAAGCGCTTATTTTGGGGATCAAAAGAAAATAAGCCCGTCTTATTTTTGGAGAAAACATGGTTCATCCCCCAAAAGTTACTTACAACCCACTTCCAAAGTTCTAATGCAACACACACACACACACACACACACACACACACACACACACACACACACACAGAGGCACGCACGCACTCCAGGGGCTTGGCAACTGCCCTACGTTTATAGCTGTTTGCAGCATCCCACAATCATGTAACCAGTTTTTACAATATTTTTTGTTGAAAGCGGGCTCCACTATAGTTGTAAGTCAAGGACTACCTGTAATGTATGGAGCAAAACAGAACTGAAGGAAGGGTTGGAGTTCTTTAAAAGATGCTTTTCCATAATATTAGAGCTTAACATCAATTGTATTTTAAATCCTCCTGGCACCTTTTAATAGGCTCATCCATTGGGATCCTTGCTCTTACCTCAAGTTAATTAAACCAGTAAACAGAATTACCTCATTGTCAGGGGAAAACTGCATGAACACTAGAGCCTGGAACAGATGTGAGAAACACATTATAAATAAGTGAGCTCACAGTTAAATATGTTTAATTCCAAAGCCCCATGCCAGTCTTTTAGTAATAACATTGATTTCCTGGGAGTTGAAGCCTTAAAGTAACCTGAACAACACGGTTGCTTATTGCAGTGTTTCTCAACCTTGGGCACTTGAAGCTGTCCGGACTTCAACTCCCAAGATTCCCCAGCCAGCATTTGCTGGCTGGGGAATTCTGGGAGTTGAAGTCCGGACATCTTCAAGTGCCCAAGGTTGAGAAACACTGGCTTATTGTATAGTTTTCAACGTATTGTTTTAGGTTTTAGAGCAGCGCATCTCTTGTGGCCAGTGACCATAAATATTCCATTTTGGGAGGACTTGGCTAACCACTCTACACCATTAGCACCCTAAGATGTTTTGCTCTGAGCACCACTACTCTCCAGGAGCCCCTTGGCACACTCACGTTCCACTCCATGGTGGGTCTGATTATTGGGAGTAAAAAAACTAGCAAGAGGCAAGGCTTCCCCTGGGATGTTATGGGAAGAGGAAAAGCCTCTGCTAGACAATGGAAGAAAGACAGTCGCAGTCAAGGAAGTTGAGAAGGGAAGGGAAGACTAATAGCAATACCATCTAGATACCACTTCACATTGCTTTCCAGCCCTCTCTAAGCGGTTTAGAGTCATCATATTGGCCCCCAACAAACTGGGTCCTCGTTTTACCCACCTCGGAAGGATGGAAGGCTGAGTCAACCTTCAGTCAGTCAGGATCGAACTCCTGGCAGTGAGCAGTGAATTAGCCTGCAATACTGCATTCTAACTACTGGGCCACCATGGCTCCTTTGTCATTTAGCAATAGCAGTAGCATTTAGACTTATATACCGCTTCACATTGCTTTTACAGCCCTCTCTCAGCGGTTTACAGAGTCAGCATTTTTGCCCCCAACAATCTGGGTCCTCATTTGACCCACCTCGGAAGGATGGAAGGCTTGAGTCATCCTGGAGCCTGGTGAGATTCGAACTGCCAAATTACAGGCAGTCAGCAGAAGTAGCCTGCAGTGCTGCACTCTAACCACTGTGCCACCATGGTTCATAAAGGGAACAAGCCAAAGCAAATAAAAATCTAAGCCAGTGTTGTCAGCCTTGGCAACTTTAAGACCTATAGACTTCCAGAATTCCCCAGGCAGCCATGGAGAATTCTGGAATTTGAAGTCCGCAGATCTTAAAATTGGCAAGATTGAGAAACACTGATCTAAGCCCTTTATAATACAATGCTTGTAGATCATTTCAATTTAGCTATGCTCTTGGGGGGGGGGGGGGAAATAAACTACTTGGGTAATAAAATTGATGAAAAGGCTGCCAGCTTATTTTAGAAGGTTGGTAAATATTTTAGAACATTGGTAAATAATTCAGGAGCAATTGCAGCTTATGAAAATCTTCCCATACTCTTATGTAATATCCTTCATCTGGTCTCTCCCTTTTAGGAACAGAAGTTTACTGAAAGAAGAGGATCCTGCGATTCTTATAGCAGAAGTTTTAAGAAGGAAATTTGCTTTGAAAGATGAAGATGTAAATATGAAAAAGAACTGACAGTTATGTTCATTTCTTATGTTAGTATGCTTCTTAAGGTTTTTCCTCCACAGTGGCTGCCTTCCTTGAACATTAAATATCCTTTAGGGGTTAGGCTTCCTGGGTGCTTGTGTGCAAAAGGAAGACACAAAATGAGAGAAACTGACATTTTGCTGGTTTTTTTCCACACAGGCAAACTATAGAAATTGGTGTTTTTTTTAAAGGTAAAACTTTTCCACATTCTGAACTGAAGCAGTGAATACAGATTCTTTTAAAGTTTGGAATTGCCAGTGGCCGACAGTGATGCTTTTCATTTCAAAAAGAAATTCATTTTATATTCTTGCTGCAGATCTGAAGCCTGTGAATACTTAAAACTGTTTTGAGTCCCAAGATTTTGTTTTGCAAAGGCAGATTTCTGAAAAGTTCTTACTTTCTGCAGCCTCTCTCCACAACCAGCATTCTTCGAACTGACGTATAGTTGACTAAGGCTGGAATGAAGCATCTGCCTCACTCTTTGCTTTAAGCTCAAGGGGCCAGCAGGTTACATTAACACACAAGTGGAAGAATAGCACAAGTTTCCAGTGGGAGGGCAGCAAAATAACCCCTGAATTTGTTCAGATGCTTTAGCACTTGTGGGGATGGTCAGCCCAATGCAAGAGTGGCTTGGAAGGTCTGTTGTGCTGGCATTGGAGAATAAAACCCTATTATGGAGATCAGCTTGGCAAAGGTTTGGTCCAGGCAGAGCACTTCCCTCCCCTCCCCCAACACACACACAGGGTTGTGGCACAGCTGCTTGAATGATGCTTGCCGTTCATCTTCATGTCCATCTGCAAACATCTCTCTCTAGTGAAGCATCTGTGACCCAAGAGCCCTCAAAGCTGCCCCTGTGTTTCCTCCTCCCTCTCCCCCCCCCCCCCCCCCCCCCCGCCTCCAGAATTTGCAAAATAACTCCTTGGACTCTTGAGTGTAGCATCAGGCCATGGCATTTTTTACAAGCAAGGGGGAAGGTCTTTTTCTAGGGCTTGTCTGCATGTTTAAAGATATTACCACTAATAAATAACCTTTCAGAACCTCCTGGCAATTTGTAGAAGGGCAAAAGTGTGGAAAAAGTTTTTTGCAGTATATTTTAAAAGCCTTTTTGAGCACTGGCTGGTCCTTTTGTCAGCAGCAATTGTAGCATGATAGTTTGTGATGTTGCCACTGTTATCTAGGGGAGCCACGATGGTTTAAATCACTAACTTCAACCCTCAGGGAATTTATAACACCCTCTTTCCCATGGCTCACAAAACAAGCTTCCACTTTTTACCCATTCTTTTCTCGCTGTTGATACTAATATTCTATGGAGTTATTTTAAAGATACTGTAAAGCCAGATGTAGACAGCCTGGTACTTTCCAGTCATTTGGGGCTACCATTCCCAGAAGCACTTGCCACTAGCCTGAGGTTTCAGGCTGATGGGCATTCAAAATCCAAAGCCTCTGGAGAGCATCAGTTTCTCGTTGTGACAGAACAACTGTGAGTCCTGCTCATCCTCATTGGGTGGAGTCCTTTGTAAACAGACAATGGTGTTCTAGTCTTAAACATCGCCTAAAAAGGGGCACGAGGGAAGTAGACCCATGTTGGCAGGCTGGATCTTGCTGAAGTTTCATGGGGCCAGGCTCACTAGCTATGCAGCTTGGCACGTCTTGTTTTTTTACAAATCAAAAAACACTTCCCCCTCCCCCCCCCCCACATCCCCGCCCTCTGTTTTGAAGCAGCCAGGACTGGTCAGCAATACCACCTTTTAGGCGACCTTTAAGCTACCTGAATGAAAAACTAGTCGAATCTCATCTTGTTGGAACAATTCTAGAGCAGCCTGATGTCATTCTAGATCAGTGTTTCTCAACCGTGTCGACGTGAAGATGTCTGGACTTCAAACTCCCAGAATTCCCCAGCCAGCATTCTCCCAGCAATTCTGGGAGTTGAAGCCCAGGCATCTTCACGTCGACACGGTTGAGAAACACTGATCTAGATAGAACACCAGGATTAAACTTGCATTCCTCGGGTTTCTTTTATTAGCTCACACACCACGAAGAAAGCACGTAGAACAAAACAGGCCTAGGTATGCGACACACACAGCCACAGGCCATATACAAAGGGGCCCTTTAAGCCAGGTTTTGTTTTGTAAGGCGGCCCCGAGCTATCTCACACGGCAATTAACGGTTTTAGTGTTTAATGACTCTATTGCCTTCTGAATCCTCAGTGAATAGCAAGTCGTAACATGACTTCTCACTACGTTCTGTCAGAGGAGGGACGGCGCCGCGCCTGCCCAGAGACCCAGAGGGGCTGCTGCCTCCAGCCCAACCCTCCCTTAAGCAGCTCTCCTTCTCGCAGGAGCTTCCGACAGGGGCCCTTCGGCCCCTCCAGGGCTCCTTCGGCAAGGAGGGCTTGCTTCCTTCTCCTCCCAGGCGGTGCAAAATCACCCTGTAGCCCTCGGAGTCCTGGGTGAACAGCCGCTGAGTTGAGTTATCACAGCTCGTGGCGTCCGTACGCTTTCTGCAGAATCCGGTTAGGTTGAAATCCAAATGTCCTGCTGCTGGTAGGTTTCCTTCCAGTTCGGGCTCCATATTTTCAGAGTCGTCCACAAATGTGGCCCCCGCCCAAGAGGACGGGGGTCTGCACCGTTTCCCCGCCCCCATTCTTTGGCTCGGAATTATTTTAAAACTTGGGCGTCTCTGAGCAAAGAAAGTGGGGCTCCCTTCTTTTTGCCAGCCATCATTTTTCTCCCTCAGAGGGGACCCCGCAGCCAAGTGCTGCTGCTGATGGGCCCCCTTTTCTTCCAAGTGCTGAGTGAGATCTGTAGTTAGGAAATCCCCCCTTTCTATTACTTCCTCCCGAGCAACAAGGAGGGTGCTGGTAGACCTCTGGGCTCCAGCGGGGAGAGAACTGCAAAGGAAGGGAGCCGAGACGCCCGTGGCCTTTGCAGGCTGTCTTTGGTAGGCTTGCAGGCTTGATGGCTGAAGAAGAGAAGCCCTGGTCCTTTGCTCTCTAAGCAGTTCAGAGCCTTTTAGATTGACAACGTCGTTTGACTGCTTGCTTGGGTCTGTGGTCTTGTCCCCTGCCAAAAACAATGGAATCCGAATCAGCCAGAGGTCAAACACACGGCCTTTATATAGCCTAGCAGTCTAGGGGAAATGGCAGGTGCAGCTCTTGGGACTTCAAGAGCCAGAGACATGCCTGGAGGGGTGAAAAATGCTATCCATCCCAAAATCCTATTCTGGATCCCATGCTTCCATCCCTCAAAGAGTCTACCTGAATCTTAAAGAGATCGGCTGTTCTCCCTGCTAGATAAATGACCTGCCCTTCGAGCAGGCCCAGTCTCCCGGTTTGGTGGTGGTCCTCAGAAGCTTTGCCAAGACAGGGTCTTGGCAATCTAAAGCAGGGGGGGGGGGGTCTCCAACCTTGGCAACTTTAAGACTTGTGGACTTCAACACCCAGAATTCTTCAGCCAGGAAAGGAATTCGGGGAGTTGAAGTCCACAAGTCTTAAAAGCCGCCAAGGTTGGAGAGCCCTGATCTAAAGCTTGTCCAGGAAGATCATTTAATTCAGGGAAAAAAAGTGTGCCTTACCCTCTGTGTTTAAAAGGAAAAGGTGGGGGGGGGGAGTATTTGTTGTTGCAAAAACCTGACTGGCTACCCAGTGAAACAAATAATAACTGATCTAGTTGTAAGTAGTGCTATGCCTGAATGATCAACGTGTCTTTCTTAACTAGGTCTCAATTATTCCCTCTCTTGCTCTTCTCTGGCATTGAAAGAAGCAACCAAACCAAGAACTGTTATCTAAAGAAAAAATAAGACTTGGGGGACGACGACCCCCCCTTCAAATGTTGCTGCTTTCCTCCATTACCTTCCCCCTCCCCCAACCCCGTTTTTGAAGTTGTGAAGAAGAAATAGTGGAACAGGAGTCGTTCACACATCCTCCACACCTTTTAGTAGTATTAATGCCGCGGAGAGACAACAGTTTTTTGGATGACCTTTGTGTGTTTTGTATGTTTTTGCGGTGACGCGTGCGATGGAATAGCAAATAATAAACCCTCTTATACAGAGCTTGGCAAATGTATGTGCAAGTTATTTGAACTTACGACTTAATTTACTATGTACTCTCTAGCCTTGAAAATGGGCAGCGACTGTAGCTGCCAAAATATCGGGTGAAAAAGCTGACCACCAGATGGCAGTAAAACGTTTACATTTGTTCATCTGTTTTGCTGCCCTCTAGTGGTGGGGCTTTTTGCAATCCTGATGTGGTAGTTGGAAGAGCTTTCATATTCACAGTGGTTATATCCAAGAAAGTTCATAAGCTTCCCCACCTCTCTCCACTTTTCAAAAGCCGACGCAACATTTCTCTAGTAATGGGGAGATGGAGGAGTGGGGTGGTTGGGTGGGTGAGGGGCTGCAATGCAGCTACTCACTTTGTTTAGGGCCAGAGGAAACCATTAAGGTAAAGGTTCCCCTTGCACATATGTGCCAGTCATGCTTGACTCTAGGGCAGGGGTCTCCAACCTTTGCAACTTTAAGTCTGAAGGACTTCAGCTCCCAGACTTCTCCAGCCAGCTTTGCTGGCTGGAGAAGTCTGGGAGCTGAAGTCCTTCAGATTTAAAGTTGCAAAGGTTGGAGACCCCTGCTCTAGGGGGCAGTGCTCATATCCATTTCAAAGCCGAAGAGCCAGGGCTGTCCGAAGCCGTCTCCATGTGGCCAGCATGACTAAATGCCGAAGGCGCACTGCTACCTTCCCACCAAAGGTGGGTCCCTATGTTTCTACCTGCATTTTTACCTGCTTTTGAACTGCTAGGTTGGCAGAAGCTGGGACAAATCACGGGAGCTCACTCCATTACGCGGCGCTAGGGATTCGAACTACCGAACTGCTGACCTTGCTGATCGTCATGCTCAGCTTCTTAGCCACTGAGCCACTACGTCCCTCAGGAAACATGGTAGTAAATGGATGTGGTTGAAATTTTCAGGAATTAAGGATGAGAATGTAATTTTCTGGCAGGACAAAAACACTGGTGGCAGGCAAACTGTTTCAATTGCCACCTTTAAACTCCAAAATGTTGCCCCAAGTCCCACTGGAAATGTGGCCCATAGCTTCCAAGTAGCAGCAAAGCTACAGCCTGCATCCTCATCTACCTGGTTACTCAGATAACAAGTCCAAGAACCCTCCATGCCAGTTCATCCTCCATAAAACGGGCAACTTTCCTAAGTTAAGGTACTGCAAAAGGCTTTCTGGCCGGGTGGATGACAATTCGTCAGCTTGCTGCAGCCAACTTGCCATAGGACAGTGCTTCTCAAATAGTGGGGCGCGCCCCCCCGGGGGGGCGCGAGGCTCCATAAAGGGGGGCGCGTTTGACCTCGGCAAACACTGTCATAACAAGCTAAGCCCCGTGTTTATGTCTCTGTATCCAATCAGATGCTCGCATCTGATTGGCTGTCCAAAACCCTTGTGACACAAGCCTGTCAGAGCCATCTTTAGTGTGGGATGTCCGTCCACACTTACTTTGTTGCCCGACGGATGTGCGCCCAATTGATATTCAAATGACTTTCGCGGAGGGCGCGAAATGTTTTCTTCTTCCTAGGGGGGCATGACAGAAAATAATTGAGAAGCACTGCCATAGGACAACTCGCCACAGGAGCAGAGTTACATTATTATCAAAGAAATGGAATAGAATCATTAAAGGATGCAAAAGAAAGGACAGAATAGAAGGTGAATGACCAAAAAAAATATCTATTTTAAATCACTGAATTGTTAAATCGTCCCTTGGCGAGTTGGCTGCAGCGAGTTTGCTATGGCAAGTTGTCCTATTCAGCTTCCGTCAAGGGAGAGGCCCCCAAATGATAAGACACACACACACACACACACACACACACACACACCTTGCATTAATGGGGAGATTATACCTGGGTAGTTGGGAGGACTACATTTCCCAGAGACTATCACACCCATTTCTGCCTCATTTTAGCAGGAATCCAGAAGTTGCCTGCTGCAGATTAGAGCATCTGTGACAATGTTGGAGCATCAGGTAAAGAAATGGAATTTCTATCGGCTTAAATAGCATGTCCTAAATCCTATTTAGTACAAATTACAATGGAGAGTTTACATTGTGCTAAACTACTGTTCATTGAAACCATAGTGGCCTTATGCCAGAATCTGACAGACTATAGATGATGGCTTAGCACACCTTGTAACTTCACAATGAAAAGAGAGGCTGCCCATGTTCTCCCAGGCCCTTTTGGGATTATCGGTGTGTAGCCCTCAGTACATTTGTACACAAGCGTAAGCTTAGGTGAGAAATATTTATTTCAGTTAAGCCTAAAGTATCTTTCTTCCAAAGCCTAACTCTGAACAATTTCATAGTTCAAAAAAAGCTGCGGTGGCCCAGTGGTTAGAGTGCAGTACTGCAGACTACTTCTGCTGACTGCTGGCTGCCAGTAGTTTGGCAGTTCAAATCCCGTTTAGAGAGGGCTGTAAAAGCACCATGAAGTGGTATATAAGTCTACGTGCTGTTGCTATTTCTCCCCTCCTTTCCTTGGTCCTGGTGGTGCAGTGGTTAGAATGCAGTGTTGCGGGCTGACTCTGCTCACTGCCAGCAGTTCGATTCTCAGGCTCAAGGTTGACTCAGCCTTCCATCCTTCCGAGGTGGGTAAAATAAGGACCCAGATTGTTGGGGGGTTAGAAAGGGCTGTAAAAAGCACTATGAAGTGGTATATAAGTAAGTTCTATTACTATTGCTATATGTGTAAGGTCCTCCCCGCCCCCCCAACAAAATTAAGCAAATGGTGGGTTTCTTTACTGGAGTATTACGGAGGGAGAAATCTGTGTTTTGGGATCCCTCATTTACCCAACATGGCTTCAAAACTACAAGCTGCAGTTACACAACCCGGTACGCTTGATTTGTCTATTGATTTGGCTTAAGCAAAGAACGTGAGCCATTTGGTCTGTTGATGTTACAGTGCAGTGTGCATGATGAGCCAAGCTGGTCATTATTTCGGTGAAGACAATTCTCTTCCCATATCATCAGTACCTTACAATTGTTCCCACTTGAAAGAGAAAAATACCCAGATTGTACCTGCTTTCTGAGCAGTGAAGAAAGTAGAAATGGTGGTTTGTTTAGTGCGTGGATGAGGAGGTCCAATTATTGCTGTAGGATAGGAATTCTGCCCCAGGAGAGTGAAGGCTGGTTTAGTGGCAACATCCTAGATGGAACAAAAGACAGAATTAAGAACAACTGTCCTCATGCATTAACTTTTAGCATATTGTATATACTAGTTAATGCCAAACTCTAAATCAGCATAGCTGGCTGGAGAATTCTGGGAGTTAAAGTCCCCAACCCTTAAAGTGGCCAAGTTTGAAGACCTCTGCCCTAAATGAATAATGATTTACTTACAGTATTTTTCAGAGTATAAGACGCACCAAGATTTTGAAGATGGTCTGGTCACAATGGTCTGGTTTCTGACTCAATTTATGCTAAATATTAATCACTATATATACAAACCCAATCAGGAAAATTCACCCAAAACATTAACCCTAAAACAAGCAAGCCATCGTGACTTAGCTTGTTGTATGAACCAGGCCACAAAGGGCTCCACTGTCTGAAGGCCTGGAAAGATTCAGATTACCCGCACAATGAAATCTCTTGTGTTATTTTGCTATTCAGCTTTAACACTGTATGAAATGAATTCACTTAGTACATTAGAGACAGTTTGGTCTAGCGTAGTAATGGCTCACCTTTTCGGCAGAGTGCCGAAAATGCACGCATGCGCATGCACACCCATAATGCAATGCAACCCCAAACCCCTGTGTGCTCCCCTCCTAGCGCATGCGTCTCCTGCATGTGCCCTGGCCTCCCTGTGCATGCGCAGCAGAGACCAGAAAACCAGCTGGCTGGTGGGAGGCGTGTACACATGCTGGGTGATTTGGGGCCCATCACCAAGAGATTGAGAGCTTTCAAGTCCTGCCTTAGAGATGAAAGCAGTCCGGTTGCCTTTGGCACAGTCCAACACACCTCACAGAGTTATTACGGGGAAAACAGGAAGAGGGAGAAGCAATGTGTATATTCACTACCTTAAAGATCTCTAGGTTGAGTCGAAGGGCAGAGAGGGATGACGTTAAGTCTCCTCCCCTTAAAGGGACCCTTGAACAGGAGCTGTGATAATATTCTCTCACTACCTTAAATTATTTATACAAAAATAATAAAGGTGGGCTATTAAATAAATTACCATCACTTTGCGTCTTTTGAGCGATGAAGGATCCAGCCACACATCACAAGAGTCCTTCTGCTTCCCAGCAGCTCTTCTGCCTTTCCTCTTCATTTTCTGTCTTAGGGACTACATGAGATCGTGTCCTTTAGCATGGAAACAAGGAGAAGACGCAAATCAGGGCGTTCCTCAAAGCGTATCAATGCTTGGAAGGACGTTGTGAACAAACACCAGCGTGCAAAATGGAAGGATGCCAAGTGACTTAGCGTTTGTAATGCAGAAATGTCCAAGAATGCTAACTGATTTGCAATTGCCACTTCCTCGGTAAGTGTGCTCGCATTAAGGTTCCCTTTTCACAACTTTGATACCAAATCACTTGGCCACCAAATTAACTCACCCGTTTCCACATGTACCCAACCATAAAGTAATGAAGACTGACTAGAACGGCACACACACACACAAATTAAAAATCATAAAACTAAAGGTGAGCTTGTTTCTCAACCTCCACAACTTTAAGAGGGTATGGACTCCAATTCCCAGAATTCCCCAGCCAGCCATACTCCAATTGTAATTTCTTCTTAATTCTTCTTAAGTTCATGCAAAAAAACTCCTGCGTGTTAATTCTGTTTTTCACTAATTTCACAAAGTGGGCTGATTTATTTATCCCACTCCTCATTTATGCCATGTTGTCTTGAGTTTTTGAAACATCTTACAAACTAAAACATTTTTTTTTAAATGGCATCAATGTATACACAATTTATAGAGCTGATATAGGTTCTCCTGCTTGAGAAGGGGGCTGGACTAGAAGACCTCCAAGTCCCTTCCAGCTCTGTTCTGTTCTATTCTAAAGACTCCCTTGTGCTCAGCTCCATTCCCAACAACAATATTGTCATGCTCAGTACTAGTTTTCCTGGCAGCAATATAGCACATCCCACCTTCTTCATTTTTCAACTCCCAAATACTGCACAGACCTGGAACCTCCTGGTGGTCTCCCACCCAAACGTTAAACAGGCCCAACAACACTCAGCTTTGGACAGCAGCCCAAAGCAAGCCTGCTCGCACATGCTTATTATACATACACCCCACATCAGGAAAGGAGAGGCAGGCTGCAGTCCAGTTTTACGTGGAGTCTCTACAGCACAAGGCCCAAATTTCTCCCAGGAATTTCCAGCCCCTAAGGTGCTATGGACGCACCTCCCTGTCCAAAGGGGCCTGAGTGGTTGGGTGGGGAACCTTCTCAAAACAGAAGTCTCTGGAGATTCTCAATCATGCAGGTCATGGTTGTCCCAAAGGTGCTTTTTTTCAGGAGGCAACTGAACTTTCTTGTGGTTTTTTTTTCTTTTGAATACGTTTCGCTTCTCACCCAAGAAACTTCTTCAGCTTCGACAGCTGCCCACTATCCCCACTGCGTCTTCAAAAGAAAAAACAAGAAAGCCCCATGGCTTCCTGAAAAAAAAAACACCTTTGGGACAGCCATGACCTGGATGGCTGAGAATCTCTACAGACTTTTAGCTGTACACTTTGGGATGAAGACCCTTTGAATGGTGTGGGTGGAGGAATGGATTTCCAGAGGAAAAATTGCAAACTACAGGAACTAGGAGCACCACTTAGATGACCTCCAAGTGGTTCAAGGACAAATAAACCTCCAAGGGCTTCAAGGACCCTCTAAAAGGATGCAAATGTCCAGCTGTCTGCAAGGAATATAAATCCTTCCATTCCTCACTATCCTGTCAGAGCTGAAGAAGCTTCTTGGATGAGAAACGAAACATCTTCAAAGAAAAACAAGAAAGCCCAATGGCCTCCTGAAAAAAACACCTTTGGGACAACTATGACCTGGATGGCTGAGAATCTCTACAGACCTTTTAGCTATGCAATTTGGGATGAAGATCCTTGGAATGGCGTGGGAAGAGGAATGGATTTCCAGAGGGGGAAAATTGCAGAATCCAGGAACCATTTGCACCACTAAGGTGACCCTGAGGACACAGATAAACCTCCAAGGGCTTCAAGGACCTTCTAAGAGGATGCAAACGACCAGCTGTCTGCAAGGAAGATAAACCCTTCCATCCCCCACCAGCCTCTCAGAGCTGAAGAAGCTTCTTGCATGAGAAGCGAAACGTCTTCAAAAGAAAAACACACACAAGAAAAGGCCAGTTGCCTCCTGCAAAAAAAAAAGCACCCGTGGAACTTCTCAACACAGCAAGACCTACCCCCCCCCCCCAATACCTTCGTATCATCTCTTCCGTCAACGCTTGAAGACGTACTTATTCCAACAAGCCGGCCTAGGTAGCCCCCCGTTTCTGACTATATTTATAAATTTTAAATTTTTAGGGTTTTAAAGTGTTTTAGCACTGGTTTTAGGTTAATTTAATATGCTTTTAAGAGTTTGTATTGTTTTTGTAATGGTTTTTAATGATGCCTGTGCGCCGCCCTGGGTCCTAACAAGGAGAAGGGCGGGGTATAAATTTGATAAAATAAAAAAATAAAAAAAAGCAAATCTCAACTCCACGTGGTCGGGATTCACCCAGTGCATCCCCGTGCAAACGCTCTTCACCTTCACGCGCGCCTACTCCTAGGAGTAAGTCCCTTGCAACCCTTATTCGGAGGGCCCTGCGGGAAACGAAGGGCTTGCGGGCGTTGCTGCCCCTTACCAGCCTCCTCTTCCTCCAGGCGGGGTGGAAACGGGCGCCAAGCTCTTCAGTTCCGGGAATTCTTACCAAGAGCCTTCCGGACTCCAGTTTCGTACTTCCCGCCCCCCTGGCCCCGCCCCCCAGTTAGGTACCGCCCAATGGCAGAAGCAAGCGCCGATTCACCACGCCCCCTCTCGCGCCTTTCCGGGGGGCGGTGTCAGTCAGGGGCGGAGCCCGGCCTGGGATAGAGTCCGGTCCCGCTTGCGCATGCGCCGTTTCCGAAGACGGGAGGAACGCTTGCAAAAGAGGGAGTTGCGCCGATGTTGTGTGTCGGCGGTGGATCCCGCGCAAGAGGGCGGGGGTTTGTTCGGCTCCGTTGCAGCTGTGGCGGCATCCGATGCCAAAATGAAATAAAAATAAATAAAAACCCGCCCTGCGTGAAATCAGATCAAACCCTCGAAAGCATTTTACACGGGTACGCGTAACCCGTTTAAAACGTGTACGGGTCATCCCTTTAGGAATAAGCTAACTCGCTGCTTGCTTCAAAAAGGGGATGAGCTGCAGGCCGTTAACCTTGCCAGACCCCTTGGTTTTTCGAGCCCTTTTTCTCCCGGTTGACTCCCCCCCCCCCTGTTCTTCTCACGGGGTGGTGGCTGGGTTCACACGAGATGCGGAGTTTGCAAAATGGAGCGGCTGCCCAAGAGGTAAACCCGGACCTAGTTCTGACAACGGGATGTTTGGAGCTGCGGCTCAAACGTCTGTAGAGATTCTCAGTCATCCAGGTCAAGGTTGCCCCAAAGGTGTTTTGGGGTTTTTTTCCCCCAGGAAGCAACTGGACTTTCTTGGTTATTTTTTCTTTTGAAGACGTTTCACTTCTCGTGCAAGAAGCTTCTTCAGCTCTGACAGGCGAGTGGGGAGCTGTCGGAGCTGAAGAAGCTTCTTGGATGAGAAGCGAAACATCTTCAAAAGAAAAAAAAACAAGAAAGTCCAAGTTGCCTCCTGAAAAAAAAACACCACCTTTGGGACATTTGGGGAAATGAATTAAGTTCGGTAACCTGGTTGAGCAAGTTGTACGAAGGCAACTGGTGCTGGAGCCTTGAGCATTCCAGATTGTCTCTTGGCCATCTTCCTTGGTTGACCTTCTGTTTTATCTATACCCGATAACATTGGATGTCTGCGTGTGTTAATTCTGTTTTCCACTTATTTCACAAAGTGAGCTGATTTATTTATTCCACTCCCTATTTATGCCATGTTGTCTTGAGTTTTTGAAACATTTTGCAAACTAAAAAGGTTTTATTTTAATGATATCAATGTATGCACAATGTATTGAGATGGTATAGGTTCTCCCGCTTGAAAAGGGGGCTGGACTAGAAGACCTCCAAGGTCCCTTCCAGCTCTATTCTAAATTCTAATTTATGCCCTCCCAGCTCCCTCTTCCCGTGCTTAAGGTGCAGTTTTATACAAGCAATCCTTGACTTACAATCATATGTTTAGTGATCATTTGAAGTTACAACAGCATTGGGGGAAAAAAGACTTGCGAGTGGTGGGATTCAAATAATTTAACAACCGGTTCTCTGCCCTAATGATTTCTTCCAACAACTAGTTCACCAAATTGATCAGAAGGTTAACAACTGGTTTTCCTGAAGTGGTGCGAACTGGTTGAATCCCACCACTGCTTACGAGTGTTTTTCACACTTATTACAACTATACAATACAATACAATAGCAGAGTTGGAAGGGACCTTGGAGGTCCAACCCCCTGCCCAGGCAGGAAGCCCTATACCATTTCAGACAAATGGCTATCCAACATCTTCTTAAAGACTTCCAGGGTTGGGGCATTCACAACTTCTGGAGGCAAGTTGTTCCGCTGGCTAATTGTTCTAACTGTTAAGAAATTTCTCCTCAGTTCTAAGTTGCTTCTCTCCTTGATTAGTTTCCACCCATTGCTTCTTGTTCTGCCCTCAGGTGCTCTGGAGAATAGCTTGACTCCCTCTTCTTTGTGGCAGCCCCTGAGATACTGGAAGACTGCTATCATGTCTCCCCTAGTCCTTCTCTTCATTAAACTAGACATCCCCAGTTCCTGCAACCATTCCTCGTATGTTTTAGCCTCTACTGTTGCAGAATCCCCGTGGTCATGTGCTCAAAATTCAAGCACTTGGCAACTGGGATGTATTTATGACAGTTGCCCTGTCTCAGGTCATATGATTATCATGATATCTCCCCGGCCAACTTCTCATGAGCAGAGTCAATGGGAGAAACCAGATTTGCGTAATGACTGCATGATTGATTTAACACTGCAGTGCTTCAATCAATCAATCAATCAATCAATCAATCAATCAATCAGAATAGAGCTGAAAGGGACCTTGGAGGTCTTCTAGTCTAACCCCCTGCTCAAGCAGGAGATTCTATAGCATTTCACATAGGTGGCAGTCCAGTCTTTTCTTAAAAACCTCCAGCGATGGAGTTACACCCACAACTTCTGAAGACAAAGCTTTTTCACTGGTTCATTGTCTTCACTGTTAGGAAGTTTCTCCTCAATTCCAGGTTGCTTATCTCCTTGATTAGTTTCCCTCCATCATTCCTTGTCTTCTGGTGCTGCGGAAAATAAGTTGATCCCCCTCCTCTTCACTTAAAAAGTGTGACAAAAGGATATAAAATGGGGCACAACTAACTAAACAACTGCCTTATTTAGCAACAGGAATGTTGGTCTCAATTGTGGGTGTAATTTGAGGACTATCCATAGTGCAACGTGGAGAGGTAAGTCCCAATAGGAGTGACTACAAACATCCACGGTAGATCTATCTGACGCTTATCTAGCATCTTTCATCTCTCTGCAACCACCCGTCCTACATGTTTTAAACACTTTCCTGCAATCAATCATCTTTGTTTGGCTGTGGATGAAACAAACAGGACTTTCTGTTATTATCTGTAAGACTTATGCAAAACAACAACAATAACCCAGAATTATGGGTTCCTTCCATTGTTTTCTGAGCAGATGGGCAAATTTCCACTAAAGTCTGGGTTGCGGCCAATGACTGTAAGGAGTTGTTAGTTGTGAAGTTGTGTCCGACCCATCGCGACCCCATGGACAATGTTCCTCCAGGCCTTCCTGTCCTCTACCATCCTCTGGAGTCCATTGAAGCTCACACCTGCTGCTTTGGTGACTCCATCCATCCACCTCGTTCTCTGTTGTCCGCTTCTTCTTTTGCCTTCCATCGTTCCCAGCATGAGGTTCTTCTCCAGGGACTCCTTCCTTCTCATTAGGTGGCCAAAGTCTTTGAGCTTCATCTTCAGGATCTGGACTTCTAAAGAGCAGTCAGGGTGGATCTCCTCTAGGACTGACCGCTTGGATCGCCTTGCAGTCCAAGGGACTCAGTGCAGGAGTTTTCTGAGCAGATGGGCACATTTCCAGCAAAGTCTGGGTTGCAGCCAGTGACCGTAAAGAATACTACTATCTATCATGAGGGCTGCAATAACTTTGATGATTACACCATGGCAGCAAGCAGAGATTTCAAGCGGAGAGAAGCTGCCCAGGGCATCACCCAGATAGGGCGTGTGTTTCTCAACCTTGGCGACTTGAAGCTGTGTGAACTTCAACTCCCAGAATTCCCTAGCCACATGGCTGGGGGATTCTGGGAGCTGAAGTCCAACACAGCTTCCAGGCGCCAGGGTTGAGAAACCCTGAGATAGGGTAGCCCTGTGACCTCCCAAGGCTCAGAAGGACGGCATTCTGGCAAATAAAGCTGAGTCTGTCATTGCCTTTGCAGGAGATCAGATTCAGGGCAGGTCATTGAAATCTGATTGTGAGCGAGGAAGGGGGAGAAGGGGGCCTGGCTGCCATTGGAGGGAATCTCAAAGGACACATTCAGTCCATGGGCTCCCACTGCTCTGTAAGAACAAGGGCAAAGATCAAAGCAAAGCAGAACATCAAGACTTCCTTCCCACCCTTTGACCAGCTGTGGGCGTAGGAGGCATCACTCCCTTTCTTCTAGGCAAGGGAGGAATGCGTTGAATGTCTGGGTGTGTCTATGTGGGGTGGTATTTTTTTGCATTTTCTTCCCACAAACTAAAGAAAAGGTCTGTCCCAGGGGTGCTTTTTTCAAGAGGCAACTGGACTTTCTGGTTTTTCTTTGAAGACTGTTTGCTCAAGAAGCTTCATGGATGAGATGCAAAAATGTCTTCAAAGAAAAGCCAGAAAGTCCAGTTAAGTCTTGGAAAATGCACCTTTGGGACAACCAGGATGACAGAGAATCTCCGTAGACATTTAAACAAAGGTGTCTCTCTTTCTCTTCCATGCTCTGCCTCTGTCTCTGTTTCTCTCTCTCTCTTTCTCCAGTATATATATATATATATATATATATATATATATATATATGTTAGTTTTATGAGCTGACATAACACACATATCTAAAAAAATCACTCAACGTAATTCTTGGCTTGCTGTCTAGATGATCTCTGGTGATGAGTCGAAAGGCAGGAAAGGAAACAGTATGTCTCCTCCCTTAATTGGGGCCTAATAACAGGTTGTTGAGAAACAATTACCTATATATATATATATATATATATAGAGAGAGAGAGAGAGATAATTGTTTTCACAACTTCCTGTAAGGGCCCCATTAAGGGAGGAGACATGCTGTTTCCCTCTCTGCCTGTCGGCTCATCACCAGAGACCATCTAGACAGAGAACCATTTTTTAGTTATGTTGTGTAATAGCTCATAAAAACTAACACACACACACACACACACATATGTTTTCGTAGATTTTCACGGGTGTAGGTATGCTGGCACAGCTGGCTTCGGGGATTTTCCCGTGTATAAGGCATAGAAAAGTTGTTGCAACGTTTCGACAAGATCTCACTTGTCATCATCAGGCAGGCTTGTGTCTGTGAGTGTGACTGCGGAGGCATCGCCCCTCTTTAAATCTTGGTGGGGGTGGTGGAGTGCTGACTATTGTTGTGAGTGGGTTGATTGGCTGTGCAGTTGCATCGTGACTGGTAGATTGATGCTGATTGGTCTCATTTGTATGTTTCTCCTTGTTTTGAATTTCAACGGCTTGGCTGGAGGGTGGGGCTCGTCTGCTGGTCAATGCTGGCTTCCAGATATCTGGTAGGCGGGAGGTATCATCACGTCTGTTCATGCTGCTAGATTGTTTCTCTATTTCAATGGCTTCTCTGATTATTCTCCTGTTGAGCTGTTCCGCCTTGGAGATCATTTTAGCTCCTTGAAAGTCAATGTCATGTCCTGTAGTTTTGAAATGTTGATAGAGAGATGAGGTATTAAGATGATTTTTTAAAGCATTTTTATGTTCAGCAATACGTGCACTAATCCTTCTGTTGGTTTGTCCTATGTAAGTGGCAGGGCAGCTTTTACATTCGTGCCACTTACAAGGAACTAAAATGATCTCCAAGGCGGAACAGCTCAACAGGAGAATAATCAGAGAAGCCATTGAAATAGAGAAACAATCTAGCAGCATGAACAGACGTGATGATACCTCCCGCCTACCAGATATCTGGAAGCCAGCATTGACCAGCAGACGAGCCCCACCCTCCAGCCAAGCCGTTGAAATTCAAAACAAGGAGAAACATACAAATGAGACCAATCAGCATCAATCTACCAGTCACGATGCAACTGCACAGCCAATCAACCCACTCACAACAATAGTCAGCACTCCACCCCCCCCACCAAGATTTAAAGAGGGGCGATGCCTCCGCAGTCACACTCACAGACACAAGCCTGTCTGATGATGACAAGTGAGATCTTGTCGAAACGTTGCAACAACTTTTCTATGCCTTATACACGGGAAAATCCCCGAAGCCAGCTATGCCAGCATATATATATGTAATTGTTTCACAACAACCTGTTATTATTAGGCCCCAATTAAAGGGAGGAGACATACTGTTTCCCTTACTGCCCATCGGCTCATCGCTAGAGACCATCCAAACAGCAAGCCAAGAATTACGTTGTATAATATTTTAGATATGTGTGTTAGTTTTATTAGTTTTTGGTAAGCCCCAATTAAGGGAGAGAGCAGAACTGCTTTCCTTTTCTGTCTTTTGGCTCACCACAGGAGACCATCCAGGCAGAAACTTATTTTTTCATTGTCTTTGTTATATTTGCAATTAAAACTGCCTCACATTTAAAACGGCCCTGGTTCAAATCCCAGTAAGGGTATGGCTGGCTGATGAGAGCTAAATAACTTGAAATAGATCTATACTAGTCTCCCTCAGCTCAAAAACCTCTCTCACACACACACACACATATATGTCTCTCTCTGTGTGTATCTGTCTCCCCCCCCTCTCTCTCTGTACCTGTCTCTCTCTTTGTGTCTCTGTCTCTGTCTGTCTGTCTGTCTGTCTCTCTCTCTCTCTCTCTGTCTCTCTTTCTCTGTATATGTGCTCAGGTCTAATCAGGAAGGGTGCCAGAAGTGTGTTGAGAAGATGAACATAGCCAAGATGCATGCAGAAAGGGCGGGTCTCCAATTGCCTGGGTGTGGACACCATCTTTATGTTTTGGACTCCTTCAGCCACACCTGATGTCTGCATATTGTTGACTCCACAGGTGCCTGCTTTTGTTCTCTTGTCTTGTTGTGTCTGAGTGTCAATTTGTGTCCTGTGAAGCCCCCAAAAGATGGGTCCATGCTAGGTCTGCATGGGGTGGCCCGAAGCATTCAGAGCTGCTGCCCCAGCCTTTGGTGGGGTTTTTTTCTGTATTTTTCCTCTCTGCATCTCCACCCAAATTTGAGAACAATTAATCACAGCAACATCTGACCTCCCAGACTTGTGGCTCCATCTCTGGAGGTTTTTAAGAAATGATTAGACAACCCTTTGTGCAGGATGGAATAACAGCTCCTGCCTTGGGAAAGGGGTTGGACTAGAAGACCTCCACGGTCCCTTCCAGCCCTATGATTCTAAGCTCTCTTTTCCTTTTCAGAAGGAATTATATCGGAGGATTATTCTACCGACTGGCAGAGTCTCATCATCTTTACATAATTACTGGAGTTCAAAAGAATTAAGACTCTCAACGTTACTGTAGCGATCATTTTGGGGGGGGGGGAACCCTCATTTTTAGATATCCCAGAATATATGCCGACCACAAAGCTAAAATTTGGCTTTAGGTCTTTCCCCTTCTTTTCCTGCCAGCTCTCCAAAGAATCAAGGGATCGATCTTTACAAGATCTCCTTTGCACACGGGAGAATTGTGCAAAGATCAGGAATATTTTCTACTTTCTTGCAGCTTATAACTTTTTCAGGAGGAAAAGGCTTTCCCTTGTTTTCTTCTTCTTCTTCGCTTGGCCAAAGCTGCCGAGTGAATCTGAGTGATCTAATTGTGTTGGTATTTCACGAAAGTTTAACTACTGTATACAGTTGTTTGCTACAGAGGATACGCAGTGACCTTTGGTGAATGCAGATACTTTGGCTTTGGATCCTCTGCTTGTATCTACTCCCAGGCCAAGATAAACACAGGTGGCGCAGGGACAGAAGCTTTGCTAAGGGGACAGCAGGGCAAAACAGACCCCAGAAGGAAAGCTATTGTAGTGCTGATTGTTTCCCAGACTTCAGTTGTGGCCAAAAAAGAATTTTATTTCCAGTGGGGAGAAAGTACAGATAGTCCTTGACCAGTGGTGGGTTGCAGCCAGTACGCCCCGGTCCGGACGTACCAGAGCCTGCCCTGAGCTCCGGATACCATTCCGGTACGGTGCTCCAGAGGACCCACCCACCCGTCCGAGCTCCTTACCGGTCTTTTAAGTCTTTGGCGCTTCCGTGTACAGCGCCTGCGCAACGCTCTGCTGAACAGCTGGAGCATTGTGGAAGTGCTAAGACACATGCACATCCATGTGGATGCCGCCGGGCCTGTTCCAACCGTACTGGTTGGAACGGGATCAGGAGCCCACCACTGTCCTTGACTTATGACGACAACTGAGTCCAAAATGTATGTCGCTATGCATTTAACATGCTTTCAAACTGCTAGGTTGGCAGAAGCTGGGACAAGTCACGGGAGCTCACTCTGTTACGCGGCGCTAGGGATTCGAACCGCCAAACTGCTGACCTTTCTGATCCACAAGCCCAGCGTCTTAGCCACTGAGCCACCACCCACGCCAGAGGTAAGAGATCACAATAAACCCTCTGTGGCCCAGCATGTGACACAAACCTTTCTGAACAATGGTGTCATATGTACTCCGTGAAGGATCCTATTTCTGAAAAAGCAGATGCAAGACCACAAAAAATAAAAAATAAAACAATCCAACACCGCTTCCCTTTATTAACGGAACAAGCCTAACATGTCAGAAGATGGTCAGATAAGAAGAGGACAAAGAAGGGGAAGAGAATCATTTGACTGTCATTTGATTAGGAATGATTCTGATTTTGCATTTTCCAACTAATCAACTGATAATAATGCAGCTATTGTTCTCCATTTGTGTTTTTTCCCAGACAACAAAATGTGATCTGTCGTAAAAATAAAAAGCTTAAGAAAAGTCTGCTGTGAAAAATTCATAATAGTACATTGTGATATCTATCAAATTTAGAGACAGCTTATCTCACAGAGTGAAATGCTGACTTTTAATAGCACTAGCAATAGCACTTAGGCTTATATACCGCTTCACAGTGCTTTTACAGCCCTCTCTAAGTGGTTTACAGAGTCAGCCTCTTACCCCCCAACAGTCTGGCTCCTCATTTGACCCACCTCGGAAGAATGGAAGGTTGAGTCAACCTTGAGCTTGGTGAGATTTGAACTGCCAAATTGCAGGCAGATGGCAGTCAGCAGAGGTAGCCTGCAGTACCACATTCTAACTACTGTGCTACCAGGACCAAGGAAAAGAAGGGAGAAATAGCAAGAGCAATAGCACTTAGACTTCATAGTGCTTTATACCCTCTCTAAGCATCTCTTCCTCTGGGTTGGATTGAGATAGCAGTAGACTTATACATCGCTTCACGGTGCTTTTACAGCCTTCTTTAAGCGGTTTACAGAATCAACCGATTGCCCCCCACAATCTGGGTCCTCATTTTACCCACCTTGGAAGGATGGAAGGCTGAGTTCAACCTTGAGCCTGGTGAGAGTCGAACTGCCAAATTGCAGGCAGCCGGCAGGCACCAGAAGGAGCCTGCAGTACTGCATTCTAACCACTGCACCACCACTCTTAACGTATAGAATGGCATTGAATTAGGAGGAGAACCGGTTTACCCAGACCGTGTATTAGAGCAGGGGTCTCCAACCTTTGCAACTTTAAGTCTGAAGGACTTCAGCTCCCAGAATTCTCCAGCCAGCTTTGCTGGCTGGAGAAGTCTGGGAGCTGAAGTCCTTCAGACTTAAAGTTGCAAAGGTTGGAGACCCCTGTATTAGAGAACGACAATCCAGAAGGTCTTCGTCTCGAGAAATGGCAGCCAAATAACACATTTTAGTACAAAGCTGCTGGGGAGAGCACAGCTTTTCCAGCAGATCCAGAGAAATCTGTACAAATGCTCTTGTTTTTAATCCTCCAGATTGGAGGACGTTTGCGCCCTTCTTCCATTAATTGGAGTGGCTCGATGCCAAAGTAACCCTCTTCCCTCCTGTTTGTTTTAATTTTAATGGGAGGCATTTGCAAGAACTCCGCTGGTGTGGAAAACGTTCGCATTCTCATCTTGGTCCTTGCAGCAACAACAAAAGTCCGGTTATTAAATCCCATTATCTGCTCCAGAATATCCCTCTTTGAATTCCCCTGTTCCTCTTCTAATAAGCCCGAATCACTTTCCCCCCCCCTCCTTTATGTTAACCCTGAAAAAGTACCCGTGTAATTTGTATAACTGTGTCAGGGTTTCCCCCACCAGCTTGTAGAGCTGTTGTGAAATCAGCTTGTTTTGATTAGGCGATGGCTCAATATACCAGCCAGAAAATGAGTCAATTCAGAAACTAGGAGAAGCTTGGTGAAAGATGACAACCAGCATCGGGGAGTATAATGTTTACACAGAAACTCCAGGGATACTTACAGCTTTCTAAAACGGCTTGTAAACCAGGCCTCCTGTGAAAGAGATGTCAATTTTTAGTGGAAAGCTTTCTCCACCCCCAGGAGGAATGTAGTCTTACCTGATTTTTTTTTGATTTTTTTAAAAATGTATTTAAAGAATTCATAAGGCTGCACCCACAATTTTAAAGTTAGAATATTTTGGACATGGGATGTGACACCTGGAAAAATACGGCATCCTTGACTTAATCCCCTAGGGCCGGGATGGCGAACATATGGCACGTGTGCCACAGGTGGCACGCGGAGCCATTTCTGAGGGCACGCGAGGTGTTGCCCTGTCAGCTCCAGCATGCATGCACACAATGGCCAGCTGATTTTTGGCCTTGATTTTCAGCAGTTTATTGTCCTCTGGAGCAGGGGTCCCCAACCTTTGCAACTTTAAGTCTGAAGGACTTCAGCTCCCAGAATTGGGAGCAAAGCTGGCTGGAGAAGTCTGGGAGCTGAAGTCCTTCAGACTTAAAGTTGCAAAGGTTGGGGACCCTTGCTCTGGAGGCTTCAGGAAAGCCTCCCGAAGCCTCCAGAGAGCGAAAAACGGACTCACCGAGCCCACCGTAAGTTGGAAAATGGGCTGCTTTCCAGCCTCCGGATGGCCTCTGGGAGGGGGGCGTTTTCACCCTCCCCAGGCTCCAAGAAAGTTGTGTATGCATGCGCAGGGCAGCAGGGTGGGGTGTCACGCACGCATGCACAGGGGGCATGGCATGGGGGGATTAAATGATGGGGGTGGGCACCCGAGTGCCTGCAATAGTGCGCAAGCACATGCTTTTGGCACCCGAGGCAAAAAAGGTTCGCCATCACTGCCCTAGGGAAAGATTGAAGGCGAAGGAGGTCCAGGCAGAAGAAGAAGAGAAGAAGAACATCAGGGCTTCAAAACCTAAGGGACCAGCTTGGACAAAACTCAGCAGCACTTTTTCATGCAGATGTTGACAAACAAAGGATTGTCAACATGATCCCCAACGTCCGATGATGGATATGGCACCAGAAGAAGGATTTACAATTTGGGATTTTCTGCCATATACATCCATAAACTTGGGGGGGGGGGAAACACCTAATTTTAAAAAAAGGTATATAACCGATACAGGTAGTGCTTGATTTACAACCATTTAGTTTAGCGACTGGTCCTCATACTTATGACTCATCCCCACACTTGCGTGATCAAAATTTGGGCGCTTGGCAACCGGCAGGTGTCTACAAGGCTTGCAGCGTCCCTGGGTCACATGATGGCCATTTGCAACCTTCCCGAGTCCCTGAATTTTGATCATGTGTTCGTGGGGATGCTGTGAAGGTGGTAAGTAGGAGGACTCGTTGTAAATCAGTTGATCAGTGCCGCTGTACCTGCAGATGGCCGCTAAATGAAAGGTTATAAGTCTAGGAATACTTGATCTTTTTTTCAGCTTGTGAACCAATCTCCCACTCTTGAGCACCAAGATCGCTAAGCAGCAGCCTATTCAAACAGGTCCAAAGGAGATCATGTCATACAATCATTTTTTTTCTTCCAATCGTCTTTGGGCTTGAAATCACTGGAGTTTCCATCCTCAAAGAAATGGATTCTACCTGCTGTCAATAACATGGGTGGTGCAAACCCCAGATGGCCAATGGAGCAGGGCCTAATGAGAATTACAGAGTAACAGAGTTGGAAGGGACCTTGGAGGTCTTCTAGTCCAACCCCCTGCTTAAACAGGAAGCGGTGTACCATGGCTGTCCAAACTTGTCCAACCTTGTCTTAAAAATCAGGGTTGGAGGACCCACAACTTCTGGAGTCAAGCCGTTCCACTGATTAATTGTTCTAACAATCAAGATATTTCTCCTTAGTCCTAGGTTGCTCCTCTCCTTGATTCGTTTCCATCCCTTGGTTCTTGTCCTGCCTTCTGGTGCTTTGGGAACTAGGTTGACCCCCCCCCTCTTCTTTGGGGCAGCCCCTCAAATATTGGAAGACTGCTATCATGTCACCCCTAGTCCTTCTCTTCATTAGAGTAGACATGTCGAAGTCTAAGGCAGGAGTGTCAAACTTGATTTCATTGAGGGCCGCATCAGGGTTGTGTTTGACCTTAGGGGCTGGGCGTGGCTGGGGGCATGGCCACCTCGACTCACCAAGCCTCCGTTGTGGGCCGCGACAGCCTCCTGCAGCCTCTGCCAAGAAAAACACACCTTGGGAAGGCCACTGGGGCCAAAAATGGAGGCCAGGTGGGTTGTGTGAAGCCTCCCAGAACTCCATTTTTGTTGGCAGAGGACTGCAGGAGGCTGTCACAGCTGAAAACGGAGTTTGAGCAGGCTGTGCATGGACCTCCCGAGCTCCATTTTCGTTGGCAGAAGCATCGTTCTTTCCTGTTTCCAGGGCAGGCCTGCAGGGCAGATCTAAGAACCCTGAAGGCTGGATCCGGCCCCTGGGCCTTGAGTTTGACACCCCTGGTCGAAGGCAACACAATTTACCTGTCTTGAAGTCAACGCCCAAAACAGCCCTCCGTCCTGAATCTAGTATAAAAATGCTCTAGCGGCATCTATTGGTTTTTAAAGAACTCTTTGAACTAATTCCCCTTGAAGTTTGTATATCCACGGATACGATCGCTTTATTTATTTTGCATCGCTGCCAAATAAAACTGTGGCAGAGGCTAATCAAAAATGGTAACGCAAATAAACTTATCGGAGTAACTCTGACCATTTTTCTGGGTCGAGGCAGGTAAGCACCCCCAATTATTTTCTCAGTGCAGTGTGTGAGTTTGGAAGAGACTCTGGGCGAAGACGTATGTAGTCCAATAAAACTAAGAAAAACGAAATGCACAGGTACAGTATAGGTGGGTCCTTGCTCAATAGCAGTAACTGTGAGAGGGATCTTGGAGTCCTAGTGGACAACCATTTAAATAGGAGCCAGCCGTGTGCAGCAGCTGCCAAAAAAGCCAGCACAGTTCTAGGCTGCATAAACAGAGGGATAGAATCAAGATCACGTGAAGTGTTAATACAACTTTATAATGGCTTGGTAAGGCCACACTTGGAATACTGCATTCAGTTTTGGTCACCACGATGTAGAAAAGATGTGGAGACTCTAGAAAGAGTGCAGAGAAGAGCAGCAAAGAGGATTAGGGGACTGGAAAACATATGAAGAACTGTCAAGATGATCTCCTTGGCTCAGCAAGGAAAACAGCTGGCAGGGGTATTAAAATCAAGGCCTGGGGGCCAGAATTCAGCCCACGGGGTATTTAGATCTGGCTCTTCGGGCTGCCTGGGAAATAGCAAAGGACTGGCCTACAGTGCTTCTGCCAGCGAAAACAGGCTCCCGAGCTCCGTTTTCAGCTGCCACGGCCTCCTGCAACCCTCCATTTTTGCTGGCAGAGGGTTGCAGGAGCTGGGGAGCCTGTTTTCGCTGGCAGAGTGCTCGGCCTGCCACAGGTGTCCCTGACAGGAGTGATGTTGACTGGCCATGCCCCCTGCTCCCCTCCCCAGGTCAAACACAACCCTGATGCGGCCCTCAATGAAATCGAGTTTGACACCCGCTGACCTAGCATGTTATTTTCATTAGTAACGGCAGCTAACATTGCACAATGGAAAATGTGTTTTATCATATGCTTGAAGCCTTTTTAAAAACATTCAAGGAAGTTATCTTGAGGCGTGGCTGGCATGTCACAAGCCATTTCAGAATCAAAAGTGTTTGCATGCTGAGTCACAAATGGCTTGCAGGGTGCTGAAGAGGGACACACAAGGGGGAGGAGGCCCGTGGGGCAATTTCTCCTCCAGCGGAGAGACGCCCCTGAGTGAAGTCAGGGATTCAATCCTCTTTATCTGATGCAGCCAACAGGCAGAAATGTTCTTCTCTGTTGCATACAATGAGGCATCTTTCCTTCCCTGTTGTTCTGAAATCCACCCGTTGGAGTCAAAAACAAGAGAACTTTGAGGAAGGGTTTGTGGGCAGCCCCCGTCTCCTGCCCTACATGGAGATCTTCAGCTCCAGATCTCCCTCCAAAAAACATCACCTTTTAATCCACTGCAACCAGGCATGAAATCCTCTTACCTTTGCTACTGGTTTGCAACTGGGAGCTCACGCGCAGACCTTCTGCACATGTGCAGAAAGGTCTGTGCAGAGCAGTGGTGGACTCCTACCAGTTCGGACAAACCGGTAGGAGTCTGGTGGCTTGGGTCACTGGAACCTGCAGTGGCCGAGGCCTGCCACACCCCCGAACCAGTTCTCTAAGCACCACTGTAGGTGCCGCCATCTTGTTTTTGGCTTCTGCACATGCGCAGAACAATTTTTATTGTACTGCGCATGCACGCATCAAGCGCACGCGAAGCGCCCATGAGCAAACCGGTAGTAGTGACTTCCGGAAGCCACCCCTGGTGCAGAGCATCCGTGATGACGTCTGGGCAGGTGGGTGGAGCCTTCTGCTGCCGCCACTATTGGTTCGTCCCAAACCAGGGAGAACCGGCAGAATGCCATCTCCGACTGCGACCCTGGGATCATTGACTTAGAGCAGGGGTAGTCAACCTTTTTATACCTACCGCCCACTTTTGTATCTCTGTTAGTAGTCAAATTTTCTAACCGCCCACCGGTTCCACAGTCATGGTGATTGATAAAGTGGGGAAGTCAATTAAATTTAAAAAAGGAAAGTGCTTCAGGATTGGACAAAACCCCTCCCGCCCACCATGAAAGCTGGAGCGCCCAATAGTGAGCGGTAGGGACCAGGTTGACGACCACTGACTTAGAGAAAGAACCAGAACTGAAAAGAGAATTTTTGCAGACAACTTTGCCAAATTGCCCTACGATGAGAACACTGTTGTTTTTTTAATTCAGGGAACCTCAGATAAGTGAGGTTAATAACCTTAGTCATGGCAGAGCACAAGGCTTCTAGTTGTGCCTACTTATCGAGCACAAAATGTGTATAAATATTCCAAGTGGGTCATCAAGATGAAGGGCTAGAAGAGAGGCCCTGCGGGCTTTTCCAGGGAAGCTGGCAGCTACTCTGGATTACATAGGGGCCCTTCAGCCTTGATCTCGAGTCCTTCACCAAATAGCTTTGGGGCTGCTCTGTTGAGGAGCCTGGCAAGGACAGAGGGGCTGAGCCGATGACCTCTGGCTCCAGCCAGCCAGTGGCAGCTGGTGAAGTTCATGAGGACATTTAAAAAGCATCAAAGCAGGCAGGAACATATTAGGGGAAATATTCTGCCCTTTTAATATTTCCTAAAACATTTCATTTTCCTAGGAGAATGGGGTGGGTGCTAACTTCCTACAGGGGTTTAAAAACATAAGACCTCTGGAAACCAATGGATGGAAAGTTACCAGCACAGCAAGGCTGATTTTGCTTGACAAGTCGACAACTGAAGAGCAAGTCAAAGAACACCGGTCCAATTCACTAGGAAAACCAGTTTGGTCTACTAGTTAAGGTGCCAGGCTAGAGACCTGGAGTTTGTGAGTTCTAGTCCCGCCTTAGGCATGAAAGCCGGCTAGGGGACTTTAGGCCAGTTATTCTCTCAGCCCAATTCACCTCTCAGGATGTTGTTGTTGTGGGGGAAATAGGAGGAAGGAGGAGTATTGTATATGTTGGCGGCCTTGAGTTACGTGCAAAGTAACAAAGGCAAGATAACCTAAAAGATAAATGCAAAAATATCCACAATTTGAGTATCGATGGCTGCAAACTCCTGCATGTTCAACTTTGCATCATTTGCAAGGAAAATGGATTATTTCCTCGTTCAGGGCAAGTCCTAACTTCCCACTTGGATGAAACTGAATACAAAGGACCGACCTGTTGGAAGAAATCTCCTTCTGGGTTCAGTTCCAAGTGGGGAAAAAGACACTGGAGACATGGAGGCTGCTTAGAAAGATGGTTTAATGGTGGACAGGACCACGTAGCTTGAGGCCCTGGGGGAAAAGGTGATCACATGCTTCCAGATGTTATGAGAAGGGTTAGGGTTATTTCCTAGGACCGTGATGGCGAACCTATGGCACGGGTGCCACAGGTGGCACGCAGAACCATTTTTTAGGGCACGCGAGGCGTTGCCCTGTCAGCTCCAGCGTGCAGGTGTGCGCTGGCCAACTGATTTAGGCCTTTTTTTGAGGCCATTTTTCGACCTCTGAAGTCTTCAGGGAAGCGCCTAGAAAGCCTCTGGAGCCCGGGGAGGGCGAAAAAAGTGTGCCAAAAGCAGGGGGTCACGTACATAGCATTATGGGTGTGGCACACCCACGCACAACCCTCCTGCGCTCCCCCCACTTTTGGCACGCGAGTCAAAAAAGGTTAGCCATCACTGTCCTAGGATATTTCATTTTCCTAGGGGAGGGCTGGGCGATAAGTTCCTACAGACCACTAAAGAAGGCAGATTCTTTCTCTGGGAGCAGTAGACATATTTTTGCACGAATAAGATTTCCTAGTTCCAAACTCGTCCTTGGCCAAAGGACGAGTTAAACGGTAGAACAGGAGAAACCAATTCCTGGCTCTTTCTGGGAACTTTTAATGTCTTGTTACTTCCTTGGTTGTTATTATTATTATTTTTAAAGAACAAAGGAAATCCTGCATTGTCTGTCTCTTTGTAGCACATGTGGTTGTTTGCTTTTGCGTATTGAACAAGGCTTGTGTTTTGGGTTTTTTCCTTTTTCCACATTTGGCATCCTGGAAAAAACCCGAAAGAACGTAGAGGAGGACCAGACGGGAGAAACCAGATCTTAATCTAGGCGCTTCTCTTAAGGAAGGCTAGGCGGTGGTTTTGTTGATGTAAACACACAGGTCATGCAATGTTGTGTGTGTCGACATTTAGAGCGAGCTACAAAGGACACTGTTAGGATATGCAGCCTTATATTGGGTTGACAATATATATGAGTCTATGTTCATATATATGAGGAATTCTTAAGGAATTGTGTAGCTTTAAGAACTGACTTATAATCTCATTGGCTGTAATTATACAGCTCTGCTATAAAGCAAGCTCAGAATCACAAGCTCATTCCCTGTTCGATTCCTTGTGATTTCCTGTGTTGTTCCTGGTTGCTGTTTGAGAAGTTGAAGAAGGAGGAGGAGGTTTTGTTTACATCACTGTAAGATAAACTCTGTTTGGTGAAGGACTGTTGATATTTGTTTGAAGAGTTAGTCGGAAGAAGCATTTTAGTTGCTACAGAGGAAAGACAATTTATTTTCTTACTATCACTGTTTTAGAGTTTGTTTGTGGTTTACAGCAACGTATCTCGTTACTGTCCGGTGAATTACACTAATCCGCATTCATTTGCTAACCCTGGTTAAGGGACCAGAGCTGTACACTGGTTCTGAACCCAGAGTAGCTAACAGACACTCAGCACTGTGGTCACATTGCAGCAACAATTTCGGAGAGGCCCCTGAATCTGTCATCCACAGTGTCATTTTTTGTTTTTTTAAATCAGACAATGAAACAGTTTTATCTCCACAACAGAAAGTTTTTTTCCTGAACACTGTTAGGTTATCTGTATCTTGCCTCTCTTCATACATAAAACCCCAGAATTCTGTAGATCTAACAAACGTGTCCCAATTTCTTTTGGCAAATACCAAAGAACTTGTGTGTTGCATTTTTCTAACGTTAAATTTTTTTTTAACCAGCTTTGATTCTCCAGATCAGGGGGAGTCAACCTTTTTATACCTACCGCCTACTTTTGTATCTCTGTTAGTAGTAAAATTTTCTAACCGCCCACCGGTTCCACAGTAATGGTGATTGAAAAAGTAGGGAAGTCAATTAAATTTAAAAAAAGGAAAGTGCTTCAGTATTGGACAAAACCCCTACCGCCCACCATGAAAGCTGGAACATCCACTAATGGGTGGTGGTAGGGACCAAGTTGACTACCACTGGACTAGTTGTTGCTTCGCTACAACTCCCATTATTCCAAACTAGCTTATTGTGAGTCAGGTTTAGCCTAGGGCAGGGGTCTGCAAAGTTGGCTCTTTTAAGACTGGTGGACTTCAACTCCCAGAGTTCCCCAGCCAGCACAGCTGGCTGAGGAACTCTGGAAGTTGAAGTCCACCAGTTTTAAAAGAGCCAACTTTGCAGACCCCTGGCCTAGGGAGAGTTCGAAGGCCACAATTTGAAAAGGGTTATGGTTGAAACTGCAGGGCCTGGCTAGCTGCTCAGATAGACGGCTCTTGTTCATGAGGTGCTGCAATTCTTTGCTATTTTTCAAGTGCTCACATTCTTAATTCAGCTGAAGTGGGAGCAAAATAACCAGGAGGAAGATGCTGAAATGCAACCCCCGTAGGTACTCCTTAAGCCCTGAGTGGACTCTTCAGACGTTCTCTGTTCTGCTCCTCTCTAAAGGTCAAGGTTCCCTCGCACATATGTGCTCGTCATTCCCGACTCTAGGGGGCGGTGCTCATCTCCGTTTCAAAGCCGAAGAGCCAGCGCTGTCCGAAGACGTCTTTCATTTCATTTCCCTTTCTCCTTTCCTTTGCTCCTTCTCTTTTTCCCTTTCCTCTTCTCCTTTCCTTTCCTCCTCCTTCTGTCTTTTTTTCCCTTTCCCTTTTTCTCCTTTCCTTTCCTCCTCCTCCTCTCTCTCTCATTTTCCCTTTCCCTTTCTCCTTTCCTTTCCTCCTCCTTCTCTTTTTCCCTTTTCTCTTCTCCTTTCCTTTCCTCCTCCTTCTGTCTCTTTTTCCTTTCCTCCTTTCCTTTCCTCCTCCTCCTCCTCTCTGTCTCATTTTCTTTCTCTTTCTCCTTTCCTTTTCTTTCCTCCTTCTCTCTTTTTCCCTTTCCTCTTCTCCTTTCCTTTCCTCCTCCTTCTGTCTCTTTTTTTCTTTTCCTTTTCTCCTTTCCTTTCCTCCTCCTCCTCCTCCCTCTCTCATTTTCTCTTTCTTTCTCTTTCTCCTTTCCTTTTCTTTCCTCCTTCTCTCTTTTTCTTTCCTCTTCTCCTTTCCTTTCCTCCTCCTTCTGTCTCTTTTTTTCCCTTTCCCTTTTTCTCCTTTCCTTTCCTCCTCCTCCTCCTCTCTCTCTCTGTCTCATTTTCCCTTTCCCTTTCTCCTTTCCTTTCCTCTTCCTTCTCTCTGGCTCTCTCTCTCTCTCATTTTCTCTTTCTCTTTTCCTTTTCTTTCCTCCTCCTCTCTCATTTTCCCTTTCCCTCTCCTCTCCTCCTGTGATATGGACTTGCAAGTATGCATAGGAGCCTCCCTCGCTGCAACCTTTGGCTCCAGAACCCCCTCCTCTCCCCTCTGATGAAGGTGGTGTGGGGTTGTAAGGGATAAACGAAGCAGAAGGTTAGAATATTTGGCTTATAAAATGTTTTTTTTTAATAGAAATAAGTGGAGGCGTCAAAGCCCACTAACATGTACAAAATGTAGGCGAGACAAGAAAACCAAGATCAACAGACACGTGTAATCCAGACTTCCTTCCTACAAAACAATTCTGCAGTGTGGTTGAAAAATCATCTTTCAGCATCCAGGACAATCGGTAGAAAGATTTCGCCCCAAAGGAAACACCTCCGTAAATATCATCCCATCCAAAGTGTTGGAGCTAGGAAGCTTTGTAATTCTGAGAGGAAGGGGAGGATGGACAAGAGGAGGTTTCTAGCCTGGGAAAAACTAAATTGACAGCAAAATCTTCTCCCCCCCTCCCATTATTCTAACTGATTTCCCCCCAAAACCTGCATTCATAAGGACATTGAAACTCATGCTTTATCATGAGGGGGTCACCTGATCTTTGGACTCGGGGTAGAGAAGACAGCACAAAGCCCCTTATTGTTGATGTCCAACACGCCAAGCTAAACTACATCCACTGCTTTCTGTATCTCCAACAGAGCTGGCTCATTTTTTGGGGGGAAGACAGATAAAGCTCAAATACAGAGGAGGGGGTGGAACCTCATAGGTGGAACAGGTATTTGACAGACAGGTATGACCCAGATATTGGATTCTTCCCTTTACGATTTGTAAAATTGTATTTTTAACCTTATCTTAAGCTTACTTTTGGTCATGGGTTATGGGATGGGGGAGATAACACACACACACCCCAATTCTGGCAATCTGCGCTCTCAATTTTGGACCCAAAGCAGGTCGTGAGGGCTGCCGGGAAACAAAGGTATGGCCACCTGTGCTCTAAATATCCAACCATCCTAGCCTTTTGCAATGGTCAAACCAGGGGTGAAATCCAGCAGGTTCAGAAAGGTTTTGGAGAACCAGTAGAAGAAATTTGGAGTAGTTCGGAGAACTGGGAGCCGAAGTTTTGAGTAGCCAGCAAATGCCACCTCTGGCTGGCCCCAGAGTGGGGGTGGGAATGGAGATTTTGCAGTGTCCTTCCACTGCCACACCCACCAAGCACAGAACCGGTAGTAAAAAAATAATTGAATTTCACCACTGGAGTCAAACCATATCAAAGTGCTCTGCTTAGAAAACCCAGGATGAGTCCAGATGTTGCAAAAGTTGTCCACACCATATCTCAGCCTGCGCATGTCGCTCGGCTAGTATTCCCACAGGTGTCGGGCTTCGGCGTCAATCATTCCCATGAGTTTGGGGAACGCTAATGAAACTAATCGGTGTTTGGATCTCGACCAACAAAAAAAAAAAACAGGATAAAAGTGAGTTGGGACAGAGCTAAATCCCATTGCATTCAGGGAAAGCCGGTTATGTGCTCCCATGCTTGTTTACACAGAAGTAGCCCCCAGGGAATTTAGCCCGGCTGAGCCCCTATCAGTAGGTGCAGGACTGCAGCTGAAATAAACAGCCCATCCAGAGCCAACCCCTTATGAAGAGTCCCCAAGTTATTTCTCAACTGACTGTGTTTAGGGATTTTAATTTTGACGCTCCTGGGAGAAATCAGCCGTGTGTTTGGTAAGTGGAAGATGCAACCTTCTTCCTCTTAAGCTGTGAACATACCCTGTTTCCCCGAAAATAAGACCTCCCCAGATAATAAGCCCAATCTGGCTTTTGAGCACACATGCTAAAATAAGCCCTACCCCGAAAATAAGCCCTCCCCAAAAAGATTGCAACACGGCAGCAGCCATGAGGTGACCACGCTCGCTGCCTCCTGCACCTCAAAAATAATAAGACCTCCCAAAAATAAGGCCAAGTACTTTTGGGGGGGGGGGTCAAAAGAAAATAAGACCCTGGCTTATTTTCGGGGAAGCACAGTAGTGACACTTGTATTAAGCTTAATTTACTTGCTTACCACTAAACATGCCTTGGAATTTGGAATAGTCCAAAAGATGAGGAAGAACATATCTTCAGAAAGACACGGTGTTCTTTGGCATATGATCCAATAAGAGCCACAAACACAGACTGGGTTTTAAAAGAGGGCTTAAGGTACGCTCATAGACGGGAGGCCCAATAGAATGATGCCTTCACAGAGTGCAATCTGGTTGGGAATTCAAAGAGTTGGATCTCAAAGATTGGGAATCGTAGAGTTGGATCTCAAAGATCCTCAAATGCAGGGACTACAGCTTGGTGAGATCATAAATGTTGGCCATGGGAGAAGGGCCGTTCTCCATCCTTGGCATTGCCATTTAGAAAGGGCAGATTATGGGTGGCAATGAAACCTCATCTCTAACAACCACCTAGAGGAACAGCTCTCGGGTCTTGTAGATGAGCAGATAACTAAATTTGATAGAAGGAACCCATAGATAATTGGGGGGAAGGGGTCTCCAGTGCACTGCTTTAAGGTCTGTTAGCTCAACCCATCACAGTTGCATGGTCTTCCTTCTGAAAACACTAGCCATCTCTTCCCCCTTCTCAGATCTCACTTTGACCCACAGAGGTCCAGCTTTGGCCCAGGTTCTCCTCTCCAAACACCCTTAGCACTGCATTAAAAAAAACATTCACAAGTAATATCATTCCCATGTACAAAGTTTTGGATAGACAGATGCTCTTCTGAAGGCACATGATCCACCTAGCAGGTTTCCCAAGGCCTGGCTCACGGTAGACAAGCAGAAGAAGTCCCAGGCGGTTTCCCAAAACAAGGAAGGGTGCTTTCGTCTGGATATCGCAGAAGGCAATCCGTGAAGGCACCAGTGCTGTACGAGGGCCCCGAAGTAGGGCACAAAATTGTGGGGCTGGGCTGGGACTGCATAGTGCAAAGGTGCTGGACAAAACAAAACAACCCCCCCCACCCCTCCATCAGTGAAACCCAGAGCAAGAGCTATTTTTATTCAAAACATGGAGGCTAAGAAGTCCTCTCCTCCAGAGGAAGTGCTGGTTAAGTGCCATCTCTAATCTCCCTTCCGGAAGCTCTTCCACTACTTAAGAAAGGAAGAGAGCTCCAAAGGGTAGATCTCCAGGTATTTCTTTGTGCGGTTCTTGGCCAATAAGGCGGACCACCTGTGTTTAAATGGCAGCAGTGAAAGGATCCATTACCACTCATTCCCTCTCGAGCGCTGCTCAAATGAAGGAAGCTTGATGAATACGTTGGAGGTGATCCATCTAGTTCTGGGATTCAGAACTCGTTCTGGGCCTCAGGATCCTAAACCGATCCTTCTGGCTCAGGGTCCCATTGGTAGATCTGGGAAACTCGGATAATAATCAAGTGGATTCCTAAAAACCCCAAGGCTGCCAGCTTGGATTCAGAAGGAGGGAAGAAAGAAGGACGTAGCTTCTGAGAGTTATACCAACGACGTCTTCTCCCTTCAATTGGAGACAGCAGGAAGCAAAAGACGACACCCTCCAGGAAACAAAACACGAATTCCTTCCCACCCAAGAGTTTGGACACTTCCTTTCTGATGCAACCTCAACCCTTATCATCTCAGCTGCCTGGACTGAGCAACCTGCAAGCAAGATCTCCAGTGCAAGAGGAGGGGGTAGAACCCCAGCAATAACTACCTATCCTAATCGGTTTCCTAAACGACAGCAGGGCAGACATTCCCAGAGCAAGTGCACCGAAAGAAGAAGCTGGCGCATGAATCCCCAGCAGCCGGCATCCCCTGAACTCAGTCCCGCTTCGGCCAGACTTTGTGCTTGACTTTGACCGTCATGTAGAGGGCGGTGAGGCCGCAGGATGCCATCAGCACAAGGCACATGATGGAAAAAAAGGGAGCGAGGTCGCCATGCAGGGCGGCATAAATGGGCCGCCTAGTCCGGTAATCGAGAAGCACCGCCTCTAACTGGATGAAGGTACAAAGGATGAGGAACATGTGGAAAAGCTGGTGGCCTTGTCCCACAAAGTGACACTTCCCGGGAAACCACTTCTCGGGGTAGGGATAGGCGAAAAAAAAGGCTGCAACCAGGAAGCACAAAACGTGGCACTTATGGTAGGTGGCAGCCAAGTCGCTTTGACCGGAGATGGTCGAGGTGTAGATGCGATGGAGCACAGGGCTGATATCTAAAGCATAGGCTACCGCGGAGGGCATTTCCTGGCAGAGTCGGCCCTGCAGAGGGGTAAGGTGTGGGCATCGGTATTTGGCATAGCAGGAGCCGGCACAGGACAACCAAGCCAACCCCACCGCGCCCGGAATGTAGAAACTGGAGATCCAGGCGTGCCACTCTGGCTCAATGGCGTAGTAATAATGCACCAAAGCGCTACTGTACTGGTAAGTGGCCACCCCTACGTAGTCCAAGAAGAAGAAGGTGTAGTGGCAGAACTCGGATTTGGCTTGCAAGAGATGAGCCAAGGTGCTGCAGGTGGAGTAGATGATGGAAGACACAGCCACGATGCAGAAGGGCTGGGCGTGCGGGTCGCCCACAAAATCCACCATCTGGGAGAGCTGCCAGAAGCGCCCCAGCAGCATGAACGCCGCCAGCAGATGCGTCCAGACGTTGAGCGCCTCGTTGTGCTGCTGGAAGAGGGACAGGAAGTAGAAGGCCCAGCTCCGGTGGAGGGGTCGGTAGCCGGCGTGGATGTAGGGCTTCCGGAAAAGCTGGGGCACCTCCGAGGCTGCCACCGTGCAGGAGGGAGCGGGCAAGGCCTTGGAGAGGAGTTGAGGGATTTTCCACAAGTGCTGGAGGTTGATGAAGAGGTGGCTGAGTTTTTCGGAGACAATCGTTGCCATGACCGGAAGATGGGTGACCTTGAAGTGGGGGAGGAAGAGGGGGGAGAAAAAAAAGACATTCAGAGGGAGAAGGCAGCAAAAACCAGCGGGATGGATCTCGATCGGCATTCTAGGACAACGGAAGCCGTGGGCCAGCAAGGCCACAGGGAGGAAGCAGATGTGTGCACCAACACTCCCCCTTCCCCAACACACAAACACAATTCGACAGGAACTTAAGACTGCGACCACCTGGGGCCTCTTCATCTGGAAATTAAGCTTCGCAGCAGGACTTGCTTTTTAAGTAAACACACCCACTACTAGACTGCTTGGATACAACCAAAACAGGAGTGCGGAAAAGAACAAAGTTCAAGATAGTAAAATGGAACAATGCTAAAGGGCTTTACCCCAAACAACCTGGAGCCTTTGAAAACAAGACTTGAAAAGTCAGAAATTGAAGGCTTAGTGGAGCAGAGGGCCAGGCAGAAAACTTCAGTAGATATAAGCTAATGGATCGCAAGCCATTCTTATCTTGATTCAGATTTGACAAAACACGCCCAATCCAGCAACGCTCCTATCTCATCAGTTTTCTAGTTAGTTAGTTAGTTAGTTAGTTAGTTAGTTAGTTAGTTAGTTAGTTAGTTAGTTTACTTTATTGTCATTGCACCCCATACAACGAAATTAAATGCCATCTTCAGTGTACATTATAACTACAAAAATAAAACACAAACACACTTCCTTCACATTGTATACAATTGAATTGAAACCCCCTGATATTGCATTAATATTGCCCTATACCAGAGGTCCCCAAACTTGGCAACTTTAAGACTTGTGGACTTCAACTCCTAGAATTCTCCAGCCAGCTCTGTTGGCTGGAGAATTCTGGAAGTTGAAGTCCACAAGTCTTAAAGTTGCCAAGTTTGGGAACCTCTGCCATATACAGTAGAATTCAATAGGGTTACTGCCCTGGGATCAAAGCTGTTTTTCAGCCTATTTGTCCTTGTTTTTATTGTCCTGTACCGTCTTCCAGATGGTAATAGTTCCAAAAAAAAAAGGGCGCCCGGAATAAGATGGATCTTGAAGAATGGTTTGAACTTTCTAAATAGTCCAAGAAGAATTAATTCTAATTCTAAAGTTTCCAAGTTGCCAAATTGCATAACTCCAGATCAAACTAATCCAGGGGTTCCCAACTCCCAGTTTGTGGACCAATACTGGTTTGTGGCAGAAACTGGGCCACGCAAACAAGTGAAGCCCCATGCACAGGATGCCAGCAGCACCCAAACCCCACGCCCCCTTCGATCCACGGAAAAACCTCTCTCTCCATGGAACTGCCCAAACATTTGGGGACCATTGATTTAACGCAGATACATAAGTAAGGGAGAGTGGGGGGTAGCAAAGTGCACAGAGGGAGCAGATGGGGGTGTTCTCTCCTCCATCAGCCACCTCCAATGTGCCACACCCTGTTGGGGTCACAGATTACCTGTTTCCCTGAAAATAAGACCTCCCCAGATGATAAACCCAGTCGGGCTTTTGAGCACATGTGCTTAAATAAGCCCTCCCCAAAAATATTGCAACACAGCAGCAACCATGAGGTCACCATGCTCACCGCCTCCTACCCCTCAAAAATAATAAGACCTTCCCCAAAATAAAGCCAAGCGTTTATTTCAGGGGGTCAAAAGAAAATAAGACCCTGTCTTATTTTCGGAAAAAACAATACAATACAATAGCAGAGTTGGAAGGGACCTTGGAGGTCTTCTAGTCCAACCCCTTGCCTAGGCAGGAAGCCCTATACCGTTTCAGACAAATGGCTATTCAACATCTTCTTAAAGACTTGCAGTGTTGGGACATTCACAACTTCTGGAGGGAAGCTCTTCCACTGATTAATTGTTCTCTGTCAGGAAATTTCTCCTCAGTTCTAAGTTGCTTCTCTCCTTGATTAGTTTCCACCCATTGCTTCTTGTTCTGCCCTCAGGTGCTTTGGAGAATAGTTTGACTCCCTCTTCTTTGTGGCAACCCCTGAGATATTGGAACACTGATATCATGTCTCCCCTGGTCCTTCTTTTCATTAAACTAAACATACCCAGTTCCTGCAACCATTCTTCATGTTTTAGTCTCCAGTCCCCTGGAGTGCAGAGAAGAGCCCCTTTGTTGCTCTTCTCTGCACTCTTTCTAGAGTCTCCACGTCTTTTCTACATCTGGCGACCAAAACTGTATGCAGTATTCCAAGTGTGGCCTTACCAAGGCACTATACAGTGGCATTAACACTTCACGTGATCTAGATTCTATCCCTCTGTTTATGCAGCCTAGAACTGTGTTGGCTTTTTTGGCAGCTGCCAACACAGTTCTAGGCTGCATAAACAGAGGGATTACTTACAACCTTCCTGGATTACGCATGATAAAATTCCAGGCTGCCCTGGAAACAGCAAAGGACCCGCCCACAGCCCTCCCAAGCTCGGTTTTCATTGGCAGAGGATTGCAGGAGGCCGTCACAGGCAAAAAACACAGCTCAGGAGCCCGTTTTCTCGGGGAGAGCGCTCAGGGCACCAGAGGCAACCCCCCCATCTCTGGCAAAAGTGACATCGAGCTGGCCGCGCCCCTTTGCCAAGCCTCTCCCCAGCCACCCGAGGTCAAAAACAACCCTGATGTGGCCCCCAATGAAATAGAGTTTGACACCCCTGCTGTGCAGCAATTTAAAGGAATGATGATAAATATGTGGGTGACCTTAAAAGGTACACAAATGAAATCAGGGCCAGACCTGACAAAAAACAACAACAACCAATGGCTCCTAACCTTACAGAGATGGAGAAAATTACCGGAGAAATGACAGGGACTCTGCTCAGGGGCTGCGCGTCAGGCTTGGAAGCCATCGGGGGATAGGACCTCAAGCCTGTTATTATGGGAAGCTGGGAGGGGGAGGGGATGGTATGGAGCTTGGGAGATGTGTAGCCATAACAACATTCCTTCTCAGAAAGTCAAGGTCACCTTATCCCTGCACCTGGACGGATGTGGCTGGGAGGAATCTTCATCCACGGCAGAGACTGATTGGACCATTTGATGGACTCCTGGGTGTTGGGGCAGGGTCTTGAACTTTCAAGTGGGTGGGGAAAACCTGGAAGCTTTCAGATTCGGGTTTTCCCAGATGTGCCAATGTGGATCTTCTAATAAAATGGTGTTTTGAGGAACTTCTTACCTCGAGCTCTTGTTTCATAGAGGATGCTACTTGGAACCCTGACACTGCGTTTGTGTGTGTCCACGGGAGGGAGGGAGGGAGGGAGGGAGGGAGGGAGGGAGACAGACAGAAAAAGAGAGAGAGAGAGAGAGAGAAAGACAGAGACAGGGACAGAGACAGGGACAGAGAGAGAGAAACAGAGAGACAGATACAGACAGAGAGAGAGATACAGGGGACAGATAGAGAGAGAGAGACAGAGAGAGAGACAGATACAGAGAGAGAGACAGAGATGGGGGGACAGACAGAGAGAGACACAGAGAGAGAGAGACAGATACAGAGAGAAACAGAGAGGGGGGACAGATAGAGAGAGAGACAGAGATAGAGACAGAGACAGAGAGAGAGATACGGAGAGAGCGAGAGATACAGAGAGAGAGATACAGAGAGAGAGAGATACAGAGAGAGAGATACAGAGAGAGACAGAGAGAGATACGGAGAGAGACAGAGAGAGAGAGAGACAGATACAGAGAGAGAGAGACAGATACAGAGAGAAACAGAGAGAGGGGGACAGATAGAGAGAGAGACAGAGATAGAGACAGATACAGAGAGAGAGAGACAGATACAGAGAGAAACAGAGAGAGGGGGACAGATAGAGAGAGGGACAGATAGAGAGACAGAGCGAGACAGAGACAGAGAGAGAGAGATACGGAGAGAGCGAGAGATATACAGAGAGAGAGATACAGAGAGAGAGAGATACAGAGAGAGAGATACAGAGAGAGACAGAGAGAGATACGGAGAGAGACAGAGAGAGAGAGAGACAGATACAGAGAGAGAGAGACAGATACAGAGAGAAACAGAGAGAGGGGGACAGATAGAGAGAGAGGGACAGATAGAGAGAGACAGAGCGAGACAGAGACAGAGAGAGAGAGATCCGGAGAGAGCAAGAGATACAGAGAGAGAGAGATACACAGAGAGAGACAGAGACAGACAGAGAGAGACAGAGAGAGATACGGAGAGAGACAGATAGAGAGAGAGACAGATACACATAGAGAGAGAGGGAGGGAGGGAGGCAGAGGGAAGAGATCATCCTTCTTAAAAGACTGCCTGCTGCAGCACATCTGCACCACCTAACAGCTGTTTTTTCCCCTGTTCCCCCTCCTCCTCTAGGCTTGTTGTCCTCTCCTTCGCCAGAAGACAAATGTGCAGGGCCAGCCGGCCTAAGGGAGGCATCAGCCACAAGGCACGTGACGGGGAGTCTTTCGCCAGGCAGCCGTGAGACCAAAGAAGCTTTTGGGCATCGCGAGTGTGTTGCTGTGGGCCGTTTGACAGGCAGAGAATGCGATGCGCCCGGCGCGCCACTCAGGAGCAGCGTGGCTGGGTAGGAGAATTCGTCCCAGGGCTCTTTCCTTTTAACTGCTGTTCAAGAAGCCTGTCAAAACCTCCGATCGATTAAAAATACAAAAAAATCCCCCCCACACGTTTGAAAATGATTGGCAGGCATCATATTTCTTCTGGCAGCTTTTGTCCTCTTGCACAAACGCAAGAAGGAGATTGGTTACTTCCTCAAAAGTCTCCCTCCGTCAGGCCGCACTTTCTCCACAGGAAGGATTGCATTTCACTATCTCTGCCTGATGCCAAAAGCCGACTCGAGATTGGCTCCGAAAATCAGACGGGCCTCTGTGATGACGACACCAGGCAAAGAGCAATGGCCTCCATCTGCTTCTCTCTCCAGTCAGATGTTCTCCAGATGTGTTGGACACCCAACTCCCACCACGCTAAGTCCAGGTGATGGACTTGGCCAGGGGTCTCCAACCTTGGCAACTTTAAGTCTGAAGGACTTCAGCTCCCAGAATTCTCCAGCCAGCAAAGCTGGCTGGAGAAGTCTGGGAGCTGAAGTCCTTCAGACTTAAAGTTGTCAAGGTTGGAGACCCCTGGACTTGGCAGTCAAGACACACCTGGAAGCACTTGGGGGAGGAAAGGCTGACTGGGCTGATCACATGGAGATCTTGGTCAGGAAGGGCAAAAGCACAACCTGTGTCCACACGGTTATGCATGACCACACTGGGCGCCTCAAGAGGGCCACTTTAGAGCAGAGGTACAGGAGTAAAGTTCCTCACAACTGTAACCACGGCTTCCACACAAGGGGAGATGGTGTTGTGATCCACCAGTGGCCAGCGGAGCTGGCAGCAGAGTCGGACAGTGAGGAGGTTGGGGAGCAGCATGGGCCAGTCCTGGAGGCTGCGGAAGACTTGGATGAGGGCTCTGCGTCGGAGGCAGAGATGGGGCCAAGAACGTCTGGCAGTGATCAGGTGCCTACGGAGCTAGACAGCAGTAAGGCAGAGGAACAGTGGGAGCCTGTTCCCAGTGTGCACATACGCAGAGCTGCCAGAAGAAAGGGTTGACTTGGGAGTGAAGTCACTGGTGGAAGGTGATTGGCCCCTCTCATAGGAAATAAGAGAGGAGCGAAAGGGGAGGGGGCTTTTGCAGGAAACAATGTGTTCATTCGGTGGTTAAGATTCATTTCAGGAGTGTGAAAATCTGCCCGCGAATCTCAGAGACTCTGTGCCCAGTCTTTCGTTGCACAGCACTGCGTGTGGGAAATATTTACATGGCAGCTTTCCAAAATAGATAAGGTCTGTGGTCATAAATATTCCTTTGAAAGACTGTTTACCAGGCCTTTGCTGAACGTGAATAAGAAGAATTCACATTCGTTTAAATAAAAGGGGTTTTGTTGAGACCAGGACTCTGCCTCGTCCTTTTTGGAGAAGCCTAGATCAGAACAGGTTGGTAGGAACAATCCCATGTCACCACCTCTATCTTTTTTCATTCCCTTCTTGCAGATGCCCTTGATTGTATCTGTTTTATTTCTGTAAATAAACGAATCATAAGAATAATAAGGCTCATCTAGTCTAAGAACATAGACTTCATCTCTCATGTAACCTTCAACCCTCCCGAGTTGTGGAGAGGATGGTCAAGAGACTGCCTCAGATTACGGGGATGCCTTTATTAGTCATTCTCTTGATAACTAACTCTTTTGGACGGCCAGAAAAAGAGGAACGGTTTCTTTTGGTCTGCAGAAATATCTAGGCGAGTTTGCCATATTTGGTGCAGAGTAACTGCCATAAAAGGCCCTAGGATTTTCAAAGGACATCTTGATTTATTCCCGTGGGATACAGCTTGTTATTTGTTTTATTAGGTGTGTAGAAAAAGTATTAACTTTCCATCTCAGTTCTGTGCAGGCATTATCTGCAAAAACGAGTCAAGATGCAAACTGCGACCTTGTCGCTTGTTAATGCCCATTGTGCACACCCAGGGACCGAGCTTAGATGGCAAGGTGGAAAGAGGGCGGAAGATGACCTAGAAGATGGGAGATATATGCAGGCACGATTTCCTGGCACAAGGCTCTGAAGCATATTTGAAGTCCGCAAGGAAATAACATCTTGAAACAGCTCAGGAAGAGCATCCCCTAATGCGCTGAAGTAAAAGTTCCCAGCATAAATCAGATTTGCAAAATTCTGTTATTACGGCCAATCTCAATAAAATTAGTTTTGGCCTTCCTGGAGTGGGATGTGTGTGCATGTGTGTTTGTGTGTGTGTGTCTATGTGTGTGTTGAATTTCTGCTCTGGTCTACTAGCGGAAGGACAGAAGGACACCATTATATCTTTTTTCATTCCTCTCTTGCCTTTGTCTGCATCTGCTTATCTTCCCTAAGTGAACTAATAAGAGCAACACTGTGCAAATCAGGAAAATGGGCTAGGACAGGGGTCTCCAACCTTTGCAACTTTAAGTCTGAAGGACTTCAGCTCCCAGACTTCTCCAGCCAGCTTTGCTGGCTGGAGAAGTCTGGGAGCTGAAGTCCTTCAGACTTAAAGTTGCAAAGGTTGGAGACCCCTGGGCTAGGAAACGGCCAAGTTGTTGCCAGTTCCTCTAACCCACCCATACCTTTCACCTTAAGCTGTCTACCGTGGGCCTTACGCATTCCTTAAGAGGTCCCTAAGGGGGCGCGTGCATACGCGCATCAGCGTGCCTACCATCCCTGTCCTACTGTCCCATTTATATGTACCCCTTTTTATATGTTTATGGCTATGTTTGGCTTATTTTTATCCATTTATTTGTGCCATGTTTTCATGTGTTTTTCCTACTTGTTTCCTTGTACTTACTGACAAATTAAAATAAAATAAATAATAAACAAACAAAAAGTGGGCTAGAGAAAGAACTGAGTTGGTCAAAAGGATTAGGAAAGCTGCAGAGGTGGTATTCAGCTGGTTCTGAGTGGCTCTGCGAACTGGGAGCAGAAATTTTGAGTAGTTCGAAGAATCGGAAATACCACTGCTGGCTGGCCCCGCCCCCATCTATTCGCTGCCTCCCGACTCCCAGCTGATTGGCTGGGTTCTCTTCTGTTGCCCTGAACAGGAGAACAGAGCTGGAAAGCAGATTGGTGGGGTGGGGAGAGAATGGGGATTTTGCAGTATCCTTCCCCTGCCATGCCCACCAAGCCATGGCCACCAAGCCACGTCACGCCCACTAAATCACACCCACAGAATCGGTAATAAAAAAATTTGAATCCCACCACTGGAAAGCTGGGTTTGGGAGTTTTGTTTTGTTTTTAATATTTTTAAGAACTTACGTGTGAGTTGCAGCTTAAGGGCAATCACGCAGCCACAAATGCACTGACAATTAGGCCAAGGCTGTCTGATATCCAGTAAGGAGCATACTAACTTGCATATGATGTGACGTCTTGTAGTTAACATGGGTTTTCCCAACATTATCAGGCTACAAACAATGTGTGTTGACAGGGCGGTTCTGAGTGCTGGATAAGGATGATAAGGAGGGTGAACGCCCATGGGGGAAGAGGGCAAGGGGGGAGGGGATTGGAATCTGTCCACCTAACACACCCTAGCAAAATCCCAAGCAGCAGAGTCACAACAGAGAGCTTTGGAAGCAAGTTTCTGGATTCCAAGACCTAAAAATTAGTTCCAGGCTTGGTGAAACATGTGGTGACCAAAACTGGAGGCAGTTATTCCAAATATATGGCCTTACCAAGTGATTATAACGTGGTATTAACACTTCCCGTGATCTTGATTCTATCCCTCTGTCATCACCGATCATCCCTGAACAATCTTTTCAAGATAATTCAAAAAATGGCAACCAGGGTCCGATAAAAACCCCTCGTTGTATAAAACGAAGGAAAACCCAACCACAAAATCCACCTGGATGGGCCCAGGTGGATGAATCTCTCTTGTTAAGCGCCAGAGAAATCAAGAGATCCAGGCAGTTCAAATGGGTAATAGTTTTTTTGTTGCAAGTTTAAGCTCTCTACAAGAATCTGAACTAGGGAAAGTGGAAAGAAAGAGTAGAAGAGAAGAGAGAGGGAAGGGAAGGAGAGAGGGATGGGAGAGAGGGCAAGGAGGGAGGAAGAGGAGGAGAGAAAGGAGGAGTGGAAAGAGAGAGAGTGGAAGAGAGGAGAGAGGTAAGGGAAGGAGAGAGGGATGAGAGAGAGAGCAAGGAGGGTGGAAGAGGAGGAGAGAAAGGAGAAGTGGAAAGAGAGAGAGTGGAAGAGAGAGATAAGGGAAGTAGAGAAAGGAACAGAGGGGAAAAAGGAGGTAGGGAGGAGAGAGGGAGAGGAAAGTGATGGATAAGGTATAAATACGGTGTATGAAGAGACAGATAGTTAGCTAATGTTAGCAAATGATTGTTAGATGTTATATATCCTGTATTTTGCTCTGGAAAGTCAGGGAGGGGGTGGGGGGAGGGAGGGAAATATTTGTAAAATGACAAAATGAATAAAACTTATTGAAAACAAGAATCTGAACTACTAACAGCCCAAGGAAATTGGCGATAGAGAAAAGTCATAGGAATTCAAGGAGGGCTTGGGCTTAGATCTTTTGTGGGAACGAAAGGACTCAAGATTCATGACGTGTTTGACCCCTCTCTTGGGCTCCCCCTGGTCATCTTCTACCTCTCTTCTCTAGCCTCCTTTTCGAATTCAGTACAGTTAAATGGTACTTAGAAAGCAGGAAGGAGACAAATGGTCAATGGCTAACAAAAATCTCTGAATGCAGTTAGATTATTTTAAAACCATTTTTTCCTGTTCTGTTCTCAAACACCACCCAATAAGGGTTATGTAAATAGAAATTACACTCAGATTTTATCTCAAAGTGATGGCGCTCAAACGTGATTGCCTTCTGCATAGAATCCTACACAGCAACAGAATATGGAGTATGGGATTATGAGCATACCAGGAATACGACATCACTCATGAAAAGGTCCAAGGAAGTAACAGAGGGATACAATCAAGATCAAATGAGGTACTAATACTACTCTATAAAGCCCTAGTAAGACCACACCTAGAGTACTGCATCCAGTTTTGGTCACCACACTATTAAAAAGATGTTGAGACTCTAGAAAAAGTGCAGAAAAGACCAACCAGGATGATGAAGGGACTGGAGACTAAAACATACGATGAACGGTTGCAGGAACTGGGTATGGCTAGTCTAGTGAAGAGAAGGACTACAGGAGATACAATAGCAGTATTCCAATATTTGAGGGGCTGCCACAGAGAGGAGGGGGTCAAGATATTTGCCAAAGCACCTCAAGGCCAGACAAGGAATAATGAGTGGAAACTGATCAAGGAAAGATTCAACATGGAAATAAGGAAGAACTTTCTGACAGTGAGAACAATCAATCAAGTTGCCTCCAGAAGTTGTGAGAGCTTCATCACTGGAGACCTTCAAGAAGAGATTGGACTGCCATTTGTCATAAATAGTGTAGGGTCTCCTGCTTAAGTGGGGGTGGGTGGGTGGGTTGGACTAGATGACCTATAAGGTCCTTTCCAACTCTGTTAATCTGTTATTCTGCATATTCCCTACTAAAGAAAAGGCAACAAGGTCTACCAATTCAGCTTAGAGATGTTTATTCATATGGCAGCTGAGAATGGAACCTCTAAAATCGGGAATAGGATATCTGCACCTTGACCCCCGAGTGGAAGTTGTTAAAAAATCGTGACATTCGCTTTGAGTTTTTATTTGTCTAACCCAGGGGTCTCCAACCTTTGCAACTTTAAGTCTGAAGGACTTCAGCTCCCAGAATTCTCCAGCCAGCTTTGCTGAAGTCTGGGAGCTGAAGTCCTTCAGACTTAAAGTTGCAAAGGTTGGAGACCCCTGGTCTAACCCACACCAGCAAACTTTGTGACGATTTGATAGCCAACAGACAGGACAGGATATCTTAAGGGTTTCAAATGTAAAATCAGCTACGAGAAAGATCTCCAAAGGAAGTCATACTTTTAACAAAAATAAAATATTTTGCAGATGAAATAATTAGAGGCATTTTTCCCCAAAAAATAAAATAAAAAACAACAACCCTGGCTTTGATTTCCCTTTGAACAATACCACACTCGTCCTTACGTCTCCCTGGAAATGCCGCCCCTGCCTTTGCCGTTTCAAAGGCATCTTTTCATCTCCTGCCAGAGATGGCTAATTCAGGGCTCAAGCCAATTCTTCCTCTGACTGAGATCGCTTCATGAAATAACAAGCGACGGTCTTTGCAGGACATTCGAAGGGGGAAAAACACCCCCCCAAAGTCTACTCCGGATCCAGCAAGCGCAGCCAAAGGAAACTCACCCTGGGTTTGGTTGAGGCCAGATTAAAATCCACAGCCAGGATTGGGATCTATGGTGGACTAGGGCAGGGGTCTGCAAAGTCGGCTCTTTTAAGACTGGTGGACTTCAACTCCCAGAGTTCCCCAGCCAGCATAGCTGGCGGGGGAATTCTGGGAGTTGAAGTCCACCAGTCTTAAAAGAGCCGACTTTGCAGACCCCTGGACTAGGGGGCTGTGCTTTCTTTTCTTTTCTTTGGGTTATATGCAATCCATCTCACTTCTGAGGGGCTTGGGGGTGGTGGGTGTCCTTTTATTTAATTTCTTTAAAAAAAAAAAATCTGGTTTCCTGGGGACCCGCTGGCTGGATCTGGTGTTGCAATGAGATTATTTGAGAGTCAGGTACTCGGTTTTCTGGATTACACAGATTAAACAGTTTTCTGGGTTTAAACAGGCCCTAACCAATCCATTTGGGGGTTTCCCCCCACTCCCTCCCCCCAGGCAAGAAAACCTACGCACTGAAAATCAGCGAATCAGGGGCGGGTTCAGTGGTGAGTTTCTGCAGGCTCGCACCTACTCGGAGGGGCCGGTTGGTGAAATTTAGAGAACCGGTGAGAGGGGGTTCCACCGGTGTACCTGGAAGTAAATCTGGCCCGCTAGTGACCCAACGGGAAGGAAAGGAAAGGAAAGGAAAGGAAAGGGAAGGAAGGAAGGAAGGAAGGAAGGAAGGAAGGAAAGAAAGAAAGAAAGAAAGAAAGAAAGAAAGAAAGAAAGAAAGAAAGAAAGAAAGAAAGAAAGAAAGAAAGAAAGAAAGAAAGAAAGAATTTATCATCACAATTGGGTCCAAAATTTTGGTTGCTAAGCAAGAGCGTTGTTAAATGAGTTTCACCACATTTTAAAAGGTGGCCACTCCCACCCTGTCACATGACTGCCAAGCCACGCCCACAAAATAGGGCACACCTACAGAGTAGGTTCAAAAAAATTTGAAACCCACCACTGGGCGGGTTGCTGCCGGCTTTACTGCGGGTTCGGTGTCTCAAAAATTTTGTGCATGCGCATTTCCAAATAAAAAAGTCTGCGCATGCGTAAAACTTTTAAAAGTGAAAACAAAATATATAAATTTATGCACTGAAAATTGTTCTGCACAAGGGCAGAACTGAAAAACAAAATGGTGGCCCTTGTAGGAGAACCGGTTTGGGGACATGGCAGGCCTGGGTCACTGATGGTTCCAGCGACCCAGCCCACCAAGTTACTACTGGTTCGGTCGACTCGGTAGGAACCCACCTCTGCATTGAATGTGCAGTTGAATATTTTCTGCACAGTTAATGGGGCCTTCTGGTTGTTATAAAAACCAGCTAACCAGGTCCGGTCAATTCTCTGGTTTTGCCCTCCAGAGCAGTGGAGTGGGGGTGGTGAAACACCCCCTCTTTTTTAAAAAAATATATGAAGGAAGCACTCCCGTTCTTTTCTTTGCAGGCTCAGAAAAAGACATGGAATGCATTTTGCATAATTCCGCCCTCGGATTCTTCAGAAATTCACCTTCCTTCCTTTTTTCTTGGTACACTGGAAAAAACTGGTCCAAGCCGATCAGCATCAGTTCTGCCCATGCAGGTCAGGCTTTAACCAGTTGAGAAGGACTCACCTAACATCATTGCCCTTCGTGCTAAAACTTTATTAGTGTTGCCTTCTTGCCTGACTGGACTTGCTTAAGATAACAACGTGGGGGCGGAGGGAGGGCGCTACCCCGTTTCCCTGAAAATAACACCTCCCGAGATAATAAGCCCAATTGGGCCTTTGTGTGCATGCACAAAAATAAGCCCTCTCCCCAAAATAAACCCTCCCCAAAAATATTGCAACACAGCAGCAGCCATGAAGTGACCACACTCGCCGCTTCCTGCAGCTCAAAAATAATAAGACCTCCCCAAAAATAAGGCCAAGTGCTTATTTTGGAGGTTAAAAGAAAATAAGGCCCTGTCTTATTTTCGGGGAAAACATGGTTCATCCCCCAAGTTACTTACAACCCACTTCCAAAGTTCTAATGCAACACACACACACACACACACACACACACACACACACACACACACAGAGGCACGCACGCACTCCAGGGGCTTGGCAACTGCCCTACGTTTATAGCTGTTTGCAGCATCCCACAATCATGTAACCAGTTTTTACAATTTTTTTGTTGAAAACGGGCTCCATTATAGTTGTAAGTCAAGGACTACCTGTAATGTATGGAGCAAAACAGAACTGAAGGAAGGGTTGGGGGTCAGTATCAGCAGTGCTGCAAAGGTTTGGCTTCTTGTAACTTTGGGAGCCAAGCAAAGCAAGCACTTCTGACTACTTTAGGACCCCATTTCCACACAAAAGCTGAAAACCGGGTGGCCAGGCACGTCCTGTGAACACAACCAGAGTTGTCTCCGAGAGCTATGGTTCTCACAGTGGTGGGTTCCTACTGGTTTGGACTGGTTCGGCCGAACTGGGGTTGTCCAAGCGGCACCATAGGCGCCGCCATCTTGTTTTGTTGCACTGCACATGCACACACACAGCGTGTATCAAGCACACAGGCGGGACGCAGCCATGAGCAAAATGGCAGTAGTGACCCACCCCTGGGTCCTCACGCATCCAGAAGGATACCTGGGCCATCAGTGCTGATACACGGGGCCTGGTCTCTCCCATCATCTGCTATTCGTTCCTTTCTACTTGGGATCGTTCTTGATCTACAGCCAGCGTTTCAGCACATGTCTTCAAGTGGCATACATCGTAAAATATAAAAGCAATTAAAACAGGAGCAAACAAAGATACCATTCTTGGGACCAAGTAAAACTGTTACTAGGGATGGTCATGCAGCCAGGAAACGGGGGGTCCAGGCCTGGGCACACAAAGAAGGCTCCATGATGTTGTGAAAGTTGAGCAGGCCAGGGGTCATGCTGAGAGGTGGGTTGCTCACGGATTGGCCTGGATCGGGCAAACCAGTAGTAGCAAAGGTGGGAGGCTCCACCTCCCCCCATCTGGACACTTCTGGGCAGACGTTTCTGCACATATACAGAAGTGTTGTGCGCATACACGAGTGCACGCACAAATGCACACAAACCGACAGTATGAAAAAATTGGCAACCCACCACTGGTCATGCTGATATCCGAAGGGAGAAGGTTCTCCAAGGACAGAACTATGGCAGAGAAGGCACCTCTCCAACTTCCTGCCAGCCAACATTCCTCGGCGGATGGGACCTGCAGCAGGCCCAACCTGCTTGACCAAACTGGACAGGTAGAAATGACAGGAAGATGGATCTTCAAGTAATCCAAGCCACGAAGGGCTCTAAAGGTGACGCACCGCAATATCTTTAGACGTGAAAACCCCCAAGCACTATAGTTATCTTTATTTACTTCCTTTGTTCGTGTTTATGTTCATACCTATACTTGTTATCTTGTACATGTTTGACAAATAAATAAATACCGTATTTTTCGGAGTCTAAGACGCACCAAGATTTTGAAGAGGTACATTAAAAATAAACGTTTTTGCACTCTTAGAGGCCCCCCAAACCCGCTGCACGCCTCATTTTTTGTGAAAAATGGGGCATGCAGAGAGTTTAAGAGGCCTGCAAAGTGCTCCTGGGAGCTAAGGGGTTAAAAACGAGCAAAAAAGCTCCATTTTTTGCAAAAATGGGCCCTTTCTTTTTGCAAAAAAACAGGGCATGCATAGGCTTTGGGAGGCTTGTAGAATGCTCCTGGGGGCTGGGGGAGGCAAAATAGGCAAAATATGGCCATTTTTCTGAAGGGTGTCCTTTTCGGGAGGCCAAAAGTGCTGTATTCAGTGTATAAGACACACCCAGATTTTTACCCTCTTTTTGGAGGGGAAAAAGGTGCGTCTTATACTCTGAAAAATACGGTAAATAAATCAATTTGCCTGCCGGCCTGTATTTGTTCAATCAGCAACCTCCTAACAAAACAGCTGTAACAAAAGAAACTAGCCAGGAGAGCTTTGAAAGAAAAAAGGGAGTTGATTCATAATGTCCCATTCTAAACAAGGCTGTGGGGAGTTAAAAAGATTGATACAATATAGCCAGCCATGTTTGCACAAGCCTCAATTCGTTCCCATGATCCTAATCACCTTTATTTATTTATTTTAATTTGAACACAGCCCGACTCTCAAAGACTGTGGGCGCTTCCTGATAAACATGAAACTCTACGAAGACAAGGAAAGAACCAGAGGTGGGCTCCCACCGGTTCGGACAAGTAGGTAGTCACTTGGCCCGACACGCACCCGAACCAGCGCCATCTTGATTTTCTGTTGTGCACATGCGCAGAACAATCTTCATTGAAAAAATGTATTTTTTTTCCGTTTTCTAATGTTATGCGCATGCGCAGATCTTTTTAGGTGCATATGTGCATGTGCGCCCAGGAGATAGTAATGCTGGCACGGACCCACCCCTGGAAAGGACCAACCAGCAAAGATTTTCAGAGCCTATTACTGTAGGTCTGAATTGAAATAATCAGGTAAAATAGCCCAAGCCAGCTTGGCTCAGAACTGCTGCAGCCCCATGATGGCAGCTGCGTTGGGGTCAAATCTTACACGCTCCAGACAGAATATTCAAGGACCAAGGACACCAAACGTTCTGTTAAAGATCCCCTGGAAAACTCCAACCTTGTTAGGTAGGACCAGTGGTTGTTAATTAACAGCATGCATCTCACCGAAAGGCTCAGAAACAGTTCAGGCGAGCCCTAAGGTCAAGAATTGAAACTTAAATCAACTCTTGAAAACTGCTGTAAAGGATAACATAACAACGGGGGTGCTTAAAGGTGTACGTATATCGGGAGGAAAATGAACTTTTATTTATTTATTTTAATGTATTAATTTATTTGTCTATCAAACTTGTATCCCAGCAAATGTGGCTCTAGGCAGCTTGCAGACACTGAATAGAATCACAGCATAAAACGTTAAAACAATAACTAAGGATCTTAAATTTGAAAAAGTCAGTTAAAATTAAACTAAGAGTGGGGGGTAGCAAAGTGCACAGAGGGAGCAGATGGGGGTGTTCTCTCCTCCATCAGCCACCTCCAATGTGCCACACCCTGTTGGGGTCACAGATTACCTGTTTCCCTGAAAATAAGACCTCCCCAGATGATAAACCCAGTCGGGCTTTTGAGCACATGTGCTTAAATAAGCCCTCCCCAAAAATATTGCAACACAGCAGCAGCCATGAGGTGACCATGCTCACCGCCTCCTACCCCTCAAAAATAATAAGACCTTCCCCAAAATAAAGCCAAGCGTTTATTTCAGGGGGTCAAAAGAAAATAAGACCCTGTATTATTTTCGGAAAAACGTGGTACAATACAATACAATAGCAGAGTTGGAAGGGACCTTGGAGGTCTTCTAGTCCATCCCCCTGCCTAGGCAGGAAGCCCTATACCGTTTCAGACAAATGGCTATTCAACATCTTCTTAAAGACTTCCAGTGTTGGGGCATTCACAACTTCTGGAGGCAAGCTCTTCCACTGATTGATTGTTCTCACTGTCAGGAAATTTCTCCTCAGTTCTAAGTTGCTTCTCTCCTTGATTAGTTTCCACCCATTGCTTCTTGTTCTGCCCTCAGGTGCTTTGGAGAATAGTTTGACTCCCTCTTCTTTGTGGCAACCCCTGAGATATTGGAACACAGCTATCATGTCTCCCCTAGTCCTTCTTTTCATTAAACTAAACATACCCAGTTCCTGCAACTATTCTTCATATGTTTTAGTCTCCAGTCCCCTAATCCTCTTTGTTGCTCTTCTCTGCACTCTTTCTAGAGTCTCCACATCTTTTTTACATCATGGCGACCAAAACTGAATGCAGGATTCCAAGTGTGGTAGTTGGTATAGCCATAACTGCATGGCCTTTTGGAGAGCCAAAAGGATGGGATGGGTCAGATCTACTGCAGAGAGCAGGAACCATAGCAGGAAAAGCTCTTCTGGATCCCATCAGCTGAGATTCCTTGGCTGACCTGGTCTGTACTGCAGCACCCCCCTTCTACCTACACAGGTGGGGCTGGCTAATCCCATGGAAGAACCAGTATCTCAGATCCAGGTTCTTCGGTCACAGTGATAGGTGGAAGGCAAAGATGTAAGGAGTTGAGAATCCATGGTACAATCTGTACAAACTTTCTGAAGGTGGGAAAACATGACATTTAAATACAATCCTTTACTTTACCCTTGAACTTGGTTTGAGAGTACACTACATTCTGTCCTACACATGGAGAACTAGCGTATTAAGAAGTGCTTAGTTCAATGCTTTGAAAAGTGCAGTGTTGCTTCTAAGATTTTTTAATTTACATCCTGTTTTCTATGATGTCATGTTATATTCTACCCACAGAATTTTATTCTGCACCACTAATAATTTCCTTTCTGAAATTCCTTGGAATTCTCTAGCCTCTTCTCATCAATGCAGTATAATAACTGGGTTCTACTCCCGCCTTAAGCATAAAATCTGGCTGGGGGACTTTGGGTGGCTCCTTCTCAGCCCAACCCACCTCACAGAGTTGTTGTGGAAAATGGGAGGAGGAAGGAAGATTAAGTATGATTAACCAAAGATCAAAAATAAATAATGAACTTAATAATATTAAAGCATAATTTTCTTTTGATTTCTTGCAGGACGTACTTTCCCAACCAGCAAGAGCCTTTCCCAGACGAGTTGAATTTGGACTCCCATTGCTTCTACCTTCCAATTTTGGGTTTTTTCTCTTGGCCAATTTTTAATATCTTCCTGTCCTTCTCATCAACTCCTCTCTAAAGTGCCACTGGCCATTTGGAAAGCGGCAGTCCGAGACCATCTGAGGAGGTGGCTTAGGTAGGAGATAGACTTAAATCCCAGGAACTGTGGCGCAGGAAAGTCTGTTTTATAAAACTGAACCACTGGAGCAAAAATGGGGCGATCCCTTTAATGAAACAAAAAGCAAGCACACCCAGAACCAAAGTCAGCACATTCGCCCAGTCTCGTGCTCTACCATGTCACTGACAATGGAACAGCTTTCTGCCTTTTAAATAACAACCCTCCTTGTGCCACTTCTATTACTATTGGGGGGCGGGGAGTATTATTGTTGTTGTTGTTGTTATGGCTGGTCACCCAATCAGTCAGACGTCTAGACTCGATCTGGCATTTTTACCTACCTATTGAAGCCTTCCGAAGCTCTGCTAGGATAGGCGAGTGCTGTTCTTTGAAAGTATTCAAGATATATGCTTATTTAGTAGTAGTAGTTTTATAAGCAGAAGGAAAAGAAGGATCGGCTGCAGCTTTCTTGTTCTTCTTTTATAATCTCAACAGCCACCCAAGTTTATATGGCAACAGGCAGATTTAAGTGCCACTCGATTAATGAGGAAAAAATCACCACTAAGACAGTAGCACCTTTTTTCCAAGCAGGCAGACCAGCTCTGAAGAGTGCCACCCAGTTACATAACTCTACATGGGGGAAAGGAGGGTGTGTGTGTGTTTGGATTTTTCCTTAGAAGCAATTCAAGAATTCGTGCACAAACTTAAAAGAACCTGCCCCTCCCCTTCTGATTTTAATATACGTGCTTTGGGATGCAAGCGGCATTAACCAGCCACTGCAATTTTCCTAGTTGCCCTTTGTTTTTCTTTGGTGTCTCCAGCTTAACTAGCTTCCTCCAAGCCTTCCCGGTGTTACGGCTGCCAGAATGTCCAGCCAACGAAGGGTGGGATAGTTGTCAACCCAGATTTTTCCCCACATCAAAAGGTTACCAAGTGGGGAAGGCCAAGAAAGGGATGGTTTTTTTTCCTCCCCACTGTTCCCCATAGTTGAGAAGAACAGTCTGCTTCCAGCGAGATTTCCAGTTGTCTTAAGCCGGGGGTCTCCAATCTTGGCAATGTTAAGACTGGCGGACTTCAACTTCCAGAATAAGCTGGCTGAGGAATTCTGGAAGTTGAAATCTACCAATCTTAAAGTTGGAGACCCCCGGCATAAGACAACTGAGGGTTTAAGTCACCAAAAGCCAAAATCCAAAGCCAGAGACAGGGCTGGGAGCTACCCAACAGCAACCCACCCAGAATAAACTTGGACTGGTCTCAGCCAAAACGCCCCTCTTGGGACAAAGGTTAAGGTATCAGGAGGACGCTTAGCTGCCCTCCAGGAATGCTGAACTAAGGCTGCCACCCGTGTTTATTGACCGTGGCAAGGGTGGCGCTGAGGGTAATAGACCTTGTCGTCCCTCGCGCCGGAGGGCAGGAGTTTTGACCCAGCTTGCAAGCTAGGGGCGAAAGTTGCAACGCCCTCAAAGGTGGCAAAGCAGACCGTCCTTCCTATCCAGGGTTAGTCCCAAACTAAGCCCGGCTGAACCCACAGCTGCAAAGGAAGGGGAAGCTGCACGCTTCTCTTTTCTCTCGTTTTGTACCTACCTCCGTGGAGAGAAGCTCCCGAGGCGGAATTCTTAAGCAGAAGTTGGTCTCTCCTCGGAGTCGAAAGGAGAACCTCCCCCCCCCCACTCCCCGCTTCGGTTCGCCCCGCACGCTCAAACTCTTCTCCCGCGCGGACCCGCCCGGCTGGAATCACTCAGTTTTAAGGAAACCACGAGGACGCGCCAACCACCGACTGCAAACGCGCGTTAGGAGCCCGGGCATCGTCTGAAGCTGGGCTTTTGCCGAGCAACGCGCTCGCCTTTTTCTCCGCGGAGAGCGGGAGGCTTGCAGCGTCCCAGTTCTTCCCTCCTCCCGATGCCTCCCCTCCCCGTTAGGTCTGGTTTCTCTCTCCCCCCCCCCTCCCCCTTTGCTTTTCTCACTGACCTCCTCCTGGCTCCTTCCCGGGGATGCTGGTCGGAAAGCCGAAAGGCTGCAAAAAGCGCAAAAGCAGGCACGGGGAGAAGGGCCCCGGTCTCGCAGGGCAAGGCCGCCTCTCTGCGGCAAGAGAGCCGCCTCTCCCTGGGAGACCCGCCTCGCCTGTTTTTTCCTTTTTCCCACGCAACTGCGCGGGCACGAACCAAACAGAAGTAGCGCCGCCGCCGCGGACTCCGGCCGGCCCGGCGCTGCGCCCCCTGGAGGTTGCAGACCGACGGTTCCCCTCCGCCACCCGCCCGGCGAGGAAGCCGTAGGGAAGAGGCAGCGAGAACGCAGCGCCATCCGCCCAACCCGTGTTTCCAGGGCGCGCTGCTTGTTTGAATGCCTGCTGGCAAGGGGAGCGCCACTAAGGCTGCCCAGTAACTTCCTTTGGGTCCAAATCCTGAACGGGAGGACTTGGGGATCGGGCTTTTCGTCTCTCCAACTGGAATTGCCCTTTGGGTGCAAAAGACAGAAGCAAAGTCGTGTTTGGAGTGGGGTCATGTCATGTCTTCAGAAGATGAAAAACTTGGGGACTGTTTGTGATTTGCCCAGATCTTGACAAGGCGGCACACCTAAAGTGAGACAACAGCTGAGCCATCAACTAGACAACTGTGTGTCCCAAAAGTGCTTTTTCAAGAGGCAACTGGATTTTTTGGTTTTTCTTTGAAGACATTGTTTCTCTTCTCATCCAAGAAACTTCTTCAGCTTTTTCTTGCATGAGAAGCTAAATATCTTCAAAGAAAAACCAGAAAGTCCAGTTGCCTCTTGAAAAAGCCCCTTTGAGACAATCATGACCTGGATGACTTGAGAATCTCCCCATTTAAGCAACTGCATGTTGCCTGATAAGTTGTGAAGCCATCCACATGCGTAGCTTAGACTTCATTTTGTTATGCGAAGCCACACAACTTGGTTGAACTAAAGAAGTTAAGCTAACCATTAATTTTGAAGGGTGCTCCAAGTTATGTTGGTGCTACTTAGAACTTGCATATTAAAGGCATCTGTTCAATTATCTCAGTGGCACAAACATTTATTTCAAGTCCAATCAAATCCAACTTCAGTCGTTCTCAGCCTGGCTCCTAACAAGTATTGGCTGACTAGGGGCATTCTGCCTTGTAAGCCAACATGCCTGGAGGTAAGCCAGGCTAGGGAAGGCTGTTCCAAAGTCTGGAGTTGTGCTGGTAAAAGAAACTGTGATGCTTTGATAAATGAATGATCCAAGAGACACATGGTCAGAATCCACATCAAAGTTCCTATCCCTATCAACATTATTCTTCTGTGCAGGAGAGGCCGAAGCTGTCTCACGTGAACTAAGGGTGAAGCAGTGGACTTTGGCAATACATACCATGGACAGAAATAGCAGCAAAATATTGGATGGCAGAGTTGGGAATGCCATGTACCTTTGTCTCCTAAAGTGGCCTGCTGGACTCATCACTGTAGTTTCCCGATTCAACTACAAGGTCCAGTCACACCCACTAGGAGCCAGAAATAGTTTGTGGAGTCTTTCATCTACTTTATTTCCTCTTTTACCTCTTTGGATGTTGAGGCTCATAGATTAGTGGCATTATATAGAAAGAACAAGAAACTACCCATATTTCTGAATTCTGGACCAGCTGCAACTGGACCAATCCTCTTCATAATCTCATGCAGAATGCAATACAGTAATCCAAATAGTGAACTGAAGCATGAATCACTGCGAGCAAAGTCTTGCAGTCCAGGTGTTGATGTAGTTTGTGTACAAGACAACATGTGCTAATATCCACCTAGTCATGACTACTACCTATTCTTCAAGGAATCGTGATCCAGAAGGACCTCCAAATTATGCACTAGCTCTGACTGGGGAAGTAGATACCTAGACAAAGTTAAATGTTTTAAAAACCCAGGAACTGGGGTGGGTCTTAAAACCTACAGCCAATCATGCTAGGAATGAATATGCAATTTGCCACAGCTTCCTGGTAAACTATTGATAGCAACACTTGTCAAATGAAGAGATATTCCACTGGGTATCATCAGGATGTTAGCAGTGGTGGGATTCAAAATTTTTTACTGCTGGTTCTGTGGGCATGGCATGGTTACTGCAAAATCCCCATTCCCTCCCAATCAGCTGGGACTTGGGAGGCAGAGAATAGATGGGGGTGGGGCCAGACAGAGGTGGTATTTACCAGTTCTCTGAACTACTCAAAATTTCCGCTACCTGTTCTCAAAAAACTGGTCAAAGCCTGCTGAATACCACCTCTGGATGTTACTAACACTGACTAGAAGTAGACTCAGAGAAAGGATAACTATGTAACACTGCACCTCTTACTTCCCAAAGCCAGCCCAGAGGGATACCAAAACTGATGATACTAAAAGCTACTGAGAGATCAAAGGAAGATGAAGGCGCTACTCCCAAGATGGGCTGATCAAAGAAAGGTCTTTAATTAGTGCAATCATTGCCATCTCAGTCGATGGTCAGACCCAAATCCTGACGTGGTCTAGATAATCTCCTTCTTCAGGACCCACCTAGAGCTGCAGGCTGGCCACCTTTTCAACAGAGGGGTGGAGACTGCATGGCAGTTATTCAGATCCATTGGCCTCAGTCATGGTTTCTTAATCAGAGGGCAGCCACCATCTCTTTAAAGACAAATGGAACCATTATCTCCTGCAGAGAAACATTCACCATTGCATGGACCCATTCACCTGTTACTTCCTGGAAGATTTTAATAAAGCAGGAACAGTGATCTGAAAGATAGTCAAGCTTATAGTTTCAGGGATCCTGTAACTTGACCGTGGCCAACAGGTTCAAACTCTTCCTAGATAACTGGGCAAGACTCTGAAAGCATGGGGTCAGAGACTGGCAAAGCCAATAAGAAGTTATATGCCTATGACAAAGGATTGATGTAACACACCCCAACTTCAAATCACATTGCTGCTGCCCCAAGGTCTATAGTATGGCCTTCGTTATTAGACCAGAAATTACCTGGGTCCGGTTGCTCCCGAGTTGCCTCTGAGGCCATGAACAAGGAAGACAAATTGAAGTCCCGGCACAAAGCCTGGAAAACTCCACTGCCAACCCAGCCACAGACTCAAGCAGCCCTAGTACAGTAAAGAGGGAGGTTAATGCACAGCAGAGAATCTGGTACATAAGCAACGACGATTCCTACAGCCCTGTTTGACAAGCAAGGCTTCATACCCAGGAACAGGGCTGTGAAGACCACAAGAGTTTCTCAGATGACTATAGCCACACCTCCACCCTGACTTGCAACTAATGGCACACATGGAATTGGCAAACACCTCTCTGAAAGGGACAGGAAGGTGACATTAATAACAACACCAAGTTCACTTTCCCCAAGTGAAGTCTTATTCCCTGGCCTTATTCCCCTTGTCCATCATCACCATAACATGTCTATTCTATCCCCCTATCTCTCTCTCACACACACCAACCTAATCTCAACTTTTTGCTGGTCTCCAAGCCAAAGAATCCCCCCAAATCACTCAACTTTCTGATCCTACTATCCAAAACTAGCACTGATCTTGGGGGCACTTCTGCATCACAATCAGCCTCCCCTAACCTACGTACACCTTCCTTTAGAGTCATCAGCCAAACAGACCACCTTCTACACACTTCACCCCATGTGTATTTGTAGACGCCACCAACCTATAAAGGACAGGTAAACTTAGGATACAATGCTGCAGCTATTGTTACAAGGAAAAACAATGGCAATTACCTTCTTCTTCCATCTGATGTGGTGGATAGAGCAGGAGATTCACCTTTGCAGGTAAAGTCAAAAGGGAAATAGTACACAGTACAAGAGGAAACAAAGTGGGGCTCAGTAGCTTCAATCAAACCCAGAAAAGGCAATGGCAAGCTACAATATTATTGGGAAAGAAACACATAGATTTAGAGTTGGACGGGAACTATGAGACCATTAAGTCCAATACCCCACATATCATGAACATATATGTACACTGTAAACATTGTAAGGACATGGCTAAAACAGTTACAACAAAACACGTTTGCAGATTTTCACCAATAAATGAAAATGACAAATAAATGAGGCAATGACAAAGTTAGAACAAAACCAAAAGAAGGAATGGGGGAACCTAGACTTATAGGAAATTTAGATTGTGTAAACTCAGTAATGCAATAGATAGAATAACAGAATTTTTTGGAAACAATTCCTTGTTTATTGCCAACACCTGTTTCAAGAAATACAAATGCAGACTCTATATACGGATATCTCCAAAGAATACAATATCAAAATTAAATTGACTGCACAATAGGAAACAAATGATGAAGAAGTACAATCCTATCATCCAGGACATTTCCAGATGCCAACTGTGGAATGAATGAATGAATTTATTATTTTTTTGTTTATGACTTTACTCCACCTCCTCAATCCAGACAGCTCTAGGCAGCCCAGATACCAATAAAATTTATACAATTATAAATAGAAAATGATACACTATCAAAACTAAAGCCACCACCAGTGATTTGACAATCAGTACCCAGAGGCATTTTTCTCAGCTTCTTCAAGACCACAAGAGTAGAGCCTATCCTTGTCTGTCACAGGACAGCCCCATACAGAATGCCTGTCTGTCCCCTCCTCTGGCCAAATGCACAAAAGGCGGTTTTATAGATATCCAAGCCCCAAGCTGATTGCTCCCTTTCAGAAGTAGCAATCACTACCTTGAATAGCACTTGGAAAGGGACCAAAAGCTAGTACAACTTTGACAACCACAGTATAACCTTATCAATAGCATCACCAAGCAGTAGCTATCTGCTTCACTACATATTCATGTTTTTGATATCAAATACATCTGTCTGTATACGCAGGTATATGAAGTATAGATATAAAAAGACAATGAGATCAAAAATAACATAGAATTGGGGAGGGGGAGAATCAACTCTGCCACAAGCAAATTAGGATAAAGTTAACAGGTTTAAAAGAAGGTGCAAATGAAACACCACTTAAAAGCTGCAGATAATTAAGTATTTACAACTTCTATCCAATACATCAAGAGGTATTCCAAACATGGAACAGATCTATATGCCCAAAAGACTGGAAAATTATATGTATGTATGTATGTATGTATGTATGTATGTATGTATGTATGTACGTACATACGTATGTACATACATACATACACACATATATGTTTTCTGAGGTTTTCGCGGGTGTTTGTATGTAGGTCTTTGGTTGTTCGGGTTTTCTCCTGCGTAGAATTGGAAGTATCTTCACGACGTTTCGATGAAGTCTCATTCATCATCTTCAGGCTGGTGCTTCCAGCTTGGTGCTGCCAGGAGCTCCTGGAAGCACCAAGCCGGAAGCACCAGCCTGAACATGATGCATGAGACTTCATCAAAACGCTGTGAAGATACTTCCAATTCTACGTGGGAGAAAACCCGAACAACCAAAGACCTACATACATATATATGTATGTAGGTCTTTGTATGTATGTGTTTCCTCCCTGAATTGGGGCCTAATAACAGGTCGTTGTGAAACAATTACCTATATATATATATATATATATATATATATATATATATATATATATATATATATATATATACACACACACACACACACACAGAGGGAGATGCAAGGGTATGCAAAAGCTATTAAACCAAAGCATTAATTCCTCACACGTGTAAAGATTTTCTCATTATCTACAAAGATAGGGAACAGACAATGGATAGGCAGGTTTCAAACACGTTTTAGCTATGAGAAATCAGATAGCTGAGATACGATAGATATGCAAAGAGAAAAGGTTTACCTCTGCTTGATTGATTATAGGAAAACCTTTAACTGTATGATACTAACACCTAGAACAGTGATGGGGAACCTTTTTCGCCAAAAGCACGAGTGTGAGTGCCCACCCCGTAACTTAATGCCCCCCCCATGCCATGTCCCCTGTGCATATGTGTGAAACCACCCCCCCACCCCCCTTGCATGAATGCATGGGTTTCTTGGAGCCTGGGGAGGGTGAAAACTGCCTCTGAGGGCAGAAAAAGCCCATTTTCTGACTTCTGGTGAGCCGAGTAGATCCGATTTTCGCCCTCCCCAGGCTTCTTTGAAGCCTCCGGAGGGCGAAAAACAGCCCAATGCACAAACCAGAAGTCTATTCCTGAACTTCCAGTTTGCGTGTTGGGTTATTTTTCATCCTCTGGAGGGCGAGAAACAGAGGCCAAAATCAGCTGGCCAGTGCATGCATAAACACTGAAGCTGACAGGGAAACGCCTTGCATGCCCTCGGAAATGGCTACGTGTGCCATAGGTTCGCCATCATGGACCTAGAACATCTTATTATTCTTTTAAGGAACCTTCACAATGTAAAAGAAGTTGTAAGAACTAAGTTTGGAGAAACAATATTCTAAAACAGGAACATAAATAAGAACATTTTCCTCTGCTGTTTAAACTTTTACATTGAACCATGTAAACCAAATGACCAATCTCTACTGTATTGAACAATAATCCAAACTGTATTGAACAATAATTAGAAAGCACCCAATGCCCATAGTTTATACAGGCCTGCCAAAGGTTAAGGGGCTACAGAAAATCGCCATCCTTTGTAAGGTTGAAAAGCACAATAGTAAGATAAACAGGATCAAGATCCAATGTCTTGGAAGCCTAAAACTATTGCAGCATGTTGAAAAGGTTAATATTTTTCCATGCAGTCAATAAGTATCAGGCCCAATGGGATCCCAACAAACTCATTTTATTTCAGGCAAAATGTTTTTGAGGCCAGTCTTGCGTATGTATATTGGAGCTCTGAAAAAAAATATCTAAAGACCTGCATTCTAAGTAACACTTCAGAATTCAAACTTCTGTACTGTATAGTACATAAATTTACTTGGCTGTTTTTGGAAATCACTGTAATCTAGAAAGCAAGAACTGAGTTTTAAGCTTTTATTTTTACTGCATGCCACCTAGGGTCACCTTCATAAGATGAACAGCTTATAAATTAAACCATTCATCTCTTTTCTGAAACAAAACTATAATTCCCCAATGTAAGAACATTTTAATTCAAATTAAGAGTTATCCAAATACATCAAGAAGTATTCCAAGCTTTCAAAATGAACTTTTCCAATTGATATTTTTCCAATGTTATCCCCAGATGTTTTACACCTACATCTAGTAACTGATGTGGATATTGGCTAAATTAAGCTAAAGTATTTTAGAATTCTGAGTGGCATCAGCTTGGAGAGGCTTCTATTCCTAAATTGATATTTCCTAGAATCCAAAGTTATACAAGCATATTACTGTATTAGTGAGATGTATGGTAGGACAATTTTACTTGAATATCTTTCCATTTTCTAACCTTCCTAGTACAATTAAGTAAAACACAAGATACAACAGCATTTAGACAGGAAGCAACTGAAGAAAATAACTGATGTTTCTCTAACAGGAAAGCATGGATTAAAAGTAGAAAAATATCTTCCTTTCTGACTATCAGGAAATCCCATTCACAAATGTTGTATTTGAAAACCAAGACATTTTACTTGAAGCAATATTGGTGCTTGTATCATGACAGGATGTATTATCCCTAAATAACATGCTTTCATGCAGGAGCACACATGCAGGAAGCAAAACATATAGCCATTGTTTTAAAAATGTTAGACTACTTAAGAATGATTATTTGCTTTCTGAAGTGTTCTCAAAATTCTGACTCCAGCAGCTTTGAATTCCACAAAAAAAAAAACCTGTTAGATATTAATTCACCTATTTCGCATTGCAGAATGCAACAGCACATTGATTCAAGCTCTAACGTCTGCATTGGTTTGCTTGAAATTTCAGTCCACCAGAAAGATGCAAAAATGGGAGGAAGGTTTTCATTTGTTAAACAAAATGTTTCAAATTAAGTTACAGGTAAGTTCTGGAGACATGTTTTTCAGTAACAGAATATATATTTAAAGCTTAGAAGAGACAAGGGTGCTCTTAAAAGATTTTGCAAGGGTTTCCTTAGTGTGGTTAATGTTTTGTGTAACATTTTATCTGTTTTTCAATTAAGTGTTGTAAGCTATCCAAGGTTACTTTTATGTGAGATGGGTAGCTACATAAATAAAAATAGATTTAGACCCTTAGTGAAACATACCTTCCATTATCTTTGCAACAATGCACATATGGTTTGCAGTTACCCTTTTCCGACATTTTTATCAGTCACCCTAGCAGTCTAAGTGTCTTGACAATCTCCTATTCAAGTATTAACAAGGTCGGATGTCAATATGCTTTTTAACCTAGACAAAGGTCAGGCAGATGTCCCTATTTGCTGAGATCCACACTTACCTGAACACTTAGTCTTACTGTAATCAACCGAATCATTACCAAATAGACAAATATATCATTTATATATCAAAGCATTTCTTTTTAAAATTCTTGGACTTTAGTGCTATATTTATTTTACATTGATTTAATAAAATCTACCTGACAGCTAGTTATATTACTTCAAATATGTGTTTTTGATAGCATTTTCTGAACCCAACACTTTCAATAAATTTCTAAGAAGCTTTTACAGTGGCAAAACATTCACTATCTAAAGACAGCAGAAAAATGCACCAAATTTGATTAAGTCTATTTATTAATAACTGACTAAATCTAAGATACAGAGATATGGTAATTATAAATTTTATTATTTTGATGAAATGAGCAAGGAGATCAAGCACATATATCTGAACACAGGCATGCACAGAAGCAGTTTCACGTTTAAACTATTAAAAATTACAGCATGAACCACTTGGCACCAATCATATATTTTAATTAAAACATCCAAAGGCCTGGGGATAAAATATCAGATAAATGTTTCTCATATCAAGGTAAGATGGCTACAAACACAATTTTAGTTAACCCAATCAATTCTCTTTACTGCAGCTAAGGAAAACTACTTTTAAAAGCTTAAAAGATGTTGAAAAAGTATTTTAACTGCAGTAACCAATTGCAACACAGGGTTCCTAAAGCTTAAATGTATGCTTTTATTTCCAACATAATCCAGTATACAACATACCATTCTTGACTATATAGTTACCAATACTATTGGCCACATGAGGGCGCTTTTAATTCCCATATCCATTCTACAACAATGATACAAGTTAAACAGATACTATGCCAGGCTTTTGTCAGCATCCCAAGATACAAACATTTTTGATGGCATATATTGTAAAGGAAAAAAAGCTTAGCCTTACTTTAACAGTATCTCTAGGATCAAATTGTGAAAGCAGCAGAACCAAATGTTCTTACCTAATAAGCTTTGAACCTACAAGTGCAATGATTTGTACTGTTTTTACAAGGTAAGAGTTTCCTTTTTATGTGCTGTTTAAGGAAAGCTGTTTTTATTTCTAAACTTAATTGTGAAGATACCCTAAATTTTAAGAGACTTCATCCCTTCAAATTTATCCTATGTTAACAAGGAATTATTTGTTTTTGTTGCAAGTACTAGAATAGTCAAGAAGGGAGGTGGTTCTGGGTTGTCTGAATAAATAGCAGCTGACAACTGCTAAGGTAGAAGACAAAGCTCTTATTATAAACCTAGAACAATAGGCAACTGCACAGAAAACAGTACTGAGGAATATTATGCCACTGTATTAAGGAATAATTTGTAGATATTTTAATATTGCATTCCAATATTCTAGCTATAAATATGCTTGAACTGCTTATGTAGTAATGCTAGTTTCAAAAACACTCACCTGTGATAACAGCATTGTGCAGCTTTATTAAATCACTTGGTTACAGTAATATCTTAAGACTGACAGATTCTGAAGTGTAACAGATTCAGCATGAACATTACACTACATATTCAGTTCACAAAAATGTCAGAGCTGAACATAGCACTAGCCATCAATCCAGGAACAAATGCACTGGAATAGAAGAAATGCAACAAGATAGCTACACTGGAAAGACAACAGTTTAGAAAAAGAGTGAACATGAAAGGGCTCCCCTCCAATTTCCCAAATCAAGTGTACAGTCAGATCTAACTATACAGCTCTACATCAGTTTCTAGAAACTTAACAAAAAAACACTGGCCAATACAGTCTTTGGATATTTAGACAAAGGGGAGAAGTTAGTTTCCAGAATGAAGTCAGTCGCTTTCGTTCTCACCAGGTTCTTTGCCTCCTTCTTTGTTCTTTCGTACTTCTTCAATATGCTTATCCTAGGAAAGCAAAATGAATACAATGAGAAAACAGTAAGTTCTTCTGAAATTTTAATTCTACCCAAATTGGGAATTTAATTCAAAGTACTTTTCCTTAAACTAGCACTGTCCAAATAAATTGGATTACAACTAATCTTTGGCTATGCTGTGGGGAATTCATTGAGCAATTTCCTGATGGCAAATGGAATATACTAGATTAAGAACATTGATTATCGATGTAGCAAAGGACTTAAATAATTTACATATAAAATCTCTACAGATTATATTCTATTTTTTCAGATTGTAGTAGTGATGGGCACAATAATATACATATTGAGAATTTTCATTACAGCTGGCTAGCTGGAAGGGGGGGTGGGGGAGAAAGAGAGACAGAGACAGACAGAATCCTTTAATCCTGTGTTTTAAGAGTTAGCTCCAGAGCATTATAATGGTCATTTATAAGTTTTCCTATGTTTAAGAAAGCTACTGCCTTAAACAGTACACTTTTGTTGGGAGTATTTTTTATTGCTAAAATCTGCCACATCCGTTTAAAGCATAAAATCAAGCATAAGTGTAATGCATTACAACATTTTTAGTTGCAAAAGTGGTTTTTTATTGAGGAAAGACTGGGTTTGATCATATTACTCTATAAACATAAGTTATTTGACAGAGCCATGTCTAGATGAGCCTACTGTGTTTGAATCTTCTTAATCTCAATTCACAATGCCATGTCTATTGGTGTTGTACATGGCTCTTGTTTAACCTACTTTTAAAAACAAGATTAAAAAAAAAGGTTTCTTAATCAAACTTTGTCATTGGTTACCTATCATTCTTGTTCTTTCTGGGACCCATACAATACACCCCCCAATACAAACCAATATTTTTAAAGCTCCCGCCCAAATTCTAGGAGTCACCCACAGTTAATTATTAGATGGGTGGCTCTATAGATGTTCTAAATAATTAGAAGAGGAGCAACAAAGACGATTAGGGGACATGATAGCAGTGTTCCGATATCTCAGGGACGGCCATACCAAGTTGTCTCAGGTAAGCTTTTCTATTTTTCTGAAAAGATGGTAATTATTTAATCATTTTTAACCATTTAATTATTTTATTGTATTAGATATTATACTATTTTGTTGTGATTAAACACGCCTCACATGGCAGCCAATTTATGGTCATGCCCAATGATATCTCAAGTTCTACAGTCCAAATAGAAATAAGGGCCAGTGAACTATTTGTCATTTTTAGGTCTTGTAAAATTCAGTGCCTTTCTTTGTAGCAATCAAATTGAACAGCCAGATTATTAATTTTTATTATATGTAGAATTTCTGGATTTAGCCACTGCATTAAAAAAAAAAAAAAAACTCTTCTGTGAAACCTGAAGAATTATTGCCAGTTATTCTGTGTGCAACTAGCAATCTTACTAAATGAAATAAATTGAACAGCACTTACTTTCTCTCTCAAGCGTTCCAGTTTAGCAGCCATTTGTGCTTCTCTGTTCTCTTTGTTGGCTTCCATTTTGTGAGTCAACTTTTCCTCTGCCATTTTACTGAAGTTGTTATTTTCTTCAATTGCCTTCTGCAGCACCTCTTTCTCATGCTCTCGCTTTTCAGCTAGTTGTTTCAAAACTTCAGCTTCGTGGGACTAGAATATAGATCCATTTTGTATTTAGTTGGGAGCAATCTATATACAATTACAGTTCTTGTCTAGGTTAACATTACCCTCCTATCTTTCATATGATCCAATAAATAGTTGGTCAAATTAATTTAAGTCAAGCAGTCCCACTCTCTGCAAACATATTACAATTTTCATCAAACTTCTGAAATTCTTAAAAATAAGGATCCATGTTCAAAATACTTATTTTTATTAGAATTACTTGCACCACAACTGCAAGTATTGATTTCCATGCAGTTAAATAGGAAGCACTGAAATGGCTACAGCATGAGGAATTTCTAAATTGTAGTTTACAATACTCCTTTATGGTCAGCTATTAATTGCTACAATCCACTTTTCATAGGCACATAGGCATTTGAAAATAGAACAGTATATATATTTACCTTGCGTCTTTCTTCTGCAGCTTCTAACTTCCTCTGGATTTCTTCCAATGAGAGATCTTTTTTCTTTGGAGGAGAAAGAGGAAATTCTGGAACAGCCTCTTTTGGAGAAGGACCAAGTATCAATTCGAATGCTTGACCTGAAGCACGTTTTTCTAGTTCTTTCACCTGCATGTCTAGACGAGATATTGTTTAGTTAATATTCTGAGCCATATTCTGAATCTTGTCAGACTTTAAAAACTGTTACATTGGCTAATGGTGACTACTCCATCTGCCCAGGACCTTCATTTTATGAATAAAATTCCACATAGTCCTACACAAATTTAAAACAGAACACTGGAACACTTTAAAGGATTACATTAGCAATTTCAGTTTAATCAATTTAATCAATGCTTTAGAACTAAAATTACTTTTAACCTTAATTGATAAATTAACCTTCAAAGGATAAAAAATAACTTTAAATTAGGCATCAATTAAAGTATTTTTCAATTTATGTATTTATACATATCTCCATTATTTGCGAATACAATTTTTTTTCTTTAGAAATAGTTATAATCAAAGGATGACTCATAACACCCACTACAAATAATTTATATATATATATATATTTAAATGCTGAAAAAGCATTTTTCTTATTCAATTATGATGTATTATAATACAATGAAGCTAATACTTACCAGAAGACGCCATGGCTAAACAGAATAACTTCAAAGGGTATTACAGCTACTCCAGTAAATGAGCCTTAAGAAAGCAGACACATCCTTAAATAAATTGAAATATGCATTACTGCTAACATGACTGATCTCAGTACTTAACAATTTAAAATAATTCTAAATGATAAGCATTGTTGATAAGTTATATCTTCTACCAGAGTCTAGCCCTTGTTTTTCAAATTTAGAAGATACATGTGAGGTAATGCATCTAAAAATGTCAAGTAGTATGGAATGTAGTAATCAAACTAGCATACTCAGGCTTAGCTCATATCTGCTATATCCTACTTTTCACCTTAAGACCCATTCAAGATCCACTAATATGTAGTGTGGTAACATGTCTATGTGGAATGAACAAAGACATGGTACCACGTGGTTGTTCTTCCTGAGACACTATCATCACCATATTCTCACCAATGACAGTATGGGTATTTTATTGTTTAACATAAAGCACAGCACTTATGCCCGTTAAACAATTAGCTAAGATGATATATATCTCCTCACTAATTTCACATGCAAAGATTAGAATTAAATACTCAGTTTTCAAAATAGCTTGATTTTTCTTAAATTAGAAGCAATTCCTCTGTAGCAGTAACAAAGAATCCAACACTGTAGAATCCACAATTAAGACAGTAAAATATCCATGACACACAGTTGCTCTTAAAGGCAGACATGCTAGCTTTCTCTTTAAATATACCTAGATTGAAGAGACCCCTGGAGTGCTTGCTGCTTGGGCCCCCAGACATCTGATGCTAGCATTAAGGGTTATTTTATTTAACACTCAAGGGAAAGTACCTAAAAATAAGCTAAGAAAATGTATTTCTAACACAAACACGTATCAACTAAGAGCTGTCTATACTTTCTAGGGCAATGATCAAGGATGATAAAAAAAACCCTTTGCATATCAAATCAGAACTCCTGAAGATCTCCCTCAAGAAAATGCGTATTTCTAATGACCTGCCAGCCAGAGATCAGTAATGCCATTGTTCTTGCTTTTTGAAAAAAAGCACAAAGGGTGCCTCAGTAGGACAGTGTTTGTTCTACATTAGCATAAATAAAGCAACCACATTGCTCGTGGGTCTCTTTTAAGGCACATCCACACAAAGGATTTAGAGATAAAGCAGGAATTCAGCAAAAGAAAAAGGGGAAAAAGGAAATAAAAGGACCCCTAAGATTTAAGGCTCCTAGGTGTGCGATGATACAATAAAGGGGGGTGGGGGTGGAGGAAGCACTGTGGGAACTATTCCTTTTTTTTTTTTTTTTACATAAAGAATAACACAAAGCAAAACACCGTTAAAGAAAAGCCAGATAAACAACGCCCAAGATTGAAGAGGAAGAAACAGGGTGGAGAGAAAAGCCCCCACACACACACACACAACGCTGCCCCTCAGTGGGGCGGGGCCACCGAGAGCCAGCCAGCACAATCCCTCCCCATTAACTAAAGAAGACAGATTCAAAAAGAGAAAAAGAGGGAGGGGGGAATGGGAGGAAGGAAGCCCCGCCCTCCCCACGCGCCGCTCTCGAACGCACCGAATTCAAACCGCCTGAAAGAGAGCAAGAGAGAGAGAGAGCGCGCGCGCTAATCCCCCCTTCCTTCGGGAGGGGGGGGGGGCTTTTTTGCAACGGTAACATCCGGGGAACCCGCCGCTCGGGCTCCTCTGTTTCCCCCGCCCCTGCTCCCCTGGGGAGCCCTCCCCTCCCCTTTCTTTCGACCCGCCAGAAGAGCTCGAGCGGGAAGAGCGGTTTGATTTTGATTTCTGGATCCTCAGCCTGCCGGAGGGGGGGAGGTGTCTTTCTCTATTTAGTTCTCCCCCCCCTCCCAAACACACCCTTTCCCCCCCCCTCACGCGCTAATCTCTCCCCCACCCCGCCCGAGCTGAGGGAGACGGCGCGCGCCAGGCGGGGTGTTGTCTCTGGCGCCCCCTCCCTTCCGAAACTCGCCAGCGCGTGCGCGGCAAGGCGTCGTCCCCCCCTTCCTCACTTTCCCGCCGCCGCCGCCGCCCCTTCCCCTCGAACAATGGATCAAAGCGCTCCACTTCTGTCAAACCCGAGATGGGGGGCCTGGGAAAGAGCGGGAGAGCCAGCGGGACAGAGCTTGGCGCTGTGAGGGGAACGGCGCCGGGGCAAGCCACCTGTTCCGTTGCGGAGCTGGAGGTGGCGGCGAAGCAGGAGAAGCCGAGCGTCCGAACCTCGCGGCGGTCCTTGGTCGACATCGCGTCCCGGTTTTTTTCTCCCCCCCCCCTCCTCCTCCTCTCCCGCAACCCCGAGGCTCCCGCGCGAAGGGACCAGAAGACCCCCGCCGAGGTGAACGCAGCCGCCCAAAGACGGCTTTGTGCGGAGCCTCGCCCCACAGCCGCTCAGAATGCCCGTGAGAACCGGCATTCGTTCGCTCGGAGCCGCCCCGCCCGGCCCGACCTCGCTTCCCGCCCCGCTTTCGCCTTCGACCCACCTGCTCCCGTCACCACAGACAGACTGCGCGCCTAACTGCCCTGCCTGCTCCACAAAAGCGCCAAACAAAGGCACGTGACCCGCCCCCGACACGCCCTCTATTGGTTGAGGTGGACGGCACGTGCCGCTCGGCGGGAGGGCGAGAGGAGGCGGGAGGGGGGAACCGTCCGCTCCCCTCGCTCTCATTTTAATCGAGGGTTGATGGGAAATGTAGTCCTGGGTCCTCCTGTCGTGGGCGGCTCCCCGGGCTTTCTACCTCCGCTCAGGGCCTCTCGGGTTGCTCCTCCTAACGTCGCCCTGCCTCAGGAATCCCATCCAGGGTCGATGAATGCTCAGCAATTCATTTGCCCGTGTGTGCTTTGCCCTATTGCAATTGTCACGTGGAATGGGCGTTGGGAAGCGTGTTAGCCTTTGTGGGTAAGGCGGTGCAGCCAGGCTGGGTAGGGCTTTTAGCTACAATCCCAGCTTTGCCCGTCCACCGTGCCTTCTGGTGCCTCTTTAACAAAAGTTGGAAGGGACTTTATAGATCATCTAGTCCAACCTCACTCACTCTGCTCAAGCAGGAGACCCGACACATTTTCTGACAAATGGCAGTCTCTTCCTGAAAGCCTCCAGTGATGAAGCTCCCACAACTTCTGAAGGCAAGAATATAGAATAACAAGAGTTGGGAGGGACCTTATAGGGCATCTAGTCCAACCCCTCCCCCTGCTCAAGTAGGAGACCCTGCACCAGTGATGGCTAACCTTTTTTTGGCTCGCGTGCCAAAAGTGGAGGGAGCACAGGGCGGGTCATGCGTGGGTGTGCCACACCCATAATGCCATGTGCACAACCCCCTGCTTTTGGTGCACTCCCCCCCCAGGCTCCAGAGGCTTTCTAGGAGCCTGAGGAGGATGGAAACAGCCTCCCCCCTACCCCCAGAGACTTCAGGAGCTTCCCTGAAGCCTCCAGAGGGCAAAAAACGGCCTCAAAAGAAGGCCTAAATCAGCTGGCCAAGCGCACACATACGTGCTGGAGCTGACAGGGCAACGCCTCGCCTGCCCTAAGAAGTTGTTCCGCGTGCCACATGTGGCACCCGTGCCATAGGTTCGCCACCACGGCCCTGTGCCATTTCTTACGAATGGCAGTTCAATCTCTTCTTGCCTCTCTTTCTTCCGCCTCTCTGCTTCTACCTGGGTCTCTTTGAGCAAACTGGCTGTGCCCTCGATCAGACTCTTGCATGCTTATAACTGGGGAAGGGGGTGTTACTTCCTCCAAGTTTTGGCTCTTCCATATAGGACTGAACGAGCAGATTTCTGGGGAAGTGAGGACTACACCCTCCACAATCTACTGGAGCAGGTGTTTCTTTCAGTGTTTCTCAATCGGGGCATGGACTTCACTTCCCAGAGTTTGCCAAGAATGAGAACGACTGGCTTATTTGTTCATTTTCAACTCTTCACAATCAGTCTGCACTCTATGGGTTGCAGCAGCCAGTAATACAGGTCAGTGGTGGGTTTCAAAAAGCTTTACCGGTTTCTTGGGTGTGGCTTGGTGGGTGTGGCAGGGGAAGGATACTGCAAAATCCCCATTTCTTCCCGATCAGCTTGGACCCGGGAGGCAGAGAATAGATGGGGGCAGGGCCAGTCAGAGGTATTTTATTTATTTTATTTATTTTATTAAATTTATACCCCGCCCTTCTCCAAACGGACTCAATAAAAGTTGAGTTCCTGCAGGGAAAATGCAACAAATAAATTACCCTATAGTTGCATTCCTACTTTAGAAGCATAATTTTATTTAGATTCTTCAAATCTGTGTGAATGCTCATTGGCTACACCGCAGAATTCACCTCTTCCGTGATTAATTAGGTTCACACTTTAAGCTTAGCTGCAATGTGTGAACTCAATCATTATATGCTTAAACATATTTGGAAAGGAAAATTAAGAACCAAGAATCCTCATATATACAAGTCCAATTTGTTAGCAGTTTCAGTGCATGCTAAATACATTTTTTGTATCATGTAAAATCTGTCAGACATTCTGTCTTGGGCATTACGTATTGTGCCGATTTAAATTGACTTAATAACAACAGAAACAAAAAGCAATAAAGGATTATGTGACACTTAAATATTTAAGAAATTATTGTGTAGCTTTTTCCCACTTTTTCAATTAGATGGAATCACAAAATGTTTGCAGCACAATAAATGTCTTAGATTTAAGATGAACTAGGCTCCTCCATATTTGTTCTACAAAAGATTGATGGGACAGCCACTTGACTGAAATCTCCTGTTTTGTTCAACCTATGGCACATTTGTTCTATGTTCTTAAATCAAGCATATTTAGAAATTGTTTTGGTTCATTCTTAGAGCTTTCAAACAAAAAAATCAGTTCTGGCACAATGCTGACACTAGAGGTTCCTTTACTGAATGAATTATTTTGGGAGTTCTTTGGATGCAAAGCAAAATACATTTGAAAAATGATTTAAATTTTTCAATAAGACAAGCTTTAAACCGTTTTTCATCACCTTAGCCATATAGGGTAAGAATCATAGTACTTGAAATACAAGACATCTGGAGGAGATCAGATCAGGGTAAATAGTTCTAGACGCATTTTTTTAACAAATCACTTTACTCTGCTTTTCATCCCACAATCTTTTTGAACACTTCCCTGATGCATAGAATAATAAGAGTTGGAAGACACCATGGAGGTGAATGAGGCCCAGATCATAGCATCCTTAACAACTGGCTGTCTAGCCTATGCTCAAACAGATCCAGCTAAAGGCTTTAATTGATCCCATTCAAAACTGCTCTTGTTTTACAAAGTTTTTCCTGACCTTCAACGGAAATTTGCTTGCCTAAAATTCACATGGGATAAGGGAACTTTGAGGGATGCGATGGCTCAGTGGCTAAGACGCTGAGCTTGTCGATCAGAAAAGTCGCCAGTTCAGTGGTTCGAATCCCTAGTGCCGCGTAATGGAGTGAGCTCCCGTTACTTGTACCAGCTTCTGCCAACCTAGCAGTTCGAAAGCACGTAAAAATGCAAGGAGAAAAATAGGAACCACCTTTGGTGGGAAGGGAACAGTGTTCTGTGCGCCTTTGGTGTTGAGTCATGCTGGCCACATGACCATGGAGATGTCTTCGCACAGCACTGGCTCTTCGGCTTTGAAACGGAGATGAGCACTGCCCCCTAGAGTTGGGAACGACTAGCACATTTGTACAAGGGGAACCTTTACCTTTATCTTAAGGTAGGGGTGGGTTCTGGCTGCTGCTACAGCTGGTTCACTCAGAGATGCGCGCATGCACAACGTTACTACCGGCCGAGTTACTACCTAGTTGAGTTACTACCTACATGAGTAAAAAATTGGTGTGACGTTTGCACAAAGCTTCACGAAGATCTGAAAATCCTGACCTTCAACATTTTTAGTAACAACTTGGGAGAAACTGAAGATAACACAAATTTGGGTGAAAAATGAAAAGCTCCAGTTTTGCCTTGCGTTACTCGTGCACATGTTTAAATGTGTTTCCCTCCAGGGAGCTTCTCTCTCTTTCCGTTACAGCAGGTGCTGACAAAAACGTTTGTGGATTTGAAATATAGGAAGGAAGTGACGCCCTGGAGGTACTCTGCAACTTGGCACCAGGCCCCTCCATGTGCTCTGATCGAAGCCCGTGAATCTCAGCTAATTGACAGGAAAGCCGTTAGGTTTCTTTTTTTGAACGTTTATAACATATTGCCGTGTGCTTCCAGGAGAAATTGCCTTCTCTGATCGTGGGTTATTTATTTTTATCCTATATCAAATACAGCAGACATCTGGATTTCTCACGGACAAATAACCACGCACAAAAAAATGCACAACTGATCCATTATATAAGATCTTTTTTTTTTTTTAAAAGATTCTTTCTTCTCTGGCTCATCCATTGAGCTTTATCAAGATGGTTTTTAATCTATCACCAAAAAAACCCAAAAACCCATGCTAAATATTTTCAGCAAACCCATTCTTTTATTAGGGGAGGTTAATATTGTGACAAAGCAGGATAAAGCATTCAAAACACATATTACTTTAAAACCGGGGAATTTCTCTTTCTCTTCCCAATTGGATGTCTGTTTCCATGGAAACAGCACCCAGCAGCCAAACATTTTTTTTTTCAAATGAATACGCTGAAATAGATATTTTTTTCACAAGTAGCTATTTACAGCCAAAGTATGTAGTATTTCCGATACGATTCAGCTGTTTCAGGCCTTCAATGTGACCTCCTATGGCAGAATTCATTGTATTTACTTATTTTACGTAGATTTATATTCTGCCTTTCCTTGAGGTCAAAAAGCTACTAGGGATCCCAAAATAAGAATCTTCTAAAGTAGGTTGGACTGTTAGTTAGTTAGTTTATTGGTTTTTTATACCGCCCTACTCCCGAAGGACTCAGGACGGTGTACAGCCAAAATAAAAACAAATATATAAAAGTTTTAAAAAAGCTTTTAAAAGACATAATTAAAATATTGGCCGAAACGTGGAAAAAACCCAAACTAATCCTAATTAAAATAATAAAAAATTAAATTAAAAAAATTAAATTTAAAAATTTAAAAATCCTGTTTTATGCCAGCCCGGCTTGTTGAAAGAGAAAGGTTTTGAGACCACGGCGGAAGGTGCGTAGGTCAGGGATAGTTCTTAATTCCGGGGGCAATTCGTTCCAGAGGACAGGGGCTCCCACAGAGAAGGCTCTCCCCCTGGGTGTCACCAGTCGACATTGTCTAGCCGACGGCACCATGAGGAGACCTTCTCTATGGGAGCGTACGGGCCGGTGGGAGGTTCTCCGTGGCAGAAGGCGATCTCGTAAGACTTCTGAAATCAGCCCATAAAAACGGTTAAATTGAACTTACAGTGAAAGGCTAAATATAATCAGTTAAATACAACGCTGCTCTTTTTAACTAGTAGAAATGGAATTTATTTGTAATGGAAATTTCCAACACCACCCAACTCTCGAGATACCAGTTAAAAATGAAACCATTTAGCTAAAAAATGATTATAACAGGGAGATACCGGTTCAGAGAACTGATGCCAATCGGCCCTGCCAGTTTGGCTGAACCGGGCAGATTTCACCCCTGCCCTGACCCCATCTCTGCCTCTGACACAGAGCCCTCATCAGAGCCTTTCCCAGACTCCAGGACTGGCCCATGTTCCTCCCCAACCTCCTCACTGTCCGAATCTGCTGCCAGCTCCACTGGTCGGCCACAACAGGTTCTTCTCGGTTCGTCTTCTCTCCTCGTTTTGGTGATACCATTTTCCTTCACCATTACCCAATCTAGGAAGGCATTAAATATGTTACATGGGGTCTACCACCCCACGGTCTTCCTACTGTTCTCTCATAGGCCGACAGCTGCTGTGAACGTGGGTCCCTACCACCCCCCACCCTCCACACTACCTTCATCAATGACACGAAGCACATTAATTAGTTGTTGTAAAGTATGAGCCTTGGTGTCTTCCCCTTGGATCTAGACCAGAGACCTGTTGCTTTCCAACAACCCACCCCCTGGCCAGGCAAAGCAGACAAACTATGAAATATTCAACACCAGAGGAAAAAGCATGTTCCAACAAGGCATTTGCTGTGAAACTAAAATAAAAGAGTCTAAAGAGATTAGGCGAAGCACTAAAATAAAAATAAAAATTCCCTAGTCTCTAATTAGACTTCAAGGCACACAAAAAAAGATAAGCTCAGGCCTAACAAGCTGAGAAGAAAGTCCTTTGTATTATTAATACCTCCTTCTGATGAGATGGTTAAATGTTTATTTCTGGACCAAGCCTGCCTCATCTCAAAGGGATGGATTGTCTTCACAAGGAACTCCCACTTAGGTGGTAGGTGTGCCTTGTAAGGAAGATCATTTGCGAGATTGATCTGTGGTTGTAAGGATTAATGGGAATCAATCCTGGTCCTTCGGTTAAAGGGAAGCTTAGGCATTCCTTCGCTTCTGAAGAGCAGGATGCTTTTGAGGGCTCAATCCTACAATTTGTGCGTGATGCTTCTATGATCTTGGTACGGGGAGGACTACGAACATCATAGAAAGCCAACATGGGAGGACTCAACCTTGGGAATTTTAAGACAGGAAGACTTCAGATTGCAGGATTCTGGGAGTTGAAACCAACCTGTTTTAAAATTGCCAAGGTTGAGAAACACAGGATGGGAATGTAATACAGGATAGGACCATGATGGCAAAGCTGTGGCACGTGTGCCAGAGGTGGCACACAGAGCCCTCTCTGCGGGTGTGTGCACTGTCGCCAACTGCTCTTTGGGTTTCCAGCGTGCACATGTGTGCGAGGCAGCTGGCCTTTGTAGGCAGCAGAGTGCTAGAAAACGTCCCCACAAACATCCAAAAAATAGACTGGTTTTTGGACCATTTTTCAGGCTCTTCTTTGCGCCATTTTTGGGTTGTTTTCAGGCTGTTCTTTGCCCCACTTTTGGGCCATTTTCAAGCTGTTTTGGAGCTGAAAATGGCCAAAAATGGCCAAAAAACCAGCATGCATGTGCCGGCCAGCTGGTCTTTGGTTTTCTGGTGCATGGAGACCACCTGGCCAGCGCTGGGCACTTGGTGCCGAAAAGGTTCACCATCACTGGGATAGGTGTTTTTTCTGCCTAATGTCTCATTTGGCTAATAGCTAAAGAGGTGCATTCTAAACCTGGATGCCAAGATCATTATTGAATGATCTTTGGTACCTAATAGTTACCAGCTGCTTTCAGAGAATCAAAGGGAGTGTTTCTATTAGCATCTAAAAATTACAGAAAACTATATGTTTGGAAAAGGAGGCAATGCACCTGGTAGTTAACCATCCTTGTGCTAAAAAAGCCAAAAGATTTGGCAGGTTTGATTTTGAGCTGAGAGTTTTTTCGCCCCTGAACTATGCATAAATTCAACTTCATTCTTTATACAGCACTGAGGTGGGGGGGGTTTATGCGAAGCTGCAGCAGAAAAGCAACCCATATTTTCATCTGCAGTAACCTTTTAAGAGGAGTGACATAGGGAGGCCTCTGCTCTCCTTCACAGACTCCTTGCCAGCGAGTGTCTGCAGGGCAGGTCAAAAAGTCAAAATAATGCCTGTGGCTGCACAATCAAAGCCTTGCTCCTGTATAGCCTGTGTCATGTGCACAGCGCAAGTAAAAAAGAGTGAGGTTTTAGTTGTGCACCATCTTGACTTTTTTGACCCACATCCCTCACCGTGGGCATCCCTCTCCTTGCCTCTTTATGTTTGAATATTAAATACAAATTTGAGCCACCAGCGCAGTGGTTGAACGCAGTACTGCAGGCTACTTCTGCTGACTGCCGTCTGCCTGCAATTTAGCAGATCGAATCTCACCAGCCTCAAGGTTGACTCCGCCTTCTGTCCTTCCAAGGTGGGTCAAATGAGGACCCAGATTGTTGGGGGCAAGAGGCTGACTCTGTAAACCGCTGAGAGAGGGCACTATGAAGAGGTATATATCTCTCCCCTCCTTTCCTTGGCCCTGGTGGAGCAGTGGTTAGAATGCAGTGTTGCAGGCAAACTCTGCCCACAGCTTGGAGTTCGATCCCGACTGCCTCAAGGTTGACTCAGCCTTCCATCCTTCTGAGATTGGTAAAATGAGGACCCAGATTGTTGGTGGAAATATGCTGACTCTGTATACCGCTTAGAGAGGGGTGTGAAAGCACTGTGAAGCCCAGTATATAAGTGCTGTTGCTAATGGTGAATATCACAATTTCCATGGCTACCTTTGATAAAAGTGTATCTCTTCTTTTCTGGCTGCCGCATTGTCCCATGTTATTCCTTTAATACAATACAATAGCAGAGTTGGAAGGGACCTTGTAGGTCTTCTAGTCCAACCCCCTGCATGGGCAGGAATCTTATACCATTTCAGACAAATGGCTGTCTAACATCTTTTTAAAGACTTCCAGGGTTGGGGCATTCACAACTGCTGGAGGCAAGCTGTTCCAGAGGTTAATTGTTCTTACTGTTAGGAAATTTCTCCTTAGTTCTAAGTTGCTTCTCTCCTTGGTTAGTTTCCACCCATTGCTCCTTGTCCTGCCCCCAGGTGTCTTGGAGAAAAGTTTGACTCCCTCTTCTTTGTGGCACCCTCTGAGATATCGGAACACTGCTATCATGTCTCCCCTGGTCCTTCTCTTCATCAAACTAGACATACCCAGTTCCTGCAGCCGTTCTTCATATGTCTTAGTCTCCAGTCCTCTAATCATCTTGGTTGCTCTTCTTTGCACTCTTTCCAGAGTCTCCACGTCTTTTCTACATCGTGGCGACCAAAACTGTATGCAGTATTCCAAGTGTGGCCTTACCAAGGCACTATACAGTGGCATTAACACTTCACGCGATCTAGATTCTATCCCTCTGTTGATGCAGCCTAGAACTGTGTTGGCTTTTTTGGCAGCTGCTGCACACTGCTGGCTCATATTTAAATGGTTGTCCACTAGGATTCCGAGATCCCTCTCACAGTTGCTACTATTGAGCAAGGTACCACCTATACTGTACTTGTGCATTTGGTTTTTCTTGCCTATATGTAGGACCTTACTTTTTTCACAATTGAATTTCATTTTATTAGACAGTGCCCAATGTTCAAGTTTGTCTAGATCCTTCTGTATCTTAAGCCTATCTTCTGGAGTGTTGGCTATTCCTGCCAGCTTGGTGTCGTCTGCGAATTTGATGAGTTCCCCATTTATCCCCTCATCCAAATCGTTGATGAAGATGTTAAAGAGTACTGGGCCTAAAACAGAGCCTTGGGGGACTCCACTGCATACTTCCTTCCATGTAGATGCAGTTCCATTGAGGACTACACGTTGAGTGCGGTTGGTCAGCCAGTTACGAATCCATTTGGTGGTGGTGCTGTCTAACCCACAATTTTCTACTTTATCTAATAGTAGGTTATGGTCTACTTTATCAAATGCCTTACTGAAGTCCAGGTAAATTATATCAACAGCATTCCTCTGGTCCACTGATTTTGTTACTTTGTCAAAGAATGCAATTAGATTCGTCTGGCATGATCTGTTTTTGACAAACCCATGTTGGCTTTTGGCTATTACTTTGTTTGCTTCTAGGTGTTCACTTATTTGTTGTTTAATTATCTTTTCCAGAATCTTTCCTGGTATTGAGGTCAGGCTGATGGGTCTATAGTTTCCTGGATCTGTTTTTTTTCCTTTTTTGAAGATGGGAACCACATCTGCTCTTTTCCAGTCTTCTGGCAGTTCCCCGGTGCTCCAGGATCTCTGAAAGATATAGTTCAGTGGTTCTGAGATCTCGTCTGCCAGTTCCTTCAGAACCCTGGGGTGTAATCCATCCGGTCCTGGTGATTTGAACTCGTCCAGGGCAGACAGGTGCTCACTTACCATTTTCTTCTCTATTTCAACTTGTGTTCCTAATCTGATATTTGTGGTGCTGTTTTTGATTGATTGGACTGTTTTATCCCTTTGTGTAAAGACAGATGCAAAGAAAGAGTTAAATAGTTCTGCTTTCTCCCTGTTGCTTATCATCTTCTTGCCATTTTCTCCCAGCAGTGGACCAATTGTTTCCTTAACTTTTTTCTTTCACGTCTTTGTTATGATTTGGTTTCTTTCTTTTTATTTTATCAAATCTAGATGGCCATCTACCTCCTAACATGGGATCTGGGTGGCAGTGAAAACTCAATTAAAAGAAACCATTACTTATTAGTTCCGTTTTCTGTTAAAAACAGACAAACCCAAGATTGTCTTTCAAGACATGGTAACAGGGTTGGATTGGTAAAAAGTCATTTTTTTTCCTATCAAATTCTGCATTACTACTTTAACGATTTTTTAACGCAGAATAAAAGCAAAATATTTTAAATAAAGACAAAGCACGTTGTGTGCACAACCCTGGAAAAAAGACGATTACATCCCATGCATAGGAACATGAAAAATAAGACAAGTGGTAGTATACCAGTAATCCTTTCAGCAGCAGCTAAAAATTTCCATGTCCTTCAAGCATTAATTTCATGAAGCATGAAGTACATTCTATTAAAAAAATGCAATTATTTTCCATGAGTCTATATAGCATTAAATCAATGCAAAGAATCCGGATTAATATAAAGCAGACACCTTTCTCCCCAATCCAAGTATTTATAAACACTATCAAAGCTTTCAGAACAATCCTCTGGGTTTTCAGCTTTGTCAGGCGTATGCCATTGGCTGTTACTCAGTTTTTGAAACACGCATTTACATTTCCTATAGAGCAGGGGTCTCCAACCTTTGCAACTTTATGTCTGAAGGACTTCAGCTCCCAGACTTCTCCAGCCAGCAAAGCTGACTGGAGAGATGAAGTTGCAAAGGTTGGAGACCCCTGCTATAGAGCGTCTTACTCTTTGAACCTAATTTTAACTTCCGTCTTAGTTCTGTGGCTGGGGATATATTTTACTTTTCACTCACCAAAGGCTATAACTAAGAAAGAGTGACTTCACATAAAGGCAGTTAGAATCATCTATCCTTTTACATGTGTAGCAAGCGAATTTTTTTTAGCAGAAATAAAATAGGTGTATTAAGGTTATTTGAGGCTACTGCTGCTGTCCTACTTACTTTCACAAAAAAAAAGATGAAGCAGAACACATTAGCATCTGGGGTTGTTTTACCAACATATTTTGGAAAGTAGCTGCAAAGATCGAGGGTGGGGGGGCTTGAGGTGACCTGCTCCCACCCTAAATTTATAATATGCCGTTATTTTTGTCTTTTCCATAGGAAATATTTTATGCATCATGGTTTTTGCAGCATATCTTGTACCTTTATTTCCTAACACTAAGTGATAAAGTATTCAGATGTGAGTCTGTTATATAAGGATAGCTTTTCAGCATTATTGCAGGAGAGATTGCTCAAAACATTATCAGCAGAAGGCTTTCTTATTATGCAAACCAGAAATGTTTTTCTTTTCTTCTTGCTGTTTAAAATGGCTTAGCTGATTTTTTAAAGATAATTTTGCAGTTGGACAAGAGATAGCATTCTAAATGAATAGAATTAACTGAATGGCTAGCCAGGTCATTATCATAAATTTCATAGTGAGGTTGGCTAAACGTGCTTATTTTAATAACGGTATTGAATGTGAATGTTTATTCTTGATTCTGACAACTGTCTAGACTCTAGGGAATATATATATATATATCATCTCCTTCTTTCTCTCTCTCTCTCTCTCTCTTTCCTAAATTGTTCATAAAATACATACAGCAAAATATTTCAGTTTATAGACATATATTTTGGCATCACTCACAGTTTGAGCCCAGCGATGTATAAAAAGTCAAAAATCTTTCTTGCTGCCCAAATTTTTAACCAGCAGAGAAAGCCAAGAGGTTTTTCATCCATTACTGTTAAAGAAAAATGAGTGTGGCTAACAAAAAGAAGTGGACTGAAATTACTGTATATTGAGATGAAACATGTGCTATGTTGTCCTGCCAGATTTTATGGGGAAATAGAATTTAGAGAGGGCTGTAAAGCCTATGAAGTGGTATATAAATCTAAGTACAAGTACAAGTACAATGACAATAAAGATTATACTTACACACACATCCATCAGTGGTGGGTTTCTAAAAATTTTAGAACCTCTTCTGTAGGTGTGGCCTGCTTTGTGGGAGTGGCTTACCAGCCATGTGACTGGGTGGGAGTGGCTTGCTGGCCATCTGACTGGGTGGGAGTGGTTTGCCAGTCATGTGACTGGGTGGGCGTGGCCATGTGACCAGGTGGAAGTGATTTGCCAGCCATGTTACCAAGTGGGAGTGGCTTGCCAGCCATGTGACTGGGTGGGCATGGCCAAATTGTAAAATGTGGTGAAACTCACTTAACAACGCTCTTGCTTAGCAACCAAAATGTTGGCTCAGAAACCCTGGCATTTGAAGCATGCAAGTCTTAAAGCTGTCAAGTTACAAGACCCTGGCACCCCTCACCCTTTAGACAAAAAAACCCCAGGGGTGTTCAAACTTGACAGCTTCAAGACCTGTGGACTTCAACTCCCAGAATCCCTCCTCTCACTCTTCCTCTGGATGATGGGTGGACGGTCGGGGGGAGGGAGCTGGAACCGGTTCTAAACGGCACTGGAGATTTGTGGAACCTCTTCTATAGAAGAGCTTAGAACTGGCAGGAACCCACCCCTGATATACGTGTACCGATAAAAATGGTATAATGGAGATATGCCAATGTAGAAATGTTGCAAAGATGATAATTGTGTAAAACAATTGAAAAAGAATTTTAATAAAAAAATTTTTAAAGGGGCAACTCAAGGTGGTGTGTACACAATAAGTTGAAACAAAAACTAAACACCTCTATTTTAATCTAGTACTGTGTTTCCCAACACAGTAATTGTAATTTCCATCTACATAGATTTTGGCTTATAAAATTCTTAACAACAGCCATGCTTGGCTAGGGAGTTGGTATTGGAATTTGGGAGTTGGTTTTGAGAGTTGGTCCACCCTTTTAAAATATGTCAACGTTGTGAAACATTGCCTAAAGGCAAAGTTGTTCACAGTTCAAGACTTATTTAAAGCTTAAGAATTATACATATATATTATACTGAGCCAGAATATGATAAAGTTTGGTTTCAACTGAATACAGCTTTCCCCAAATTGGAGACACTCCAGTTGTATGGAATTCCAGCTCTAGAATTCTCCACAATGGCTAGGGCATCTAGGTGCTTGAAGTCCACATGCCCAGTTGGCCCTCAGGTTGGAGAAAACTAACTGCTTATGCCACCCACTTTTGGATTAATTAAAAATGTGCTCTTAAGAAGGCCAGATCTTGAAGATGAATGTGAAATACTTTGGCCACCTGATGAGAAGGAAGGACTCCCTGGAGAAGAGCCTGATGTGGGAAAGATTGAGGGCAAAAGAAGAAGGGGGCGACAGAGAATGAGGTGGCTGGATGGAGTCAATGAAGCAGTCGGCGTGAGCTTAAATGGACTCCAGAGGATGGTAGAAGACAGGAAGGTCTGGAGGAACGTTGTCCATGGGGTCGCAATGGGTCAGACACTAACAACAAAAACCTTATATAACCCAATAAAAATGTACAAGGAAAAAAAAATGACAGGAGTTACTATGATGTATAAATCTACTGCCAAAAATATATTCCATCTATAAATCAAGATATGCAAAGATTATGCAAATGTGGGCTAAGGTTCATCACTGTTTGGAGAAACCCTTGATTTCTTGGGAAATGGCCTATTTATGGACCCTAAGATACACGTTGGTCGTTTGGCTTGCAATCTGCAAGTTGCATCAGGAAATTTGATGTCTGACATTGTCCATCTGAGGCAGACCCATGCCATCTGATCCATCTGTGGGTACAGTCTGTCATGGCCATCTTGCAGCCGCCCCTTACAGCTGCTCTCTGTCTCCATGGCAACCAGGGCAAGGGCCTTTCTAATGGGGTTAGTAGATAGACTCTAGTAGCCTTTCCCCCCCCCCCTCCATCAGCTTTTGCTGGTTTCTGTCAACAAAGGCTGGGAGCCAGGTCACTGAAGGTTTCATTTCTATTAAAAAGAGCAAAAGAGTTCTTCTGTTCTTTGTTGTTGTGAGGTGTGAGGGTACGTTTAAGCCCACCAAGAAAGTCAAAATAAGAACTTAAACAGAGGCTTGAGAAAGAAACAGCATTTAATCTTTGATCAAAGGGTAGAATTTCCAAACACATACAAGGATATGGAACAGTGGTAGGATTTTTTTTACTTTACTTTTTTAAAACTACTGGTTCTGTGGGCATGGCTTGGTGGGCATGGGTTGATGCAGTGGTGGGTTTCAAATTTTTTAGAATTTTAGATTTTTTTAGAACCTACTCTGTAGGTGTGGCCTATTTTGTGGGCGTGGCTTGGCAGTCATGTGACAGGGTGTTAGTGGCCACCTTTTAAAATGTGGTGAAACTCATTTAACGCTCTTGTTTAGCAACCAAAATTTTGGACTCAATTGTGATGATAAATTCTTTCTTTCTTTCTTTCTTTCTTTCTTTCTTTCTTTCTTTCTTTCTTTCTTTCTTCTTTCCTTCCTTCCTTCCTTCCTTCCTTCTTTCTTTTTTCCTTTCCTTTCCTTTCCTTTCCTTCCTTCCTTTCCTTTCCTTCCCGTTGGGTCACTGGCAGCAGCGGGCCAGATTTACTTCCAGGTACGCCAGTGGAACCCCCTCTCACCGGTTCTCTAAATTTCACCAACCGGCTCTCGCGAGTAGGTGCGAGCCTGCAGAAACCCACCACTGGGTTGATGGGCATGGCACGGGAAGGATACTGTAAAATCCCCATTCCCTCCCAATCAACTGGGACTTGGGAGGCAGAGAATAGATGGGGGCGGGGCCAGCCAGAGGTGGTATTTACCGGTTCTCCAAGCTACTCAAAATTTCCACTACCTGTTCTCCAGAAAAGGTCAGAATCTGCTGAATGCCACCTCTGATATGCAGGGAAGAGCCGCACTTAAGAGAGAGGATGGCCTTCCTTTTATAGTGTTAGGATAGGAGCCTCCTCATTAGCGCTATCAGTGTAATCTCTCCCTTTGTTCTCACAATTGTCCATTTGGCCCCCTGGTGTTGTAGGGAACAGAACTCAACACAGATCAAAGGTGTAAGAGTTAGCAGCTCCCACCTGAGATACCTGCTAGGCAGGAGAGGAAGAGGATTGATAGATCAAATAGCAGGGACGCAGTGGCTAAGTGGCTAAGAAGCTGAGATTGCTCATCAGAAAAGTCGGCAGTTCAACAGTTCGAATCCCTAGCACCGTGAAACAGACCGAGCTCCCGTTACTTGTCCCACTTCTACCAACCTAGCAGTTCGAAAGCATGTAAAAATGCAAGTAGAAAAATAGGGACCACCTTTGGTGGGAACAGTGTACCGTGCGGCTTCGGCATTTAGTCATGCCAGCCACATGACTACAGAGACATCTTCAGACACCGCTGGCTCTCTGGCTTTGAAACGGAGATGAGCACTGCCCCCTAGAGTCGAGAACGACTAGCAGATATGTGAGAGCGAAACCTTTGCCTTTACCTATGTTACTTTACAGAGGCCTACTACAGCAGGAAGTTAGTTACTGGAAACAAAGGTATAATGTGTCATATATACATTACAAATACAAAGGCAGAATATACTGTATATGTGTGTTGCAGGAAACAAATGTTTACATATGTCTTACAGAATAAAATGTTCCTATTAATTCTAGTATACCAGTATTTTATATTCTTATTACAATTTCCCTTCAATGTATTTTGCTACTTTGGCAAAATCAATGTGCAGCTAAGCTAAACAAACTGCAGATGCAGTTTACCCAAATTAAGTGCTGTCTTCTTCATTCTGCTTCATTTGTGGTACTTTGCTCAGAAATAGAAATACTTACGACAAACGAAAAAGACAGAGGAGTCATTTACCAAAAACGAGGTTGTTTTTTTTTAATGGTACTACTATCCCAAGGCAATCGAGCAGCCTTCTTATTCATCAGTGTCACAGAATGTCCTTCAGCTGAATGTAGCTGTGAAATAAAGCCAGAAGATCTCATGAAAAGCTCAGGGACCTTCAACAACTCAACAGTTCAACTCTGAGCTAAAATATATTTTCTACTCTTTCATCTAGCAATCATTACACTAGGACCTCCATATTTGTTTTGAATTACAAATCCCAAATAGAGTGACAGCAAGTATGACTGGGCTCATAATTACACACTCACTCTCTCATCTGTCCATCCATCCATCCATCCATCCATCCATCCATCCATCCATCCATCCATCTATCCTTTTTCTAAACTGCCCATCTCCCTCAGATTGTGATTTCCCTTGGTTTGTTAGGTGAGCTCAAAAGCCCTGTAGATGTTGTTCAGCGATATTTGAAGAGCTGCAAGTTGTCCACTGCAGGGGTCTCCAACCTTTGCAACTTTAAGTTTGAAGGAGCTGGCTGGAGAAGTCTGGGAGCTGAAGTCCTTCAGACTTAAAGTTGCAAAGGTTGGAGACCCCTGCTCCACTGAACAACATCAATATTTGGAGAGCTGCAAATTCTCCATTAGTGAGTAAGCTACACCTCCGTTAAATACTTTCATCCAGGTGATTTTAGAAGAATTGGAAGCTGGCTACGGCTCAGTGGATCCTTGTGCAATTGGGATAAGTAGATTCAGATCTCAAGGCAAGTTGGAGCCTGTATATCACTCTCTGGATTTCTGCAACACACCACAGTGAAAACATTGTCCTCCCTTTTGCCCAAGGGACTACATCAAGTTTATCTCACCAAGGCAGATGGCTTTCGGTGATCAAACTAATGGTCTCCAGTGTATGACAAAAGGAGCCCCTTTCTAGATTGGGAAGATGGGACTTGCTTGATTTTAATCTTTCAAATGGCAATTGTATAAATTATTTCTGATCCCTCTTTTAATGGACTGACTCCAGCCATTCGCCGGGAAGGTAGGTGGTGTGTGAAGACGGTGGAGAAGGCAGCCAGCTGCCCTCTCTGGAATTCATGTCACAGTTCCGTTTAAGATATCAATTAGCAGAGAAACGAAGACATTAAAAGCTTTTTCGTATCGTCGTAGAATGCTTCTCCTCCCCTCCAAAGCCACTTTAACTTCAAAGGCTTCAGCAGGATCCCAACATAATTTCCTTTTTCAAGTGAAGATGTCAACATGCACATTTCATCCTAAACTAGATCTAGGTGTATTTAATTAGGAGCAAACATTGTTGAATAATAAAAGCATTTACTTCTCAGGAGGGGCATTGGCAGGGAGTCCAGAAAGTCAAGATGGCAGCTGAGGACAACTCTCTTACCTTTTAAAAATGTGGCTCCCACATGTAACAACTAAAAAGAGGGCAGGTTTTTCATTGCAAAGCTATTTAACCCCCCCACTGGACATCTGCTTTTGAGTAGACACATATAGGATTCTGCCTCTTCTCAAATCTGAAGCCCTCAAGAAGATTCCTTATGTTGAAAGGGAGACCCCCACCCCAGAGATGGCATTCAGCAGGTTCTGACCAGTTCTGGAGAACCAGTAGTGGAAATTTTGAGTAGTTCAGAGAACTGGTAAGTACCACCTCTGGCTGGCCCCACCCCCACCTCTTCTCTGCCTCCCAAGTCCCAGCTGACCGGGGGCAGGGGGTGGATGGGGGAATTGGGATTGTGCAGTAATTTCCCCCTGGAGTGGGGAGGGAATGGAGATTTTACAGCATCCTTGCCCTACCACCAAGCCACATCCACCAAGCCACGCCACGCCCACAGACCTGGTAGTTAATTTTTTTTGAATCCCACCACTGATCCACCCCTTTGCATTTTCAGGAATAAATTGGAACAGCTGTTGGATTTGTTCCTAATTTGACTTGTCCCTTATTTTCAAAGAATGCTGCCCCATTTTGGAATTTCTTATTGTGCTTCATAAACACACTACCACTGAGCTAAATTCGTGCTAAAAAGACCCAGTGAAATTAAAATCACAGAATTGGAAGGGATGGTTTTGGTTCCCTGGGGTCCATCCTTCTGTTCGACACAGGTGAAATCCAGATGCAAGTATCCCAGATCAAGATCCGTCTAGCTTTCATGTGGATCCATCCAATGAAGGGACACGGTTCTCTGTGCAGCTAATTGGTTCCCCTGTTGAGCTGTTCTGTTTTGAATTGAATTTTCATTCAATCAGAATCCACCTTAATGGGGCTGAAATTAATTGTTATACCGAATGGTTTTATTGTTTGCTATGATGCTTTTAATTAGTTGCTTAGTCTGCTTCTTCTGTCTCATTCCCAAAGTGGTAAGTTAAATATAGGTTTATTATACAATACAGTACATGCTTTATGCCTACTGCTATTAATAAAAAATAAATAATGTACGCCTGAAACCGCTTAACAATCTGAATATTTCTACTTCCAGAAGCATTTTACAGTAGGGAGTCCCTACTATAGACCTATGTATTGGTTTAATTTATGTTTGTTTAACATATGTTTAATTTCTCATGTTTTCCTATTATTAAGAAAACAGCATTAAATGTTAATTTAATTCTGTCGTTCGGCATGATAAATAGTGGTGGATTTAAAAAAAATTAGTACTGGTTCTGTGGGCGTGGCTTGGTGGGCGTGGCAGGGAAAGGTTACTGCAAAATCCCCATTCCCCCACCCCACCCCACTAACCTGCTTTCCAGCTCCGTTCTCCTGTTCAGGGCAACAAAAGAAGATTGGCTGGGATGCAGCAGGGGTGGGGCCAGCCTATTTGCCGGTTCTCCCAACTACTCAAAAATTTCACTATCGGATCTCCAGAACCTGTCAGAACTGGCTGAATACCACCTCTGATGATATAAGACTAGTTTTGATTAATAAGAGAGAGTGGCCTTTGTGTGTTATTTTTGTTTGTGTTTTGTAAATAAATAATGTAAAATGCTTCATTTATGACGCATTTCCTCCAATACGCATTAAAAAAACAATCTGTGTATTGCATCAACTTCATAGGAAAACTGTATCTCAATCCAACATATGGAGAAATTGGTTCAAATAAAGGACAGGTGACACGAGCAGAAAATATGATGTCCCCAGATGTTTTGGACCCAATTCTTAATAAAGTACTAGCAATGTTGGATGGGACTGACTGAAGTTGGCTTACCTTGGCAGGTAAATAAGTAATCGGGTAGGTAGTCAGAAAGAGGTGAGTGTGAAGTTTCCAAAAGATGACCTAATTAATTTACGAGCCTCAAGATAAAGTTCAGAAGAAATCCAGTCATTTATTAGGATCAACATTTTGGCATGTTCTTTTGTGGAGCCGAAACTGATTTCTGGTTAATGGTCTTTGCACTTTACCCCCAACTCTCCCCTCCCTCAGTCTGTGTCATAAATCATATCCACCAACCAGGTTGTAGAAATATGAGATCCGACTCTGGCTGAAGGTATGCATGGAATCCTCCCTCCAATGTCAATTTGATAATAGTCATGGTAACGCTTCACAAGTTGACATCAAGCTACTTCAAGGAGAGAAACTGCATGGTGGCGCAGTGGTTAGAATGCAGTACCAAAAGCTACTTCTGCTGACCGCTGGCTGTAGTTCGGCAGTTCGAGCCCCTACGGCTCAAGGTTGACTCAGCCTTCCATCCTTCTGAGATTGGTAAAATGAGGACCCAGATTGTTGGGGGAAATAGGCCAACTCTGTAAACCGCTTAGAGAGGGCTGTAAAGCACTGTGAAGTGGTATATAAGTCTAAGTGCTATTGCTATAGGGGGCATCTGGCCCAAACCTACTCCGAAATCTGGCAATGAAATCAGTTAGACTCCTCATTTGTCCTCATCTGATTCTCTAAGAACCCACAGAGCAGTGTTTCTTAAACTTGGCAACGTCAAGACATGTGGGCTTCAACTCCCAGAATTCCCCACTCAGCAATTTGGGGATTTCTAGCAGTTGGAATTCATGGGTCTTAAACTTGCCAAGTTTGAAAAACACCGCTGTACAGTTTTGCTGAAAACAAATGCCAATTTGCAGGAGTTTCAAGGTGCTTTTTAAACATTGCTGTCCAAGTTCAATATTGTCTTTGATGATTTTGTCAGTAGTCTTCAGACAAAACAAAGAAAGCTGAACTCAATATCAATATAAATAGAGATGAGCCCAGAGATCGAAAATAATCTTTCGAGCCCAAAGATCAAAAATAACCTGATCATACTCATCAAGAGGCAACTATTGAGGGAGGTCAAAAACAGAAGATGGAAGCCACAATGAACATTATACTGCAAATTAGAGCATACAAAACTTTTGCCAGACCAATTCTTGAATACAGCTCGTCTGCCTAGAATCCACACTGTACATCAGACATTAATACAATCGAGTGACTCCAGAGGTATTTCACGAGAAGAGTCCTCCACTCCTCTGCTTGCCAGAAAATACCTTATGCCACTAGGCTTGTAATTTTGGCCTTGGACAACTTTGAATTTTGCCGCCTGCAATTCGATCTAAGCATACTACGCCAACACAGTTCTAGGCTGCATAAACAGAGGGATAGAATCTAGATCACGTGAAGTGTTAATGCCACTGTATAGTGCCTTGGTAAGGCCACACTTGGAATACTGCATACAGTTTGGGTCGCCACGATGTAGAAAAGACGTGGAGACTCTGGAAAGAGTGCAGAGAAGAGCAACCAAGATGATTAGGGGACTGGAGACTAAAATATATGAAGAACGGTTGCAGGAGCTGGGTATGTCTAGTTTGATGAAGAGAAGGACCAGGGGAGACATGATAGCAGTGTTCCGATATCTCAGAGGGTGCCACAAAGAAGAGGGAGTCAAACTATTCTCCAAGGCACCTGGGGGCAGGACAAGAAGCAATGGGTGGAAACTAATCAAGGAGAGAAGCAACTTAGAACTAAGGAGAAATTTCCTGACAGTTAGAACAATTAACCTCTGGAACAGCTTGCCTCCAGAAGTTGTGAATGCCCCAACCCTGGAAGTCTTTAAGAAGATGTTAGATAGCCATTTGTCTGAAATGGTATAAGGTTCCTGCCCATGCAGGGAGTTGGACTAGAAGACCTACAAGGTCCCTTCCAACTCTGCTATTGTATTGTAAAATTGTCTCCCACAACATCTTGCCTGTCAATGACTTCTTCAGTTTCAACCACAATAATACACCGGCAAACAATAGATACAAACTCAAGGTAAACCGCTCCAAACTCGATTGCAGAAAATACAACTTCAACAACAGAGTGGTCAACGCCTGGAATGCTCTACCCAACTCTGTTGTTACATCCTCAAACCCCCATAATTTTAACCTTAAACAGTCTATGCTGGACCTCACCCCTTTCCTACGAGGTCCCTAAGGGGGTGTGCATAAGCGCACCAGCGTGCCTACCGTCCCTGTCCTACTTTCCCCATTTATTTGTCCCCATTTCCTGTGTCCATGTCCATGTTTATACTTATACCTGTTATCTCATACATGTTTGACAAATTAAATAAATAATAATAGATAATGAAGTGACTGAAGTGCTGCCCCTTCTTAAAATCTGCTGCTTGCATAAATTCCATGCCCCGACCAGATACATACATTTATTTTCCTTTCTTTTGTGCTTGAGGCTACAGAACGGAAAGGCAGCCTGCTAAATGTTCATGAGTTTTAGTAGGTCATTTTTGTATGAGCAATACGACCCGCTCACCAGGGCCGTTTTTGTCATTCGAGACAGCAAAGAAATTGCAGAGGCAAAGAATAAAGCAGCTGGAGATGGATGGGGGGATGAATGGACGGATAAGATGATAGGCAGACAGATGATAGCAAAAAATAAAATTGGGGAGCAGGAGCAGGAGGGTGGAAGACACTGGCGTCTTTATTTGTGAAATGACAGATGGTAGCATTAATGGAACATAAAAGATTATACATGTAGCCACAAAATGCACACTGAGCATTCCTAATTCATCTTCCAGCTTTGAAGCAGGACTTGGATTCTATGGTTCCATAATTCTTCTCTACTTAGAAATTCTCCCCCACCTGAATGATTTCATATAAGCCAATGCAATCAATGAATAGCAGTGCTCCTGCTATTTACCGTATTTTTCGGAGTACAAGATGCATCTTTTTCCCCCAAAACCCCAATCTGGGTGCGTCTTATACACTGAATACAGCATTTTTGGCCTCCTGAAACCCCACCTCTTCACCAAAATGGCCGTGCATAGCTTTTAGGAGGCTTTCGGAGAGCTCCTGGGGGCTGGAGAGGGCAGAAATGAGCAAAAAATGGGCTGATTTTTTGCTCAATTTTACACACATACCCCAGCCCCCAGGAGCACTCTATAAGCCTCCTAAAGCCTATGCATGCACTTTTTTTGACAAAAAAATGGGCCTGTTTTCACAAAAAAACGGACTGTTTTTAAATCATTTTTGCCCTCCCCCGGAGCATTCTGCAAGCTTCATAAAGGCTATTGGAAAAAAAACGGGCCCATTTTCATGAAAAACGGGCCATTTTGGGGAGGTTTGTAGAGTGCAAAAAAAAAATTTTTTTTTTAAATTGCCTCTTCAAAACCTTGGTGCGTCTCATAGTCCGAAAAATACGGTAGACTGTTTCTTCACGACAAACGTCCTCCTCAAGGGAGCCAAAGACGGCTGCTAGCAAAAGCTTTGTCCTGTGCCGTGAACATCTGCCTCCCTTTGAGAGCCGGTCTCCACAGGTCTTTAAAGGCGGCGGCAGCCTCTGGAGGAGAGAGGTTTGGCTTTATCCAGAGGCCAAAAGAAAAAGCCCTCAACATCTGGAAAGAGAGCCTTTCTTTCCGCTGGAAGGTTTTCCTCTTTGAAAATAATCCAACCTCCGAGGAAGGGAGGAAGCCTGGCGATGGTGTACCCATACTAGTGCTGCGATTTCGGATGCTCAGGTGCTCTTCTATAGCTGCAAAGCCTTTCCCAGTAAACAGCAGAATGCTATGGGGAAAGAAAGCCTGTGTGGGAACGGCTGCACAGAACAGCAAGAGTTAAGAAGCGCTAAAGGAGCTCCAGCCTTTGCAAAGACCCCTCCAGGGCTAACCACGTCATCTGCTTTGGATGCCCCGATGCTCCTTCCGTCCTTCCTCCATCTTCCTGTTATGTAACCGTACTGAATGGCTTCCTCTGAAGCGTGTCTTTCTCAGGCACGTGACCCGCCCTGAGGATAGACGGGGCAAGACACAACAGATTCCCTGAACAATTGTGTGGCTGTCAGAACAAATCCCCAGCAATGCCAAGGCAGGCTGGGAACGGGACTTAGCATCCTCTGGTGCAGCTATAAAACGGAAAATGGCTAGACTGCCTTGGGTTGAGAAGCGCGATGGCCAGACTTGTTTTCAACCAAAATAGCTTCTGTTTAGCTTACCTTTCTACTCTTCTTTGCTGCAGCCCAGTGGTCCATTCGCCACCCTTCCCGTTCTGGAGATCTTCCACAAAGGTTCTTACACAACGCCTCCAACAGTAAACACGCTTCAGTCCGAGGGAGAACCATCTACCATGTCAAATATTTAGGCTGCTGCTTGTTTGTTGTGCAACACAACTGTTGGAATACATTCCTTCATACTGCACAACGTTCTTGAAGAGACTCTTAAATGCGCCACAGCCTCATCACTGGAGGCTTTTAAGAAGAGATTGAGCTGCATTTGTCTGAGATGATGTAGGGCAGCGACAGTGAACCTTTTCGGCACCGAGTGCCAAGCAGATCCCATGGAAATGTTGCACGTGCGTGCACTCATCAAGGCCACATTCCGGAAAAGCCGAACCTCCGGGTTCTAGCGTGCATGACAATCTGCTGGTCAGCGCACAGGTACAAGCCAGTTTTCGGCACTGCCGTGCACGCGAAGGGATCACGCTCCAGAAAAGCTGAACTTTTAGGTTCTGGCATGCATGCGCATCTGACAATCAACTGGCACGCATGTGCACAGCGGTTTTCAGCACTTGCCAAACACACGGACAGCTGATTCTTGCTCATGCATGTGAGCCAGAAACCCAGAAGACAAACAGACAAGGCCATGCGTGCCGGGTGACATGGCTCTGCGTGCCACTTTGGGCACGGGTACCATAGATTCACCATCACGGGTGTAAGGTCTCCTGCTTGTGCAAGGGGCTAGACTAGAAGACCTCCAAAGTGCCTTCCAACATTTTGTTATTCTCTTTCAAACAACATGCTATGCCAAAATGTGGCTTGCTTGGCTTCAGTGTAGTGTGATGGGCCAATCCAGCCATTCTAAGTCACAGCTAGGCATCTTAGATTTACCTGGAAAATTATGGCATATTCTATTAACCATAGTTAAAACAAGCCAAACTTTAATCCAACCAAAGCTGGGCTTTTTGTTCAGCCGGAGGTCACGAAGCTAAATAGTTTGCATGAAAGCAGAAAAGGGAAGGAAGCAATATGCTCTTTGCAGATCCCAGCTGGCAGTTGAGTTCTATACAGTACAAGCTTAAATGTCTAAACAATGTACAAAGGGAATCCATGCAAAATGCCCTTCAGTGGAGAGTATAAGCAAAGCTTCATTAATTTCGATTGTTTTCTTCCACAAACTGCTTTTATGGAATCCAGAAACTTTGCCAAATTGTATATCTAACTTTTGGGGAGGATGGTGGCCCGTACAGAGTCAGTTTTCCAGAATCAATACCTCTCCCAGCAAACAGTCTTGCTTATTTTAATTACTTCTGCAATGGAAAATAATTTTCCAGAGCCAAGCATTGTGTCAAGCCACAATGCCGTTTGGCTTAATGTGCATTAAAGCTCAGCGTTTGCAAACTTGCTTTGATGGGTTAGCCTTGCGCGTGAACACAGTTAATTACGGTTGACTCGAAATCTGTATTTAACTTAAGTCTGGGGAATGTTTGAGGCCAGAATGAATGAACTGCCGGCCTCAAAAATAATCACTTGATCCAGTTTGATTTATTCTGTCAGGACTGAATAGCCTGCACATTGTCTCGTCCCAGGCTGTGGGTGTACAGTGTGGTTGAAACAGCTGGGAGAGTTTAGCCAGAGTCGTTGAATCAGGGAACAGTTTCATTTTTATTTATTTTAGAAAGGTGCCCGGCTGCTCAACTCTACGATGAATCTGGAAGTGTACAGTGCAAGCAATCATATAATACAAGCGAACTCTACCCTCACCCCCAACGCCAGAAGGAAAATAACCATTAAAAGACCATCAAACACACGGAGGCTGCTACTGCCTTCAACTCAAGCTCTGGAGAAAGGGTCAGGTTTTCAGTGGTCTTTTGAACAGGGCTAAAGGAGGGGACAGAGAGAAGGTGTTGCAGAGTCAAGCGCTGGGATGGAGAAGATCCGTTTAAGGCACTCCTTAATGGATGACCTGGAACATGCTCGCTCTGTCCAATTACCCAGGCTGGATGCAAGGCGCAAAAGTCTGATGGTCCTTTAAATAAGCAGGCCCAACGCCATGAAGGGTTTTAGTGACAACAACCAGCACTTTGAACTGCATGTGGAGGAATTACCGTATTTTTCAGAGTACAAGATGCATCTTTTCCCCCCAAAAAAGAGGCTGAAAATCTGGGTGCATTTTATACACTGAAAACAGCATTTTTGGCCTCCTGAATCCCCGCCCCCTTCACCAAAATGCCCGTGCAGAGCCTTTAGGAGGCTTTCAGAGTGGGGAGGGTAGAAATGAGTGAAAAATGGGCAGTTTTTTGCTCGTTTTTGCCCCCCCCCCCAGCTCCAAGAAGTATTCTACAAGCCTCCTAAAGGCTATTCATGCCCTTTTATGGAGTGTAAGCTAGCTTGCTCATCTGAACTACATCCGGCCATGTTCTAGAGCAAAGGGGTCCAACCTAGGCAACTTTAAGACTTTAGGACTTCAACGCCCGACTTTCATGCTGGCTGGGGGATTCTGGGAGTTGTCAGGGGTGGGCTGCTGGGGGTTTGCATGGGTTCGAGTGATCCTCTTGCTAGGATTCTGCCCACTTTGGCGAATCCCCAAATGCCACCCCTGGCTGGCCACACCCATCCTGCCCCTCCCAGGAGTCTCCACATGGCCCAGTCATCGTGCCAGGTAAGTGCAATTTTCCTGCTGTATTTTACTTTAAAGTGCAAGCAGATTTCCCTGACGGTTACAGGGATTCCCTCCACCCACCCCAATTTCTTCAATTTCAATTTCTTCACTCACAAATAGAATCCATCCTTTTCTTAAGCTCTTGCTGTAGTCCTAGTAGAAGGGGAGGCATAGTTAAGGCAATAACTCAAAATGTTTCCAGGCAATAGATGCTTCCTAAAGAAGTGAAGCCTTCACAGGAGGTCTCAGCAACATGTCCACCATCATGAAGAGCAATTCTGCAGAATGTCCAACATCTGGAGAGCAATTTTATATCAAGGATGCTTTCCATCCCCCTCAAAAGGAGGGGGAGGGGAAATCTAGAAGATGCCCCAAAACAATTTGGGGAGAAGAGATATTTCTTGCCTAGAGGGTAGACTTTAACAAGGGACTATCTGGGACCACCGATTTGCCAATGCCTTCCAGAAGATTATCCCACTGGTCAAAATCTTCTTTGAGTTCTAGATGGAGAAAAATCAAAGCGTTATTGCATCAAGGCACTATGGTGCTAAGTTCTAAAGTCTGACTGTCACCCCCTTCACCATTGTTGAGTCTGAGTACATTACATGCAGTGAAATACAATAGGAGATAGAACACTTTTTTTCAACAGGCCGGCCCGGCCTAACCTACCGTTTTTAGCCTCAGTTGTTTAGTAGAGAAATTTTAAATTGGGCTTTAGGGATTTTAATGGGGTAGTTTTTAGCACAGGGTGTAATTTAATATAGTTTTAATGTATTTATGTATTTATTGTGATGTATTGTATTTTTATATTTGCCTGTGCACCGCCCCGAGTCCCTTTGGGGAGAGGGGGCGATTAATAAGTCGAATAAATGAAATGAATTGTTGTGACCTGTTTGGAATTTTAAAGGAATCTTGTGATACTTTCTAGAAATAGCATGGAAGGGTTTTCCCATTCATAAAAGAGTTACTATACCATGTAGTGGTGGCAACACGGTGATAATACGGTCGCTCAGTGGCTAAGACGCGGAGCTTGTCAATCAAAAAGGTCGGCAGTTCGGCAGTTTGAATCCCTAGCGCTGTGGAACAGAGTGAGCTCCCGTGACTTGTCCCAGCTTCTGCCAACCTAGCAGTTTGAAAGCACGTAAAAATGCAAGTAGAAAAATAGGGACCACCTGTGCGCCTTCGGCGTTGAGTCACGCTGGCCAAACGTCATCAGATAATGCTGACTCTTTGGCTTAGAAATGGAGATGAGCACCGTTCCCCTAGCGTTGGGAACGACTAGCCCAGGGGTGGGCAAACTTTGCAACTTTAAGTCTGAAGGACTTCAGCTCCCAGAATTCTCCAGCCAGCAAGTCCTTCAGACTTAAAAGTTGCAAAGTTTGCCCATCCCTGGACTAGCCCATATGAAGCACACTCACCTAGGAGAAGGCAAACTGGCGAAATGGTGGTACCTGGCTCAACAGTAGTACCTGTGAGAAGGATCTTGGAGTCATAGAGGACAATCCCTTAAATATGAGCCACCAGTGTGCTAGAGCTGCAAAAAAAGCCAACGCAGTCGTAGGCTGCATTAACAGAAAGATAGACACATTTGGTACTATTTTATATTGCCTTGGTAAGGCCACACTTGGAATACTGCATCCGCTTTTGGTCATCACAAAAGATACTGAGACTCTAGAACCGTGATGGGCAACCTATGGCACACGTGCCACAGGCGGCACGCGGAGCCATATTTGTTGGCACGGCAGCCCTCAGCTCTGGCGTGCACTAGCCAGCTGATTTTCGGCCTTCCAGAGGGCTGGGAGAGGCCATTTTCACCCTCCCCAGGCTTCATGAAAACCTCCAGAGTCTATAGAGGGGGAGAACAGGCCCTAACCGTCTCCACATTCCGTTTTCAGTCTCCACCTTCCAGGTGGTGGGGGTCGGAATGGGCAGAAAATGGGGTGCGCAGAAGTGGCAATAGACAATGGCAATTCCTGCAGCCTGAAACAGCTGATGGTCGGGAGGCCGATCCCACCGACAATCAGCTGCTTGTGCTAATCAGGCTGTGCTGAAGCTGAAACTGAAACAGGCTGTTTGCTGCAAGGAGGCGAATTGCTGGAAGGCAGAAGCCAAAGGGTGGGGACCGGCAGGTGGGCGGGGCTAAATTCGGTGTATAAGACGCACCCAAATTTTCACCCTTTCGGGGGGGGGGGGGGCGAGTGCGTTTTATACGGTAGTTTGATTTTGCCTTTTATCTGACGGGCGCCTTGTTCTTTATAGGATGACGTCTCTTTTAGACAACTTTCATGACATTGACTTACGGAGATGCTTTTGTAAGAAAGCGAGAGCAGCCTGGCTGGTGATATTCAGGCCTTCGTAGGGATCAATGGTGCCCCTTGTCTTGAAGACCCGATTGACAAGGTTCCCGGCAAGGAAGGTGAAATCAGTGTGACTCTGGTGGATGGTGCCCCTAGGAGGAAGACATCATCATCATCATCATCATCATCATCATCATCATCATCATCATCATCATCATCATCATCATCATAATCTTTATTGTCATTGTACTAAAATTACAATGAAATTGGTTTTAACTTCACTGGTGCAAAATGATAACAGAAACAAAAAAAGAGAGAAAAGAAAAAAGAAAAAACTAGCATGTGCATGGAGTGATTGTGGTTGAATTTAAAAGTCTCGCAGCCCAAGGATAGAAGCTATCTTTAAACCTGTTTGTTCGGCTGGCTATACTTTGATATCTCCTGCCTGATGGTAGAAGGGCAAAGAGATACCAACCAGGGTGTGAATCATCTATGAGAATCTTCCTTGCTCTGCTAAAGCAGCGAGATCTGGCGATGTTATCCAGTGATGTCAGAGGGCAACCGATGGTTTCTTGTGCCGAATTGATCCCTCTCTGTAGTGCCTTCCTCTCCGCAACTGTTAAACCAGCATACCACACTGTGATACAATATGTGAGGACACTTTCTATGGTGGACCGATAAGAGGTCATCAGCCGTTGTTCCACCTGATTTTTCCGCAGGACTCTAAGGAAATGAAGTCTCTGTTGGGCTTTTCCAATCACCAGAGACCTGTTGTTTTTCCAGGTGAGATCTTGGCTAATAAGCACTCCTAAGAATTTAAAAGAGGAAACCCTCTCCACACATCCCCCCTCGATATACAGTGGGGCAGGTTCCTCTCTGTGCTTCCGGAAATCTAGCACCATCTCCTTTGTCTTGCTAGTATTTAGATGCAAGTTGTTTCTTGAGCACCATGCGGATACCTTATATCAGCATCAAAAGTGAATCACCGAGAAGAACAGGATGGATCCAAAATGGATCCCCACCAGGTCCAAAGATGGGACATCTCCCAGATGTAGCCATTTAAAAAGGTCATTTCAGCATCTGCTGGGGAAGTCTACGCCAGTGTTGGCAAACCTTTTCGGCTCCGAGTGCCAAAACAGGAGGGTGTGCATGTCGGAAATTGGAAGACCAGCCGTCCATTGCACACATGCTCCTGTTTCGTGAAGACCAGCTGGCCAGTGCTCTGGAACCCAGAAGAGCAGGTCTTCACGCGCGCATACATGCTGCAAACAGGAAGACCAGGTGGCCAACATGCCAGAAACTGGAAGATTTTCTTTCCGGCATGCCCATGCGCACTAGGCAAGTACTCTTCTGGTTTCTAACATGCACACATTCCCGTTTCGTGAAGACCAGCTAGTCAGTGCGCTGGAACATGGAAGAGCAATGGCGAGAGCTCGCGTGCCTGGAGAGATGACTCTCCGTGCCACTTCTGCCCGGCGTGCCATCGGTTCTCCGTCATGGGTCCACGCAACGAAAGAACACCCAGTAGGCGATTTGGAGCCACACAGAAGACACTGTGAAATCCGGTGGCTTGGAAGAGGATTCAACCATCTGACATTTCCAACTTTTCTCTAATCTCAGCGTGAAACTCCCAGGTTTGAAGGCAGCCGAGCTTCCGAGCCTTGGAGAGCAATGGAAGGATCCTGCCTTATGTCCATTTCTGGGGCTTTGTGAAACAGAGGAAAACACCCCAGCAGTAACAGGCACACACACACACACCCCTTCGCCATGCTAGCTGTAGAGTTCTTGGGGAAGAGATTAGACCAAACACTGGGTCTGATTGAGCAGAGCTTAAAGGGGGTGGGGGGAGAGAGAAGGCGGTGTTTTTTTCTCATCTTCACACACAAACCACCCATTGTCTGCAGATAAAGCAACTCTATAGGGTATTTTTGGACAAGGGATTCTGATTATTTAGCAAGACGACAGAGATTTATTCCCTTCCTTCTTTCCTCTCCATCTTCTTCTCCTCCTCCTCCTTCTCCTCCTCCTCCTCCTCCTCCTCCTTTTTATCATCCTCCTCCTCCAAAAATCAGCCAAAAAATCTTTGCCACTGCTATTTTAGGAAGCAGACCTGATGCTGCCTTTGCGCTCCTGCCTGAAATGAGCGTCAAAACCATTCTACAAGAGTGTCATCCTTCAGCACCAGCATGAGCAGGGGTGGGTGGGTGGGTAACGGGGAACAGAAACACACACAGACACACACACACACAAAACCATCTGGTAACATCTCCCTTTCAAAGAATCTCAGTTTTAAGGGGCTGGTTTGCATACATTTCACCTCCCGAGCCAAAAGGATTCTCTGGTTTTGGGCTATGCCAAATCCCAAATTAATTTTATACGACTCTCACACACACACACCCCAAAAAGAGAGAGAGAGAGAGAGAGAGAGAGAGGCTACCTTACAAGGATGCAACCCTTGTAAGCAATGGCTTTGCTAATCCACGCTGTTCTTTGCTCTTTTACCATCTTTTTCTTATTGATTCCCCCCCTTTCATTCTCCCAAATGGTCCCTCCCTCTTCTCACTTCAGATACCACCTTATTTTTAGCCTCCCCCTTCCCCCCTCCCACTCATTCCTTGTGCCACATCTTCTTAGACTGCAAGCCTGCAGGGAGAAACTGTGTGTGTGTGTGTGTGTCTAATCTGTGAATGACACCTCGTCTGATTGTGTGTTCTCTACTACTACGGCAAAGGCGTTGATCACCGTTGGAGACGGGGCAGACTCACAAGATTGTAATGATCTTGCTTTCGCCGCTGGTGGTGCTGATTTTTTTCATCTTGGCCACGCTCTCTGCAGTCTGGAATGATTCTGTGTTGATAAACAGCACCGGCTTGGTCACTTTTGGGTAAACAGAATGCTCCAAAGGGAACATCCATGCATCAAGGGCGACAGCGCATCTACAGGAGGAAAATAAGCACAGGGCACCGAGTGAAGCAGGAGACCAAAACCTTGGCACAGAGCAATAGACTTATATACCACTTCACGATGCTTTTACAGCCCTCTTTAAGCAGTTTACAAAGTCAACCTGTTGCCCCCAACAATCTGAGTCCTCATTTTATCTACCTTGGAAGGATGGAAAGCTGAGTCAACCTTGAGCTGATCAGGATCGAACTGCTGGCAGTGAACAGTGAGTTAAGCTGCAATACTGCAGTCTAACCACTGAGCCACCACAGCTCCTTTGTTTGTCATTTAGTAATAGCAATAGCACTTTATTATATATATATATATACCACTTTACAGTGCTTTTACAGCCTTCTCTAAGTGGTTTGCAGAGTCAGCCTCTTGCCCCCAACAATCTGGGGTCCTCATTTTCCCCACCTTGGAAGGATGGAAGGCTGAGCCAACCTTGAGCTGGCCAGGAACAAACTCCTGGCACTGAGCAGTGAGTTAGCTTGCAATACTGCATTCTAACCACTGGACCACCACAGCTCCTCATTAGCAATAGTATTAGCACTTAGACTTATATGCTGCTTCATAGTGCTTTCACAGCCCTCTCTAAGCGGTTTACAGAGTCAGCCTCCTGCCCCCAACAATCTGGGTCCTCCTTTGACCCACTTCGGAAGGACAGAAGGCTGAGTCAACCTGGAGCCAGTGAGAATCGAACTGCCGAACTGCAGCTAGCAGTCAATTGAAGTAGCCTGCAGTACTGCATTCTAACCACTGTGCCACCCTGGCTCTTTTGCTATTAATCATCTCTTTGAGGTTACAATTTTCTTTTAAAAAGAAGAAGTTTTGGAAGATACTCACTTAAATTGGGCTTCTTTGACCAGAGCTAGCACAGCCGTTGCGCCTCCAAAAGAATGACCCATGACAATGGCTTTGGTCAGATCCACATTGTCCTGCAAGGGATGGGATGAGACTCTTAAGGAACCCGGCTCATTAACGTCACCACCCAAGAATCTCCAAAGTGGGCAACGCTGAAAGGATCCAGGGATGGTGATGACACCTGGCATTCTGCTACTGGGAACTGCAGCTCCCAGGAAGTCCAGCCAGCTGTCCATCACAGGTAGTCAGAGGTGGTGTTTAGCAGGTTCTGACTAGTTCTGGAGAACCGGTAGCGGAAATTTTGAATAGTTTGGAGAACAGGTAAATACCACCTCTGGCTGGCCCCGCCCCCATCTATTCTCTCTCTCTCCCGAGTCCCAGCTGATCGGGAGGGAATGGGGATTTTGCAGTATCCTTCCCTTGCCAGGCCCACCAAGTCATGCCATGCCCAAGAAGCCACATCCCCCAAGCCATGCGCACCAAGCCACGCCCACCAAGCCATGTCACTGCAGGTAGTCCTCAACTTACAACAGGTTGCTTAGCAACTATTTGCAGCTACATCTGCCTGAAAAGGGAACTTAAGGCCCAGATCTGATGTTCCAACAGTTGCCCACCCCAGTCATGTGACTGTATTCAGTGCTCAGCAACAGAATTGCATTATGCAATATCTCACAGTCATGTGACGCTTATTATCGTTTTCTCAAAAACCTGAACTTACTTCCTGTTTTCTGCAAACAGCACGTCCCTAGTGCATCATTGGTTCACTTAACAACTGCTGTGTTTGCTTAATGAGTGCTCCCCAAAAAGTCTTACCAAAAGTCTTGCATTTAAAAACATTTTATGACCGTTATAACTTAAGGCTGTAACGAGCAGGCTCTATTATGGTTGTAACAAGGACTACTTAAGGTGAGGAATGTTGGGAACTGTAGTTTGGGAAAAACCCAGATTTAACAACAGTGCTTCTCAACCTTGGCAACTTTCAAGTCCTGTGGACTTCAACTCCCAGAATCCCCCAGCCATAGGTGGCTGGGGAATTCTGGGAGTTGGAAGTCCACAGGACTTAAAGTCGCCAAGGTTGAGAAACACTGATTTACCAGGAGAAGGGGAGATCTAGGATTCTATCCATAATACGATCTCTAATTTTTATGGAAGAGAAAGAACCATTATATCCCCAACCCATTTCAATTTTCCCACAGGAAAAATTCAGAGAATTATACTACCAAAATTCTGGAAGTCATCAGATGTGTGAAAGCTGAAGCACATGTTCTAACTGTCAATATTGTACTAATAATTCCTGGTGGTTTACACAGCGTCTTTAGCCACATTGACACGCACACAAACACTAGTGTATACATTCCCAGCCAAAGTTCAAAACGCTGTCTCTAAATTCCCTTTAATCTTCACCCTTTCTCTTAGAAATTATAGTTACTGCAGCATTGACAAAATTCCCATCAGTCAGTTGCAAAAGGAAGACTTGGAACAGTTAACATAATACTCATACTTTTAATTGTAAGATTACACTTTTAATACCATCAAACAACATTTGCACATCCCAGGTCCTTGGGAAGGATTCAACAAGTGACTAAACGTGCCAAATAGAAACATCTGGCTGACTGTGTGACCAACAAGAACAATAATAATAATAATAATAATAACATTCTGATTCTACAAAAAACCACCCTACTTGGAACAGATTATATCCTGCGACATGACCTTAACAGTTCCTAGGTCCTTGGTTAGGACTCGAGCTGTTGAATCTCACCAAAGATTAACAACAGCAACAATACATTCTTTTTTGTAGAATCAGAATGTTATTATTATTATTTAAATGCAACAATATCCTCCTCCTCCTCATCATGTGAAGTCCTTGGTCCTATCTGAGCTTGGTGATTTGCCTGCGGATGTTTCATAACTAGATAACATCTTCACTTGACCCAGTTGGATAAGGAAACATATGCAAGCAAACCACCAAACTCAGTTCAACCCTGAGTTATAGATAGTCCCTTCTATCATCATCATCATCATCATCATCATCTCATTTCTGTGCTGGTTCTGTTCTTATATACCAGGGATGGCGAACCTTTTTGTTGTTGGGTGCCAAAAGTACGAGGGCGTGTGTGTAATAGCATGCGTGTGTGCCAGCACTCATAATGCAAAGCACCTCCCCCATATGCACGTGTGCACAACCTCACACACACACACACCCCACGTGTGCCACACTGCTCGCCTCCGGTATTTCCTCCAGGGGACTGGGGGAGGCATTTTCACCCTCCTCAGGCTCCAAGAAAGCCTTTAGAAATGAACTTCGGGTAGGTGTTTTTGCCCTCCATAGGCTCCGAAGGCTTTCCTGAAGCCTGGGGAGGGAAAAAACGGCCTCCCCCAGCCCTCTGGAAGGCCAGAAATCAACTGGCTGGCACACACATCTACACTGGAGCTGATGGCTCGAGTGCCAGCAGATATGCCATGGGTTCGCCATCACTGTTATATACTGTATACCAGAGGTTCCCAAAGTTGGCGACTTTAAGACTTGTGGACTTCAACTCCCAGAATTCTCCAGCCAGCAGTTCTGTTCTTATATGCTGTATACAGCAGAGGTTCCCAAACTTGGCGACTTTAAGACTTGTGGACTTCAACTCCCAGAATTCTCCAGCCAGCAGTTCTGTTCTTATATACTGTATACCAGAGGTTCCCAAAGTTGGCGACTTTAAGACTTGTGGACTTCAACTCCCAGAATTCTCTAACCAGCAGAGCTGGGAGTTGAAGTCCACAAGTCTTAAAGTCGCCAAGTTTGGGAACCTCTGCTGTATACTTTCCAGATGCACATATGGCTTCACTTTCTATGAGAGGAACAGGTCCTGGCGCCCCCTGGTGGCCGACTGAAATTTTTTTAATTCTTTTATTTTATTTATTTTAATTTGTCAACAAGTACAAGGAAACAAGTAGGAAAAACACATGAAAAAAAATGGCACAAATAAATGGATAAAAATAAGCAAAACGGTAGTTTTACATCGCCGGCAAAGAGAAAAATACACTAGTTTTACATCGTCGGCAAGGAAGACACAGCTGCTAATAATATGATCACAAAGATCCTTTATGTAAAGTAGGAAGAGTGTTGGTCCTAGAAAGCTGCCTTGGGGAACACCACTATTAACTGGCGCAGAGTTAGAGACAGCGTTCCCAAGTTTGACCGCTTGTTGCCTGTTTGATAGGAATGAAGCTATCCACTTGTGCAAAGATCCAGAAATGCCGTAAGAACTTAGTTTTAACAGAAGTCACAGGGATTCCTTTGGGATTGAGATACGGGGCGGTTGCAACCTCTGGATTCGGCGTTATAAACTGGGGGACTGCCGGGGAAGTGAGAGGTAGGTCCATATAAAAGATGCAAGCACCTTCTTTGCCAAAAAAGGTAGGCAGGTCAGCTTTAAAACAAAAGCAAGGCATCGGAAATATTCAGGAACACACATTAAAGGTACAAGACAGAAAAAGCATTGATACAATTGTAGGAAGTTAGCACCTACCCCTCTCCTAGAAAAATGAAATATCCTGGGAAATATTGAAAAGGCAGAATATTATATTTCCCTGGATAAGAAATGGAGAAGCATGTTTTTTGGGTGGTTAAAAAGCCTGAGCTAGTCTACTCTACATAACAAAGGTAGGCTTGGCCTTCTACATAAACTCACCGCAAGGCACCTGGGAAGAACCAAGGCTCAACCAAACTTGGACTCAAAGTATAGCGTAAAGAGTTGCCCCTGCATGGCCCCATGGGAGTCTGACAACCAATCAGAATGCAAGATGAAGATCAAAGGCCAGAGAGGGCATAAAACCAGGAACTTTCAGCATCTTGGTCTCTTTTTTCTTCTTCACCCAACACCTGGAACTATGTGATCACCTGTTCTGTTCAGGAGCTCAAGCTGTGTGCTCCTGTCCACCATTAAAACCATCTTTCCAAGCAGCCTCCATGTTTCCAGTGTCTTTTTCCCCACTTGGAACTGAACCCAGATGGACATTTCTTCCAACACAATCAAAGGCAAAGGCCACTCTTTTGAAGACAGCAATGTCCACCTTTTGGACAGAGAGGTGCGCTGGTTTGAAAGAGGGATCAAAGAGGCCATCTACGTCAAAACTGAATGGCCGTTGCTCAACAGAAGGGGAGGGACACGGCATTGTCTATCTCCCACCTACAACACAGTCCTTTCAGCAGTTCTAAGAAGGCACCAAACCCATTTGCACACCTGCACTCGTGTGTGTTCTAAAAGGAGTGGAGCTCAGCGTGTTTACCTTTAGTGTAGAGAGGTCAAAATCCGTGCTCAGAAGGTTTGCAACGGCCTTGCCACTGTTGATGCTTTGGATCAGCCTGAAGGCCCGTTTGCACTCGTTTGCTCTTTGATGGAGCTGCAATGAAAAAGGTTTTAGAACTACCCTTTGGCTCCTCAACTCTCACTCTCTCTCTCACGCACACAGGGCTAAGCCAGACATTACAGCAGGATGCAGAGAGAGGGTCAGGGTTCCAGGTAATAGACCCATAGCAAGCAAAACTCCCAGGCAGGTCGATTCCTCAAATTCCTTCATTGGATATATCATATTGACATGGATCTGCTGGAAACCGACTCTGAAGGTTCCCATGGTTTTCACCTAATTAAAAGTTTTTCACTTTCTCAAAGCAATCAGTCACATGGTCCAACCACGGCTCTCTCTGGTTGCCTGGCAACATCACTCCTCCTTCCTCTGACCAGCGGTGAGAACGTCCTTGATTCCCAAGAGAAAATAAGTTGTTTTGGCTACAAAGTAGCAATTATCTCAAATCCCCCAATTCAGCCGGTTTGGACTGATTCAGGCAAACCAGGTGCTAATCTTACATCTGGTTTGACGAATCGGTAGTTACAAGGACTGGCTGGCCCCGCCCTTCACACAGCCCATTTTGGATGCCAGTTAAGTGCAGGGCCTGTGCAGAGGCTCTGGGAGGGTGAAAAATGGGCCTCTCGGAAGATCCGGAAACAGGCCTGCTTCCAGCCTCCGTAGGGCCCCTGGATTTTCGAAGGAAGCCTCCGGAGCCTGGGGAGGGTGAAAAATGGGCCTCCCGGAAGTTCTGGAAGTCTGGAAATGGGCCCGTTTTCCACCTCCTGGAAGCTCAAAAAAAAGCCTCCAAAGACTGGGGAGGGCGAAAATGCCCCACCCTGCTGTGGTGCAGGAGGCCAGATAGGCCACGCCCTGAAGGTAGAGAGGTAATGCTACGTAAAGACATGGGTAGTAAAATCCCATGGTCTTCGCAGCTGGCTACCTTGAATACCTATGAGCTCACCTAATCAGCAGAACCAGATATGGGAAGAAAGGTAAGGTTACGTACAGACGTGCACATTAAACTGCCATCTTCTCAGTAGCCCTTTGTCTTTCAACCCATTATCTCACCCAGCAGAGACAGGCCGTCTTGGGAAGTGAGATTTAACCTTGGCCTGGATAACTTTCTGGATTCACAAAGGAACGGAGTCAAACAAAGAACAATACAGTTGCTATATCTGTGCTCATTTCTGCTTTGCTTGTAAAAACTGTATAAAAGCCAAATAAACTCTGCGTAAGGCAGGCAGACATTTTGGAGACAAACTGCCGTGATGGATTTCTGAAACCTACAACGTCCACCATGGCCATGCCCACCCAGCACTCGGGCAGAGAACCGGCTGCTAAATTTTTTGACTCCCACCCCTGGACAAGCCCCTCTCCCTCCGTCAGCTCCAAAGCGGCAACGCTGTTGCTCCAAGATGGCTTTGGGTCAGGTCAGCGTCAGGGTTGACAGGCAGATCAGATGAATCGATGAAGTTTTGCGATATTCAAAACCGCCTTAAGGAACTTTACGGTCCGAGATAAGTCAAGACGAAATACCTGCGGGTTGCGGAATGGAAACTCCTTCTGATCCCTGGGTACCCTGCGGTAACTGAGCCATTCCTCGTGTATCTGATTCTCGTTTGGATCTTCTGCATCCAGCTTGCAAAAATAAGTAGCAGAAGCAGACCGGTCTCTGAAAAGAGCAGATTTTTTTTTTTTTTGAGAGGAGGTTTAAAAGCTTGGTTATTAAATATAAGCAATCTTTATTTTTTTTATCTAGAATATTTTATAAAGATGTATTGTGATTGGATGGTTTTACGAAGATCTAATAGAACACCATTATATAATTTTATTTTAGATTTTGAGTATTTCATATAAAAGGATGTAAAAACAATTATTGTCAAATTAAGATTGATATATAATAAGATTGATATATATATATATATATATATGTTAGTTTTATGAGCTGATCAATAAATAAATCAGAGAGACCAGGATAGATCTATTTCGAGCTTATTAGCTCTCATCAGCTGGCCATACGGTTTACTGGGACTCGAACCAGGGCTGTATTGCATATCAGGCAGGAGCCTAGCAATTCAGCCAAGCCGGCTCTCCCTTATTGCATCAGCTGAGACAATTACACACACACACACACACACACACACACATATATGCTGGCATTGCTTGCTTCGGGTATTTTCCCGTGTATAAGGCATGGAAATTTATTGCAACGTTTCGACAAGATCTCACTTGTCATCATCAGGCTTTGGTCTGTGACTTCTCCAGCAAAGCTGGCTGGAGAAGTCTGGGAGCTGAAGTCCTTCAGACTTAAAGTTGCAAAGGTTGGAGACCCCTGCTCTAAAGGGATTCAGTCTCACCTGTGCTCAAGAGCCATCACCACAAACCCCCGAGAAGCCATCTCAGTACAGACAGCTGAGTATATCGTTCTGAAAAGGAAGGAGAAAGCAGATAATTAAAACTGAGGAACGCTACTTCTTTTACATTATTTGGTCCTGAAACAAACACACCAGCAAAGATGAAAAAAATAAGAGGGGAGTGGTATCTACAGGGAGACGGTGGTTCAGTGGCTAAGACGCTGAGCTTGTCAATCAGAAACGTCGACAATTCAGCGGTTCAAATCCCTAGCGCCGCATAACAGAGTGAGCTCCTGTTACTTGTTCCAGCTTCTGTCAACCTAGCAGTTCGAAAGCACATAAAAATGCAAGTAGTAAAATAGGAACCCTGGGGGCTAGGGGGCAAAACCAAGCAAAAAACGGCCCATTTTTTGCACAAAAAAGAGGGGGGAGGACATGCAGAGCTTTTGGGGTGCTTGTAGAATGCTCCTGGGGGACGGGCGGGGGGCAAACATGGCCCGTTTTTGGCTCATTTTTGCCTTTCCCAGCCCCTAGGAGCACTCTACAAGCCTCCCAAAGCCTCTGCACCAGTGGTGGGTTTCTGCAGGCTCGCACCTACTCGCGAGAACCGGTTGGTGAAATTTAGAGAACTGGTGAGAGTGGGTTCCACCGGCGGACCCAGAAGTAAGTCTGGCCCACCACTGCCGGTAACCCAATGGGAAGGAAAGGAGGGCAGAAAGTAAGAAAGGATAGGAAAGGAAAGGATAGGAAAGGAAGGAAGGAAGGAAGGAAGGAAGGAAGGAAGGAAGGAAGGAAGGAAGGAAGGAAGGAAGGAAGGAAGGAAAGAAAGAAAGAAAGAAAGAATTTATCATCACAATTGAGTCCAAAATTTTGGTTGCTAAGCAAGAGCATTGTTAAGAGTTTCACCACATTTTAAAAGGTGGCCACTCCCACCCTGTCACATGACTGCCAAGCCACGCCCACAAAATAGGCCACACCTACAGAGTAGGTTCTAAAAAATTTGAAACCCACCACTGCTCTGCACATCCATTTTTGCAAAGGGGGCGGGGTTTTGGTAGACCAAAAATGCTGTATTCAGTGTATAAGACACACCCAGATTTCCCCCCTCTTTTTGGGGGAAAAAGATGCGTCTTATACTCCAAAAAATACGGTACATTGTAAACCACTCAGAGAGTGCTGTAAAGTGCTATGCAGCACTATATAAGTCTAAGTGCTATTGCTATTGTTACTAGGTAGGTGTCATGGCCCAGGACTCCGAAAACTCAGGTGTTCAAGAGTAGGCTTCAGCACAACTTGTGGAATGTCAGTCTCGGGAGACGCAAAGCCAAAAGTCACCGCAGGCTGATCAAACTAGGAGCAGTTTGGCAGTCAGAGAATCTATCTCTTGATTGGCAACCTGATTGGCTGCAGCCTGATTTAAGAAGCATGTTCTTTGCTGGAAACAACACCTGAACTCCAGCTCTTGTGTGGTGTAAGGAACCTTGAATCTTTGGAGTGTGTGATAACTCTGATCCAGATCTTGGAACTTTAGACTGTTTCTGGACTATTCTACTGCACGCTCCTATTTAAAAGCAGTTCATCCAGGCAAGCATCCAAGATTCTGTTTTGGCCTGCATGCTATGATCTCTTGACCGTGAGTAAACTGAGAGGTAGCATAGCCATTGTGTGGGAGTTCAGTAATTGAAACCTGAAGCAGGAGAGTTGGGGCGATAATCCAGTATGGCCTGTTTTGGGGAGAGAGATTGACTGCATTATTAAATGAGAAGGAAGTCTGCATGCACATGGAGGAAAACTGGTCACCCACTTTTGGTCACCTGCTGCCCAGATTTAGTGACAAAGTCAGAAAGGAGGTTTGGAAATGGCAAAAAAAGAGAGATTTGAGCCCCGTTGGTTACCCTACTGAGACAGAGAGAAGGAGATCAAGGCCTCTGCTATAAAGCAGACAAGAGTCATACAGGATCTACTAGATTTCCATGAATATCATTCAAAGATCTCAGACTTGGGTACCAACGCCAGCATCCTCATCCTCGGCTTTCCTGAACTGGTTGGTTTTTCACCCCACCTGTTCAAACTCACCGAAAGGCTCCTAGTCCATGGGAGAATATGATCAACGGGTACTTGTGCGAACAGGGTCGGAAAGGTGCATCCCAATTTACAGGGATCTTACACGATCCTGTGAAAATGAAGAGTACATTTATTTATACATATAGGTAGTCCTCCTCCTTACGACCACAAGTGGCCCCAAAATTTACGCTGTTAAGTGAGAAATTTGTTAAGTGAGTCTTATCCCATTTTAAGACTTTTCTTGCCATGTTTGTTAAGCGAATCACTTCAGTTGTTAAATTAGAAATACGGTTGATAAGCGAATCACTTAAGTTGTTAAATTAGAAACACAGTTGTTAAGTGAATCACTTAAATTGTTAAATTAGAAATACAATTGTTAAGTGAATCACTTAAGTTGTTAAATTAGAAACACAGTTGATAAGCGAATCACTTAAGTTGTTAAATTAGAAACACAGTTGCTAAGTGAATCACTTAAGTTGTTAAATTAGAAACACGGTTGTTAAGTGAATCCGACTTCCCCACTGATGCTGCTTATCAGAAGGTCGCAAAAGAGGATGGCATGTACCCCCGGGGCACTGTAACCGTCATAAATATGAACCACTTGTCAAGCATCCGAATGTCAATCACGTGCCCATGGGGATGCTGCAACAGTCATAAGTGTGAAAAATGGCCTTAAGTCACTTTCTTCAGTGCTGTTGTAACTACGAACGATCACTAAATGAACTGTTGTAAGTCCAGGACTACCTGTGTATGCTATTTCTTAACTGCCCATCTCTCTCTGAAAAAGACTACTAAAGATGATAATAATATGTGTTCTCTTGGGTTGTAAAAGTATGACTTTATAGCAAGGCAGTTATTGAGAAATTTCTAGCCCACTTCCCAGTTGATAAACATTGCTTTTTTTTTTTCCAGTTTGAACAAGGCCTGGAAAATACAATTAGAAAGGAAGTCTGCATGAACAAATAGAATTGTACAGTGAAAAAAGGAAGAGTTGTAAAACTGTAAAATTGGAAACCAAAAATATTTTCCCATCAGTTTGCAAACTAGTTTGATACACATGTCCAGAAGACAAACATTGCAATGCTCTCTACATGGGGCTTCCCTTGAGATGCACCTGGAGGCTCCAGTTAGTGCAGAATGCGGCCGCGCGGGGGATCTTAGGAGTTTCAAAATGCTCCCATATAACACCTCTCGCGAGCTACACTGGCTGCCTGTGGCCTTCCGGGTGCGTTTCAAGGTCTTGGTGACCATCTTTAAAGCGCTCCATGGCATCAGGCCGGGCTACTTGCAGGACCGCCTACTACCACATACCTCCATTCGACCTGTCCGCTCCCACAGGGAGGGCCTCCTTAGGGTGCCGTCCGCCGGACAATGCCGGCTGGCGACTCCCAGAGGAAGAGCCTTCTCTGTGGCAGGCCCCGCCCTCTGGAACGACCTGCCCCCAGACCTCCGTACAATCTCAGACCTTCGCCTCTTCCGTCGGGCATTAAAAACATACTTCTTTCATTTGGCCGGCCTGGCATAGCTAGTATAGCTATTTTATTATTTTAGTTGGGTTTTTAACCAATGTTCTTAGCACGGGTCAAAATTATTTAATCCTCGTTTTAATCATTGTAACTGTTTGTATTTATGTGTATTTAATATTTATTTTTTATAGTTCCTGTGCACCGCCCTGAGTCCCATTTTGGGAGATAGGGCGGTATACAAATCGAATAAATGAAATGAAATTAGATACCGTATATGCATATATAGACACTCTTTAAATTTAAAGAGTAAACATAGTGCAGCATTAAGCGAATTGGCTAAGGCATTTAAAAAAAAAATCATCAAACTTCTACTTATGGTTGCCGGATGATTTCTAAAAACATGCTTTAAATGGGTGAATTATTATTTCGGGGAGACATCATCAAGATTATGATCCCACATTTATGGGACAATAGATAATATTAACAATGAAAAAAATCTAAACACGATTTATTATGATCTGGCATGATATTTTGCAATCAGCTAAAGGTTCTATATTGCAGGATGATGAATCATACTGTTTCCCCGAAAATAAGACAGGGTCTTATTTTCCTTTGACTCCTGAAATAAGTGTTTGGCCTTATTTTTGGGGAGGTCTTATTATTTTTGAGGTGCAGGAGGTGGCGAGTGTGGTCACATCATGGCTGCTGCTGTGTTTTTAGGGGGGGCTTATTTTAGCACATGCGCTCAAAAGCCCGATTAGGGTTATTATCCAGAGAGGTCTGATTTTCAGGGAAACAGGATAGAATATATTTGTGTTATTTGAACAAACGTCCCGGTCTCAACCATGGTTGGTGGCTTTAAGGCCTGTGGACTTCAACATGCTGGCTGGGGAATTCTGGGAGTTGAAGTCCGTAGATCTTAAAGCCACTTTGGTTGAAAAACAGTGGATTAGGCAGAAGAACAGCTGTCGAGTCTACATACGTTTCACTCAGTAATTCACAAGAAGCAGTTACCTTACCGAATGTGACACTGCAAAGTGGAGCAAACCATTTCCTATTCAAGCTCAGGTAGTCAGCCAGTCCAGAGTAATATTCATAGCGGGGAATCCAGTAAGGCTGCTCGGATTCACCCTGGGGGGCACATGGGTAGAAGAGGCGGAAGAAGATGCCCTATAGAAAAGAAGGGTCAGGTTAGTATGGACCCCAACGGTTGATTTCAAACTGCAGAAGAGTTTATTACTGCTATCTATATATAAATATCTAGTCAACTAACAGTCAAAAGCTAAATCGGCACTTAGTAGATAAGCAGAGGTAGTATTCAGCCGGTTCTGACCGGTTCTGGTGAACCGGTAGAGGGAATTTTGAGTAAATAAATATCACCGGTTCTGCCCCCGATCTATTTGCTGCTTCCCGAGTCCCAGCTGATCGGAGTCCCAGCTGATCAGCTAGGGACTACTTTTGTTGCCCTGCACAGAAGAACGGAGCTGGAAAGCAGGTTAGTGAGGTGGGGAGGGAATGGAGATTTTGCAGTAATCTTCCCCTGGAGTGGGGTGGAAATGGAGATTTTACAGTATCCTTGCCCGGCTATGCCCACAAAGCTACGCCCAAGCCATGCCCATAGAACCAGTAGTAAAAAAAATTGAATCCCACCACTGTAAGGGTCAATAGAATTCATGGCGAGAAGGGCTGGATTTGGGTCTCTTGTGGCAACACAGTGATTCCAAACTGATGACATGTTTGACGCCACCTTCCAGCTGAGCCTGCTCTTCTCCTATACAGTCCATCTTTGGCAGACCTCAGCCCGTTTCCCTTACGGTGCTTTAGAACTACCTCTCAGAACATGCTTATGCTTCACCACGTCCCTTATGTCTCTCAATTCCTTTAATGCCTCTTTTCTGTGAATTCCTTGCCCCAGCCCCTCATTTTTCCCTTGCTCCACTGTCGCGCCAATATGTTTGCAGATGAGCCCAGCTAGATTTGCCAGACGCAGTGTTTTCATTGCAGACAATCACACATGCTAATCGTAGAAGCGGAATAGGCATATAGTCATGCTGGCCACATGACCGCGGCATTAAGAGTTGTCAACCTAATTTTGCAAAGCTTCTTCTCCAGTAACATTGCATTGCTAAACAGCGCATACAAAACCTTTGCCAGACCAGTTCTTGAATACAGCTCATCCACCTGAAATCCACACTGCATATCGAACAGTAATACAATCGAGCGGGTCCAGAGGTATTTCACGAGAAGAGTCCGCCACTCCTCTACTCATAATAGAATCCCTGATGCCACCAGGCTTGAAATTCCGTGCTTGGACTATCTGGAACTGCACCGCCTTCGGTCTGATCTAAGCATAGTACACAAAATTGTCTGCTACAATGTCTTACCTGTCAACGACATCTTCAGCTTCAACCACAATAATACACGAGCAAACAATCGATCCAAACTCAAGTTATCGAGTACGGATCTGGATGGGTAATAACAAACTCAAGCTCAACCTGTCCAAGACTGAGTGGCTGTGGTTTCCGGCACCCCGGTTCAGCCAGATTACTCCAACTCTGGCCATTGGGGGCGAAACACTGGCCCCCGTGGAGAGGGCGCGCAATTTGGGTGTCCTCCTGGACTCTCGGCTGTCTATGGAGGACCATGTGGCAGCCGTGGCCAGGGGGGCGTTTCATCAGGTACGCCTGATACGCCGTTTGCGCCCCTTACTGGACCGGGCTGCCCTTCGCACAGTCACTTAAGCTCTCGTGACATCCCGACTCGACTACTGTAATGCTCTCTACATGGGGCTTCCCTTGAGGTGCACTCGAAAGCTACAGTTAGTCCAGAATGCAGCCGCACGGGAGCCCCTAGATGCTCCCATATAACAACGATCCTGCGCGAGCTGCACTGGCTTCCTGTGGTCTTTCGGGTGCGCTTCAAGGTTCTGACGACCATCTTTAAAGCGCTCCATGGCTCGGGGCCTAGTTATATGCGAGACCGCCTCCTGCCCCATACATCCCTTTGGCCGATCCGCTCCCACAGAGTTGGCCTTCTCAGGGTGCCGTCAGCCGGGCAATGCCACGCTGGCGACACCCAGGGGAAGAGCCTTCTCTGTGGCGGGCCCTGCCCTTTGGAACGACTTACCCCCTGAATTGCGTACCATCACGGACCTCCGCCTCTTCCGCCAGTGTCTAAAGACACATCTTTTTCAGCAAGCCGGCCTAGCCTAACCCTCCCGTCGAGACTATTTAGATAGTTTTTAAATTGGGGATTTTAATTTGATTTTAGCATAGGATTATAACTTAATTTAATATATTTTTAAATTCTATATTTATTGTATTGTTTTGTATGTTTTAAATTCCTGTGCGCCGCCCTGGGTCCTTCGTGGAGAAGGGCGGGATATAAATATGATTAAAATAAAAATAAATAAATAAATAAAGTTAAACCCCCTCCAAACTCGATTGCAGAAAATACGACTTCAGCAACAGAAGGGTCAATGCCTGGAATGCTCTACCCGACTCCATTGTTACAGCCTCAAACCCCCCACAGCTTCAAACTTAAACTGTCTACTGTGGACCTCACCCCATTCTTAAGAGGTCCATGCATAAGCCTACCGTCCCTGCCCTACTGTCCCCATTGATCTGTATTTACTTCCTTTGCTCGTGTTTATGTTCATACCTATACTTGTTATCCTGTACATGTTTGACAAACAAACAAACAAATAAATAAATGTCTTCAGACCCTGCTGAATGAATGCTGCCCCCTAGAGTCTGGATAGGAGAAGCTTTTATCTTTAGAATAGGCAGATATACGGTAGATTAGAGACCCTTGAAATAGTAAATTCATGGCCCAGTGGGATGCCACGGGGGAGATCTTGTTTGGGAGGAGTTTGACTCCGTTACTTCCGAGGATATGGACAGGCTACGTGGGCGACTGCGAGCCACCACATGTTTATTGGATCCGTGCCCCTCCTGGCTTGTACTGGCATCCTGGGAGGTGACACGAGGCTGGCTCCAAGAGGTTGTCAACGCATCCTTGAGTGAGGGTTCCTTGCCTGCCTCCCTAAAAGAGGCCATGGTGAGGCCCCTCCTCAAGAAGCCCTCTTTGGACCCAGCTCTTTTGAACAACTACCGTCCAGTCTCCAACCTTCCCTTCTTGGCGAAGGTTGTTGAGAGTGTGGTGGCACAACAGTTTCCCCGTCACCTGGAGGAAGTTGACTATCTAGATCCGCGCCAGTCCGGCTTTCGGCCCGGGCATAGCACCGAGACGGCATTGGTCGCGTTGGTAGATGATCTCTGGAGGGCCAGAGATGGGGGATGTTCCTCCATCCTGGTCCTATTAGACCTCTCGGCGGCTTTCGATACCATCGACCATGGTATCCTATTGCATCGGCTGGGGGGGTTGGGGGTGGGAGGCACCGTTTTACGGTGGTTCTCCTCCTACCTCTCTGGCCGATCGCAATTTGTGCGGGCAGGAGAGCAGAGGTCGACCCCGAGACCCCTCACATGCGGGGTGCCTCAGGGGTCGGTCCTCTCGCCTCTCCTGTTTAACGCATACATGAAGCCGCTGGGCGAGATCATCCGTGGTTTTGGGGTAGAGTACCACCTGTACGCTGATGACACCCAGCTGTACATATCTACCCCAAACCACCCCAACGATGCCGTAGCGGTGATGTGCCAGTGCCTGGAAGCCGTGCGGATCTGGATGGGAAGTAACGGACTTAGGCTCAACCCGACCAAGACCGAGTGGCTGTCGTTTCCGGCTGCCCGATTCAACCAGCTCTCTCCAACGCTGGCCATAGGGGGCGAACATCTTGCCCCTGTGGATGGGGCGCGCAACTTGGGTGTCCTCCTGGATACCCGGCTGTCCATGGAAGATCAAGTGACAGCCGTGGCCAGGAGGGCGTTTTACCAGGTTCGCCTGGTACGCCAGTTGCGCCCCCTATTGGATCGGGACGCCCTTCGCACAGTCACTCATGCTCTCGTGACATCCCGACTGGATTATTGCAACTCTCTCTACATGGGGCTCCCCTTGAGGTGTACCCGGAGGCTTCAGTTGGTCCAGAATGCAGCCGCGCGAGCAATTATGGGCACCTCTAGGTTTGCCCATGTAACACCGCTGTTGCGCGAGCTGCACTGGCTACCTGTCGTCTTCCGGGTGCGCTTCAAGGTGTTAGTTACCATCTTCAAAGCGCTCCATGGCTCGGGACCTAGCTACCTGCGGGATCGGATCCTGCCCCATACATCCTCACGGCCGATTCGCTCCCACAGAGAGGGACTTCTCCGGGTGCCGTCCACTAGACTTTGTCAGCGGGCGACGCCCAGGGGAAGGGCCTTCTCTGTGGCGGGCCCAGCCCTCTGGAATGACCTTCCCCCCGATATCAGGACAACCACGGACCTCCGCTCCTTCCGCTTAAAATTAAAGACGCACTTTTTTCGTCTGGCCGGCCTTGGGTAGTCTCTTTTTAGGTCAGGGTTTTTTAGGGGTAATTTTTAGTTTAGTTATGGGTTTTAGCGCAGGATTTATTTAATTTATTTAATTTATTTTTAACTTTGTATTTTGTATTTGTTTGTGGTCTATTTGTATTTTTAATTGCCTGTGCCCCGCCTCGAGTCCCCTTGGGGAGAGAGAGCGGGATAGAAATTAAATTATTATTATTATTATTATTATTATAAATGAAAATCAAACCTTAAAAGAGAAAAATCTGGGCTCAGGTCTAAGGTTTGGCCAGCTCAAGGTTTCTGGGATATTTCATCTGAGAACCTTTTAATTTTCCAGCTGATAAGTGCCAGCCTCATTCATTGGATAGTTTTATTTGTTGTCATTCTTTCCATTCTGTTGGGCAAACTTTACACAAGGAGTGGACTGACACACCTCCCCTTACCTTCCCGCGATGGCTCTTTCTGGAAAGCAATAAAGAAGCTTTTCCAACTTCCTACACTTCCTCATTTATATGCCAACGGGGCTTCTCATCAATTGCAATGACTCAACTTCTCTCCGTGATATCATTCATATCTGCCTTCCTCAGTATAATGCAGACTGCAATTCCTGGAATTCTTCAGCTACCAGAGAGACAATGTATTTCATGGGTAACATCTTAGGTTAAGAGGAAGGAACTGGCTGAAATCCCCCAAGGAACTTCTTGGGCTGATGGGGAATTAGAATTTGGATCTTCCCACTCCTAATCCACTAGATCACCAGGTTCTTGGGATGAAGGGAAGGGACTGGCCCAACAGTGGCGTAGCGTGGGTTGTCAGCGCCCGGGGCAAGGCAAGTAATTTGCGCCCCCCAACCCGTGGATTTTAGCACTCGAGTCTCTTCCACTAGATTAGTTAAAGAAATCCTTACCCGCTAAGCACATGTATTGTTTGTTATGAAAATACTGATGTAATTAAAGTAAAATGCATCTAAATACAAATTTATTTTCAAACACTTTATTGAGTGCGAACATGCATTACACATTCTCCACATTTTCAGCAGGTCTATGAATACAAATCTACAAATGTAGTAACCTAGCATGGGCCATGCTATTATATGTCGTCTCACAACCATCATATCAAGATGATATCAATATCAAGAACAAAAACTAAACATCAAAATGGAACCATACCCTGGAGATGATCCAGGACCTGGGCTAGATGGAGTCAACTTCCTCAATCCTGTACCTCTAATTGTAATTCTTTAATAGAAGTGCAAGATATCAATCTGTATATAATATACAGATTAATTTAAATTCGCCTGCTTTTAATTAGCGCAAATTTTTCAACAACGGAATTGAAATCTACATTAAAGTCTCTCTCAATGGACAGTATTGCTAGATTACTCAGTCTTTCTTGGCTCATTGTAGATCTCTGATATGTTTTAATTAGTTTAAGTTTTGAGAAACTTCTTTCACAACTCGCTGTAGAAACAGTGATAGTAAGAAAGATTCTTAATGTGACAACAAAGTTAGTTAAACTTTCTTGCAGCTTCCACTTATACACCCAGCGAAGCAAATCTAAAGCTGACCAGTTTGCAACCTGCTCATCAGGATTGACCTCCTTATACAAGATAATGTGGTGCCGAAGTCGAGTTATTTCGGTGAGCATAGATGCAGCATTCAATTCCGTGTACTGAGCACACGTGTGCTGAATTTGTTTCTTAATAAAATCATCTTTTTTAGTATCCAACAATGTTTGGATTTGCAAAAAAGCAAATCGCTTGTGCAGCGTATTCATCTGCGTAGTACGTTTTTTAATTTCTGCCTGAAGCTGATCAATTGCTTCCAGTTGTTCTCTCCTTGTTTCCTGTATTAAGGTCAAGCCAGCATCGCAACTGTTCTCACCATCCATCTTCTTGCGTCTTCCAACTCTTCTCTCTGTAGGTATGCAATAGGTTTTGCATACCTGCAGAGCTTTCTCAGTTGCCTTTGACACTAGACTATCCCGTTTTTCATGACAAAATAAAGTCAATGCTTTTAACTTTTGCACGCATTGATCAAGCGCAAGTCCTTCTTGCTGCAGGTAGATCTGAGTATCATTTACTTCGGTTAGTACTGGGTTCCAAAAATGCAAGAAAGAGAAAAAAACATATGTCATTATGCAAACTAAAAGACTTCCTGCATCACCCCTGGTTTCAGAGGTTTCTTCCGGCCCATCTCTCAACGCTTCCAAAGCGTCTATTATTTTCTCAGTGTGTTCAGCAAGTACGCGTACAGCTTCATGCGTTGAACTCCATCTTGTGTTACACGATCGCTTTACACGAATTGGTACATGTTTCTTAAGGATATCCCACCTGTGGGTGGAGCTTGAGAAAAATGAATACACCTTTTCCACAGTGCCAAAGAAAGTAACAGACTTTGTCCCAACACCAACTGCATGCATCCCAGCAAGATTGAGCGAGTGATTGTTACATGGCACAAACACTGCTTTGGGATTCATATCCAAAATACGTTTTTGTACACCACTAATGTGTCCAGCCATAGTCGCAGCATTGTCGTATCCCTGGCCGTAACAATGCTCTAGTTTAAGGCCATCAGCTTGCAACTTGTCACAAATTTGTTTTGTAATGACATCAGCTGATTTTCCATATAACTGAATAAAGTCAATGAAAGACTCTGTCACATGGACTCCTGAATCTTCAATATGCACATATCGAATCACTTGGGACATTTGGTCAGTGTGTGAAATATCAGGAGTGCTATCAAACATTATAGCAAAATACTTGGCCTTTATGATATTTTGAAAGATGACTGTTCGAATGTGATCGCCGAGCAGGCTAATAAACTCATTCTGGCTCTGTGGAGAGAGATAGGACACAATGTGACCATCTGTGCGTCGTACTCTGTGAAGATGTTGTTTGGCAACTGGGTCATATTTGGCGAGTAACTTGAAAGTTTCTAAGAAATTTCCACAGTTACCATCTGTATTTAAATCTTCAGAGTGACCACGTAAGGGTAAGGTTTGCCTGGCTAGATACAGAACACAATCAAGTATTCTGACTAAGATTGCCTTCCATTTTTCAAATGACCTCTGTTGTGCAAGCTGGGCAGCAGCATCAATAGTCTCCTGTTTATGCAGCCGCATTTCTAATTCTTTCCATATTGCAAATGCACTCAAGTGATATGAACTGCGCTCATGCTCTAGTAATCTAGGGCTTAACTTTCTCCATGCATTGAATCCACTTGACTTTCCAAATGAACTTTTCCCTTTAGCCTTCTGAAAAAGCATGCAAGGAAAGCAATATGTAGCATTGTTTACAGGAGAAAACACCAACCATGTCCTTAACATAGTCTCACCATTGTCCAAATGTATGTAGAACCAATCCTTGGAAAATGACCTGCCATTACTGTCTCTTGGAAACCATGCATCCTTATTCTGCAGTTCCTCTGTCCCTCGCCTGACAAGTTCAGTTTTCAAGGTTTCATCCATGGTTTCAGGCCAATAGCCAATATCAGTATAAACTTTTTGGTCAATATTTTCTGGCAGATTTGGCTGAGTATAAACATCCTTAGATGAAACTGTCTCTGCTTCTAATGCAGGAGCAGGAATGTCTACCGACACAGGATCAGGATTATGAGTCTCCTGTGGTGCTGCTGATGGTCCTGCTGTAGTTTCAGCAGTACTCAACAAAAACCGGTGAAGGCTTCCAGCTAATTTAGCTTGTTGCTCTGTCTCTATCTTTCTCCTTTTCCTGCCTTGTGCACCAGATTCTTTTTTGTATGGCATGATATAGGTGTAGTATTCTGCTAAAATTCTAAAAAAAGAAAAAAAAGAAAATCACTTTCTTGCATTGCTGCACTTTTAGCACCCCTTCATTGTATAACCATTTCTTTACTCTTAACATAATGTTTATTCACCTTCATGCCTATTGCCTTACTCTTTCAGCAAAAATAAATAAATAAATTAAAGGTTGCTAGACCCACTGGCTTACGCTGCTGCCTGGTCTGGTCTGGTGTGGTTCTCTCCCGCGCTCAGCGCTGCGCTGGGCAGCCGCTGCACTGTCCCTCCCCCAGATAGTCCCTCGCTCTCTCTTCGCACCCACCGCACCGCACGCCTGGCACCAGGTTCTGTGGGTGTGGCCTCCCTTCAAAACTAATGAAACACTTAATCACTAAATGAACTGGGTAGAAGTTCCACTAAATTGAACAGGGTTGGCTCCCCAAAGCAGCCTGAATTATTTTGTATAGCAACGTTTATTCAGTGTCCTTGCCATCTGTTTATAACAGGTCTACTAGAAATATGAAGAAATAAACAAATAAATAACAAAGATCAAATGATACCTGAGGTTTGTATAAAATAAAAAAACAAATAATGATGAATTCACACATCGACAAGAAAATAGCAGATATTGCTATTTATAACTCAATTTAGTTATTCACCAGTAGGCTTCTACCAAGTTACTTATTTAGAACAACCACAACCAAAAATGTTTTCTTTAACAAGTTCTCTCATGGACATATTGGTATAGTTTTCTTGGAAGTATTTTGCCACTGCCCTCTTTCACCTTTCTAGTAAAGCCTACAATCAAGCAATTTCCTTGGCCACCCCTCCAGATATCAATCAGGACACTCTGCTTTCCATGATTGGCCAAGTGTTGAAAAGTCAACAAACTGAGTAGTCATACAAATAAATATATATATAAATCCCTTATAAAATCCACATTGAAATTTACAGAGGTGACATAAGGGGAATTGCATTAGCCATCTACATTCACTCACCCAAACTCTAGCAAGAAACAGGTAATATTCTCTCTTGAATGTGCCTCCTAATTTGATTTTTAATGTTTTATAACATTTTTCTAATTACAATAATCAAACTGTCAACTTGCTTTAATGTTTTCATAATTATATGTTCAACTCAACTAATTTAGTCATAATAGTTTAATTAGGAGTACAGTTCCAAAATATAGGTAGGTAAGTAAGTAGAGATAGACGGACAGATAGAGATAGAGATATAATTTGAACATGTCTTACTCTCCCAATTCTCAAGGATACTTCTTACTGTGTTACTATATATGAATTAATTAACTTTGCAAACCTAAATGCAAATGAATCAGGATACACCAGTAGAATGGTATCTTTATTAAAAAATCAGTAGAGTTTCATATTTACAGAGTATGAGTGAACTTACAGAAGAAAACAAACTGTATGAAAAAATGCCTTGCCCTTTACCTTAATGTTCTACATAAAACTAACCTATTAGACAATGATAAATGATAGCTGTAATCTTTTAGACAGTGATAAATGGTAGCAAAAATATTTGTATTATTCAGAGAAAAGAAAATAAGGAAATATGGCCATTTATAAGAGATTTGTTCTGCCAGCATATAAAAGAGACTAAGAAATAGTATGTAAATAATAACAGCCAGACGCAGGAGAATGAAAAGAGGTATTTAACGACCGTTATCATTTTTAATTCGCAATGTCTTTAGAGGTGTACGATATAAACATATAAATTTTTTTGCTCATAAATTCAACTCCAAAGTTGCAGAACGAAAAACAAAAGGCCTGTTGCGTGCTTGGAGGAACCTATTGAGCGTTCAGAGCCACGCTGTTTGAATCATTTTCCGGGCCGATTCCATATAAGAATCGAAACTAAGGTTTCGATCCTCCTCCTCTATTGCATCGCGACCGCGATCCTTTAAAAGGTTAAAAGGTAAGATATGTAGCCATACAAGTCTTTTTTCACCGAGAAGAAAAGGAAGATAGCTGACCTTGTATTTGATTCATACAACACTACCGGAGTCCGGAGAGCTTAATGGAAACGGGCGGATGGGATCGCAGGGAAAGGGTTAGGGTTTAGTACAGGCAGCCCACAGCAAAGAAGCAGAGCCGGAGTCACCTGCAACAAACGGCCGCCGCCGCGGCGCCACCGCTTTCCTTCGGCTGCAGGATGAGCTGAGCGCGGCTATCACGTGGGCGGCGTGTCGAAGATTGCGCCCCCCAAAATGTTGCGCCCGGTGCGACCGGCACCCCCTGCACCCCCCACGCTACGCCACTGTGGCCCAAAGCCACAGGAGTTTCTATGGCTGAGCAGGGTCTAGAACTTGGATCTCTCCATTCGTAGTACAATGTTGTTCACATTCCGTAGTGTAAGACTTCTTCAAACATTAAACAGGGGTGACGGGATGTAGTACGGAGGTGGATTCCCAGGAGGAAGGGGTACATTCCAAAGGACCTAAGAGACAACCCAATCCAGATATTTTGTGGGTGAGAAAGAGGGTGAGGACAGTCCCTCCCTAATAATTCCTAGAGTATATGGCAGATGCAAATAGTAAAGTGCTTAGTCTGGCAAGATTCTGTCTATAGGTGTGGAAACAACAAAGAATCCAGCTTGGAAGAATCATCATGTGTTACTCCTGGTTTGGAGGCCTGATAAAAACTAGTTCACTGATTTGTCTCTATTTGAGCATATACTTATATAACTGTTGTATGGGAGACTAATAAGGGGACACGGTGACTCAGTGGCTAAGATGCTCAGAATGGTCGGCAGTTTGGCGGTTCGAATCCCTAGTGCTGCGTAACGGAGTGAGCTCCCGTGACTTGTCCCAGCTTCTGCCAACCTAGCAGTTTGAAAGTACATAAAAATGCAAGGAGAAAAATAGGAACCACCTTTGGTGGGAAGGGAACAGCGTTCCGTGTGCCTTTGGCATTTAGTCATGCCAGCCACATGATCACGAAGACGTCTTTGGACAGCGCTGGTTCTTCGGCTTTGAAACGGAGATGAGCATTGCCCCCAGGAAGGAAGGAAGGAAGGAAGGAAGGAAGGAAGGAAGGAAGGAAGGAAGGAAGGAAGGAAGGAAGGAAAGAAAGAAAGAAAGAAAGAAAGAAAGCCAGCACAGCTTAGCTCTTTCTTTTGCAAGGCAATCTCTACAGCTCATTAGCTACATTGCTCATCCCTAATTTCTTAAACACAGCCAGATAAAAATCAGGACAAGAAAATGACGCACATATACACACAAAGAATTTAAATATCTAAAGTTACTACTGTTGCAAATATGTTCCTGTACAATTGTGCAATCACTAAAAAGCAGAAGAAATAAAAGGGAAACACTGAGTCACTTCAGGGTTAGAATGCACCGACAAGCAAAAACTTTAATAAAAGTAGTTGTTAAAAAAGACACCATTTCCAAAAAGTACAATATCATTTAAACTGGGGGATTTTCAAACTCAAATAAATCAACAAGGCTTATAAGGACTGAATTAATGTAGGGAGTTGAGGCTGGAGCTCCTGGTTTGAACTATAAGGGAAATAGTGGGATCAATTTAAAACCCACATATTACAGTGTAGTCTTCAACTTGCGACAATGATTGGATCCTTGCTAAGGCAGTTTAAGCGAGTGGCGCTTAAAAAAAGTTAGGACTTTTTTTTTTGCCACAGTTGTTAAGTGAATCACTGGAGTTGTTAAATGAGTCCAGCTTCCTGTATTGAGTTTGCTTGTTGGAAATTGGTTGGGAAGGTCGCAAACAGAGGCCACACAAGAGGCTGAAACTGTCGTAAAGTCATGCCAGTTGCCAACCATAAATTTTGATGGACTGTGGAGATGGTGCAACGGTCATAAGTGCGAGGAACAATCCTTTGTTCAGTGCCTACGTAACTTCATATGGTTGCTAAACGAATGATTGTAAGTCAATCATTTCTTTATAAAAAGAGAAAAATAAACCCAAAGCATACAGTAAAAGGGTTTTCCTTGGCTCTCTTTATTTTATCTTGCTTTCTGGTTAGGTCCTAGAATGTTTGCAATATAAATTGCATTTGTTTCCATCCCTTTGTTTTTAACTACGAGTCACGGACAACAATCTCATTTCTCAGTCTCCAAGAGTCTATTACTGAACTGAAATAAAAATGTCCATTCCTGGCCTTGAGGATTGCTAATTTAATTTATTATGGCCATGAGCCAGCCAACAAAGGGGAAAAAAACAGAGGAAAACACCTAACATGTGAGCATTTTCGGCATTTAAGACTTTAGGACAGCCCAGGCACTTTTACTGATTCCCATCTCTGAATACAGAGAGTCCTCAATGTACGGTCACAACTGAGCCCAAAATTTCTGTTGCTTAGCGAGACAGTTATTAAGTGAGTTTTGCCCCATTTTATAGACTTTTTTGCCACAGTTGTTAAGTGAATCACTACAGTTGTTACTAACACAGTTGTTAAGTGAATCTGGCTTCTCCATTGACTTCGCTTGTCCTCCCCAACCTCCTCACAGACTGACTCTGCTGTCAGCTCCGCTGGCCACTAGCTGGTTACTTGAGAGACCACCTCCTACCACATACTCCCTTCGACCTGTCCGCTCCCACAGAGTGGGCCTTCTGAGGGTGCCGTCAGCCGGTCAATGCCGGCTGGCGACTCCCAGGGGACGAGCCTTCTCTGTGGCGGGTCCGACACTCTGGAACGACCTGCCCCCCGATATCCGTACCATCATGGACCTACGACTCTTCCGTCGGATGTTAAAAGCACATTTCTTTCATCTAGCCGGCCTGACATAGACTAAGGGAACAATTTTAAATTTGATATTTATTGATTTTAATTCTATGTATCCAAATTTTAGCACAGATTTAATAATTTAATTGTCTTTTATATTTTGTATATTGTTGGGTTTTTATCTTTCTGTGCACCGCCCTGAGTCCCTTTTAGGTGAAATAGGGCGGTATATAAATCGAATAAAATAAATAAAATAAATAAATAGCGGGCCATAACAGTTCCAACTGCAGTTCACAATCCATAACTACAGAGCGGGTGGCTGGATTCTGCGCAGCAGCTCTGGGGATTGGTCAGAAATGCGTATCGAACCCACCATCGCTATTTCATACAACCAATGTGGCAAACCCTTTGCACTTCTTATTCCTTTCCCTTTTAGAATTAAACTGACTACGGGCCTCACAGTTTATGGATTGTAATTTTAGTATAGTAGACCACGTGTAATCGACAGACTGGATTTTACCACAGGTTTTAATAATAGTTGAATTTAGTTGAATTTAATAATAGTTGAATTTGAATTTATTGAATTTATTGAATTTATTGAATTTATTGAATTATTTACCTGATATTTATTGTTTTATTCTAGAATGTTTAATTGTATATTTCCTGAGCATTATTATTTCCTGAGCGTTATTATTTGCTCTGGTCTCTGGTCTGCCACTGTAATCGATTGAATTGATGGACCAGTCATGCCAATTAAAGACACAACCGCAAATTCAGACCACATTCAGCAAGACAGGAGCTGACAGCTGCTTTCAACAGCCGCCATTCCTCTCCGCAGAGGCCAAACAGCTAATCCCATCGAACCGCTTAGAGGTAGATTGCTTGAAGGGATGTACTGAATTCACCAGGACAGCAAAGGGTTCACAGAAGGCTGACTTAGCAAATGTTCTCTCCAATGTTTGCTTTGCACTGACTCTGCCTTGAGAGACGAAGTCATCTGCCTTCCTAGTAACTATGAGTCACTGAAACAAACAATGTCAAGATATATGTGCAAGTCCACAGCCTATGTAGATAACTTGAAATAGTTGCAGATTACCTACATAGATAACTATTCTCCAAAGCACCTGAGGGCAGAACAAGAAGCAATGGGTGGAAACTAATCAAGGAGAGAAGCAACTTAGAACTGAGGAGAAATTTCCTGACAGTTAGAACAATTAATCAGTGGAACAGAAGTTGCCTCCAGAAGTTGTGAATGCCCCAACACTGCAAGTCTTCAAGAAGATGTTGGATAGCCATTTGTCTGAAACAGTATAGGGCTTCCTATCTAGGCAGGGAGTTGGGCTAGATGACCTCCAAGGTCCCTTCCAACTCTGCTATTGTATTGTATTATTGTCATAACCTGAAATAATTGCAAATTCAGAATTCACGCAGAGTCCGGAACCAACACTATGCAATTATGCAACTCTTTCTTCAACTTCAACCTAAAGCAGCCATTTCGACTGTGGCAAAAGGAAGTTAAAGCTAGTACCAATAGTAATAGGTGCCTTGGGTGCTACCCCAAAACATCCGACCAACCCAGAACAAAATCTACATTATTAAGACTTCAGAAAAAAATCTACATTATTAAGACTTCTGGGCTGTACCATGTCAGGCCTGGAATCTTTCTTTTGCCTTTTGGATTTCAGGCCTGCCACATTTTCTACTGTGGGAGAATGGAAGGGAGGATTATACGGAGTTGGGTGATGTGCAGCCATAATGACATTCTTTCTCAGAAAGTCAAGGTCGCACTTGTTCCCGAAACTGGCCGGATGTCGATGGGAGGAATCTGTCTTTGAGGCAGTGAAAGATTGGACCATGTTATGGATTTGTAGGTGTTGGGGCAGGATGTTGAACTTTCAGCGAGGTGGGGAAAACTGGGAAGCTTTCAGATTCGGGTTTTCCCAAATGTGCCAACGTGGCTCTTTTAATAAATTGGAATTTTGAGGAACCTCTTGCCTCGGATTCTTATTTTATTTTGGATGTTATTTGGAACCCTGACATACAAGCTATGTCGATGGAGATTCTCAGCCATCTGGATCGTGGTTGTCCCAAAGGTGCTTTTTTTCAAGAGGCAGCTGGACTTTCTGTTTTTTCTTTGAAGACGTTTCTGACAGCTGAAGAAGCTTCTTGGATGAGAAGCGAAACATCTTCAAAGAAAAAGAAAGTCCAGTTGCCTCTTGAAGAAGAATCTTTGGAGTATATAAGCTACGGATTAATTTCTGAAGGAGCAGGATAATAAGGTTTTGCTATCCCCTTAAGTCAGGGATGTCCAAACTTGGGAACTTTAAGACTTGTGGACTTCAACTCCCAGAATTCCCCAGCCAGCATAGCTGGCTGGGGAATTCTGGGAGTTGAAGTCCACAAGTCTTAAAGTTCCCAAGTTTGGACATCCCTGACTTAAGTGCATGATTCTCAACTGTAGCAGCTTTAAGCTTGAATGGATTTCAAGTCCCAGAATTCTGGGATTTGAAGCTTAACAGAATAGCAGAGTTGGAAGGGAGCTTGGAGATCTTCTAGTCCAACCCCCTGCTTAGGCAGGAAACCCTAATCCACTTGGACAATCATTGGACAAATGATTGTCCAATCTCTTCTTAAAAACTTCCAGTGTTGGAGCATTCACAACTTCTGGAGGCAAGTTGTTCCACTGATTAATTGTTCTCACTGTTGGGAAATTTCTCCTTAGTTCTTAGTTGCGCCTGTTCTTTATTAGTTGCTTCTTGTCCTACCCTCAGGTGTTTCGAAGAATAGTTTGACTCCCTCGTCTCTGTGGCAACCCCCGAGATATTGGAATACTGCTATCATGTCTCCCCTAGTCCTTCTTTTCATCAAACTACCCAGTTCCAGCAACCGTTCTTTATATGTTTTAGCCTCCAGTCCTATGATGGGTTCCTACCAACATGCACTGTGTGCGCACTGTAAATTATTGCATCTGCTGTGTTCACACAGCACACCAAGTCTAAACAATTCATCACAGAATGGCTTGAGAAGAAGAGATGGTTCAACTAATCCCCATTCGTTATTTGGCTTTAAGTTTAGCCCCATGGCTGAATTAAGCCACTAGCCGATGGAGTATATTTTCTCAGTGCACTAGAACTGACTGGCTTCCAACTTCGATAATTGGAATAGGGCAGGGGTCTGCAAAGTCGGCTCTTTTAAGACTGGTGGACTTCAACTCCCAGAATTCCCCAGCCAGCCAGGCTGGCTGGGGAATTCTGGGAGTTGAAGTCCACCAGTCTTAAAAGAGCCGACTTTGCAGACCCCTGGAATAGGGGATCAGATAATATGAGTCCCGTAAGGGAGAAGGGCGGTCTAAAAATTTAATACATCTAAATAAATCTAAATATCATGGCTACTAATTGTGATGTCTGTAAATTACTTTTGAGGACTGGAAATTCTTCCAAATCTGAATTGGCAAACAATAAGGGCTTGAAGGATGCTTCAAAAGTTCCACAGTGCTTACCACATGACAAAGAGAGGAAGTAGAGCGGTTGGGTGGGTCTAATCTTAAGTAGCAATATCTTGACCACTTAATGTCTACATCAGTTTACATTTTTTGTGCTTAACCATGAGTTAACCACGGCTTATGGATAAACCCACACCGTAAGAGAAGATACATACACAGGAGCTCTGTTCACACAGTTTTTCTAAGCCCAAACCAACAAGCTTCTTCGCCGGTAACATTGTACTGCAAACTAGGGCATTCAAAACCTTTGCCAGACCAATTCTCGAATACAGCTCGTCTGCCTGGAATCCACAATGTATATAGGACATTAATACAATTGAGAGAGTCCAGAGGTATTTCACGAGAAGAGTCTTCCACTCTTCTACTCACAACAGAATACCCTAATGCCACCAGAAATTTTGGGCTTGGAAAACCTAGAACCATGCCGCGTACGGTCTGACCTAAACGTAGTACACAAAATTATGCGCTACAATGTCCTATCTAGTCAACGACTACTTCAGCTTCAACCACAGGAGCAAACAACCGATGCAAACTCAAGGTAAACCGCTCCAAACTCGATTGCAGAAAATATGACATCAGCAACAGAAGGGTCAATGCCTGGAATGCTCTGCCTGACTCTGTTGTTACAGCCACAAACCCTCCCAGCTTCAAACTCAAACTGTCTACCGTGGATCTCACCCCATTCCTAAGAGGTCCATAAAGGGTGCGTGCATAAACGCACCAGCGTGCCTCACGCCCCTGTCCTACTGTCTCCATTTATCTGTATTTACTTCCTTTGTTCATGTTTATGTTCATATCTGTGCTTGTTACCTTGTACCCGATGGGCAAACTTTAATAAATTAAATAAATAAATAAATAAAGTAAATAGATAAATACATAAATAAAGTTTAAAAAAAATAAAGTGAGTAAATAATTGAATAAAGTAAATAGATCAATCGATAGGCACGATCTTTATTGTCATTGTACCAAAGAAATACAACAAAATTGGTTGCATTTTTTGCAGATAGATAAAGAAAGGAATGATGTCAATAAATAAATAAATAAATAAATAAATAAATAAATAAATAAATAAAGTAAATAGATAAATACATAAATAAAGTTTAAAAAAATAAAGTAAATAATTGAATAAAGCAAATAGATAAATCGATACTTATTATCTTTATTGTCATTGTACCAAAGAAATACAACAAAATTGGTTGTATTGGTTGCAGATAGATAAAGAAAGGAATGACGGAAAGAAAGAAAGAAAGAAAGAAAGAAAGAAAGAAAGAAAGAAAGAAAGAAAGAAAGAAAATAGATAAATAAAGAAATAAATAAAGGCAACTTCCTACAGGGTGCAACTCAACGGAGCCACTTTCCGGGCCGGGATAACCGAGGCGTTCGTTGCCTTAAGTCCCCTTTCCCAGCTTCTGGTCGGAGCGAGCGCCCGGTCCCCACAACCCCGTCGGTTTCGGCGGCGCGGCTCCCCCTTCCCGCCCCTGCGCCCCTACCTTGGGGGTCTCGCCCACCATCACGTCGGTGCAGCCGACTGGATAGGCGCCCTTCCCGTGGGGCAAGCCGAGGGACTGGGTCACCCCCATGGCCCTGGAAGCGTCGCCGGCTTCCCGCGGAGAGTCCGAGGCGGCCGGAGAGGGCAGCGGTACGACGAGCGCTCCGAGGCTGGGAGGGAGGAGGGAAAGGGGCCGCGCCGCGCCGCTTCCTCCTCTCGCTCTCTTCCCGGCCATTGGCTGGCGGGCGGGCGGAGAGAGCCCGTCGGCCGCCCCAGGGAGGGAGGGAGCGAAAGGAGGAAGCGCCGAAGCCGAGAGAGAAGCGGGGCTGGGAGGAGAGAGGGATGGTTTGTGGACTTTGGATGGCGTGACGCCGCCGCGCAACCAGAGGTTTCCGCGTCGCTCGGTTGCGCTGGGTGGGAATACAGCACCTCTGCCCCAAAGGCAGCTTGAGAAAAAACAGCGCTGTTGAGTTAAAATTTACATTGAAGTCTCTCTCTCTCTCTCTCTCATTTTCTCTTTTTTTCTCTTCTTCCTTCCTTCCTTTCCTTCCTTCCTTCCTTCAGTCTATCTACCTACCTACCTACCTACCTACCTACCTACCTACCTACCTACCTACCTACCTACCTACCTACCATTTTCTCTTTCTCTCCTTTCCTCCTTCTTTCTCTTTAATCTCTTTTTCTCTTTCTTTCTCTCCTTTCCTTTTTCTTCCTTTCATCTATCTATCTATCTATCTATCTATCTATCTATCTATCTATCTATCTATCTATCTATCTATCTATCTATCTATCTATCTATCTATCTCTCCTTTCCTTTCTTATTCTTTCTTTCATCTATTTATCTATCATTTTCTCTTTCTTTCTCTCCTTTCTTTCTCTCTTTTTCCTCTCTATTTTTCTCTCTCCTTCATTCCCTCCTTCCTTTCCTTCTTTTTCCTTTCTTCCCTCTCCTTTCCTTTCCTTTCCTTTCTCTTTTCCCCTTCTTTCTAATTAAAGGCAGCAAACATTGCTATTACCCCAGTCCCCTCCCATGCCATCACTGCTGAGAATTTAATTCTTAGTGCTGACATGTGTGTGTGTGTGTGTGTGTGTGTGTGTGTATGTGTGTGTAATATACCCATCATACTATACCTATATTATTAGTTATCCTTATTATCTTCTTTACTCCCTCTTTAATTGGGATTGTTTTTGTTATTGTTGTTTATTTATTCTGTTGCTTTGCATGTATGCTGAGTGCTTCTGTACTGGTGACAAAATCCTTGTGAGTTGAATCATACTTGGCTAAATACAATTCAATTCCTTCCATCCTCTCTTCCCTACAACAACCCCTTAAGATGGGCTGGGTGAGAGAGAGTGGTTGGCCCAAGGTCACCCTGCCGGCTTTCTTGCCTAAGGCAGGACTAGAACTCACAGTCTCGTGGCTAGCACTTTACCCACTACACCAAACTCGAGTTTTACTCTACATGCCCCTGGCTGCATATTGTAAGCCCTCCTTTGTCATTGGGCTCCAGCTGGGTTCTTCCTTGGCCCTGCTTTCATGCATGTGTACATGAGTTTCTGTAAACACGCAGGCTACTGTTATTTCCATTCCCTCCGTAAGGTAAAATAGCTTGTGCCCATAAATGCAGAATCACAGATTTCTCTCCTAGTTTTACTCATTTTAAAAATATCCTTACGCAAAAGAAACCTGCCATAGTTTGATGGCTAAGCAAGGTATTTCAAAAGACTGTAAAAGGATGGGCATAGATGAACTGCAAAATTCCAGATGAATAGTAGATGGCAGCAAACTCTTAGATGGGTACTTCCCTGCTGCCATCTACTGTTCATCCACATTTTCATAGTCCAGAAGATTTTGGTCTAATGAAGATCACACACCACACCAGGGGAAGGTCTGGCCTAACTTTTTATACCTAGCCGCAGAAAGAAATTGCTTAATTAGAATTTGAAGGGGTAATTGTTAGGGTTTTAGGGGGTTTAATATTGATTTTAGCACAGGGGTAATTTAATTCGGTTTTAATATTTTGTATTTATTAGATTTTTAATTTCCTGTGCACCGCCCCGAGTCCCCATGGGGGAGAGGGAGCAGTCTATAAATTTAATAAAATAAAATAATAAATAAAATAAGGTAAAAGCATCCAGAATTCACTCTTCGGGTGCGCTTCAAGGTGCTAGTTGTCATCTTTAAAGCGCTCCATGGCACGGGACCTAGTTATCTGCGGGATCGGATCCTGCCTCACACATCCTCATGGCCGATTCGCTCCCACAGAGAGGGACTTCTCCGGGTGCCGTCCACTAGACTATGTCAGTGGGCGACGCCCAGGGGAAGGGCCTTCTCTGTGGCGGGCCCAGCCCTCTGGAACGACCTTCCCCCCGAAATCAGAACAACTACGGACCTCCGCTCCTTCCGTCAAAAACTTAAAACACACTTTTTCTGCTTGGCCGGCTTAGGTTAGTCTTTACCTTTAGGGTGTTAGGGAATTTTAACTTTATAATTTGGGGATTTTAGCGCAGGGATAATCTTAATTTAATTTGTTTTTATCTATCGTATTTATTCTATGTATGTATTTTTATAGTATTTTAAATTTTTCCCTGTGCACCGCTCTGAGTCCCCTTGGGGAGAGGATGCGGTATACCAATAAAAATTTGATTTGAATTTGATTTGATCTAATTTTCACACAGATTCATATTTTTCATTCAAGGCAAGAAAACAAGCAACCAACATATAAACCCTGCATTGTCACTACTTGCCCTTGTATTATTGGGCATTAACTTCAATGCATAAGAAACAAGGGGGAGGAAAAAATAATAAATTGATTTAAGAGTTAAAAATTAGTGATGATTCAGTGTATCTTTGGGAGTCTTCAAAATGCCCTGTGCAGATCTAAGGCCTCAGTTCCCCTTCTTGGACGATGCTTTTTCTGGTTTTATCAGATAAATCCCCTTTTATTTATTGCTGCAATTTGTAAAGTACAACAAGTGTGTGCAAAGGTGTTTCTCTAGCCTCTTTCATTTACCATTTTTCCCTCCTTACACCTTCAGTCACCGAGGCCATTTAAAACCAGACAGACCTAAAAGGAAGGTTTTAAAATAAATCAAAAGACCAACATTTTTATTACTCAGTCAACATTTCAAGGCACATATTATTCTCCAAGGGCTTTTAATGGATGATTGATGGCTACGGCTCTTATTCCTTCCTTTTTATAGAGATTTATGGCACTTGTGCTCATAAAAGGAGTGTGCAAAAATCTTAATGTGCAATGTATTACTGGCTATAATGCTTAACTTCTGAATATGATCAGGACTGCTGTCTGATTTAATTATATCCCACCCGAAATGGCTTAATAGAATTTTCACACTGATGCTGGTAAACTGTCTTCTTAAAATAAATGGTATGAAAATGCTATAAATACACAGAGTCATGATTACAATGTCCCTATTGAAAGGGTGGGTGGGAGCAGGGGTGAAATTCAGCAGGTTCTGACAGGTTCTGCAGAACCGGTAGCGGAAATTTTGAGTAGTTCGGAGAACCGGCAAATACCACCTCTGGTTGGTCCCAGAATGGAGTTTTTGCAATATCCTTCCCCCAGGAGTGGGGAGGGAATGGGGATTTTGGAGGGAGGGAGGGAGGGAGGGAGGGAGAAAGGAAGGAAAGAAGATATAGATAGATAGATAGATAGATAGATAGATAGATAGATAGATAGATAGATAGATAGATAGATAGATAGATAGATAGAGAGGGGGGGTGGGAGGAAGGAAGGAGGGAAAGAAAGAAAAAGAAAGAAAATACAAGTAGACTAAAGTAAGAGACCAATGTCATATAGATCTGGACTACTTTTATTGTATAGGTAGTCATATGACCTTAATGGAGCTGTCCATTACAGTTGTACATTAAAACCTTGGTATTCAGTTGCTTTGAAACTCATAGAATTTGGTACAGTCTCAGTGGGCTTCCCCTTTGGGAGAGGGAGGGGCTTGTCTGACCGCTTATCTAACCGCTGCCTGGATCCTGCCTTTTCCTCTTGCAATGTCCACCAAGCCACACCCACCACGCCACACCACGCCCAGGGTTGGCCCTTCGTTGCTTCCAGGGTGGCCTCGCGGAGCAGATCTAAGCACCCTGTGGACTGGATTTGGAACCTTGGCCTTGAGTTTGACCATCCTGGTATATTTGAATTTTCAGCAACCCGGTTCTATTTTAGGTTTTAGAGGAGATATGCAGGCTGGAATGTTTAAGCCGAACACCAGTGAAGGGAAATTACTTATTCATGTCTCTTGAGATGTAAGCTGGTCTCATTTGGGCTAGTCGGTTAGAGGTTTGGAAAAGGACCTGACCCAAATCAAAGGAATTAGGCCAGCCCACAATCTTACACGGAAATATCTTCATTTCATTCCAATGTCTCAAAATGCAGGTGATTTAATTAAATTTGCTGCATTTAAGGCAGTAAACATAATGATTCCACTGTATTAGCTTTTCCTTCTAACCTTTTACAAATTACAGTTCGGTCGTAGCTTTTGGAGAGTTAGGGATTTGTACGCCATCCTGGAAATGTTAATTGCCTATCCCTATTTTATAGATTGAACAATAAAAAAAGAAATAATAACAACAGAGAGATGTGAAAAACTTTAGCTCTCTGCTGCCCTCTGTTGGTCACCCTATAATTGTTTTTCTGCCCAATTGTGGTAGCCAACTTACAATTTTCAAGGGAAAAGATTCTCAGGCAAGGTTGCACTAAATTACTGTATTTTTTGGAGTATAAGACGCACCTTTTACCCTCAAAAAAGAAGGTGAAAATCTGGGTGTATACCGTGAATACAGCATTTTTGTCCTCCCTAAGCCCCTCCCCTTTGCAAAAATGGCCTTGCGTAGCATTTAGGAAGCTTCCAGAGCACTGCTGGGGGCTAGAGAGGGGGAAAATGAGCGAAAAACGAGCTGTTTCTTGCTCGTTTTGGTCCCCACAGCCCCCAGGAGCACTCTACAAGCCTCCTAAAGGCTATTCATGCCCTTGTTTTTGACAAAAAATGGGCCCGTTTTTGTGAAAACTCATTTTTGGGAGGTCTGCGTTTCAGGCTTCAACGGTTTTTAAAAAAAATTTGCCTCTTCAAAATCTTGGTGCGTCTTATACTCCGAAAAATACAGTAAGCATTCCCGAAGGGTGAGACCTAGTTAATACAAGGATGGAATATGAACCAGGAAATCCTCCAACTGGCTACACTAAGAAGTTGAAAAAAACGTGAACGATGGTAATGGAAAACTGCTCTGCTACCCTAGAAGCAATGTGAATTTTGTCTTGGGAGTTACTAGAAGTCAAAGAAGACTACAAATAGTCCTTGACTTACAACAGTTCATTTAGTGACCGTTCAAAGCTACACTGTGTCACTTTTTGACAATGGAGAAGCCAGATTTACTTAAATCACCAGGTTGTTAACTTATCAGTTGCGGTGATCCGCTTAATAACTGTGACAAGCAAGGTGGTAAGATGGGGCAAAGCTCATTTAGCAAATGGTTCACTCAACAATAGGAATTTTTGGGCTCAACTGTGGTCGTAAATCGAGGACTACTGTTCTCAATCTTCACAACTTTTAAGATTTGAACTCCCAGAATTCCCCAGCCAGCATTCTAGGTGTTGAAGTCCACCCATCTTAAAAAGTATTGGAAAATGAGAAACGTTGCAATCTGTAAAGTTTGGTTCTGGTGGTTAAGACCAATGAGTTAAAATGTGCACAGAACATTGGAAAAATGTACATCACTTTGGTTTATGAGTGTAAAAGAAGGAGGTTTTTCTAGCTGGCTGCTGACTGTGTTTGTTGAATTTCATGAAACTGACAAAACTTTCACAAAACTATATATTATAATAATTATTATGTAAGTTTAACCCCATCTTGGTGGTATGACTTCCAGCTGTTGCCTCTTTAGCAGGCTGCCTTTTGCTGTAGCCATGATGACATCAGCATTCCTTTTAATAAGCGGTTAGGCTGTTGAATGCTAAGCGGATCCCATTGTGGTTTGAAAGCTACAGTGCAGGAAACCAATGGCTGTGGCTTATTTTGCAAATAATAGTTCAAGCTAAAAAGTTGTATTGGTACTGTATTGACTTTCCCTGCTTGGAACTGTCACAAATTGCCTTCATCTGAACTCTGAAAAATTATTATCTGCACTAAATTAATTCAGCAAACTGAAGGCCAAATTGTCCTGCTGATGTGTAATCTACAGAGATTGTTTTGTTCTCAATTTACAAAGAACAAAACTATTTAATTTTGTTCTTCCAGCTACTAACTTAGGAAGAGTATCAGATTTTTATGAGCCGTTCTGGAGGAGATGATGGGTCCAGATCCAAGCTGGGTAGAAGTTAAGTCAATAACAGAATCATAAGGGCTGAAGGGAACCTTTAGATACATTTTCTTACCGGTCTTTCATCTCTTCCACTCCATCCTGTTGTATTTGCTTTGACAAAAAGCCAGCCTTTCCCACCATAGAATCTCCTCCTACCGCAGCGTCCTTTTTCCTCAACCTGTCTTAACTGAAAGCCCTATCAATTGTGGAGCAGACGAGCAACAGGAAGCCACAGCAGAGAGATGCAAGAGCCACATGCAGCTCCAGAGCCGCGGGTTGGCAACCCCTGTTCTAGAGCTTCAGCAATTTAACAACAGCTTTTTGCCAGTGAGATATAAGATCCTCCTTTTATGATGTATTTCAGAGGTAGTCAACCTTTTTATACCTACCGCCCACTTTTGTATCTCTGCTAGTAGTAAAATTTTCTAATCGCCCATCGGTTCCACAGTAATGGTGATTTATAAATTAAATTTTAAAAAGGAAAGTGCTTCAGTATCGGACAAAACCCCTACCGCCCACCATGAAAACTGGAACGCCCACTAGTGGGCAGTAGGGACCAGGTTGACTACCACTGATGTATTTGGAGCACAGAATGCCAGAGGCATGAATGAAGAAAAATACGGAATTGTTAACGAGGACATAAAATATGTTAGGTTGAATGGAACAAGTCAACTTAAGGAGACCAATAATGTTGACTGGAGTGTAAAAGCTGGGGAGAAAAAAAGGAATCTCAAACTGGAAAGGGAGTCAGACTGGATTAACAGGTGATAACAGTCGGTAAAGTTTGGCAAAGAGAATTCCTGGAGCATTGCCATCATCCAATTCAAGCAAAAAGAAACACATTCAACACACACAACAGAGTCAAATCTATTATATAACAGGAAACAGGTACAATCGAGTGAGCCAAAGCACTTCCGCCCTGGGTCCTTCGTGGAGAAGGGCGGGATATAAATGTAATTAAAATAAAATAAAATAAACTTCCAAGCGCAGATTGTGGAACGGATCATGAATTATCAGTGCCAAATGTGCAAGACGTGGCAGCAAGATTTGATCTGGAGGAGATAAAGTAGGTATATATAAATAATGTAAGCAATAAATTCAGTATGTGTATGCAAAAGAGACTTTGATGTGTTGGGTGTGCGAGGGCCGTGGGTGGAGAGGAGGCGTCTTAATAGAAATCAAAGCAGGGGAAAAAAAATATTTCCCCAACATTTCAAAGAAGAGAAGATCCAAGTGGACTTGAGAATAGCTGTCAGGATATATGAAGGGCGGCAAAGCTTTGGACAACAAAAAGGAGGAAGAATAACTGGATGCAGATTTACAACATCAAACGAGGAAGAACAAGGAAACGTAGCCCAAGAATGTCAACAAACATGGAAAAATGGAAGAAATGGAAAAATGAGCTGGAAAAGAAACCACAGGAAAATGTATCACTCAGGAATACACAAACATGGAAGAGATCTTTGGGGGTAAAACAAGATGAGAGGGCTATAATCAATCCTTTCGCAACTATTATGCAACAATAAGCACACAGACACACAGACACACACATGGAACCGATCCATAACTGACCCTCACTCTGCCAAGGACCTAGGAGTACCCATCTCAAACGATTTAAGCCCCACAGCTCACTGTAACAACATTGCCAAAAAGGCATTAAGAGTTGTTAACCTAATTTTGTGAAGCTTCTTCTCCGGTAACATTGTACTGCAAACTAAGGCATCCAAAACCTTTGCCAGACCAATTCTTGAATACAGATCGTGCCAGCCTGTATATCGGACATTAATACGATGGAGCGGCATCAGAGGTATTTCACGAGAAGAGTCCTCCACTTCTCTGCTCACAATAGAATCCCTGATGCCACCAGGCTTGGTCAATCTGGAACTGTGTCACCTGTGGTACGATCTAACATAGTACCTAAAATTGTCTGCTCCAATGTCTTACCTGTCAAGGACTTCTTCAACTTCAACCTCAATAAGACACAGGCAAACAATCGATACAAACTCAAGGTAAATCGCTTCAAACTCGATTGCAGAAAATACGACTTCAGTAACAGAGTGGTCAACGCCTGGAATGCTCTACCCGACTCCATTGTTACATCCTCAAACCCCCATAATTTTAACCTTAAACTGTCTACTGTGGACCTCAACCCATTCCTAAGAGGTCCATAAAGGGGGCGTGCATAAGCGTACCAGCGTGCCTACCGTCCCTGTCCTATTATCCCCATTTATCTCTATTTACTTCCTTTGTTCAGGTTTATGTTCAACCTATACTTGTTATCTTGTTCATGTTTGACAAATGGATAAATAAATATAAACAAATAAGAAAGAGGAGTGGGATGGCCAATAGGCCAGCTGTCGGATCTGGGACCAGCAGTCACAGATGCAAAGCACTTGAAGTTTTAAAAGCTGTAGGAGATGAGGCAGTTAAAATGTCCATTGTTCTGTATCAACAAATATGGAACAAATCTGTGTCTTCTAAAGATTGGAAAAGATTCTTAACCGCAATGCAGTGATTAAGGCATCAGGCTAGAATCCAGGAGGCAGTGAGTTCTAGTCCTACCTTCGACACAAAGCCAGCTGGGTGACCTTGGCTCAGTCACTTTCCCTGAGCCCTGGAAGGAGGTAATGGCAAACCACTTCTGAAAAACCTTGCCAAGAAAACAGCAGGGGCTTATACAGACCGTCTCTAATAATCAGACGTAATTAGGAAAGTCTATCATGATCCCAGCAAAATGTAATGCAATACTGCAAGGATGGGGGTCCCCTAAGGCAGGGGTCTCCAACCTTTGCAACTTTAAGTCTGAAGGACTTCAGCTCCCAGACTTCTCCAGCCAGCTCTGACAAAAGGAACGGAGTTGTGTTTTTAAATGATCTTCTAGCGCAGGGGTCTCCAACCTTTGCAACTTTAAGTCTGAAGGACTTCAGCTCCCAGAATTCTCCAGCCAGCAAATTCTGGGAGCTGAAGTCCTTCAGACTTAAAGTTGCAAAGGTTGGAGACCCCTGCCCTAAGGGTCTCCAGTGGGGAAAGGCTCAGAGGAGGGACAGAGTTTCATGGTGGAACATCATGTAGATAGACAACCACATGCAGTTAGTCGTTACTAGAGAGAGGTTGAAATGGCAAGATCTGAACATGTACTCACTCAGGGTTGCATCCAATTCAGTGGTGACTCACTGAATTAAACCATTCCTATCTGGTTAGCCCTAGTTTTATTTCCCCCCTCAACAGACCATTGCCTATCCATTAAAATCCAGCAGGGGGAGCCCTGTAACCATTCAGCTGCCAAAGGCTTTCATCCTTGCAATCTGATATTGGACATCAACTACTGTATATCCAAGCTTCATCACTCTGTCCATCTGCTTCTGACATCTGTCAGCAAGCTATCCTTGAAAGCATCAGACATGAGCCCAGTTCAGTGGGAGAGGAGAAACTGTGCACAGTTCCAATAAAGGAGAATATGTGTAGTTCAGGGTTGAAATGTTGTTTCAATAGTGTCTATAGACATTAGCAACATCGATATAGACCAGTAATGTCCATATTACATGTGCACACTTGTCTGGGCTGCAACAAGGAAGAGGAGCTGCCCAGGGGGCATGCGCAGGCCAGAAAATGAACTTCTGGTTCCCGCAAGCCAGCAAGGAAAATGAACTTCCGGTAGCTAGCAAGTCTTCTGGTTACTGCCGCGTGTGCGCCAATTAGCTGGCGGGCGTGCATACTCACATTGGAAAATGGAAGACCAGCTCTTCTGGTTTCCTGCACTGCCACACACACAAAGGTCAGCTGATCACCACGTGCGCATCAGTGGTGGGTTTCAAAAAATGTTAGAACCTCTTCTGTAGGTGTGGCTTGTGGGAGTGGCTTGCTGGCCATGTGACCAAGTGGGAGTGGCTTGGCAGTCATGTGACTGGGCGGGCGTGGCCAACTTATGAAATGTGGTGAAACTCACTTAACAACGTTCTTGCTTAGCAACCAAAATGTTGGCTCAGAGCCTCAGAAACTCTGGCATTTGAAACACGCAAATCTTAAAGCTGTCAAGTTACAAGACCCTTGCGCCCCTAACCCTTTAGAAAAAAAAAACCCCAGGGGCATTCAAACGTGACAGTTTTAAGACCTGTGGACTTCAACTCCCAGAATTCCTCCTCTCGCTCTTCCTCTTGATGATGGGTGGATGGGCGGAGGGAGGGAGCTGGAACTGATTCTAAACGGCATTGTAGATTTGTGGAACCTCTTCTATAGAAGAGCTTAGAACTGGTAGGAACCCACCACTGGTGTGCATGCACTCCAGAAACCCGGAAGAGGAACGGGCGACGCCGTGCGTGCCAGGTGACATGGCTCTGGTGCCATAGGTTTGCCATCACGGATAAAGACTATGCAAAAAAGACAATCAACCAGCCCAAAAGCGAACAAAAAAACACCTCTCTACCAGGACTCAACACCCAGATCAGCATAGATTAACTCCAAAGTTAACTTCAGATGAACAATCAAGAAATCTATATCCCTTATATTTTCATGATGGTTGCATTGTTCTGGGGTCATGTGATCCCTTTTTACAAACTCCTGGCAAGCAAAGTCAATGGGGAAGCCAGATTCATTGAACAATGGTGTTACTAACTTAACAACTCAGTGATTTACTTAACAACGATGGCAAGAAAGGCTATAAATGGGGGAAAATTCACCTAATTGTCTTGCTTAGCAATGGAAATTTGGGGCTCAAGTGCAGAGGTGGTATTCAGCAGGTTCGGATCAGTTCTGGAGAACCGGAAGCGGAAATTTTGAGTAGTTCGAAGAACCGGTAAATACCACCTCTGGCTGGCCCCACCCTCATCTATTCTCTGCCTCCCGAGTCCCAGCTGATCAGGAGGGAATGGGGATTTTGCAGTAACCTTCCCCTGCCACGCCCACCAAGCCACACCCACCAAGGCATGCCATGCCCACCAAGCCACGCCCACAGAGCCAGTAGTAAAAAATTTGGAATCCCACCATTGCTCAAGTGGTTGTTAAGTCAAGGACCAGCTGTACCTAAATACATTCATTGAGCAGAAAACAAATGGCTATCGGAGCTATTTAATATTATCTATGGCTGAAGGGCAGCCCAGCCTCACTTTTCAACTCTTGCCTGTTTTGTTTTTAATGCATCGAGCTCATCTCAAAGCCACACAATTAAACCTATTAATTAGCAAGAAAAACCGGCTCTCCCTTTCATTTGAAGCTGTAGCACCAGAGGCTTCTGATTTTCATTAAATACACAATGGAATGATGTTGAAAGAGGCACCTTTTAAAAATAGAACCTCTTTCTCCCTTTATTTAATTATTAAGCGGGGCTTCTGTTTCAAACATTCTTGGGGGGGAAACGAACTCACGGGTTTTCTGCAAACAGGCAGAAATTGCTCGAACTGAGCTGAAGAAGAAAATTGTTCCCAGATGGCCAAATCCACATTTTTGGGAAAAGCGGTTTATGCCCGATGCCACTGACATCTGCAAGCTGCAAATGCTGGGATATAATTTTTTTTAACTTGGGGTCCTTTCTTGATGGGCTTGGCTCAGTCTAGCTCAGGGGTGGGCAAACTTTGCAACTTTAAGTCTGAAGGACTTCAGCTCCCAGAATTCTCCAGCCAGTAAAGCTTTGCTGGCTGGAGAATTCTGGGAGCTGAAGTCCTTCAGACTTAAAGTTGCAAAGTTTGCCCATCCCTGGTCTAGCTGTATATCCTGACCTCCTGACCTCCTTCACTTTATCACTCATTGGATAAATAGATAGAAACATGTCGAGAGCAGAGATGGTCTTCAGCCAGTTCTGAAAGGTTCTGGTGAACCCATAGCTGTAATTTTGAGTAGTTCGGAGAACCGGCAAATACCAACTCTGGCTGGCCCCTCCCCCATCTATTTGCTGCCTCCGGAGTCCCAGCTGATTGGCTGGGTCTTCCCCTGTTACCCTGCACAGGAGAACAGAGCTGGAAAGCAAGTTAGTGGGTTGGGGAGGGAATGGGGATTTTGCAGTAACTTTCCTCTGGAGTTGGGTGGAAACAGGGGTGAAACCCAGCAGGTTCTGACAGGTTCTGGAGAACCGGTAGCAGAAATTTTGAGTAGTTCGGAGAACCAGCAAATGCCACCTCTGGCTGGACCCAGAGTGGGATGGGAATGGAGATTTTGCAGTATCCTTCCCCTGCCACGCCCACCAAGCCACACCACGCCCACCAAGCCACGCCCACAGAACCGGTAGTAAAAAAAAAATTGAATTTCACCACTGGGTGGAAATTGAGATTTTGCAGTATCCTTCCCCTGCCTCGCCCACCAAGCCACACCATGCCCACCAAGCCACGCCCACAGAACCGGTAGTAAAAAAAAAAATTGAATTTCACCACTGGGTGGAAATTGAGATTTTGCAGTATCCTTCCCCTGCCACGCCCACCAAGCCACACCACGCCCACCAAGCCACGCCCACAGAACCGGTAGTAAAAAAAAAATTGAATTTCACCACTGGGTGGAAATTGAGATTTTGCAGTATCCTTCCCCTGCCTCGCCCACCAAGCCACACCATGCCCACCAAGCCACGCCCACAGATCCGGTAGTAAAAAAAAAATTGAATTTCACCACTGGGTGGAAATTGAGATTTTACAGTATCCTTGCCCTAGAGTGGGATGGGGAAGGAATGGAGATTTTGCAGTGTCCTTCCTCCAGGAGTGGGGAGGGAACGGGGATTTTGCAGTATCCCTCTCCTGCCACCCCCACCAAGCCAAGCCACTCCTACAGAACCAGTAGTAAAAAAAAAATTGAATCCCACCACTGGTCCAGGGTCAAATATGAAGATTCTGCTTGGTGGTTTTGCATTCCCTTTCTGTGGACGAGGTTTCTGTAAGTCAGAGAACCGATGGACACTTACTTTACCACCTATGGATTTCAACCCTCAGAATTCCTGAGCTACCCACTGGGTGTAAAGTTACGATATGTGTACCAAATTTTGACGGTGACCTATTTTTGCTGCTTTGAGCTTTGCATAAGATGGCACTGCCCGCTGCCATAGATAAGCGAGTTTGGGCTGATCCTAGAAACCTTTCTTCAATCCCCTGGTAACGGGGTAGCAAATTCGACCGTTTCTGAAGGAGGGCCATGAGCAGACTGGTTCCCTCCTCCAAGAATGTGCTACCACCCACGAACATCTTAACAGGGAGCCATGGCCACTCGGCTTTAATGAGAGGAGAAGCACTGAGAAATCTCTTCCCTAACACGTCCTAGGAATTGCCAAGAAGGTGGAGATATTTCAACCCATCTTTCCCAATCTGGATCCTAATCTTAGACTACAGTTCTTATAAACACCAGTCATCTTGATTACAGGCTGAAGTGGGTTGTAGTCTGAGATATATATTTTAAATGTTACAAATATGAAGAGAATGTCCAAACAATCTTAGAAGCACTCTGATACAAATCTATCTTGTCTGTCTGTCTGCCTGTTTGCCTGCCTGTTTATCTATCTATCATCTATCTATCTATCTATCTATCTATCTATCTATCTATCTATCTATCTATCTATCTATCTATCTATCTATCATCTATCTATCTATCTATCTATCTATCTATCTATCTATCTATCTATCATCTATCTATCTATCTATCTATCTATCTATCTATCTATCTATCTATCTATCATCTATCTATCTTGTCGAAACGTTGCAACAGCTTTTCTATGCCTTATACACGGGAAAATTCCCGAAGCCAGCTATGCCAGCCTATCTATCTATCTATCTATCTATCTATCTATCTATCTATCTATCTATCTATCTATCTATCTATCTATCTATCTATCTATCTATCTATCTATCTATCTAGTTTCTCTCTCTCTCTTGGGTGAGATAAGAAGGATGTTTATATATTACATATAATGTATTATCTTCAGTTCTTTTCCAAAAGAAAAAAAGAGAGAGAGAACAGGAATGGCAGTCATTCTACTTCCCATAACACTCCCTCAAAATCTAACATTCAAATGCAGCTGCAACACTTAGACTGGATTGGTGGAGGAGATCAATGGGGAAAAATGGACCAAACATATCTCCAGGGGGATCTTACAAGTAGGAGGGATTCATTGGACAATCTAGGGTCAGTCACAGTTTATTCATTTACACTAAGCCGAGAGGTGGATGGTCTCTCATGCTGTACAAAGCCAGCCATTTTGAATGGTAAAACACAGTTCACGGCTTAGTAGCATTCATCAATTTTGGCTTTATCAATTCTAAGACAAGAGGCAGTGAAACCTCAGCCATTGTCTCTCAGCCCAACCAATCTCGGTGGGTGGAGGGGAGGATGAAACAGAGGAGAGAAGCACGTACTTCTTCCCCCAATACCCGGAGGACATAAATGGAACATGAAAATACATGCACACATAAAAGCGCACATTTCTATAACCGAGATAGGTGGAGCCAAGTTGGCTTGAGGGCTGCCTGGGACTTTGTATGACTTATCAGGGACTGAAGTTTAAAAGAGAAGTGGAGCAGAACCTATAATGGCAACAATTTCTTCTTTGATTTATACCGGGGTGAAGGGGTGAAGGTGCTGTATAAGGCAGTTATTTTGCTCCTTGAAAACTTCCTGTTGCTTCGTCAATTTCTCCTTCCTTATTTGATATTTCTTTCAGGGGCGGGTGAGCTCTCAGAACCAGAAAAGGAAAACTGATACCTTTTGCATCGTAAAGATAAAGGTTCACCTTGCACATATGTGCTAGTTGTTCCTGACTCTAGGGGGCGGTGCTCATCTCCGTTTCAAAGCCAAACAGCCAGACCTGTCCGAAGACGTCTCTCTGGTCATGTGGCCGGCATGACTAAACACCGAAGGCGCAGGGAACGCTGTTACCTTCCCCCCAAAGGTGGTCCCTAATTTTCTACTTGCATTTTTACATGCTTTCGAACTGCTCGATTGGCAGAAGCTGGGACGAGTAACGAGAGCTCACTCCGTTATGCGGCGCTAGGGATTCCAACTGCCACACTGCCGACCTTTCTGATTGATATGCCCAGCGTCTTAGCCACTGAGCCACCCTTGCATTGCACCTCAATCTAAATTGTCTTCTCCAAGAGAAGGCCCTCAAAAGGAAACCTACAAGGGCTTTCAAAGCAGAAATGCATCGGAGCCTTTAATGATGGGTCCCCATCCGGTCCTTTTCATTTCTTGATGTAATCAGTGGACTCTTTCCCCTTTTCCCATGAACTTCCTGCAGGGTATGGTCCAAAACGTCAAGATGGAACCACCACGGTGCCACAAAGCTCCACCTGTTTTCTAGGGCAGGGGTCTCCAACCTTTGCAACTTTAAGTCTGAAGGACTTCAGCTCCCAAACTTCTCCAGCCAGCTTTGCTGGCTGGAGAATTCTGAGAGCTGAAATCCTTCAGACTTAAAGTTGCAAAGGTTGGAGACCCCTGTTCTAGGGGATGCACATAAAAAACAGATAGAGCTTTGATGGCTCCATCATGGTTGCCCCTTGATGTTTTGGACCACACTTTATGGGCCTCCCTGGTTACCTGGAAACTCTTTTTGGGAGAAGCTGAACATGTTCCCTCCCAACTAGTCTGATCCTTGCCTGGAACAGACACAGCGTGAGGATACAAATGCTGTAACGGAGCAGAAGGATAAACCGAAATTAATGTTTACTAATGAGAGCTGCCAGGTTCTCCGGGGACCAGTTTATGAAAAATAAATCACACTGTCCTTGCTTTGTAGAACAGGCTGTTAATTACAACTCCCTTCCTTTTGGCACATTTACGGGTGGTGGGGAGAACAACGGCCCCCTCAGTGCGAGCATTTATGGGACTTTTCTGGAGCTTTCAGCTGCTCGGTCTCTGTTTTGTTGAATGTCAAAGCAAGGTTTGACGCTGGGCCCTCATGCAACGTTTGGGAGATGCCACGACTCAGTTGGGTGAATGTTGAGATATCCCTTTCTCTGATCTTGTCTTTGTAGTTCCTCCACCTTCAACAGGATCCATCTTAGTGCCCTTTTAGCCTGCTGGTGTTCTCTTATTTATTTATTTATTTTATTTATTTTATTACATTTATATCCCGCCCTTCTCCACAGAGGACCCAGGGCGGCGCACAGGAAATTTAAAAAGATATACAAAATAGAAAATGAATAAATAATTTAAAATATATATTAAATAATCCCAATCCTATGCTAAAACCAATTATTTGAAACCCAATTTAAAACTTTTCTAAAAGTCCCCATGGGAGGTTAGGCTAGGCCGGCTTGATGAAAAAAGTATGTCTTTAGACATTGGCGGAAGAGGCGGAGGTCAGTGATGGTCCGGAGTTCAGGGGGTAGGTCATTCCAAAGGGCAGGGCCCGCCACAGAGAAGGCTCTTCCCCTGGGTGTCGCCAGTCGGCATTGTCCGGCCGACGGCACCCCGAAGAACATCAAAGCAACTTAGGACTAAGGAGAAATTTCCTGATTAGGGGACTGGAGGCTACAGGATATGAGGAACGGTTGCAGGAACTGGGTATGTCTAGCTTAATGAAAAAAAGGACTAGGGGAGACAGGATAGCAGTGTTCCATTATCTCAGGGGTTGCCACAAAGAAGAGGGAGTCAAGCTATTCTCAAAAGCACCTGAGGGCAGGACAAGAAGCAATGGGTGGAAACTAATCAAGGAGAGAAGCAACTTAGAACTGAGGAGAAGTTTCCTGACAGTGAGAACAATTAATCAGTGGAACAACTTGCCTCCAGAAGTTGTGAATGCCCCAACACTGGAAGTTTTTAAAAAGGATATTGGATAACCATTTGTCTGAAGTGGTGTAGGGTTTCCTGCCTAGGCAGGGGGTTGGACTAGAAGGCCTCCAAGGTCCCTCCCAACTCTGTTATTCTATTCTATTCTACTCTATTCTATTCTATTTCTAGATGTTCATTAGCCACTCTTGGCATTTTTTTTTGCAGGCGAGCTGCCTATCTCTTCTTACTGTGTCCAATCTTACTGCCTTCTCCCTTCTTTTTCTCCTTCTCATCCTCTGATGTCGATGGAAAAAACGCCCCCAAATACCTCACTCTTGGTTTTCCGTTTTAGCCGGTGAGTTTTTATTTCCTAATGAAACCAAAACGATCCATGCGATCGTTTCAAAGATAGACAACGCCAGGCAATTAATGTGATTACTCATCGCGCATGAAGTAATGTTAAAAAAAATTACAACCCAATAGCAACTTTGAGAAAGGCAATGGAAACAGCATCCCAGGCTGATGTGGGCCTGACCTTGCAGGGAGGGGTAACTGTCGGGGAGTGAAGACATTTCAGGAAATTAAAAAGATAAAGAGAGTTGATCTCCAGGTTGCAAACCCGCATGCGAATGCATGCTGAAAAACATTGCATTTCCTACAATTCAGCTAGGATTCCTCTCTCTTTCTCTCTCTCTCTCTCTGTTTCTCTGTCTGTCTCTGTCTGTGTGTCTCTGTCTCTGTCTGTCTGTCTTGCTCTGTGTGTGTGTGTTTGTGTGTGTGTGTGTGTAGGGGATAAATTGTGAGATGTGCACATCTTGTGCTACATTTTGAGGTGTTAAGAGGTAGCCACTGTTAGGACTGTAATCCTAGTGTTGGGTTGGCAATATATATATATATATATATATATATATATATATATATATATATATATATGACAAATGGTCTCTGTTACTTTAAATGTTACAGTGGAATGTAATTGGCTGCTGTAATGAACTCAGCAATAAAAGGAAGCCAGAAGCACTGTTAGTTTGCTGACTTTGAACTGGCAATACTGTGGTGTCGGATTAGGTCAGCAGAACAAGAAAAAATCGTGGATTGCAACTGTAAGCTAACTATTTTTGAGTTAAAGACTGTATTTGATTCAAGACTTACTATCACTGTTTGTGAAGAAGTAGTTTTATTTTCCATCATAAGTAAAGCTACTTGTTTTTACTATCAGTGTCTGTGACTCTATTCGTGTGTCTTCTAGCAACGTTTCTCTTGCTGCAATTCCGTTGCACAACTCTCTGTCTCCTAAAGGAGATATCCCCAACAACCACAACTGAAAAATATTATACAGGAACATAATAAAACCAAGTCAAAAGCAATCTCAACCTTGGCAGTCTTGGAAAAACAAGGGATCAGTCAATGGAATCTTAGTCATATTCTCCTATAGGCAGTCCTCGACTTATAACAATTTGTTTTAACGATCATTCAAAGTTATGGCCCTGCTGAAAAAAGTTAACTTAGGACCGGCCCTTGTGCTTACGACAGTTGTGCGTCTCCGCAGCCACAGGATCAGGATTCCACCCATTGACAATGGTTGCAACATCCTGGAGTCGCAACTGTGACATTTGTGACTTTCCCAACCCACTTCCAACAAAGTTCGATGGGAAAAACTGGATTCGATTAATGACCGTGTGTGATTCACCTAACAATCAATGCCAAAAAAAAAAAAGTCGTAAAATTGAGCGTGACTCACTTTTAATGACCAACCCACTTAACAATAAAAGCTTTGGTCTCAATTGTCGCCTTTATTTGAAGACGATCCGCATTTACAGGGTGGGGGAGGGGGCACTGTTTTAAAAAGGTCCATTCGAAGCCGGGATCAGGTTTTTGATAATGGGTGTGACATTTGTAAAAAAAAAAAATTGGCTTTGTGTGGTCTTGGCCACTGCCTTGAATTTTTGATATACCCTTCGCCCTCCCTTAGTGCTGTTTGTTCTTAAATTGAAAATTCTGGATCAGATAGCAGCATGAAAGGAGACATTTTTTTTTCTCTCTCTCTCTTTTCATGCCATTTTCATGTTATTTGTACCTCTATCTGGTTTAACGCAGCAGTCTAACGGGACAGGCACGGACTTCAAAGAAATAGCTAGGACTACAGAAAGAACAATTGCAACCAGCCTGCCTTCCACTGAGGACCGGTATACTGCACAAGCCAGAAAGAGGGCTGAGAATATATCTACAGACCCCTCACTCCATGGACATAAACTTCGCTCCTCGGAAAGCCGCTATAGGGCATTGCATGCCAAAATAACTAGACACAGAGACAGTCCCCACCCCCCCATGCCATCACTCAGTTAAACACCTAATTCCCACAGCACCCATCTTATGCATACGATGTGTATTGTGGCCCAGCCGGCTCCGGATGAGCTGCTGATGGATTCCTCTAGTGAGGAGTCCTATGAGTCTGCTCTAGAGGAGGAGGAGGCCGAGAGTGAGAGAGCAGAGAGCCCGGCTAGGCATCAAGAGGCACCTGGGGCTTGGTGTAGTGGGGAGGAGGAAACCCAGTTTGTCCCTGATGTCAGGCTAAGAAGGATTGAGAGGAGGCAGCGTCAATTAGCAGATAGACGCAACCGGAGGAGATAATGAGTATCAGCTGCCTAATTGACCAGTCCCTCCCAAGAGGCTTTAAAAGAAATCCTCTGTGAAGAGTAGGTTTGCAGGAAACAACGTATCATCTGAAGAGTCAAAGCTTTCGTGTGTGTCAAGTTCTTTCATTAAGAATCTTCAGGCCTAGTCAAGGTCAGTCCGGGCAAGCTGCCAAGTATCAGTCAGTTTAGTCATTGGTCTTGTGAAGGAGGGAGTCAGAACAGATATGTAGTAGGACTGTATTGCTATTATCCTCTCATCTTCCTCATCTTCTCATCTTTCCTACTACCTTCTCCCATGAGTATCTTGTGGCTTTCCCTTGTTGCTTGTATCTTATGATTTATGATCTGGGACTTAGCACTTTGCTGTTGGTGTCTACGCGGAGTGCTTATGCGCTGGAGACAAATTCCTTGTGCGTCCCATCACACTTGGCCAATAACGCATATTCTATTCTATTTTAACTCTCCCCTTTGGCATTCTTCTTGCTGACAATCTGACCTCTTGAAAGCGCCATTTGTCAAAAAGCAACTTTTGACAATTAAGAGCAGGACCGACAGCAACAGATGCTGTCCTTGCATGACACACTAAACCGACCACAGCCAGGTTAGCATGCTGTACAAATCTAATCCCGTATCTGAATTGCAAGGACACCCAAATATTGGGTAAACAGTTCAATTAACGATACACACACACACACACCATTCCAAATATAATATTCCAGGTGTTACTTTTCACGTGCTGGAAGGGCAGCTCACTTTATCCAAGTCCAAGTTTCATCTTCATGCTTTCTTTTATTTTTTAATTGCATTAACTTGGAAGCGGCAGAATAACATGAGAGTAGTGCTCCAATATCTCAGGGGCTGCCACAAAGAAGAGGGAGTCAAACTATCCTCCAAAGCACCTGAGGGTAGAACAAGAAGCAATGGGTGGAAACTAATCAAGGAGAGAAGCAACTTAGAACTGAGGAGGAATTTCCTGACAGTTAGAACAATTAATCAGTGGAACAGAAGTTGCCTCCAGAAGTTGTGACTGCCCCAACACTGCAAGTCTTTAAGAAGATGTTGGATAGCCATTTGTCTGAAGTGGTGTAGGGTTTTCTGCCAAGGCAGGGGGTTGGACTAGAAGATCTCCAAGGTCCCTTCCAACTCTGCTATTGTATTGTATTTGTATGGAACGCAAATTTAAACTTTTTCTTCCCTCTGGCAGTTCTGAGGGAAATCTCCCTTCTGAAGCTGGGGTCAGGGGAAAATCTAGCACCGATGCCAATGACGGATTCTTCCTTGGCATAAATGGCAGGGGAGGGAAATGTCCCGATTGCGCCCTTGTAGGGGGGAAAGTGCAACCAGGCTCCTACTTTAATGAGAGACCTCAGCGCCTATTTGTTTTTATAAATCATGAGTACGCTTCTTACACTTTACTCAGTGATGAAATTCAATTTTTTTTTACTGCTGGTTCTGTGGGCGTGGCTTGGTGGGCGTGGCAGGGGAAGGATACTGCAAAATCTCCATTCCCATCTCACGTTGGGGCCAGCCAGAGGGGGCATTTGCTGGTTCTTCAAACTACTCAAAATTTCCGCTACCGGTTCTCTAGAACAGGGATCTCCAACCTTTGCAACTTTAAGTCTGAAGGACTTCAGCTCCCAGACTTCTCCAGCCAGCAAAGCTGGCTGGAGAAGTCTGGGAGCTAAAGTCCTTCAGACTTAAAGTTGCAAAGGTTGGAGACCCCTGTTCTAGAACCTGTCAGAACCTGCTGGATTTCACCCCTGCCTTGAGGCTCTTTCCATAAAATTTTTTCCAAGCGTTACTCAGACTTTTTAAGGGGGGGGAAACAACTTTGGGAACTACACTATGTCTTTGAATAATCTCTTCCCGCATGAGCTGAGCCTTGCTTTGCTTTAGCTGGATGAACGTGGAGGCGAAGAAACAACCTTGCATTTTGATACACAAGAAATTGCCTTCTGGAGGAGAGAAATGAAGCGAAGACTGGAGAAATTTTGAGAGTTGGGGCATAGAACCTCAACCAAAAGGAAGACCACTCTTTAGGAAGGAAGGAAGGAACCCTTGGAGATACCTGGAACTGTGGAAGAACCCTGCAAATGCTTTGGTGAAGAGCAATGGGACCATCCACATCAGAGGTGGTATTTAGCCGGTTTGGACCAGTTCGCTCAAACTGATAGTGGAAATCATGGGTGGGTCCTCCCCTGCCCACCGCCCCGGCTTTATACCAACCTATTTAGGCATGTTTTTGAGGCCTGGCGAGCAAAGCTCATGGGCAGAAGGCCAGGCGCGTGTGTGAAGTGAAGCAGGCGTGCGGGGAGCAAACCGGTGGTAACCAAATGTGCAACTCACCACTGATCCACATCTTACAGATAACAGATTAACAAGAGTTGAAAGGGACCTTGCAGATCATCTAGTCCAAATCCTTGCCCAAGCAGGAGATCGTACATCTGCCTCTATTTAGGATTGAACTCACAACCTCCTGATTGTGAGGCGAGAGATCCACCTCTAGGCCACAGCATCAGGTTGACCAGAAGGCTTCAAGCTCTATAGGTAAGTGACTAAAGAAGCCCCCTGCCACAGATGCCCTCCAGCTATGCTAGAATTCTGGGATTCCCAGAATTCCCCACCAGCTGGTGGACCACCCGAAGCAATCAGGAACGGCAGCTCGGAGCAACAGACCAGAGTTTGCAAGGCGGCCGGCCTTCTTCTCGCCTCTTGTTTCTGTTGGCAAGAGCCTGCGGCCCCTTGGGGCTCTCCTCCGCTTCTGCTCCCCCTGAATCTGGCCTGAGGCTGCCAGATCACAAATGATAGCCTTCGCAAGCGGTGAAATGCAAAAGGGTGGAAACTCAGATGCGGTTGAAAGGGAGGGCGAACCATCAATGTGGGGTAGAGGGAAAGGGAAGTGGGCAGGGAAATGGATGCTGAGCTGGGATGCAAACCCTGGAAAAAGGACTTTTGGGGAAAGACAATCTAGCAAGGCAATCCCACCCAAGATACAGATCTCATCAGTGGTGGGTTTCAAATTTTTTAGAACCTACTCTGTAGGTGTGGCCTATTTTGTGGGCGTGGCTTGGCAGTCATGTGACAGGGTGGGAGTGGCCACCTTTTAAAATGTGGTGAAACTCATTTAACAACGCTCTTGCTTAGCAACCAAATTGTGATGATTCTTTCTTTCTTTCTTTCTTTCTTTCTTTCTTTCTTTCTTTCTTTCTTTCTTTCTTTCTTTCTTTCTTTCTTTCTTTCTTTCCTTCCTTCCTTCCTTCCCCTCTTCCTTCTTTCCTTTCCTTTCCTTCCCGTTGGGTCACTGGCAGCGGCGAGCCAGATTTACTTCCAGGTACGCCGGTGGAACCCCCTCTCACCGGTTCTCTAAATTTCACCAACCGGTTCTCGCGAGTAGGTGCGAACCTGCAGAAACCCACCACTGGACCCTATTCTAAAATCATAATTTTTTAAAAAATCCTATTTACACCACGGGTTTAAAACAGGGGTGGGTTGCTACTAGCATTCGTGCCAGTTTGGCACGCAAAAAATGCTCTGCACACGTGCACAATTACGCCTAAAAAGACGGCGAACGTTAGAAAAAGTGGGGGAATTACACAGAACCCCAAAAACACGATGGCCCCGCTGACAATAGAACCGGTCCAGGTGCGTAGGCAGCCGAGTGACTGCCTACTCGTCCAAACTGGTCCGAACTGGTAGGAACCCACCTCTGGTTTAAAATCAGTCTCCCTTCAACGTTTTGCTCTGGGGAGCCCTCTTAAAAATTACAGAGGATCCCCAAAGGTCCTCCGTAAAATCAAGATTCTTTCCTTAGGTGGAACAGTGCAGGTAGTCCTTGACTTAGGATCACAGTTGAACCCACCATTTTTGTTGTTAAGTGAGACCTTTGCTGTTTTACCCTATTTTACGACCATTCTTGCCACAGTTGTTAAGTGAATCACTGCAGTGGATAAGTTAGTCACCCGGATGTTAAGGGAATCTGGCTTCCCCACGGACTTTGCTTGTCAGAAGGTCGCAAAAAGGGATCCCATGATCTTGGCGCACACAGCAACGGTCATAAATGTGAACCAGTTGCCAAGCATCTGAATTTTGATCACATGATCATGGGGATGCTGGAAGACTATGAAAACCCGTCGTAAGTCACATTTTTCAGTCCCGTTGAAACTGTGAATGGCCATTAAATGAACTGTTGTTAACTCGAGGACTACCTGTGCTGCCAATCAGCTCTCCACTTTCATACCTGGGGGTTATTTCCCACATTCATGTTGTGAGAATGTATAAAACTTACAATACTCTGTGGATTTCCATTCCGACTTATTTTAACTAGTGGTCGTCATTGGCTGTTGGAAAATAAACTTTGATAGGAGTTGCCAAAAGTCTTGTGGCTAAGCTAAGCCAAGGTTTTGCTTGGGGGCTGTGTCATGCAAATGTGGCTGTTTCTGAGCTTTCCCCTCTACCGCACATTCCCCAGAGTATGATTTTTGTGTGGGTGTACACAAAAACAAGATCATTAAATAAATGAGTCAAATGAAAGACTTCAACGAACCCTCATGGCAAGAATGCGCCTGCAGTTGAAGAGAAAAGCCTGAATCAAACACCCAACACTGTGGAACACAAAGAGACTTCACACTTTATAAGGCCTTGGGAAGGCCACACTTGGAATACGGCATTCAGTTTTGGTCGCCACGGTGTGAAAAAGATGTGGAGACTCTAGAAAGAATGCAGAGAAGAGTGCTTTTTTGGCCTGTTGGTGTTCCCTTGGAGAACATCAAAGCAACTTAGGTCTAAGGAGAAATTTCCTGATTAGGGGACTGGAGGCCAAAACGTATGAAGAACGGTTGCAGGAACTGGGTATGTCTAGTCTTATGAAAAGAAGGACGAGGGGAGACATGATAGCAATCTTCCAATATCTCAGGGGCTGCCACAAAGAAGAGGGAGTCAAGCTATTCTCCAAGGCACCTGAGGGCAGAACAAGAAGCAATGGGTGGAAACTAATCAAGGAGAGAAGCAACTTAGAACTAAGAAGAAATTTCCTTACAGTTACATCAATTAATCAGTGGAACAACTTGCCTCCAGAAGTTGTGAAAGCCTCAACAATAGAAGTCTTTAAGAAGATGTTGGATAGCCATCTGTCTGAAATGGCGTAGGGTTTCCTGCCAAGGCAGGGGTTGGACTAGAAGACCTCCAAGGTCCCTTCCGGCTTGGTTTAATCGATCCATTCACCTCAAGCTGAATACTCAAATTGTTTTATTAGGGATTTTTAGGGGTATTAGTTTTAGATAGTCGGGGATTTCAGCGCAGGGTTTAGGTTTAATTCATTTTAAATTTGTATTATAATTTCTGTTGGTTTTTATATGTGTGTATTTTTAATTCCCTGTGCACCGCCTCGAGTCCCTTCGGGGAGAGAGAGCGGTTTACAAATTAAATTATTATTATTATTGTTATTCCAACTCTGCTATTGCATTGTATTATTGTATTATTCCCTGGACTCTTGACAAGCTACCTTCTGTAGTTTGGTTTGCAAGAATAAAAGGGGTCTAATATTTCCAGTTAGTTCCTGTACCAGAGTCTTCCATGGTGGGCAGGCAAAGCATGTACAGGTACAAGAAAGCATACATTTCTTTTTGGCAAGGAAGCGAGACATTTGTTAAGTGAGTTTTGTCCCATTTTACGACCTTTCTTGCCACAGCTGTTAAGTGAATCGCTGCAGTTGATAAGTTAGTAACCCGGTTGTTAAGTGAATCTGGCTTCCCCCCCTTGATATGGCTTGTCAGGTGATCACAATAGGGGAACCACCTGATCTTGGGACACAGCAACAGTCAGTTCAAATCTCACCAGGCTCAAGATTGACTCAGCCTTCCATCCTTCCGAGGTGGGTCAAATGAGGAGCCAGATTGTTGGGGGGCAAGAGGCTGACTCTGTAAACCGCTTAGAGAGGGCTGTAAAAGCACCATGAAGTGGTATGTAAGTCTACGTGCTATTGCTATTTCTCCCCTCCTTTCCTTTGGTCCTGGTGGTGCAGTGGTTAGAACGCAGTGTTGCAGGCAAACCCTGCCCACAATCTAGAGTTTGATCCTGACCGGCTCAAGGTTGACTCAGCCTTCCATCCTTCCGAGGGGGTTCAAATGAGGACCCAGATTGTTTGGGGGCAAATATGCTGACTCTGCAAACCGCTTAGAGAGGGCTGTAAAAGCACTGTGAAGCGATGTATAAGTCGAAGGGCTATCTCAATCCAAACCAGAGGCAGAGAAGAGCTCCCCCCACCCCCCAACCGTCCGGGCTTTCACAGAAGAAACATCATCATTATTCCAAACTTATCAACTAGTATTTGTATTCACCGTGGTAGAAAACGGTCCTCCAAGGCCGTTTTTGCCCCAGCTCCTTTCCATCTGAAGTTGTTTTGCTTTCAGTTACCCTAGGGCAGGGGTCTTCAACCTTTGCAACTTTCAGTCTGAAGGACTTCAGCTCCCAGAATTCTCCAGCCAGCAAAGCTGGCTGGAGAATTCTGGGAGCTGAAGTCCTTCAGACTGAAAGTTGCAAAGGTTGGAGTCCCCTGATGTAGAAAAATCATGCCCTGGATTTTTCCATTATTTCAAAATTTTAAACAGTATCTAAATCCGCAGTGAGGCTGAAACTGAAAAGGGCTGGTTGGTACATGCACTCCAATGTGACATGAACGCCTGCATTCGCCCATTAAGGTGAGCCAGATCGTGGTTTATTCGGCTTTATCTGTGCATTTTGCACGAACTCAACCACAGGGGTTTCTATACCATGGGTTATGGCTTAATACAGGGGTGTCAAACTCGATTTCATTGAGCAAAGCTGGCTGGAGAATTCTGGGAGCTGAAGTCCTTCAGACTTAAAGTTGCAAAGGTTGGAGACCCCTGCCCTAGAGAACCATTTTGGGGCAACCTTTCGAGGTTAAGGGGACCTAGGAGCAACAGGAGGCAAATACATGGAGCCTTAGGTTTCATTACCCACCACTTCCATCTCTGCCTCTTTTCCTGTTATTGTTTCTTTCCCAAAGTAGAGCTTTCCCTCCTTTTTAATGCCTTGCCTGGGAGTATTTATGTGGCTGGTGCAGACCGAAGGGATGGCTGTCCCTCCATAGATCATCCCCACAGCCGTAAAAGCTGGCAGAATGAAATGAGCTTAGTGCCCAGGGAAGGGGAATTTGGAGGGGGGGGGGGCAGGGAAAAGAGATGATTGAAAAGGTTGCAAATTTGGGTCCAAGGCCTCGGTCTTTCTCTTCTGCGCGGGGGGAAAAATGACTTCTCTTTCTCAACCGTCGATCCCAGAGCAAACCTGTCTCTGTTTTGCTCCTGATTAAATCAGCCTCCGTAGCTTTTCATGTATTTATTAGGCTCTCCCAGTTGAGCTGGGTGTGGGGGGGAAAGGAGCCTCTGATGTGTTCCCATGACAGCTTCTATATATCACCAGGACAATTTGTCCTGCAGAACGAAAGACGTGTGAAGGTCTTTCTTACAAGGACCGGGCGCAAGCAAGCAAGCCAAGATTGTTACCAGTTGAAGGAAGTTAAAAAAGCACCCCTCTGCTAGAAACCTGAAATATCCTGGGAAATATTAAGAAGGCAGAATACGATATTTCCCTGGATGTGAAAAGGGAGAAACTGCTGCTTCCTCCTCCCCCTCCCCTTTGTCAATGAGCCGTTAAAGCCTGAGCTGGTCTACTTTACATAATAAAGGTAGGATTAGTCTTCCACAGAAACGTACCATATGGCATCTGGAAACTCAATCAAACTCGGGCTCAAGACACAGCCTAGAGAGTTGCCCCTGCATGGCCCCCGTGGGAGTCTGACAACCAATCAGAATACATTTCTTACACAGGAACAGGAAACAGAGAGGTGGGGCTGAACAGAGTATAAAAAATCCAGCAAGCCCTTTCTTGCAGCTGGCTTTGTAAACCACTTAGAGAGGGCTGTAAAGCAATGTGTAGCAGTATATAAGTTTAAGTGCTACTGCTATAAGAACTAGCCTAATTACTCGTACATCACCTGAAGCACCAGCAGCTTCTGTAGACTGTGATCACTTCATTCTCCTTCGAATCAAAATCAACCCCATGTGACTTCTGAGATAATTCCCACAGCACCGTCTTCAGCCTAAGGATATTTACCCATGTAGTAGAGCTGTATTACTATTATCCTTCTCATTTTTCCTACCACCTTCTCCTATTGGCATCTTATGATTTTATTACTTTGTTGTTTGTATGTATACTGAGAGCTTCTGCACCAAGGAACCAATAAAGAACATTCTGATAACTATTTGTTCTATTAACTTTTCACATACTGGCTGGGGGAATTCTGTGAATTAAAGTCCACACACCTTAAAAATGCTAAAGGTGAGAAATGCCGCTGCCATCAAATTCAATGGTGGGATTCAAATTTTTTTTACTACCAGTTCTGTGGGTGCGGCATGGCTCAGTGGGCATGGCAGGGGAAGGATACTGCAAAATCCCCATTCCCTTCCCACCCAACTCCAGGGCAAGGATACTGTAAAATCCCCCTTCCCTCTCCATCCCACTAACCTGCTTTTCAGCTCTGTTCTCCTGTGCAGGGCAACAGAAGAACAGCTGGGACTCTGATCAGCTGGATGCTGATCAGCTGGGACTCGGGACGCAGCAAATTCAAGGTGTTGGTTACCATCTTTAAAGCGCTCCATGGCTTAGGACCTGAGTACCTACGAGATTGCCTTCTGTCACCGAGAGCCTCCCACCGGCCAGTACGCTCCCATAGAGAGGGTCTCCTCATGGTGCCGTCGGCTAGACAATGTCGACTGGCGCCACCCAGGGGGAGAGCCTTCTCCGTGGGAGCACCTGCCCTCTGGAACGAATGGCCCCCGGAATTAAGAACTATCCCTGACCTACGCACCTTCCGCCGTGGTCTCAAAACCTTTCTCTTTCAACAAGCCGGGCTGGCATAAAACAGGATTTTTAAATTTAAAATTTAAAATTAAATTTTTATTATTTTGATCAGGGTTAGTTTGGTTTTTTTCCATGTTTCGGCCAAAATTTTAATTATGTCTTTTAAAGGCTTTCTTTTAACTTTTAGATATTTGTTTTTATTTTGGCTGTACACCGCCCTGAGTCCTTCGGGAGTAGGGCGGTATAAAAAACCAATAAACTAAACTAAACTAAACTAAACTAAACTAAACTAAACTAAACTAAACTAAACTAAACTAAACTAAACTAAACTAAACTAAACTAAATAGATGGGGCCAGGTCCAGCCAGAGGTGGTCTTTGCGAGGTCTCCAGACTACTCAAAATTTCCACTACCGGTTCTGCAGAACTGCTCAGAACTGGCTTGAATGCCACCTCTGATCAAACGCCACATTAATACAGTATCTTGCAAAGTAGTGAGGGATGAGCCAGAGACTGAGTCAGGAACACACTGACGTTGAAACGAAGCAGGATTTCATGAAGGCAGATGCCGAAGTGGCTTCCAGCAATGTCTCTGAGCTGTCTCTGAGCAGTGTGAAACCTGCCCCCACTGAGATTGCACAGCGGAGGCTTTCCCTGCTCAGCGGTTGCCAGTAAGGAGGCACTGGGTTTGATTACAGAATCCGCATCTGACTGCTTGTTCACAACGCTTTTACTTTGATGGGGTGCAGGATGCACAGGCCAGGAGTGGGCTGCTCTGCTTCTAGGAGTGTTGGGATTCAGCAGGTTCGCGCCTATTCGGGAGAACCGGTTGTTAACTTCCTAAGCAGTCCAGAGAACCGATTATTGGAAGAAATCTCCTTTTGTCTTTTCCCCTCTTTGCAGGGGATCCTGTAAGGAAGGCAGGAAGGAAACATTCTGGTGTTGTTTCTAGCTTCAGCTTTATTGCCCTGCTTAAAGAAACTGCCTCTCTGGTTAATCCTTATGACATTGTAACACCTAAGACAAGGCACCCATTGACGCGAGTGATGTTGCATTGGCTACGCCCACCCAGTCACATGACCACTGAGCCACACCTACCCAGCTGGTCATTAGGGCAGAGAACCGGTTGTTACATTATTTGAAACCCACCACTGGCTTCTAGGCACCCGCGTTGGCTAAAGAACCAGTGCTGGCTGAGGAAGGACCCGACACGTATCATTGTTGGATCCAGTGGCTGTTGAATCAGTAGTCTCAGAACCCAGTGGGATCTGATCCGCCTGCATTTTGCAGTCACGATACTAGCCAACATGTTGGCTGAGGAATTCTGGGAGTTGAAGTCCACACATCTTAAAGTTGGCAACATTAGTAAGCATTCTTCCCTGCCTTATCATAGTCCTTCATTTATGACCGTAATAGCAATAGCACTTAGACGTAGACACTGTTTTACATTGCTTACAGCCCTCTCCAAGCAATTTACAGAGTCAGCATTTTTGCCCCCAACAATCTAGGTCAGGGATGTCCAAACTTGGGAACTTTTAAGACTTGTGGACTTCAACTCCCAGAATTCCCCAGCCAGCATAGCTGGCTGGGGAATTCTGGGAGTTGAAGTCCACAAGTCTTAAAGTTCCCAAGTTTGGACATCCCTGATCTAGGTCCTCATTTTACCTACCTCGGAAGGATGGAAGGCTAAGTCAACTTGGAGCCGGTGAGAATCGAACTGCTGAACTTGCAGTCAGCAGGAATAGCCTGCAATGCTGCACTCTTAACCACTGTGCCACTATGGAGTTTACCCCATTACAGTTATACGTCATGATGGTGGTAATTTCAGGTCACCCCCATGGCCAATCCGATCTTACGATCCTTTTTTGCTGGCTGGGGAATTCTGGGAGTTGAATCCACAGGTTTGAAAGTTGCCGAGTTTGGAGAACTCCGGAGTAGCAGATGGCTTGATTCAAAAGTCATCTTTCAGTCTCCTCCTCCATATAGGAAGTCCTCAGTGTATCACCAAAATTGAGCCCAGGACCCTGCAACTATCATAAATATGAATCAGTTACGCCAGGCATCTGAATTTTGATCATTTGACTATGGGGATGCTACAATGGTTGTAACAGTGGTGGGATTCAACATTTTTTACTGCGGTTCTGTGGGCGTGGCTTGGTGAGCATGGTGTGGCTTGGTGGGCGTGGCACGGGAAGGATAGTGTAAAATCTCCATTCCCTCCTAGATAGATAGGGGCGAGGCCAGCCAAAGGAGGCATTTACCGGTTCTCCAAACAACTCAAACTTTCCACTACCGGTTCTCCAGAACTGGTCAGAATCTGCTGAACAACACCTTTGGGTCGTAAGTGTGAAAAACGGCCATGTCACTTTATTCGGTGCTGCTGTGACTTTGAATGGTCACTCAATGAACTGTTGTAAGTCAATAGTACACAACTTGTATTCCTTCTTTCGCCAGTGACTGGCACCACAGAATCCCACAACTGACTTTTTAAAAAGCAGCTTAGAAAAAGAGCTGATTGTGGAGAGGCTGTTCTGGGCAGCACCTCTAGAAGGGCTGCACTCCGGAGGTTGTGTGTGTGTGTGTGTGTGTGTGTGTGTGTCTGTCTGTCTGTCTGTCTGTCTGTCGTCCCGTCCTTAAAAAGAGGATCAAACTGCTGTAGTACAGTTGGTTTCTGTGGGCTTGACCAGAGTTTTAAATTACAGTAGCCGCACTCCAAAGCTGAGCCTCGCCTTTAAACAAAGAAAACCTTTATTGACGCCCTATTAGAAAAGAGCTACAAATCCGTCATGTACAAAAATAAACACTGCAATGGCGGTCTGACTCACACAAGGAGTCCTTGACTTGGAGCGTTTCAGGCTGCTCCTTGTTTGCTCCTAGCCAGGGCACAAGCAGCAAGTTCCACACCCAACCAGGTCACGTTGGAAGCTTAGATTTCTGCCGACGGAAAAGAGAGAGAAGGTAGCCAGATGTCAGGCCTGCAGTCATAGTCCTTTTAGGATCTTTGGCCCGCCACGCTCTCTCTCTTTCTCTGCTATGCTGTTCCTTTAGTGGGTAATTGGGAGAGTGGAATAGGAAGGAGTAGAATTGTAGGACGTGTTGTGGTCCAAACAAAACATTCCTTTCTAGAATCCCAAGGTCATCTTTTGTCTCCGCACCTCTGCACCTGACCGGAATTAGATGGGTGGAAACGCCAGTGTGGCAGAAGAAGATTGGACCATGTGATGGACTTGTGGGTGTGGGGACAAGATCATGAACTTTAAATTGGGTGGAAACCCAGGAAGCTTTCAGATTCGGGCTTCCAGAGTTTGTACCAACATGTCTCTCTTCTTTGCACTCTGATTTAATTTTGGATGATATTTGGAACGCTGACATTAACTCGAATCCCACAGCAGACACACCTCGTCTTCCAAGCGCTGCTCTTGGGAGTACAGTTAGTCCTCGACGTTAGTCCTCGACGTACGACAGTTGATTTCGTGACCGTTGAGTTACAACGGCACTAGAAAAAGAGACCTGTTGTCGTGGCCCACCACAATCTCCATCGACAGTCGAACCCCTGCTCTTAGAAGACAGGAGGAGAATCATATCAGCTTGGGGTAGTCAAAAACCCATGAGAATCGTGGTAGCCCCTTTTTCTGACTCATGCATTTTGCCAAAAAGGCCAAAGCTTGTATGAGCTGCAGCTGCCTTTTAATAAAATCTCTTAGTCGGGAAAAAGGGGCTGCCAAAATTCCTCCCAATTTTTTGGCTCCCGTTTCTACACACCCACCTTTAATGGGCGTGCAGTCATGCCAGCTGCCCAGGCCTTTAAGCGATGGCACGTGCCTGGTTTTCTGAAAAAGGATCAAAAGGTTTGTGGTGCACTGCTCAGATGAAATGCAGCTTTCCTGCCTTTTGAGATTCCAAGGTCCCCCTAAGAGAGAGCTGGGAATCTCCTAGGACACCCCCAGAGTTCGGCCACCATTGTGGAAATGATACGGAGCATAAGTAGAATTTTAATAATGGATGCGTATTGAACGAGCTAAATGAAAAAGGATTTCGTATCAGAGATGCTCTAAGCAGCTGAACTGCAGAGAGAGGAAGGAATGGCCTTGAAAGACAGGAAGAATAGCCACTAAAAAGACAATGGTCAATAAGAGAGGACTGGGACACAAATACAGAAGTCTTTGACTTATTACTGGATGCTTAGTGACTGTTTTGCATTATAATGGAAATCCCAAAAGCTACTTAAGACCCAGTTTCAAAGGGCCAATGTCCATGACCACATTTTAGGTGGTCAGCAACCAGGCTGTGTTTACAGTCATTTGCAGAGCCCATGGTCACATGACTGTGGTGGTCACATGACTGTGATTTACAATATTTTTTTACTGGAAACCGAAGTTTATTAGAAGAACCTTCTCTCTACTGCTTGTTGGGGCATAAAATCTTTCTACATTGCTTCCCCCATCAATGACAGTCTCACACTAGGAGACTGGAGCCATTGATTCCCAAAGTTTCTTCTTCCAATCTAGTCATCTATCAATCACTCCAGAGCAAATAAAACCTCCAATGCTTGATTGAACAGCTCGGTGGAACAAATCCAGGTAAAAACCCAATAGCCTTAGCATCAATTCTTGGTGATTAAAATGTCATTTTGAGCCCGAGGCTCAAGATATGCATTTGAGAAGGCTGGGGGAATGTGATACATCACCATTTTTTAAATACTAAACATCTTGCCAAAGACAGAAGGTGGAGAATGAAAAAGCTGTATGAATGCCAAGAGCTTGGTGGTCTGAAGTGGTAGAAGAAATCTCTTCTTCGTAAAAGTCGGTGGTAACTTTTGAGCATCTTTGCTGACAAGGCCTCAAAGCACATGGAGGGCTAGAATCGGTTTGTAAAGCCCAAAAATTGGAGGTTGGCAATTGTTACCAACTTTATTCTCAGGAACAGGTGAAAAGCAAAGCACTCCAATCCCAGGATGTAGGGGGAAAGATTCTCATTAGGTGGCCAAGGTATTTGAGTTTCCTCTTCAGGATCTGGCCTTCTAAAGAGCAGTCAGGGTTGATCTCTAGGATGACCGGTTTGATCACCTTGCAGTCCAAGGGACTTGCAGGAGTCTTCTCCAGCACCAGAGTTCAAGGACCTCAATTCTTTGGCTCTCAGCCTTTCTTATGGCCCAACCTTCACAGCCATCCATTGCCACTGGGAAAACCAGAGCTTTGACTATACACACTTTTATTGGCAGGGTGATGTCTTTGCTTTTTAGTCTGCTGTCTAGATTTGCCACGGCTTTCCTCCCCAGAGCGAGTGTCTCTTAATTTCGTGGCTGCAGTCTCCATCTGCGATGATCTTGGAGCCCCAGGAAAATAAAATCAGTCACTACCTCCATTTCTTTCCCATCTATTTGCCAGGAATTGAGAGGACCGGATGCCATGATCTTCGTTTTCTTAATGTTGAGTTTCAAGCCAACGTTTGCACTCCACCTACATCAAGAGGCTCCTTAGTTCTTCACTTTCTGCCATTAGAGTGGTATCATCTGCACATCTGAGGTTGTTTGATATTTCTCCTGGCAATCTTAATTCCAATTTGTGATTAATCTAGTCCCACCTTTCTCATGATGTGCTCTGCATATAAGTTAAAACGGGCAGGGTGACAATATACAGTTTATTTGCACCAATTAATGGCACTGGAGTCTTTTTTATTTTAATGAACGTAATCTAGAACCTGCTTATTAATTATCTCCATTGGGGGGGATGGGACACTCACTCAAATCCTTTTCTCTCCCATCCTTCCTTCCTTCCTTGTCCATAATTATAGCTTTATTTTAATGCCAGTTTTGAAGCCCGCAGAGTGTTGGTTTTGATAACAGCAGGCTGCCAATTGGCAGGGATGTACCATGCAACTTTCCTACAAATCAGGTCAATTGTGTTGCCATGGTGAAAGGCTGTGATCTCGTAAAGAATGGAATTATCAGATTATGAGCAGAACCGAGAGATTCCGATGAACAAACGTGGAAATGGGAGGTGGCCGCGGGATCAGTTGGGGATCCCATTATGAAGATCTGCAGGGAGAGAAAATTATTCCTCTGGCCTAATTCAGTATGGTCTAGCAGTGAAGGCACCGGGCTAGAAACTGGGAGGCTGTGAATTGTAGTTCTGCCTTAGTATGCCTTAGCACAACTGGGTGTCTTTGGGCCAGTCATTCTCTCTTAGCCAAACCCACCTAAGAAGGTTGTTGTGAGACTCTAGAACAGGGGTCTGCAAAGTTGGCTCTTTTAAGACGGGCTGGCTGGGGAATTCTGGGAGTTGAAGTCCACCCATCTTAAAAGAGCCAACTTTGCAGATCCCTGCTTAGAAAGAGTGCAGAGAGGAGCAAGATGATTAGTGGACTGGAGGTTAAAACATACGATGAATGGTTGCAGAAACTGGGCATGGCTAGTCTAGTGAAGAGGACCACCAGGGGAGACATGACAGCAGTCTTCCAATATTTGAGGGGCTGCCACAAAGAAGAGGGGATCAACCTATTTTCCAAAGCACCTGAAGGCCAGGCAAGGAATAATGGATGGAAACTGAACAAGGAGAGATTCAACCTGGAAATAAGGGGAAATTTTCTGACAGTGAGAACAATCGACCCATGGAACAGAAGTTGCCTTCGGACGTTGTGGGAGCTTCATTACTGGAAGCTTTCAAGAAGAGACTGGACTGCCATCTGTCAGAAATGGCATAGGTAGGGTCTCCTGCTTGGATGGGGTTGGGACTAGATGACCTACAGGGACCCCTCCAACTCTGATCATCTGTATTAAGTATGTTTGCCTCCTTGAGTTATTTATATATACACATATAAAAGTGGGATATAAATAAAACGCACAGTCATCCTGTAGTTTCCTTACTATTGTTTGAGCATGCTGTGCGCATTCAGTCATCACAGTTTGCCAACTAGGGTTTACAGCTAAATGTGTTCTATGAATCCAGCCAATTGGGGTTTATTCAATAAACCATAGTTAAGCAAACAATGGTTTAATACAAATGGTGAGCCAACTGTATATTGCTTTCTTTCTGCCCATCCCACCTCTGTCGTTGAATAGATGCTAGATAAGAACAATGCAAAAGCCCCACAATGCAGCGCCCCTCTCCCCATGATCATGTGGTCACATTTGGGGCCCTTGGTTACTAGCCTACATTTCAGGGGTGAAATCTACTTACCTTCGCTACCGGTTTAATAATAATAATAATAATAAATTTTAATTTGTAGACCGCTCCCTCTCCCCATAGGGACTCGGAGCGGTGCACAGGGAGGATAAAAAACAATAAATATACAAATATATTTAAAAACAGATTAAACGATATTCCTGTGCTAAAAATTCCCCATTAAAATGTTTGCAAATGTGAGCGCGCTCATACCCAGAATATGCGCAGGATTTTAAAAGCATCTTGTGCAACGCTGAGCCAGAAACAAAGTTTCCTATGATAGGTAATTCCAAAGAAGTCTTGACCCATTCTTTTCCAAAAAGCAGTGTTTGTAAAAGTAGTGCCCTTACTCCATGTTGGAATGATGAAGTACAGATGTAGACAGGGAACTGCACAATTACCAAGATAGGTTTGGAATTATCTACACACCATCGGTTCCCGATGTGGGTGGGACCTTTTTTGTTTTCATATGTATGTATGTATGTGTGTGTGTGGGGGGAGGGTACTCCAACATGGAGTAGGGCCACGTACATAGACATGCATATATCATAAAAGTTTTACGAAAGTAAAAAATAAACAAAAGCTAATAGTCAAGAGAGGATATATAAAAAGAAAGCAGATAGAAATATAAAGAATAATAAATAGAGACATATATTAAAAAGAGTAACTTCTGACTTTTTTTTTTTTACAATACATATAAATAAAACTGGAGTTCATCCCTAGCTCTACAATTACAATGTACTCTCTATTTTTTTCTAATCCATAAATGTTACTGAAACTCAAATCCATATGCCAATCTGTGACCTTCCTAATGGAGAACTGAATGATTATGTGCCATGGAGTCATTTTGACTCCTCGTGACCACAGAGATATATTTTCTCCATGACAATTAGTCCCTAACCTGAACTTTCACGTCTCCCAACATTAGACTTCTTGCCACTGTGACGGAGTCCTTCTGTGTCATGGCTGGCCATCCTTTTCTCTTTCCTTCCTCCTTTCCCAGTATCATAGAGTTCTCTGAAGAGTTATTATGTCTTTTCATGATGTGTCCAAGATAGATGCATCATCAACTGGAGACTCCATGGATAGACCTTTTTCATGACTAGTCCTTAATCTGGTCCTTCATGGCCACCATGGGAACTATAACCTTCTACTTTGCTGTTGGTCATCTCTTTACCTTCATCTTTCCCAGCATTAGAGCCTGCTAAGAAGTGGGTTTAGGACATATCATATAATTTGAACCTGGAGTGAGCCCTTTGGGTGGTGAATCAAGATATCATGAAGTATTAGTACCGCTTGATAAAACCCTAGCAAGACAACATCTGGAATATTACAACCACTCCAAAAAAAGATGTTGAAACTTTGTAAAAAGTTCAGAGAAGAGCAACTAAGGTGATCAAAAGCCTGGAGACTAAAGCATATGAAGAACGGCTGCAGGATTTGGATTTCGCTAGTACTCCAAATAAAAGAAGAATTAGGGGGTGACATGATAGTGGTATTTCAGTATTTGAGGGTCTGCCACAAACAAGAGGGGGTTAAATTATTCTCCAAAGCACAGGACAGCAGGACAAGAAAAAAATGATTGGAAACTAATCAAAAAGAGAAGCCACTTGGAATTAAAGAGAAACTTCCTAACAGTGAGGACAGTTAAGCAGTGGAACAGCTTTGCCTTCAGACCATGTTGGTATAAGTCCATCAATGGAGGTTTTTAAGAAGAGACTGGCCAGTTACTTATCTGAAATGGTATAGGAGAATTCTCCTGCTAGAAGAGCTCCAAGGCAGGAGTCACCAAGCTTTTGGGCCTCAGGGATCACTAAATTCATAGTTTTAAATCCCGCGGACCACTAATATGATCTGCTTAATGACCAGCTGGGTGGACATGGCTAGGTGGTCATGTGACTGGGTGGGCGTGGCCAACTCGAGGTCACTCATGTCAAGGGCCTCACCAGCCTCACCTTGACCCTCCCCTCCCACCCACTCCTCGCCTGCTCACCTGGGCTCCTTAGGGCCCCAATAGGAAGCAGTTGCTGGAACTAAGCATCCACCACGAGAAAGAGTTGGCAAAACAGCTCAGTTCAAATTGGATCTGACCGAGGCGGCGGCTCAGCAGAAGCACCTCATTGAGGGCTACGAGCATACGCTATCCAAGTAGAGGGAAGACCTGCGGGAATGCATGGCCAGGTACCGGCGCCTGGAGGCTCAGTGGGCTGAGATGGTCAGCCAGTTTTAGGCCATGATGTAGTTCCACTGGAACAAGGCTCTTCGCCACCAGCATCACTTCCCTCCAGCCTTCACCCAAAGCCCTGCACGAGGAGACTGAAGCAGACCCCAAGTTGGAATTTCTGCCCCCCCTCCGACCCACACAAAAACACCCAGAGGGGATGACTCTGCAGCAACACAAACGTTCATTGCACATGTTCGTCCCAGGGGCCGTAGTTTGAGGATCCTTGATTTAGTGCAATATAAAAAATGCAAATAATTTTTGTGCGGACCATCAACATTTTTGCGAGGGCGACCAGGGGTCCACGGACCACCAGTTGGTGACCGCTGGGCTAGAAGATCCAACTCTGTTACTGTTTACTGATTGTTTACTGAGGTCCCTTCTATTTGCCTGATGGACAATCACCCAACAATCACTCCCCAATCACCCCCAACTAAGTTAGTAACCCATTCCATCTGGGAGGCTCCCACCCACTTGATCCAAAGTAACCCACCCTGCCTCTCAGCGGCTGCCACCCAAGTTTGAGCCCAGAATTCTCCCCACCCCAAGAGAGAGAGAGAGAGAGAGAGAAAGAGAGAGAGAGAGGGACAGAAAGAGAGAAAGAGAGAGAGAGAGAGAGAAAGAGAGAGGGACAGAAAGAGAGAAAGAGAGAGAAAGAGAGAGAGAAATAGAGAGAGGGGGACAGAAAGAGAGAAAGAGAAAGAGAGAAAGAGAGAGAAGGAGAGAGGGAGGGAGAAAGAAGCCTTCAACGCACCGAAGGCGGCCCTCCACTTTCCCCACGTGCAGCCTCCAGCATCCCGGACGGGCGCGGCAGGAAGAGCCAATGAGGAGCCTTCCCTCTCCCTCTTCGGAGCCCTCGGCTAGGAAAGAGTTAGGCAGCGGCCACGCCCTTTGAGGGGGCCGGGGTCCAATCGGAAGAGAGGGGGGCGTGGCCGGGTGGCATGTTGTGAAGGTGGAAGCGGAACGCTGCGCGTTGAGTTGCGAAGGCGGGCGAGGAGGGAGAGCGGCGGCGATGGGGAGCGAGCGCTGGGCCGGCCACGCGCAATGCCGTGATTGACGGGACACCCGGCGAAGGTTGCGGCTTGCCAGGTGATTTGATGGTTGCAAGGAAGCCGGCCGGGGAGCGCGGCTAACGCGGAATGCAATGGACTGAGCAGGAAGGACGAACGGGGAGCTTTAAGGTGCGCTAAGGGCACTGCGGGTGCGTCGCCCTGGGATCCCCACCGGATTTATTCCCACTCTCTCGGGGTAAACGGGGTCTCGGAGCCTCGGAAGAATCGCAGGAGCCAAGGACGAGCGTCAAAAAGCGCAGGAAGCGCCCGTTTTCTGGCCGAAGAGAGAAAAGTGATAGGCGGGTCGGGGTGAATAATATTAATAATAATAATTTAAAAAAAGAGGACAATTAAAAACGTGACCCTCCCAGGCAGAAAGAACTTCGGTTGGGCACTTCCAGGAAGCGTTGAGCGAATTAACCGGCTCCCCAAAAAGGTGATGGGAGGAGGGGGAAAAAATTAACCAGGAAGGTTTGCAAGTCTTCTGGGAAGGTTGAGAGTTAAACTTGTTGAAAGTCCTATCTTCAAAGAAAATAGATACATTAATAAAACAAAAGAAAGGCGCAGAAAAAAACAAAACTTGGCTTGAAGATTATTGGTGGATGAAGGTTTGAGTTTTATTTCTTCGGGAGCAGAGAAATGTCTCATCTGAAGGCCGGCAGTGCCAAGAATCTAAGAAATTTGGGACTGCAAGTGTTTCTTTGCCTTTTTTCAAGAGCAGAAGACGGTCCCTGGGTTCATCTGTTCTTTTAAAGCCAAAAAAAAACAAAAAAAACCGGATTCAAACCAATTTTGTGAGTGGAAGGAAGGCAGATTCTCCACGAAGGATCTTTTAAGGATCTAGCATCCCGTGAGACTTTTATCTGTTACTTGTTGGATTGTCTGCTCGTCCCCTAGAGGTGTCTGAGGAGGGGAATAGGGCTGTGCCAGGCCAAATCAGATAGCAGAACAAAAGAAGAACCCAATTCAGTCACAAACTGGAAGGGCGAGTTGATAAAATGACACAGGTTTTTTTTTTTAATCCTCAGGGGGAAAGATAGGGCTGTCATTGAAGATTGAAAAAGAAAACCACCAGGGAGTGGTATAGAAGTGTGGGGGGGAAAAACCAGTGAGCAAACTCAGACTGTTTACCAAGCCTGAAATAAATATGGAGTGAAGATTATAAGATGATAAAAGTCTGGGGGTGGATCAGATTCAGAACCACACCAAATTGCTGGAACTGAAGAAGCCACCAAACCAACTCTAGCGAGAGAGAAAAAAACCGTGGTGGCGTGGTGAATTTCAAAGCTAGGGTATATCCCCCCAAAAATGGGGAGAGAAATTGGACCCTTAGAAATTGCCGCCTGCGGCATTCTAGGCTCCATTTCTGAAGCCTGAGCTCCTGTTTCTCTCCACTGAATTTTAATTCCCCCTTGTGCCTGAATAATTTACTTTCTGGATTGCCGTATTGATCCAATTTATTTCCTTTCTAAATAAGGATTTGGTGGGTTCTGCATGAACCCATGCAGGCCAAGAAAAAATACCTGTTCGTGACTCTCTTGGCCACGTGGCTTCTGCTCGTTTTGCTTGGGGGAGACCAAATAAGACACTTTCCCTTTTTCTCCAGCAAAAAAGCAGAAGCTTTAAAGACCTGGCCTGGCTGGGCCGACGAGATTCTTCTCAAGAACTTTGCAGGTTCTGAGGAGCTCCAGAGCAATGAAAGGGGCCACAACGATGAATCTCTCCAAAGCCGGCAGCAGTTGAAGCTGAGTGTTTACAAGAACAGCAGGTGCCGAATGGAGACCTGCTTTGATTTTTCTAAATGTAGGCAACACGGGTTCAAAGTCTTTGTTTACCCCCTGGAAGGAGGGGATCCTGTATCCGAAAGTTACCTCAAAATCATCAGCTCCATTGAAGAGTCGCGTTATTACACCTCCAACCCTGAGGAGGCCTGCCTGTTTGTTCTAAACATTGACACATTGGATAGGGACCATCTCTCCATACAATATGTCCATAACATCAACGAGAAAATCCAAGGGTTCCGGCTATGGAATGATGGACAAAACCATCTCATATTTAACTTGTATTCCGGCACATGGCCTAATTACACCGAAGACTTGGGCTTTGACATTGGGCAGGCTATCCTGGCCAAAGCCAGTTTTTATGTCGAGAACTTTCGTTCTGGTTTTGATATCTCCATCCCTTTGTTTTCGAAGGAGCACCCTCAGAAAGGTGGGGAAAGAGGCTGGTTATACAAGACTTCTCTCCCACCCAAGAAAAAGTATCTCTTGGTTTTTAAAGGGAAGAGATACCTGACCGGCATTGGCTCCGACACCAGGAATGCTCTCCGCCACATCCATAATGGTAAAGATATTATTTCTCTGACCACGTGTAAACACGGGAAAGACTGGGAGAAGCACAAGGACAAGCGATGTGACAAAGATAATATCGAGTATGAAAAGTAAGTCAACATTTTTTCCTCTCCAAAAATGCTCCATAAAAGTGAGGCATTTTGTGAAGCGCTAAACTTTGAGTACCGTTAAATCATTGTTTCATTGACTCTGCCCCAAGTTATAACGGCATAGAGTGCAATGTTTTCTGCCTCAGGTATTGAAATGTTTAGGGCAAGCTTAGATGGATTTCTAATCACTTTAAGTTGTTGAGTTATAGAAATTAGAGGAATCAGTACCTTTTAAAAAATGCAAACACTATAGAGCAGGGGTCTCCAACCTTTGCAACTTTAAGTCTGAAGGACTTCATCTCCCAGAATTCTGGGAGCGAAGCTGGCTAGAGAAGTCTGGGAGTTGAAGTCCTTCAGACTTAAAGTTGCAAAGGTTGGAGACCCCTGCTATAGAGATTCCACAGTTAAAAACTGGGATATATGTGAAAAACCTTGTTTGTTTAGGCCCCTTGTATAAGTTGGATTTGAGTGTCATTGGGATGTTTGCTCAAACGAGTAGGGCTAAATTGTCCTAGTCTTTTTCACTTTCAAAATAGACTTGGAAAATGAAAAATGGCTTTGAGAGTATGTAGAATATTTCTCTCCAAATAAGGCTAGAAGAGATCTTGGAGGTCTTCTAGTGACCCAATGTTTTTCAACTGTGGCAACTTTTAAGATATGTGGATCTCAACTCCCAGAATTCCCCAGCCAGCCAAGGTGGGGAATTTGGGGAGTTGAAGTCCACACATCTTAAAGTTGCCAAGGTTGAGAAACACTGTTCTAGTCCAATCCCTTGTCCACGTCAGGAGTCTTTATAATGTACTATATGGAACAAACCTTTGTCCAATCTTTTCTTGTCCAGGAATGGTATAAGGACTCCTGGCTTTGAAGTTGTCGAAGTCCATTTTTCTAGGATAAAAGACAAAAACACAAGAAATTAATTTCTTCTCGCTATTTCTGAGATTCGATACCTCCATATTTCAGCATGCAAATGTTGGTTTTTCTCAGTATTTCACATGATTTGTAGGGTGGAAGCAATATGCATTGTCTTCTGCAGTATCTAGACTAAACTAAAGGTCAGTAGAGATAGCTAAGCAATCATTACTTCCTAACAACTAAGTTTGAAGACTTCTGTGTGACTTTTAAGCTCGCATGGGACATTTGTAGTACTGTAATAAAAGAGTTGTGTTAGAGGCATAGATTAGTGCTTCCTGCTCAGTTCTGGAGGCAACAGCTGGTTTATAATCTTCCACTAATCTGCATATTTGATTTATTGAAATTGACGTACCTTGCAAATTATTTTCAGAGGGGAGGAGAATGTTGCTCACAGTTCACTGGGTTCTTTTATGTGGTCATGTTTATCCTTCTGATTTTCCTTGAAGAGTCTTCCTTTCAGTTTTTAAAGAAGTGTTTATCCAGTGTTCAAAGGCACAGTGGTGCATTGGGCATTCGACTTCTCTTTATCAAATTTGTCTTCACAAATTCATTATTTTCAGTAAGCGTATTTTTAAATGTTATTTGTTTGATTTTTATCCTGCCTTTATTTATTGCGTATAAATAACTCAAGGCTGCAAACATACCTTTTCTCCTATTTTCCCCACCACAACAACTCTGTGAGGTGGGTTGAACTGAAAGATTGTGACTGGCCCAAAGTCACCCAGCCAGTTTTTCATGCCTAAAGTGAGGGAATTTGATGATTAAGTTAGGGCACAAATCTGTTGATAACGTTATAAGTAAATCCATCCCGTCTTAATTAACTCTTGGCTATAGGCTGAACCTGAGTACATAAATACATACAAGTTATTTGTGTGAAAGGTTGGTCAACATGTTGTTAGAGTAGTGAGGAAACTACTATTTTTTTAAGAATGTCTATATAGAGCAAATAGATTACTTTTGATTGATAAGCAAAATCAGCAAGGGTCCATCCGTGATATCTTTTTCTATTTTTTTCTAATAAAATATATGACAATAATTTGCGTACAATAACACACTCTAAGATTCTGCTTTAGAAATATTTCTTACACTTCTTTTTGCTGCTTAATCCCGTAAAATAAAGGGGTGTTATATCCGCATGGCTTTAAAATCTTGGTATTCTGAGCATTTGATTGTGTTTTTTTTCCTCATTTGTCAGTCATACAAACACCATCTTCTGGCAAACAGAGACGGATTTCAAGTGCCAGAAAGGCAAATTGTTGTGTTGCAAAGACAATTGTTCCCTGGCTTTATTACACTATATGTTTTCCCCATATGCTTCCTCCACATCCTTCAACATTTCATTATTCGTTTAATCCACCTTCATAATTCGTATAAATAGCTCCAAGGTGACTAATATACTCTTTCTTCCTCCTGTTTTTCCCACTACAACAACCCTGTGAGGTGGTTGGGTTAAGAGTCAGTGATTGGCCCAAAGTCCCCCAGCTGGTTTTCATGCCTAAGGCGGGACTAGAACTTACAGTCTTCTGGTGATTGGCCCAAAGTCACACTGCAGGCTTTCTTGCCTAAGGTAGGACTAGAACTCACTGTCTCCTGGTTTCTAGCCTGATGACTTTCTAACCACCAGTTTACCATAGACATTAGTATTAGTATGTATATCTGTGCACCATTTTTATGAAGTTCTCAAATAATACTCCTGTATTTCAAGGAACAGGTATCTGATTTTCCCCCCTGAGTGATACAATACAATACAATAGCAGAGTTGGAAGGGACCTTGTAGGTCTTCTAGTCCAACCCCCTGCGTGGGCAGGAACCTTATACCATTTCAGACAAATGGCTTTCTAACATCTTTTTAAAGACTTCCAGGGTTGGGGCATTCACAACTTCTGGAGGCAAGCTGTTCCAGAGGTTAATTGTTCTAACTGTCAGGAAATTTCTCCTTAGTTCTAAGTTGCTTCTCTCCTTGATTAGTTTCCACCCATTGCTTCTTGTCCTGCCCCCAGGTGCCTTGGAGAATAGTTTGACTCCCACTTCTTTGTGGCACCCTCTGAGATATCGGAACACTGCTATCATGTCTCCCCTGGTCCTTCTCTTCATCAAACTAGATATACCCAGCTCCTGCAACCGTTCTTCATATGTTTTGAAGAACGGTTGCAGGAGCTGGGTATCTTTATAATATTATTTTAATATTAATAATATGATATTTATAAGGAACTTCTGGATTTGTAACAGATTATGAAAACAAATTCTTGAATATACAGGTCTTTTTCCAGGCTCAGGGCGATGCGATATACCACCAAACTTATTAAAACTCAGCTTTTTAAGCTGCTGTATAGAAAGAATGTGGGGTGAATGCAGAAAAAAGGGCCAATAGATAAAAACCCAATATCTTAAAAGAATATCTGCACTGCCCGCACCCCCAGCCCCTCCTCAAGGGTCTTCAGAAAATGAGACAAAGGGATGTGAACAGATGGGGGAGGGAAGGAGGGGAGATGGATTGAACATGTATGTATTTATATGCATAGCAATGCATCTCCTCCGTGCTATTCTTCCGCTTAGATAGGTAGTACATAAAACCGCCTTGGAAGAGCAGATGTGAGCACCGGATATTGGATGAATCAGGGAAGGAAGTTGCTTTTATATCTTTTCTTCTCACCTTGAGAAATCTTGAGCTCTGCAGGCTTCTGCTGATATAGAATGGGATTTTGGGTTTCGGGGAGAGTAACAGATGGTGAGTCATTTCTCTGATCTTCCTTTTCTTTGACACGATCCCCTTATATGTCACTGCTCAGTTTTCTGGATGGGAAAGATAATACAGAGGGATTTTTTTCCCCCCAGGCATCACCTCATTAAAACTCAGATAATCTAAGCAGATCAGTTTCCATTTTCTTGTGTGTGCGTGTGTGACTCATCCCTTACCAGAATTCAAAGAAAATGCAATGAGCATTGTAGTGGTTTCACCAATACACAGTTGATAAGACTCAGCGGCCAGTTTGCACATGCACAAACATTGCTTGTGACTCTGAACCAGATAGGTTTAACCATCTTATCTCCATAAACGTGCTGGAAAAGGTGAGATTCATTCTGGTGGATTTTTGCTGGCTTTGTTATTCTGGACACAAAGGGTTTGGCTATTTTGTTAACCCACAGTTTATCTATTGGTAACAAACTCTTTGAGTGCCAGATATATTTTATGTATCCATAGCTGTTGAATAAATCACTTTTGGCTTGATTCAGACAATGCATTATGCCAGGAGTGTCAAACTCAAGGTCTGGATCCAGACAGCGGGGTATTTAGAGCTGGCCTGCGGTCCATCCTGGAAAAAGAGAAGGACCAACCCTTAGTGGTGCTGCCAGCGAAAACGGTTTCACTGAGTTTCGTTTTCACTGGCAGAGCGTTGCAGGAGGCAGTGGCAGCCGAAAACAGAGCTTGGGAGTCTGTTTTCGCTGGCTGAGCGCTTGGGCCACCATAGGCGCCCCACGACACAAATGATGTCGAGCTGGCCACTCCCAGCCTGCTCAAGCCCACCCCGGCCCCCGGAGGGCAAACATAACCCTGATGCGGCCCTCAATGAAATCGAGTTTGACACCCCTGTATTAAGCCATAACCCATGGTATAGAAACCCCTGTGGTTGAGTTCGTGCAAAATGCAGAGATAAAGCCGAATAAACCACGATCTGGCTCACCTTAATGGGCGAATGCAGGCGTTCATGTCACATTGGAGTGCATGTACCAACCAGCCCTTTTCAGTTTCAGTCTCACCGCGGATTTAGATACTGTTTAAAATTTTGAAATAATGGAAAAATCCGTGGCATGATTTTTCTACATCAGGGGTCTCCAACCTTTGCAACTTTAAGTCTGAAGGACTTCAGCTCCAAGAATTTTCCAGCCAGCAAAGCAAAGCTGGCTGGAGAATTCTGGGAGCTGAAGTCCTTCAGACTTAAAGTTGCAAAGGTTGGAGACCCCTGCTCTACATTATTCCTATTCATTAATACTGCAGAAGTGTGGTTTTGTGAGTGTTTAAATGGTTGCCTTGTATGATTTGGATAACAGTCCAGAATTGAAAACTGTTGATGTGGTAAGTAAGGAAAAGCAGCTGAGAAGAATTGTTTTGTGGGTTTGAAATATTGTTTGGGACTTATTCTGCTTTCTAGATACCTTAGTGCTGGTGTGTCATTTTAATATAGATGTAGGCAAGGGAGAATGGGTCTGCTGTGGCAGGTTCTGTCACATAAACCAGGATTTATTAGAACAAGGGTTACCTTTGTATTATATCTCCTTCACTGAGCTGCTCTGTACTACTTTGTTTCTTATTGGAAACTAGCTGATAACCCGGCATTGCCCAGGTATTTATTTATAGGGAGGAAATGTCCGGATCAAATGTAATTTCTAATATTGGATTTTCCCCCTTACCAGAGGGAGCCCCCTTGTGGTGTACTGTGAAGCCGTTACCATGGCAACACCACAGTGCTATACAGTAGAAGCCATTTTATGCAGTACAGAAGAAGGCATTTTAAGGCACAACAGGCTGTATTTTAACAGAACATACATCCTGAGGGGTATTGGGGGTGTCTTACCACCACAGTATTTTTTTCCAGAGAGCAAGTCATCTGTGTACCAAGTTTGGTTGAAATTGCTCAGGCCTTCCAGAGTTATCCTGGAACATGCATACATACATATATCTGTGTGCGTGTGTCTGCGTATGTGGGTATGTTCCAGGATGTATGTATGTATGTATGTTCTGGCACTATCCAACTGCCCTTTCTTCCTTCAGAGCAATGAAACCGTATTTGAAAGTCCGATTAGAAACCCAAGACTGGAAAAAGAATCAGACTGCAGGTAATCCTTGACTTATAACCATAATCGAGTCAAGAATTATGGTTGCAAGTTGGGCCACTTGTTAAACAGTAGTGGCCATAAGCGAATGGCGTAGTCTATATGTGACCCTCGAAGCTGTTAAGTTAATCCATTTTCTGTAATGGTTGGGGTTTTTTTTGCCAGAAACCAGAATAAAAGGCCGTTTCTGGCAAAAAAAACCCTTGCAGATTGGAGTCATGTAACCACAAGATGATGCAAATGATCTAATGAAGAGCCAGTTTGGTCTAGGGATTAAGGCACCAAGCTAGAAAGCAGGAAACTGTGAGTTCAAGTCCCACTTTAGCCATGAAAGCCAGCTGGGTGACTTTGGGCCACTCACTATCTGTCAGTCCTATGAACCTCACAGGGTGGTTGTTTTGGGAAAAGGTTGTGGAGGAAGGTGTGTTGCATATATTGGCTGCCTATTTGTAAAAATAATAAAGGCGGGATACAAATAAATAAATAAAAAGGCCCCAAATGCAGCCTGTTTTCAGTGATGTGACTGGGGGAGGAGCAGATCATAAGAACATAAGAACATAAGAATAGCCTTGCTGGAACAGGCCACAGCCCATCTGGTCCAGCATTCTGTCTCACACAGTGGCTCCCCATTTGCTTCAGGGTCTTCCCAAGCAGATGTCTTCACCTGCTTATGATTCCCTGCAAATGGCATTGAGAAATATCCTGCCTATCTCTCCATCCCGGAGGGTGTCCTTAGGCATCCATAATGATAGCCATTAGTTTAGTTTAGTTTAGTTTATTAAATTTATATACTGCGCCCTTTCCCCGAAGGGACTTGGGGCGGTGCCCAGGCAATTTAAAACATATATAAATATAACAAAATACAAAATATAAAACCAGATTAAATTAACCCTGTGCTAAAAATTTAAATATATTAAAACAATATCCCTAAAAACCAATTTAAAACAATTTAAGTGCAGACTATAGGCTGGGTGATGTAAGTTAGCCTTGTTCTCCATGAACTCGTCTAATCCTTTCTTAAAGGTGTCGAGGCTGACAGAAGCTGTATTTATTTTGAATCTGTGTCATAAGTAGGTCCATTGTAATTTTGAACAATCATTTAGCAACTGGTTGTAAGTCAAAGATTATTTTACGGTCTGCAATCCAGGGCTGGAGTTGGAATTCAAACTATAATTGCTTCCTTTGAATTTTGTAGTTTCTCATTTTGCGTTTTGTAGTTTTTCATTATGTCAGGGTTTTTTTCTTAAAGTTTGCAAGAAAACCAGGAGCAGAGTTGAGCAATATGGCCTTAACTTACAAGACAAGGAACTTTATATTATACTGAATTTCACAACAGTCATAAATGTTGGTATGCATGACCAGTTCTCTTGGGTGAAACTAACCCGCATATATCTTTCACCTTTTATTTGAACAATTAGGGCTAGCCGAACTCTGCCTGAAAACACTTGATTTTATCTCACTTTCGCATATACTTCAATGGTTTCTACAAGTCCCTGGAAGATATGCAGGGTGTAATGTGTTTTATAGACATGAGATTTTCAGTCTGTTTTCTACACGATGGACCAATGATTGTGAAACTGTTTCCCAGTTAATGTTTATTTGGTTTCTTTATTTCTGATATTTAAGACGTTAAATCTGGCTTTTTTTTTGCTGTTGAATTTCTGTAAGTGCATATAAATATAAATATTTTCCCCATCCATTTATTTAAAGTAAAGGTTCCCCTCGCACATAGGTGGTAGTCGTTCCCAACTCTAGGGGGTGGTGCTCATCTCTGTTTCAAAACGTAAGAGCCAGCGCTGTCCGAAGACGTCTCCGTTGTCAGGTGGCCGACATGACTAAATGCCGAAGGCGCATGGAACGCTGTTACCTTCCCAGCAAAGGTGGTTCCTATTTTTCTCCTTGCATTTTTTACGTGCTTTCAAACTGCTAGGTTGGCAGAAGCTGGGACAAGTCACGGGAGCTCACTCTGTTACTCGGTGCTAAGGATTCGAACCGCCGAACTGCTGACCTTTCTAATCGACAAGCTCAGCATCTTAGCCACTAAGCCACCGTGTCCCTATCCATCTATTTAATTGTGTCCAATTTGTGGGTATAGATTTTGCTTAATTTGTGTTTCTTCTGTTTTGCTTTGGAGAGGGGATGCTTGTTCCGAGAAGAACTAATAAATAACTGGTATAAAGCTTTTACTATTTTCCCTCTGGCCATAAACTATGCATGGCAACTTTATAGGGGGGCATTGAACACTGGAATAAAAAATGGGAGTTGTAGCCGTAATGATGAAAAACAATAATTTTGCAAAATAGTAATTTAAAATACTTGAATCGGTATAAATTGTCACCCTTGAATCAGATTCTTAATAATCAAATTGTTTTCCATAAAATGACAATGTACAATGAATAAAAATCAAGTTCCTAGTTCTCATGATGGTGCAAATCGGTTTTGCCAAATCAAAAAAACCCCTATACATATACCGATTGTTGATCATTTGAATCCGCATTCTATTGAATTACTTTTGCCCAGATTTCCCCTGCAAAACCCATGGAAGGAAAATTTAGCTCTTGCTCCATGAAATTCTAGCTACATTTGTGAAAATAGAGCAGGTGAAAATCAAAACAGACGCCTACGAAATACATCTGAACTCTGTGGCTGCTAGTCCCATCCTTTGGCACAACTCCTCATTGTTTGTTTTGAGTAAAGCTGCCCCATTGTAATTTATTTGATAAGCCACGGTTGAGCAAATCATGGCTCATCCCAGTGTGTGAACCCATAGATTACACTGAAACTTGGCTACATAGATTTGCACTATTAAATCATTTGTGTGGGTGTGGGGGGGGGGGGAAACTCCTCCTCTGATTCCTTTGTCTTCTTTTTCCTTGGGTTTGCCTGCCCAAAGTGGCTGCAGTCGGTTAATTTGCAAGCGAAGCTTTATTTTTTTGGATCGCCTGTGGAGTGTGAAACCAGTGAGAGGAGAGCCTGCCTTACTTAGAACAGCAGAGAAAAACCTGCCAAGTTCGACTTTTGCTACATGTGTACAATATGTCGGAGAGATCCCTTCCCTAGCTGGGTCTGGAGCTGCGGTGCAGAGTCACAGCCCAGGACCTGCTCCCAGTGAAGTTCCCAATTCCGTGGCTTCTTACAACCAGCAAGGACTTTGGGGTAGCGTTGTTCCGCTGGCAGGAATCTACTAGCTTAGGAGGAAGCATTTAGCTCCCTCTCATGTTATGTAGCACAGGGGTCTCCAACCTTTGCAACTTTAAGTCTGAAGGACTTCAGCTCCCAGAATTCTCCAGCCAGCTTTGCTGGGAGCTGAAGTCCTTCAGACTTAAAGTTGCAAAGGTTGGAGACCCCTGATGTAGCATATCAAACAGAAAGGGATCTCCTATATTTTCGATTTGGGGTAAATACAGGTCAGTGGTGGGATTCAATTTTTTTTACTACCGGTTCTGTGGGTGTGGCTTGGTGGGCGCGGCAGGGGAAGGATACTGTAAAATCCCCATTCCCTCCCGATCAGCTGGGACTCAGGATGCAGAGGATAGATGGGGGCGGGGCCAGCCAGAGGTGGTTTTGCCAGTTCTCTGAACTACTCAAAGTTTCTGCTACCGGTTCTCCAGAACTGGTCAGAACCTTCTGAATGCCACCTCTGGTACAGGTAGTCTTTGGGTTACAACCACAATTGAGCCCAGGATTTATGTTGCTAAGTGAAACATTTGATAAGTGAGCTTGCGCCCCATTGTACAATCTTTCTTGCAATAGTTGTTAAGTGAATCATCGCAGTTCTAGGCTGCATAAATGAAAAGAAGGACTAGGGATGACATGATAGCAGTGGTCCAATATCTCAGGGGCTGCCACAAAGAAGGGGGAGTCAAGCTATTCTCCAAAGCACCTTGAGGGCAGGACAAGAAGCAATGGGTGGAAACTAATCAAGGAGAGAAGCAACTTAGAACTAAGGAGAAATTTCCTTACACTTAGAACAATTAATCAGTGGAACAACTTGCCTCCAGAAGTTGTGAATGCTCCAACACTGGAAGTTTTTAAGATGTTGGATAACCATTTGTCTGAAGTGGTGTAGGGTTTCCTGCCTAAGTAGGGGGTTGGACTAGAAAACCTCTAAGGTCCCTTCCGACTCTGTTATTATACTTACCTACCTACCTGCCTGCCTGCCTGCCTGCCTACCTGCCTGCCTGCCTGCCTACCTACCTCTCCATCTATCCCTTGCTCCTTCCCTCCCTCCCTCCCTCCTTCCCTCCCTCCCACCACCCACCCACCCACCTATCTACCTATCTATCTATCTCTATCATCTTTCTTATCTATCTTGTTGCCATATGAGCTTTAGGCTAATACTGGTGTGATGGATATAGTACCACGTTGACTTTCAAAATCAAATCTAAAATACACAGCTTAGGCAAAATGTTGGATGGGGAATTCTGGGAGTTGAAGTCCAGATATCTTAAAATTTGCCAGGTTTGAGAAGCAGTGTGTTAAACAGTTCTCCCCAATTTAGCCTACTGTGTGAAGCCAGTCAATATTTTAATGAAGATAAATGTGGGCTGCAGCAGGAGATACATGTGCAGGTGCAAGCTGAATTCCATGGAGAAAAAGCAAGACACAAATTAAAAAATAAATAAATCAAGACTCCACTTTAGTCCTGGAACGAACCAGTTGTTTCCTCATATGGGGGTGTTTCTCCCCCCCCCCCCTTCCTCTGGATCTTGTTTGGGCCTGGAAATGCTGATAGCGGTGTGAAAAAACATTTTGCTGGGGCCCTGGAAGGATGTTGAGAAAGTAGATGAATTCATTAATTTAAAATTAAAATAAAATCCGTATCTTCATTTAGATCAAAGGACATTTAAGCCCAAGCATTTCCGGCAGTGCATTTCTCATATCGGTGTATCTTTGTACGAAAGGCCCAAGAGGAAGCGAAGATGCATCCTTGCGTAGAAGGCACGGACCCATCTTCTTGCCAAGAGACGAGATGCTCACTGAGGCTGCAATAGGAACGGAGATGCTGCTTTTGAATGCATCACACATGTCATCAAAGAGCTGCCAGATCCACAGCAGAGTCTATTTGGTTGCGTGCAAGGATTTTAAAAATACCCTGCCTGGCTGCTGAGTGGCACTTCAGCACTTCTCCCCACCTCGTCTGGCCACCTTCCTTTTAAGCTGATGCCCAATGTTCACTTGTAAATCACCACATTCAAAGTGATCCTCTCCGAAATATTTACCACATCAAGGGGTGGGCTGCTGGGGGGTTTGCAGGGGCTCGGGAGAACCTCTAGCTAAGATACTGTGCCGTTTGGAGAACCCCCAAATCCCACTCCTGACTGGCCTTGCCCCTCCCAGGAGTCCCCACGCAGCCCATTTTGGCTACAGGTAAGTGCAAGGCGGGGTGAGAGGGGCGAGGCCAGCCAGGGGTGGGATATGCAGGTTCTCTGAGCTGGGCACATTCTTTAACAGAGTAACAGAGTTGGAAGGGACCTTGCAGGTCATCTAGTGCAACCCCCTGCCCAAGCAGGAGACCCTACGTTTGCCTCTACCTAGGATCGAACTCACAACCTCCTACTTGTGAGTCAAGAGCCGTACTTCTAGGCTATAGCAGCTTCTTAGCTAGAGATTCTCCCGAACCTGTGCGAACCCGCAGCAGCCCACCCCGGGATCCATCTCTCTGCTTTGTGAACTGATCGCTGTCGTTGCATTTCCTCAATTTCTGTTGAGCTCTCTAGGTCAGATGTAGAAGTTTCCTCTCCCTGGTTTACTATTAAGTAGCTTTGCTCTAAAGAGAGTTACGACGATATATATATATATATAGCCAGAGTAAATAACTGGGGGAGAGTAATCGTCACTCAGTAATCGGAGAGGTCTTCTGGAATTACCAGGCAGGGAAGGGAAGAGTGATTTCTGAAGAGTCCCTTGTGAGTCTTCTTCCAACTAATTGTGTTTCTCGCGCAGATGCAGCCAAGGATATTTGATTTTTTTTGCACCAGCTGGTTCCTCCAAAAGCAAAAAAAAAACACAAAACACCAAAAAAACCTCACCAGATTTGCTTACCTTCTGCCAAACCACCTGCAGAAAAAAGGCGGAATAACGCTTAAAAGCAGCCATATGGGCTTTTTAATGAAAACATCACTTCCAATAGATTTGCTTTGGGATGTGTGCAGGACACCCGGTAGGGAGGCAGATGGAATCCGATCAGGAGCCGCAGAATGAATCGTCGGTTGACGAGGGGCAGGGGGTGGTGGAGAGGAAGTTTCTGATTGAATAGGGGCGGCTAAGCACTGACCTCATGCTAGGTGTTTCTCTGAGACGAGAAATTCTTCATGTCTCGTTTGCATCTTAATATAGTTGAGCCTCCTGTTTGGGGTGTGTGTGTGTGAGATGAATTTCCCTGTCCCCTCTAAAAAAAAAACCTCTCTTTGTTCTGGGGGATGAAAGCAAGCCTTAGGAGACTTTGATGATTTCTACATCAAATATTATTGTTCAGTATTTATAGTGGCAGTGTTTATTATATTTGTACCATAAATGCCAGACCATCATCGCATCCCCAAACAGCTCCTCTAGGGCAGTGCTTCTCAAATAGTGGGGCGGGCCCCCCAGGGGGGGCGCGAGGCTCCGTAAAGGGGGGTGCGTTTGACCTCGGCACAGGATTTAATTTTTTTAAAATTTCTAATGCACTTTAAATCTTTTCTGCTACAGTTAATAAAGCTATTCTTTGTTGTAAATTGATCCACATTTCTTTCTTTTTTTATTCTCTTATACGTTAATAAGGATACAGTGTTATGCAGAGGTGTACTGTACTTATAACAATTTTATAGACAAATGATACTATTTACAGTCGCGGGGGGCGCGAAATGTTTTCTTCTTCCTGGGGGGGCATGACAGAAAATAATTGAGAAGCACTGCTCTAGGGTGAGCTGACTCAAGGATCCGATGGCAGGACAAGGCGCCAGGCACAGAAGTCCTCTCCAGAGCAGGCCTGCCATCCGTTCACACCCTGCTGGTGAAAGCCTAGACATGCTGGGCAGGCCATGTTGCAAGGATGCCAAGACCATCATCGCATCCCCAAACAGCTCCTCTAGGGTGAGCTGCCTCAAGGAAAGCGATCGCAAGGGGGACAAAGGAAGCGATGCAAAGACACGTTGGAAGCCTCCTTCAAGTCCCTGGAAATCGACATCACCTCCTGGGAAACCCTGGCACGAGATCGATCGACATGGCGCACGCTGATCCCCCAAGGCTGCCAGGCATCTCAGGACAGAAGGACAACCACAGCGCAAGAGAAGCGAGGCACTCCGCAAAGCCAGAGCTGCCAATACTGCAACAATGGTGCCCACACATGTCTTCCTGACATGTGGCAGGACATTTCGTGCCCGTGGAGGCCTTACCAGCCACCTGCGGACACACCATGGAGAGCCCACAACCTGTTAGATGTCAAGGTCCTCTTCGGACATGATGGACGAACATCATCACCATAAGTGTACATGAACATACGGCAGTAGACACGTTTCAAGTAGTAAAAGTCTTCATCTGTTTCAAAACTTCCTCTTGTACGGGTGACCTTCAATTTACAGCAGTTCATTTAGTGACCATTCAAAGTTGCAACTTATGTCACTTATGACTTTTTCATGCTTACGACTGTTTACAGCATCCCCATGGCCCCATGATCAAAATTCAGATTCACCGGTAAATACCACCTCTGGCTGGCCGCATCGATTCTCTGCCTCCCGAATCCCAGCTGATCACGAAGGAATGGGGATTTTGCAGTAACCTTCCCCTGCCACGCCCATAGAACCAGTAGTAAAAAAAAATTGAATCCCACCACTGATTAAAATGCATGCACTTCTGTGATAAGCACACAGATAATTATTTCCTAACTTTACAAATAGATGCCAAAGACATAATCTTTGATGCACAATTGCAGCACCTGACCACAAGCACAAAGAACAAGTCTCTACAGCTCCATCTCTCCCATGACTATGGCTTTCATCCTTGATTGCGCATTGCTGAACACCGGAGTTGTGCATTTGGAAGACGTGCTTCAGAATCCATGGGACTTTGCAAGCCACATCGCTTAAAAAGAGCAGTGTCTTTTTTCCCAAGGTCCTCTTCCTTGGAGGAAAGAAAAAGACCTAGCTACTTTAATGAGTCACCTTAAATGCAGCTCAAGAAAATTGCAGCTTTTCTCATGTTTTCTCAAGTCTAGGCCCTAGTGAACATCCCCCCCCCCCCTTCTCTATAATTGAAGAGTACGATTAAACTTCTTTCTGGAAAGATAAAGGAAAAAAAGTTGAAGAAAAATAGAAAAGAAAGAAAAAAGGCGGAAAATAGAGGGGAAAGATTTTATTTTTTTGATGAAATAGTTCAGTGTTGGACAGAGATGATGTTAAGACTGTGAATTATTGTAAGATTATTGATCTTTGAAAGATGGGATTTCTACATATTCCTCAACTATTGTTCTGACCCAGGCTTCCCAAGAGCATGAAGCAAACTTTTTGTCCTGACAAAAAACCCTTTTATTGATTTACTGTGAATTCTTATTCATATCCAGCAAAGTCTTTCAAGGAAGAATTTATAGTCACAGACCTTATCTGGATTGGCAAGCTGCCAGGCCAATATCTGCAAAACTTGGCAAGGAGTCTCAGAGAGTCACGAACCAATTAAGCGAACTAATTGTCTCCTGCAAACTCCCCTCCCCTTTCGCTCCTCTTTTATTTCCTCTAGGAGGAGCCATTCACTGTCCACCTGTGGCCTTATTCCCAAGTCGACCCCTGTTCTTTAGCTGTTCCCTTTGTCTGGCAACTCTGCGCATGCACACACTGGGAACAGGCTCCAGCTGTTTATTTGCCTCATTGATGTCAGACTCTGAAGGTATCTGATAACTGTCAGAAGGCTCTGGCCCCCTCTCTGCCTCTGACACAGAACCCTCATCAGAGCCTTCCCCAGACTCCAGGACTGGCCCATGTTCCTCCCCAACCTCCTCACTGTCCAAATTCGCTGCCAGCTGTACTGGCTGCTGGCGGGTTGTAACAACTATCTTGGAACTAAAGAACATGTAAGAATCCCAATCCCAATACAGTAATGGCAGTGTTACTAAAATATTATTCCCCTCTTTGAAACAGAATTGGTTCCTACCGTATCCTATCTAATGAACCGTTGAAAAGGAAAAACTGCAGAAAAGTTATTCATCTGATAACTGGGTGTATGAATGCACAAATAACTCTTTCTGCTGGTTCTTTTTCCTGACATAACTAGGTTGCAATATTGATGTGGATTCATCCGTCACACGCAATGAAAGAATTTGCCAGGCAGGAGAATCCTACCTCAGTTGGCAAAGTCCGAGTTTCTTCCTACTTTGCTTCTTCGACAAAATAATAAATAGTGCCGTAGTAATTCCTTTAGGATTACGTTTCTGCCCCTTCAGCAATCTGCAAGTTATTTACTTACTTTGGCTGGATGGAATCATTTGCATGGCCATTAGCATTTAATTTAGGAGAGGCTGTCAGTTATGGCCCCAGGGAACAAGGACCTGAGAAGGGTGTAAAAACTGCACTCAGAGCAACCTTTGTAAGCCTGAAGACGTTAGGAAAAGTTTGGATTGGATGTTCAAATGCTTCCCTGAGGTGAACACTTACATTTGGGATGCTAGCACACATCAAAGAAAAAAACATTTTAGCCTCTTTTGGTCCATGTCATGCTCTGTTTGATTGCTTCTTCCTCTTAACCTATGAAATAGCACTAGCACTAGCACTTATATGCCACTTCACAGTGCTTTTACAGCCCTCTCTAAGGGGTTTGCAGAGTCAGCCTCTTGCCCCCAACAATCTGAGTCGGTTTGGATAGGGCTGTAAAGCACCATGAAGCGGTATATAAATGCTATTGCTATTATAGGAAACCAAACTAATGCATTGGAACATTGGCTAAACCAGGCCATTACGTTAAATATAATAACATTACTTTTGTTTGGTGCGGCAAGTTAGGTGAATTATGTTTATTATGTTTATTAACTATATTTATAATCCTGGGTTTAGCCCATTGTGCATATTCATATGCTGAAGCTTTGAAAAAAAATAAAATAAAATTCAAACTAGCCAACCTGATGAGGTTTCACTTTTAGAAAGCCATCCCAAAGGAACAGAATGACCCAATGTCAGAATGTATTTATTATTTTATCCCCTCTGTATCCCCCAAGCTCCCAATGACTCTTGTAGCTTAATTATCCATGGCTCGTGGCCTCTTGGCTGAAGTCAGTATCCTTTTAAAATGGGTCTTCTATTTTTCTGTGCGTGTGCTGCCCCATAGATCAGGCTTGGACAGGCTATCAGTGGTTCTGGCCAAACTCCTTAGAAAGATGTCGAAAGAAATCCGGGATGGTCCTGCCAACCCTGTAGCTAGTTCACTGCAAGCATGCCGGGAGATCTGTGGCTCTGTATCTGGGACAAAGAATTGGTAGTTTCAGGGAATTGCTGGATGCTCTCCAGCCCCATGACACTTGTTCTCCATCCAGTCACAGGCTGTTTGCCGCTTCTGACCACAGCTGCATTGATTTCACGCAAGCTTTGCCTGCTGAATTTCCCTGCTCAGATTCTCCCAGTCCTGTGGCCGTGTTTACAAGTGCCTCACTTTTGGAATTACCTAAAACCGTCCAATTCTCCTCAACTTACCCTCGTTTTAAAAAGATGTCCATCTCTGTGCATTTTTTGTCTAAGGCGAGGGTGTCAAACTCGATTTCATTGAGGACCGCATCAGGGTTGTGTTTAAGCATGGCGGGAGGCAGGGGGGGTGGCCAGTTTGACATCACTCGTGTCAGGGGCACCTGTAGGGGCCCGAACGCTCTGTCAGCGAAAACGGACTCCTGAATTCAGTTTTTGCTGGCAGATGCACTGCAGGCCGGTCCTTCGCTGTTTCTAGGGCGGCCCCACAGGCCAGATCTAAGCACCCTGAAGACTGGAGTGAGCCTTGAGTTTGACACCCGTAGTCTAGGGGGATACAGTAATCCCTCGTTTTTCGCGGCTTCATGTTTCGCGGCTTCAGTGCGTCGCGGGTTTTTCAAAAATACAGAATAGAAAAAAAATGCATTGATAGGAGGCAAGCGCCCCCTAGTGCTTGCTTTAAACGATGTCCACCAACTCAAGTTTCCGGTATAGATATACAGAATCCTACTTCGCGGTTTTTCAGTTTCCGCGGAAGGTTCCAGTCCCCATTAACCGCGAAAAACGAGGGATTACTGTAAATGCTTTTTTTTTGTTTTTTACATAGGCTTTGTAGTGTATTTCATACATTCTAATCATGTCCACCCAGCCAACATATTAAATCAACATAGAAATCTGGATTAGTTTATGTTTATGGTAGGGATCATCATCTCATTCAGGAAGTTTGACATTGTTTATCAACCCACAACATTTATTACCTGAAAATAATTTAATAAAGACTACTTTAACTCATAAGAGGGACACGGTGGCTCGGTGGTTAAGACGCTGAGCTTGTCAGTCAGATGGTTGGCAGTTCAGTGGTTCAAATCCCTAGCGCCGCAGAATGGAGTAAGCTCCCGTTACTTGTCCCAGCTTCTGCCAACCTAGCAGTTCTAAAGCATGTAAAAATGCAAGTAGAAAAATAGGAACCTCCTTTGCTGGGAAGGTAACAGCATTCCGTGTGCCTTCAGCATTGAGTCATGCCAGCCACATGACCACAGAGACATCTTCAGACAATGCTGGCTCTTCGGCTTTGAAACAGAGATGAGCATCGCCTCCTAGAGTCAGGAACGACTAGCACATATGTACAAGGGAAACGTTTACTTTTACTTTAACTCATAGTACTAAGAATAGCAATAACAGCAGCAGCAGCAACATTGACCCCTTGAATAGTCTCATTGACCACCTTGTTGGGTTGATATTGACCACTTTGGGGAATCCTGATTTATGTCTTGAGGTTTGATGTGAACCCATGTTGTTTGATTAGTGTATGGTGCACTGTACAGGTCCATTCATACAGGGTAAGTTTGCTAACACGGGAAAAATTTGATTCCCTTTGAGATCTATTTTGCTTCAGGGCAGAGGTCTCTGCTTTGGATTTGGGGATTTAGAAAGCATAAGAAAAAGGAAATAGTGACAAGGTTGCCTTTGGCTAAGATTAACCAGCATGAAGAAAAATATAGAAGCTGGGGCTCCCTTCCATGCAGATATTCTAAATCCATGTTTCTCAACTTTAACAGATTTAAGAGGGTGGACGTCACCTCTCATGGTACCTACAGCAAGATTTATATAGGTCATTTAAACAGTGTTTTCTCAACCTTGGCAATTTTAAGCTGCATGGATTTTAACTCCCAGGATTCTCCAGCAAAAAATACTGCTTGGAGAATTCTGGGAGTTGAAGTCCACATATCCTAAAAGCTGCTAAGTTTGAAAAAATACTGTTGAAATGACCTACATAAATTTTGCCATCTACTGTACCCTGATATCCAGATGGGTGTTGGGAAACCTATCCATGCCCTAAAACAATGATACCCATTTGGCAGATTTGTATCCCGTGCCATTACCCAAAAAATAATAATCTTGTTTTAATGAAAAAGGAGGGAAAGAAGACAAAGACACAGGACTGTAAAGACTCAGAAAGTTTTTTTTTTTAAATTTAAGAGTATTCAGAAATCAAAGTGAGGTTGCCCTACATTTAATTTTGCTTTTTGCTTAGTAGTTCCGTTTTTTTGCTTTGCCGTTTTCCTTCCCACCTTTGTGTCACTTTGCTAAGTCATTGGCACCGTGCCTCTTCTCCTATCCTGTGTCATTAATCCTGTACACGAATATCATAACTTTTCATAACTTATTGATTTCCAGGGCCTGCACATAACTTGTAACCACATTTGAATTGACCCAGCAAAGAGACTGCCTGGATTTTTGTGGCATAAGAAAATGCCTCAGATTTGCAGCTCAGCAAAACAAGCTTCTTAGCTGCTTGGAAAGTCTGAGGTGTGAAGCCGCTGTTCAAACCCTACATTCCTAACATGGTTTGAACAAGCCGGTGGTCCACCCAGCATATGTTGTCAAATTGGCAACTTTGGAGAACTGGTGTGAGATTACAGAGTAGGGTGGAGAATTTAGCTCAACAAATTGTTCATCCTTAACCTTCTCTTGAGGTTTTGGGCCAGAAGGTGGCCCTCCTCCTGGTTAAAGTGGAGAGACCCATGCTGGACCACACTCATTTCTTTGTTCTCTCTGACCCACTGAGTTCCTGATTGGCGCAGCACACAAGATGATGTGTCTAAGCTGAACGCAAATATTAGATTTTCCACTGTGGTTTAGAGGCTCCCTACAGTGCCTTTAAAGCTTCCAGAAAGTCCTTTCATCCAGTTGAACTTCAAGAAGGCTGCGGGCAGATGCTAGGTTGCAGGCCACCAAGATGTGGGGGAGCCAGAAACTTTCTTTCAAGGCCCCCATCAACTGGGGAGCATGTTTGAGGACGAGCAGAAGCAGAAAAATCCATTTGATCCATACTTTTTAAGTCAATTCACCCAATTATCCTTCGGTTTCCAGCCGTTTCAGGGAGCCGAGGCCCAACGTGAGGGATGACGGCAGCCGTGCTTCAGTAATATCTGGAGGGCAACAGATTTTTCATCTTTATCTCACCATACTGAGTAATTACTTGGCATGAAAAAAATATATTCCCCAAGCAATTGAGAACATGGCGTCTTTTTTAGTGAAGGAGATATTTCTTAAGAGCCTGTAAATGCATTGTAGGATATCTATTAGGTGCCACAGGTGAATTTATTTAACACAGCGCGATCATAATCTCCTTGGATATCTCAGAGGAGGCATATTAGCCAGCAGGTGCAGGTTTTGTGCAAAATAAAATATATCGTCTAGGCTCCAACATCTCACAAAATCTGGCCTAATAGGAAAAAGATTTGGGGGGAGAGAGGGCAGGGGAGCTCACACGGCGTTTCAAAACCCTTCCCCAAATTTATGATTGGATAAATGGATGCCCCTAATTTCTCCAGAGGCAGCAGAAATTCCCCAGTAATTCTTCATGGGTGTAAAGCTTGCCCTAAACACAGTTTCTGCTAAAGGTCCTTCAAGAGAATATCTTCGGAAAGCCATATTTCTCAGCCTTGGCGACTTTAAGCCGTGTGTACTTCAGCTCCCAGAATTCTGGGAGCTGAAGTACACATGGCTTAAAGTCGCCAAGGCTGAAAACCAATGTTCTAATATCTTTCCTTTTGTATTAGAGATTGTGTTATATAGTGACGACACTGTTGGGTGAGGAACCTGAAGGCCCACTTAGTCATAGCTCCCTCAAGAGCTTTGATCATCCTTCTCTCTCAGCGCCATTTATCTCACAGGGTTGATGTTTGTCTGGGGGAAATAGGAAGAGGAACCGCAATGGATGGGCCCCCCTGAGCTCCTGAATCAGCAAGCCAACCAGTCAAAGTAAATAACTAAATGCTAGTGTGGAAAGCCAGGAAAGTTGCGGATTGCCAGAGAAATGATTATACAGTACAACGAAAGGCAGGGCATTCACATCATTCACATCCGTTGGCCTCTTCCTGGAACCAGGCAAGTCTTATTACATCCCTGCAAGAGAATAACCAGAATATCTCCTCCACCACCACCACCACAATGCAAAAGAGTTATTACTATTTCTTCTTCTTCTCCTTCTCCTCTTCGTCCTCTTCTTCCTTCATCTTTCTCTCCTCCTCCTCTTTCTTCTTTCTCTTCTTCTCCTACTTCTTCGCCTCCTCTTCCTCCTTCTTTCTCCTCCTCCTCCTCTTCTTCTTCTTCTTCTCTTCTTCCTCCTTCTTTCTCTTCTCCTCTTCCTCCTTCTTTCTCTTCTTCTCTTTCTCTTCTTCCTCCTTTCTCTTCTCCTCTTCCTCCTTCTTTCTCTTCTTCTCCTTCTCTTCTTCCTCCTTTCTCTCCTCCTCCTCCTCTTCCTTCTTTCTCTTCTCCTCCTCCTCCTACTTCGCCTCCTCCTCCTCTGCCTCCTCCATCACCACCTCTTTTCTCTTCTTCTTTTCCTTCTCCTTTCTCTCCTCCTCCTCCTCCTCCACCTACTTTCTCTTCTTCTTCTCCTTGTCCCCCCCTCCTCCTCCTCCTCCTCCTCCTCCTCCTCCTCCTCCTCCTCCTCCTCCTCCTCTTCTTCTTCTTCTTCTTCTTCTTCTTTCTCCTCCTTTCTCTCCTCCTTCTCTAAGAAAATATACAGGAAAATGACTTTGAATGAGCATTTGAATTCCTACATATTTAGAAAGACAGCTGTGCATAAATTGGGACCGCAGCTTCCCACATCAGCAGAGGCCGTGCTCCGCACTGAGACGTATGGATGCCTATTTGAGAATAGTCCTTTTCAGTCATAACCTCAAAGGTGCAGAATATCCCCCCCTGAGAGGCCTGCCTGGCGCCTCCCTTGTTATTCTTTTCTGCATTTCGTGAGGATCTTTCCACTTTCTCAGTCCTTTCATTCCTCGTATTTTTTTCGGTCCCTTCCCCACGTTTTGGGGCGCATGTATCTCCAAATAGTTCTAGATATTAAGTCGCCATTTTATGCATCTGCTGCTCCTCCAACAATTACTGTCCCCATCTCATCTCTTCCCCTGCTCAAATTCATTTTATGGTGTTCTTCCTTTGATTTGACATGGATTTTTATCTTCTTGCTTTATGGCTGGGTTCCAGGGTGACTAATAAATCTCTGGAAGTAAGAAATAATTTATGGGCACATCCCAAAGCTGCCTGAAGCGGGAGCTACAGTTGGCTGTGTACATAAACACCTTTGCTTCTGTTTGCAAGTCAGAAAACGGGAGGGGTTGATTGAAAAATCCCCTTGCCTACATCCTGAGGGAAATCATTCCCCATACAAAGGTGTTTTGTGGATTTGCCTCCTCTCCTTACGAAGGATGTTTGTACATTGATGGGGAGGGAAAAGTCAGCCTCTTTAACGGGACACAGTGGAAATTTCTGTTCTCCACCTCTGCTCTCGGTTTTGGCACACAGGGGTTTCTGTGTCAGGACCCCGAATCCATTCCTTGCTATGTCTTGTGCTTAGAGGCTTATTAAAAGGACTTTTGAAACGAGCCCACTTCAGACCTAGCCTGAGGTAACTCTGCCTTCCGAGGAATTTCTCAATGGAAATCTTCGGAAGAAATTCCATGAAGTTCTTCACGGCTCTGAACTAGGGATGAAATCCAGCAGGTTCTACAGGATCTGGAGAACCGGTAGCAGAAGTTTTGAGTAGTTTGGACAACCGGTAACGGAAATTTTGAGTAGTTTGGAGAACTGGTAGTAGAAATTTTGAGTAGTTCAGAGAACCGGTAGCGGAAATTTTGAGTAGTTCAGAGAACCGGTAGCGGAAATTTTGAGTAGTTCAGAGAACCGGTAGCGGAAATTTTGAGTAGTTCAGAGAACCGGTAGCGGAAATTTTGAGTAGTTTGGAGAACTGGTAGTTGAAATTTTGAGTAGTTTGGAGAACCGGTAGTGGAAACTTTGAGTAGTTAGAAGAACAAATAGTGGAAATTCTGAGTAGTTCAGAGAACCGGTAGTGGACATTCTGAGTTGTTCAGAGAACTGGTAGCAGAAAGTTTGAGTAGTTCGGAGAACCAGTAGTGGAAATTTTGAGTAGTTCAGAGAACCAGTAGCGGAAATTTTGAGTAGTTCAGAGAACTGGTAGAAGAAATTTTAAGTAGTTCAGAGAACCTGTAACAGAAATTCAGAGTAGTTTGGAGAACTGGTAGTCAAAATTTTGAGTAGTTTGGAGACTGGTAGTTGAAATTTTGAGTAGTTTGGAGAACCGGTAGCAGAAAGTTTGAGTAGTTCAGAGAACCTGTAGCAGAAATTTGAGTAGTTCAGAGAACCAGCAAATGCCACCTCTGGCTGGCCCCTGAATGGGATGGGAATGGCGATTTTGCAGTATCCTTCCCCTGCCATGCCCACCAAGCCATGCCACACCCACCAAGTCACACCCACAGACCTGATAGTAAAAAAAAAAATGAATTTCACCACTACTCTGAACGTACCTAGTTTGGTGTAAACCAGGAATGTCCGACTGATTGCTGCTACTTTGCAACATTTTTTGTGTTGTCTTTTCCCAGGTTTGATTATCAGGAGCTTTTGCACAACTCTACCTTTTGTATCATCCCCCGAGGGAGACGTTTGGGATCCTTCCGGTTCCTAGAAGCTTTGCAGGTACATGATTATTGTTACTGTACTGTTTTTAGATCTTTATCCCATCTTTTTATATGTAACTCAAGGTGGTGAACATGCCTAATCTTCCCACCTCCTCTTTTTCCCACCACCACCACAACAACCCTGCAAGGTGGGTTGGCCTGACAGGGAGGGACTGGTCCAAAGTCACCCAGTCACCTTTCATGCTTAAAGGAGGCATTGGGCTTCTAGACGCCTCTTCACCACTCTTAGCACACCACACTAGCTCTATGTCACAGGTTTGAATTGTTTTGAAAGTTGTTTCTATTTCTTGTAAATGCACACACACACACACACACACACACACACACACACACACATCAAGGAACAATATAAGGGAAATTTAATATTAAGTACAGTATTCCGTTTAAGATCAAAAGCTCTATTATAGTGATAGCATTTAGACTTACATGTTGCTTCACAGTGCTTTGCAGCCCTCTCTAAGCAGTTTACAGAATCAGCCTATTGATCCCAAAACAATCTGGGTCTTCATTTTACCCAACTCAGAAGGATGGAAGGCTGAGTCCACTTTGAGCCAGTCAGGATTGAACTCCTGGCAGTGAGCAGAGTTACTCTGAAATACTGCATTCTAACCGCAGGGAAGGAAGGAAGGAAAATAGAAATAGCACTTAGACTTATATACTGCTTCCCAGTGCTTATTAGCCCTCTTTAAGCAGTTTACAGAGTCAACATATTGTCTCCAAAACAGTCTGGGTCCTCATTTTACCCACCTTGGAAGGATGGAAGGCTGAGTCAACCTTGAGCCTGGTGAGATTCAAACTGCCAAACTGCAGGCAGCCAGCAGTCAGTAGAAGTATCCTGCAGTGCTGCACTCTAACCACTGCACCACCGCAGTTCTTTATACAGATAGTCCTTGACTTACAGCCATTTGTTTAATGACCAGTTGAAGTTACATCTGAAAAAGATGACTTATGACCATTTCTCACACTTAACAACCGTTGGATTCAAAATTCGGATTCTTGGTAAACTGACCTGTATTTATGATGGTTGCTGTGTCCCAGGCCCCCTTCTGACAAGCAGAATGAATGGAGAAGCTTGATTCACTTACTAACTTAAAAAGTGTAGTGATTCATTTAACAGCTGTCAAAAGAAAGGTCGTAAAATGGGTCAGAACTCACTTAGCGACTGTCTTGCTTAGCAAGAGAAATGTTGGGCTCAATTGTGCTTGTAAGTCTAGGATTATCTATGCAACCGGTGCTTTGATGTTGTTGCAATGGTTCTTTTTTCAATGTTATCTTCAACTTTGGAATTTAAAAAAAAGGCCGTCGTTTTATGCTTGTAATGTTCACATCCTTAATTGTAATTCACATGAACAGAATATTTTTCTTTCCCTTCTCTCTTCCCAGTACTCTCAGCTATATAAACAATGGTACGTTAATTGCCTCTAATCGTATTATAGAAACATTCTTGTGTTTCAACAATGCGGCCTTATCAAGATTTATAACAGCATAATAAAAAAGTTAATAGCAATCTTGCAATAGTACCTTTAACACCATCAAACAATGTCTACCTGTCTCAGGTACTTGAGAAGGACTCAATGGGGGGATAAAAATGCTGACTGATTGTGCAACCAACTCTAAGAATAAATTCTTTCTACTTCTCGAGAACCGTCTTTCCAAACATGTCCTAGTTTTCCAGAGGTTCCCTCCCATTTCTCTACTAGATAAAACAAATAGATGAAATAATTGTTTTAGGTAAGCTTCCTAGCATTGCAAGAGTGCTAGACTGATCTTCAGAAATAGCCTAACTGACAGGTCACCGACCCAAAGGAGCAGTTGCACTGAAAAAAACTCTCATTCACTTCCCCCCAACACTTTCCAAAGGGTGCCAGACCTGTTTTCAGAAATAGCCCGGCTATCAGATAAGAGGGGGAAATGAAGGAGAGCAGAAGAAATTAGGAAGGAGGAGCAATTGATGTTGTGACCCACCAGTGGCCAGAAGAGCTGGCAGCAGATTCGGACAGTGAGGAGATTGGGGAGGAACATGGGCCAGTCCTGGAGGCTGGGGAAGGCTCGGATAAAGGCTCTGTGTCACAGGCAGAGAGGGGACCAGGGCCATAGGCCAATTATCAGCTGCCTTCAGAGTCAGACATTAGTGAGGAAGATGAACAGCTGGAGCCTGTTCCCAGTGTGCGCATGCACAGAGTTGCAGATGAAGGGAACAGCTAAAGAACAGGGGTCGACTAGGGAGTAAGGCCACAAGTGGACGATGAATGGCCCCTCCCAGAGGAAATGAAAGAGGAGCGAAGGGGGAGTGGAGTTTGCAGGAGATAATTAGTTTGCTTAATTGGTTTGTGACTCTCCGAGACTCCTTGCCAAGTTTTGCAGACCTCGGACTGGCAGTTCTCCAAGCCAGATAAGGTCCGTGACTGTAAATCTTCCCTTGAAAGACTTTGCTGGATATGAATGAGCAGAATTTGCAGTCAATTAATAAAAGGGCTTTTTGTTGGGACAAAATTGTTTGCAAATGCTTTTTTTTTAACCAAATTTTAAAATTTATGTTATTTATTCCCATCTTTAGGGACGCGGTAGCTCAGTGGCTAAGACCCTGAGCTTGTTGATCAGAAAGGTTGGCAGTTCAGCGGTTCGAATCCCTAGCACCGTGTAATGGAGTGAATTCCCATTACTTGTCCCATCTTCTGTCAACCTAGCATTTTAAAAGCACGTAAAAATGCAAATAGAAAAATAGGGACCACCTTTGGTGGGAAGGTAACAAAGTTCCATGCACCTTCAGCATTTAGTCATGCCGGCCACATGACCATGGAGCTTCGGCCAGCACAGGCTCTTAGAAATGGAGATAAGCACTGCCCCCTAGAGTTGGGAACGACTAGCAGAGATGTGCGAGGGGCACCTTTACCTTTATCCCATCTTTATTATGTTACAAAGAACTCAAGGTGGCAAACATATTCAACAGCGTTTCCCTCTGCTATATTCCCCATAACAACAACTCTGTATTTACTTCCAATTTTTGGCAAAACCATGCCCATAGCAAACCACTGTTTTGCTGAATGACCACAGTGTTCGTTTAATGACCACCACAAAAAAGGTCATAATTTAACTTAATTTAATATTTAAATTTCTATACCGCCCTTCTCCCTTCCGGGACTCAGGGTGGTGTACAGGCAGCAGTAAAATCACGAATAAAAACATAGAAAACAATTAAAAACCTATTAAAATACAATAGATAATGAGTAGCCTGTCTAAAACCTATTAAAATCCCTACTAAAACCATATAAAACTAAAATGTTTAAAAGTATGCCAGATTAAAAACTATGCCAGGCCGGCCGCTCGAAATAAGTGGGTCTTCAAAGCCCGACGGAAGAGGCGTAGGTCTGTGATTGTCCATAGGTCAGGAGGTAGGTCATTCCAGAGGGCGGGGGCTGCCACAGAGAAGGCTCTCCCCCGGGGGTCGCCAGCTGACATTGCCTGGCCGGCACCCTGAGGAGGCCCACTCTGTGGGAGTGGACTGGTCGGTGGGAGGTATTTGGCAGCAGGAGGCGGTCTTGCAGATAGCCAGGTCCCTTGCCATGGAGCACTTTAAAGGTGGTTACTAATACCTTGAAGCGCACCCAGAAAGCCATAGGTAGCCAGTGCAGCTCGCACAGGAGAAGTGTCACGTGGGAGCATCTAGAGAGGGCCTCCTCTGTTTGGGCACATCACTGACCCTCTTTAGCACTACCGCAACTTACCAACTGTGATGGCATGTGTTCATTACAGTTGTAAGTCGAAGACTACCTGTAAGCACCACTGAAGGTCCTTTGAACCTCATGCTCCCAAGGTCCCTTTCTCTTTCCCCTCTCCTGCAACCTGGTGAACCTTGCTCTATTCTCTCATTGGTCCAGGCGGCGTGCATCCCCGTCCTGCTCAGCAATGGGTGGGAGCTGCCCTTTTCAGAGGTGATTGATTGGAGTAAAACATCCATTGTCGGAGACGAGCGGCTTCTTCTGCAGGTAACATGCTGGCGGGGGAATTCTGGGAGCTGAAGTCCCTACACCTTAAAGTCATCAAAGTTGGGAAACGCTTCTCTAGTTGTTGAGCTTTGGAGTCCTTGTTCATTGTTATTTAAAAAAAAAACACCTGAAAAGATCTAGAATCAAGATCACGTGAAGGGTTAATACCACTTTATAAGGCCTTGGGAAGGCCACACTTGGAATACGGCATTCAGTTTTGGTCGCCACGATGTAGAAAAGATGCGGAGACTCTAGAAAGAGTGCAGAGAAGAGCAACAAAGATGATTAGGGGACTGGAGGCTAAAACCTAGGAAGAACGGTTGCAGGAACTGGGTATGTCTAGTTTAATGAAAAGAAGGACCAGGGGAGACATGAGAGCAGTCTTCCAATATCTCAGAGGCTGCCACAAAGAGGAGGGAGTCAAGCTATTTTCCATAGCACCTGAGGGTAGAACAAGAAGCAATGGGTGGAAACTAATCAAGGAGAGAAGCAACTTAGAACTGAGGAGAAATTTCCTGACAGTTAGAACAATTAATCAGTGGAAGAGCTTGCCTCCAGAAGTTGTGAAAGCCCCAACACTGCAAGTCTTTAAGAAGAACATTGTCCTCTATAAAGTACAGAAATTATTTGGAATGTGGGATGGGTATTAATTTATTTACCTCTTTGCATATTTTTATATGGCCTTTCATTGATCGTGTCTCACATATTTGCTGTTCTTGCTATGGGTAACTTAAGAATTGATTTAGAGAGAGAAACTGATCTAGTAATGTGTTGCATTCCGGTAGCCATATTACTGTAACCTTTGTTATGACATTGCCATGAGCGTCGTGCATAGATCCTTGCTGGTTAGAGGAATATCGATTCTGTGGATAAATAGTTATAATATGCATACATAGCTTAGTCAACACCCATCCTGAAGTTTATTTATTTATTTATATCCCCATTTTTTATATTATTTTTTAAATAACCAAAGGCAGTGTACATTCTGAATACTCCTTCATGTTTCCCCACATTAACAACCCTGGTGAGATGGGTTGGCTAAGAGACAATGACTGGCCCAGTGTCACCCAGCTGCTTTCTTGCCTAAGGCGGGACTAGAACTCAGTCTCCTGGTAATTGACCCAAAGTCACCCAATTGGTTTCATGTCTAAGGTGGGACTAGAACTCACAGACTCCTGGTGATTGACCCTCCTGGTGATTGACCCTGGTGATTGACCCAATGTCACCCAGCCAACTTTCTTGCCTAACGTGAGACTAGAATTCACAGTCTCCTAGTAATTGACCTAAAGTCACCCAATTGGTTTCATGCCTAAACTGGGAGTAGAACTCATAGTCTCCTAGCATGGTGCTTTAACAACTGCTCAGCTTGGTTGGTTGTCTCCACATCTCCACCTCATTGGTGCTTTTTGTTGTTGAAGGAAGATCTGTTGATGTTTTCCTCCATCAAAACAAGAAGCCTGTATTTCAGTTTTATTTTATTTACATTTATATCCCGCCCGTCTCTGCAAAGGACCCAGTTGTACAGTATAGTAGCATAAAATACAGACAAGGAAAATTACATCCATTTTAATAATTTCCCTGAAACATATAAGCAGTATAAGATCCTTAGAAGCTTGGAAAACTAACACCACACTGGAAAATTAAAAGACTGAAACGTTATCCATAAAATTGATTGCGGTTGTTCCCTCTATCATAATCTACTCTGCATTCTCCCCTTCATGTCTTCTGTTTATGCTGCTTCCTTAACAGATTCCATCTACGGTCCGATGTCTGAACAGTGACAAAATCCTGGCCTTCCAACAGCAAACCCAGTTTTTATGGGAAACGTATTTTTCTTCTGTGGAGAAGATTGTTCAAACCACTCTTGAGGTAAGCTGCAGAAATGTGCCCGCCATTTGCCCAAATATTTCATCTGTAATTATTTCTGTTTCTATGATTGGGGTCACATGTCACGGTGAACCGTGGTTGTCTAAATAAATTAGAATTGGCTGGATTCATAGAGCACAAGCCATAAAACGTGGCTGGTAGAGTGCAGTGAATAGGGTCACACAACGCAGTCAACTCTGAAACAAATTGGCTTACTTCATGCAACATGTTCAGCATACAATGGCTTGGCATGATGACCAGAGGAAGCCACAGAGAGGTGGGAACCTTTAGCTTTCAAGGTGGTTTAGGTATGTAAAGGTGTGTTGATCCTCAGGGTCGTCCTCTCTTTGCATCTAGGTCAGGGCCGAGCAGTTGGAGGAGAGATAAGGATTATCTTTATTGTCATTGTACTTGTTTACAATGGGGGAGGGGGGAAATGTGTGGTTAAATATCATGTGATTCCTTCCATGGCTTCCCTGATCCTTGGGTCAAGCTCCACACAGCTGGTCTAAACCACATGGGGATGGCTATTATTGGACCATCTTCCAACCTGCTGTCCACCAACCTTTCTACCTGTTGCTTGAATCACCAGTTAGTGTTCTGACCTAGGCTTCCCCAGAAGCACAAAGCTGAGTCCTCCTCCCTATAAACCCCTTTTATTTAATTGGCAGTGAATTCTTCTCCAGCAAAGTCTTTCCTCTCCCACAGTCTTTCAAGATAGTTCACAACTACTGACCTTTATCAGGCTTGGAGTGTGGCCAGGCCGATATCTTTTAGATGCCACAATACTTGGCAAGAATGCAGGAATGAACTAATTGCCTCCTGCAAACTCCACTCCCCTTTCGCTCCTCTTTCATTCCCTGTGGGAGGGACCATTCACTGTCCACTTGTGCCTTTACTCCCAAGTCGACCCTTGTTCCTTAGCTGTTCCCTTCGTCTGGCAACTCTGTGCATGCGCGCACTGGGAACAGGCTCCAGCTGTTTGTCTGACTCACTGATGTCTGACTCCGAAGGCAGCTGATAACTGCCAGATGGCCCTGGTCCCATCTCTGCCTCTAACACAGAGCCCTCATCAGAGCCTTCCCCAGACTCCAGGACTGGTCCAGGTTCCCCCCCAACCTCCTCACTGTCCGAATCTGCTGCCAGCTCTACTGGCCGCTGATGGGGCACAACAGTTAGGTTGGCGGTGAAGTTCTCTAGATCTATGAGTACAAGGGGATTTCAGGCTGCCTTTCTTGGACCCAGAACTGGAAGGAATTAATAGGTGCCAATAAAAGGCGAAGTCTCTTTGAATACTTTGAAATGTTTGTTCCCAGCTTTCTCAGCACCTGGGCTGACTTGCCGTTTATGAGATAAGCTGCCAAACGGTTTATGTTTTTATTTTGTTTTGTTTCCTTCCTTCTTCAACCTCTCGCACCTTGGGAAACATCACTGCTTTTTTTTTCCCTTCTGGTCCAAAGTTTGGAGAAATGGGGAAGGGAAATCAAAGAGTTTAAGTTTTAACTTCCTCGTGAAGGATCCCAACTATATCATATAATGCTTAAAAGATATTTTAGGTATATAGATGTAAATATACTATATTTTTCTGAATATAAGATGCACCTTCCCCCCCTAAAAGAGCGTGGAAATGTTGGTGCGTCTGATACACCGAATACAGCCATTTTTGGCCTCCCAAAGCCCTGCCCCAGCATCCCATTTTTGTGAAAAAATGGGCCGTTTTTCGCAAAAACGGAGGCATTTTTGCCTTTCCCCAGCCCCCAGAAGCATTCTGCAGGCTTCAACAGGGCTGGGGGAAGGGGAAAATGCCCCCGTTTCTGTGAAAAACGGACCCCATTCACAAAAACGGGGGCATTTTTGCCTTTCCCCAGCCCTGCTGAAGCCTGCAGAATGCTCCTAGGGGCCCGGGAGGACAAAAGCTTTTTTTTCTTACTTATCTCTTCGAAATCTTGGTGTGTCTTATACACCGGTGCGTCTTATACTCCGAAAAATACGGCAAGTGAATGAATAGTCTCCTTTTTCCTCTTGACCTGTTCAAGTTGTTTTTAGCCGATAAAATTTCTGTCTAGAGGTGAATGCTTATAGCAGATCTGGACATTTGATGGCTTCTTTGGCTGTCCCTATCCAGCCCACGTGAGGTCATTCGGAAATTAGAAATCAAAAATAAATAATTGTACCCCCTGCATGCAATATGACTGCTTTGCTTTTATTTTTATGGACAAATATTTTTTTTTACTGAATCCAGCTCTTAACTCCTGTAGAGTTTGCACCAGATGTATTTCAGCCTAGCATGCTTTGCTTAATGTTATAGTGATAGTTAACATTTATGTAACATTTTCCGAGCTTTTTCAGACTGTCTCACCTACACTTTCTTACTTAAGGCACAAAATATGCCTGCTGGTAGCCAACCAGTGTGGCCAGTATCCTCGCACAATAGCAGAAGAGGCGTCAAAAAGACAATAATGGCATGCCAGATTTGGATCTGGGCTTCCTGGCTACTCTGCCACGCAAGCTGAACTTTTTCTACTGGGAGCCAAGAAGAACGGTTGAGCTTGTTCTCGTACCCAGGAGACGCCTCTGTTTCCAGCAGGTGCAGATGGCTCTGGGATGTAATGGCAACTATCCTTCTCTTTGCTAGATAATAAAAGATCGGATATTTCATCAGGAATCACGACCAAAGTTCTTCTGGAACACACTTCCTGGAGGGTTGGTGGCCTTACCAGAATACTCCACTCATCTGAATGACTTCCCTTTCTATTATCCGCAGCAAGGTAGGGGAAATACCTCTGTGCTGTTTCTAACTTGTATTGTGGCTGCCAGTGGAGCTGGCAGCAGATTCAAACAGTGAGGAGGTTGGGGAGGAGCATGGGCCAGTCCTGGATTCTGGGGAAGGCTCTGATGAGGGCTCTGATGAGGTGAACTGATGAGATGAACTGATGAGGTGAACGCTTTTAGTGAACTGCGCCTGATTTTGTGAGCTTTTTTTGCCCTGATTGTTAAGCGAATCAGTGCAATTGTTAAGTGAGGCAGTCGTTAAGTGAATCCAACTCCCCCCCCCCTTGACTTTGCTCATTGGAAACCGACTGGGAAGGTCTCAAAGGATGATCGCAGGACCACAGGATGCTGCAACAATCCTAAATACATGCCGGTTGCCAAAGCATTTGAATTTTGATCATGTGACTGTGGGGATGCTGTCGTAAGTGCAAGGACCGGTCATAAGTCACTTTTTTCAGTGCTGTTGTAATGGTCACTAAACGAATGACTTTAAGCTGAGGCGTACCTGTCGTCTCTTCCAGGATATCCCATCAGGCACCGTGATTTCTACCGCCTGCTTTCCAGTTTCATCTTTTAATTCAGATGCTCAAAATTATCATTATCTCAAATGTTTATTTGCTTGTGTGGTGATCCATTTAGGAGGTGTTGCGCCTCAGACTTTTCCCGGCTAAAGTATTCTTTGTACTTTTGCAAATTTTAAGGTTTCCCGAGTAAGCTGATGCCTCTCTTCTGATTTTTAAAATCATTTAAAAAAATAAAAATTAGCATTTACCCACTGCATTTATCCTCAGGGGGAGGGTCCAACCTTACAGAATGCAAAGAATCGTAGAGATGACCCCTTTGGGGAAGGTCTGAGAAAGCCGAAGGAACAAGCTGTTGAAGAGGGACGTAGAGCAGGGGCAGTGGTGGGTTTCACATTTTTTAGAACCTACTCTGTAGGTGTGGCCTATTTTGTGGGCGTGGCTTGGCAGTCATGTGACAGGGTGGGAGTGGCCACCTTTTAAAATGTGGTGAAACTCATTTAACAACGCTCTTGCTTAGCAACCAAAATTTTGGCCTCAATTGTGATGATAAATTTCTTTCTTTCTTTCTTTCTTTCTTTCTTTCTTTCTTTCTTTCTTTCTTTCTTTCTTTCTTTCTTTCTTTCTTTCCTTCCTTCCTTCCTTCCTTCCTTCCTTCCTTCCTTTCCTTTCCTTTCCTTTCCTTTCCTTCCCGTTGGGTCACTGGCAGCGGCGAGCCAGATTTACTTCGAGGTACGCCGGTGGAACCCCCTCTCACCGGTTCTCTAAATTTCACCAACCGGCTCTCGCAAGTAGGTGCGAGCCTGCAGAAACCCACCACTGAGCAGGGGTCTCCAACCTTTGCAACTTTAAGTCTGAAGGACTTCAGCTCCCAGACTTCTCCAGCCAGCTTTGCTGGCTGGAGAATTCTGGGAGCTGAAGTCCTTCAGACTTAAAGTTACAAAGGTTGGAGACCCCTGATGTAGAGAATACACAGTGCAAGGGATTGAAGGAAGGAAGCCTTGAGAAAGAAAGAAGGCCGCTGTGGTTTTGTTTACTTTTAAGATGGGACAAAGAGAAACTTGGACAGACTTTCAAAAATTAAAATAAACAACATTCCTGGAGTCTGTGCTCTGCCTGTTTCTTGACCTGATCTACTTTGAAGGGCTGACAAAAGAGTTGCATAAGAAAGCAATGCAGAGAAGCAGCCCCTGCTCCCAAGAAGCTTACAGTCCGGCCTCTGGGGGAGACAAATCAAAAGGGAGAAACCCCCACAGTAAAGAGGACAGAACGTAATAGCAGTAGCAGTTGGACTTATATACTGCTTCACAGTGCTTTCACAGCCCTCTCTAAGCAGTTTGCAGAGTCAGCCTCTGGCCCCCAACAATCTGGGTCCTCGTTTGACCCACCTCGGAAGGATAGAAGGCTGAGTCAATCTTGAGCCTGGTGAGATTCGAACTACCGAACTGCTGGCAGTCAGCAGAAGAGCCTGCATTCTAACTACTGCACCATCATGGCTATAATGGATGTAAAATTGGGTGGATCTCATTTAACAACTGCCTTGCATAGTGATGGACGTTCCAGGCCCAATTCTGGTCGTAAGTCAAGGACTACCTATATACAAACATCCTGTTTTTATATTGAAGAACGTGAAAAATGATCTATTTCCACCTAAAGTCCAACTCCCTGCTTAGGCAGGAAACCCTGCACCACTTCAGACAAATGCTTATCCAACATCTTCTTAAAAACTTCCAGTGTTGGATCATTTACAACTTCTAAAGGCAAGTTGTTCCACGGATTAATTGTTCTCACTGTCAGGAAATTTCTCCTCAGTTCTAAGTTGCTTCTCTCCTTGATTAGTTCCCACCCATTGCTTCTTGTTCTACCCTCAGGTGCCTTGGAGAATAGCTTGACTCCCTCTTCTTTGTGGCAGCCCCTGAGATATTGGAAGACTCCTCTCATGTCTCCCCTAGTCCTTCTTTTCATTAAACTAGACATACCCAGTTCCTGCTGCCGTTCTTCATATGTTTTAGTCTTCAGCACCCTAATCATCTTTCTTGCTCTTCTCTGCACTCTTTCTAGAGTCTCCACATCTTTTTTACACCATGGCAACCAAAAAAGGATGCAGTACTCCAAGTGTGGCCTTCCCCAGGCATTATAAAGTGGTATTAACACTTCATGTGATCTTGATTCTATCCCTCTGTTGATGCAGCCTACAACTGTGTTGGCTTTTAGAGTCATCAAGGTGTTGGGTTAGAACTGGAGTTCAGCTCCCATCTCAGCCACTCCTGGGGAGATCTTGGGCCTATCACTTTTCGTTGCTCAGTCTATCTTCAACAACTATTTAGTGGTTAAAGTGAAGGGAGATCCCACCCTTGAACTGCAAGAGCAGAGGTCCCTAAAGTTAGCAACTTTTAAGACTTGTGGACTTCAACTCCCACAATTCTGGAAGCCGAGGTCCTCAGGTTTTAAGGTTGCCAAGTTTGGAGACTCCTCTGGTAGAGCAACTATGAACTATACATTGATAAAATAATAAAGACTGATGGGGCAGGGTACCTGACAGTTGGCATCCATTAGAGCCACGTTGTGGATTCCTCCTGTAAATGAGCATAGCTGAAATTGTCACTAATGTTGTTCTCTGTTTCATCTGCCTTAATTCCTCCTGTTTTTTTTTCTCCTACTGTTTTCATTGGCAATGAAATCTGAATTGCAAGTTTCCTGTGGGTGGAGACCTCTCTTCTTTTATCTTCTGAAAATGTCGTGTAAGCTGGTAGCACTAAATAAACCACTAACGATAATTGGTTAGATGGGGATTAAACTTCAGCAGGTGAGCCAAAAACCCAAGGCAGGTTTGGAAGAGGGTTTTAAGACTCACCAGTTCTCTCTCCTAACAGGATCCAGCCCCTCCGAGAAGTTTACAGCGTTAATCTGGGCCGTCTCACCAATTGTCTCCCTTTCTCAGCCCATCCTCAAGCTCACCCAAGCTGTCTCCAGATCCCAATACTGCGCCAAGGTAAAGGAATTTCTTGTTGTTATTGCGGTGATGATGGTTGCGGTGTCCTCCCAACCACACAAACAAAATGCGAGCCCCTTGGACGGGCAGGTGTTTATGATGTTTGCACTGTCCTGTCGTCATACAATCACATTTGCAACTTTGCTGGCTGGTTTCTGACAAGCAATGTCAACGGGAGAAGCCAAATTTGCTTAATGGCTGCATGATTCATTTTACAAGTGCTGTGACTTGCTTAACAACCATTGCAGATTAGCAATAGCACTTAAGACTTATACACCACTTCCCAGTGCTTTGCAGCCCTCTCTAAGCGGTTTGCAGAGTCAGCCTCTTGCCCCCAACAATCTGGGTCCTCACTTAACCCACCTCGGAAGGTTGGAAGGCGGAGTCAACCTTGAATCAGTCAGACTCGAACTCCTGGCAGTGAGCAGAGTTAGCCTGCAATACTGCATTCTAACTGCAGGGAGGGAGGGAGGGAGAGAGGGAAGGAAGGAAGATAGATAGATAGATAGATAGCAATAGCACTTAGACTTATATACCACTTCCCAGTGTTTTACAGCCCTCTCTAAGTGGTTTACAGGGTCAGCCTCTTGCCCCCAACCATCTGGGTCCTCATTGTATCAACCTCGGAAGGATGGAAAGTGGAGTCAACCTTGAGCCTGGTGGGAATTGAACTGCCGAACTCCTGGCAGTTGGCAGTCAGCAGAAGAGCCTGCAATACTGCATTCTAACTACTGCACCACCACGAGTATAATGGATGTAAAATTGGTTGACTCTCATTTAACAACTGCCTTGCATAGTGATGGACGTTCTAGTCCCAATTCTGGTCGTACTGTAAGTCAAGGACTACCTATATACAAACATGCTGGTTTTATATTGAAGAATGTGAAAAATGATCTATTTCCACCAAAAATTAGGTAGCAGGACAATCCAGTCCAGTCCAATATTGGTAAACCTCGAATTACGACCGCAATCAAGCCCCAAATTTGTGTTGTTAAGTGAATCATTTGTTAAATGGGATTTGCCGCATGTTACCACCTATCTTGCCACGGTTGTTAAGAGAATCACTGCAGTTGGTAAGTTAGTGACACGGTTGTTAACTGAATCTGGCTTCCCCATTGACTTTGCTTGTCGGAAGGTCGCAAAAGGGGATGGCATGGTCTTGATCATGGGGATGATGAAGCAGAGGTTGGAATTGTGAAAAACAGTCATGTCACATTTTTCAGGGCCGTTGTAACTTTGAACGGTGACCTCATGAACTGTTGTAAGCCGAGGACTACCTGAATCTCGAATTTCTATCGCCTCTTTCCCATCATCCTCATGTCCGGACAATGTTGGCTGGCGACCCCCAGGGGAAGAGCCTTCTCTGTGGCAGCTCCTGCCCTCTGGAATGACCTACCCCCTGAACTACGTACGACCTCAGACCTACACCTCTTCCGTCGGGCCCTGAAGACACATCTTATTCCATGCAGCCGGCCTGTCATAGCCTTTTTAATTGGGTTTTTTAGTATTGGATTTTAACTGTGGGCCAAAGTATTTAATTATATACTAATATGCCATTTTAACTTTTGTATTTCCTGTTTTTATTGTGGCTGTTCACCGCCCTGGATCCCGAGAGGGAGAAAGGCGGCATATACATTAAATAAATAAATACGTTGTGGTTCACACCTCTTGTTGTGAAGATTGCTAGAAGGTGTCATTCTCCAGAGTTCTGCTGTACGAAACCCACCCAGCTCTAGGGCCTTTTCCATTCCCTTGTATGTCAGAGGGTTGTGGCGGGTGTGGCAGCCTTAGGATACACCTGGGTGGGCTAGTAACCTTGTCAGCAGGTCTCACCTTCCCCTTTAACTACAGGGCAAGTCCTGTCAACAGCCACGTCTCTACTGCGGATGAGCTCAGCTAACCAGGCCGCGCCCATCCTGAGCGTTTCAAAATGTGTGGCAGTAAATAGAGTCTTCTAAGTATGTGTGCTTGGGAGTCTAAGCACATTGTCCTTGTAGCTTGTCTGCTTTAGAAGGAAAGTGTCAGGGTTCCAAATAGCATCCAAAAGTAAATCAGAGTCCAAGGCAAAGGATTGCTCAAAGTTCCAATGTATTGCCACGATGTAGAAAAGACGTGGAGACTCTGGAAAGAGTGCAGAGAAGAGCAACCAAGATGATTAGGGGACTGGAGGCTAAAACATATGAAGAACAGTTGCAGGAACTGGGTATATCTAGTCTGATGAAGAGAAGGACCAGGGGAGACATGATAGCAGTGTTCCGATATCTCAGACGGTGCCACAAAGAAGAGGGAGTCAAACCAGTGGTGGGTTTCTGCAGGCTCGCACCTACTCGTGAGAACCGGTTGGTGAAATTTAGAGAACCGGTGAGAGGGGGTTCCACCGGCGTACCTGGAAGTAAATCTGGCCCGCCGCTGCCAGTGACCCAACGGGAAGGAAAGGAAAGGAAAGGAAGGAAGAAAGGAAAGAAAGGAAGGAAGAAAGAAAGAAAGAAAGAAAGAAAGAAAGAAAGAAAGAAAGAAAGAAAGAAAGAAAGAAAGAAAGAAAGAAAGAAAGAAAGAATTTATCATCCCAATTGAGTCCAACATTTTGGTTGCTAAGCAAGAGTGTTGTTAAATGAGTTTCACCACATTTTAAAAGGTGGCCACTCCCACCCTGTCACATGACTGCCAAGCCACGCCCACAAAATAGGCCACACCTACAGAGTAGGTTCTAAAAAAATTTGAAACCCACCACTGAGTCAAACTATTCTCCAAGGCACCTGGGGGCAGGACAAGAAACAATGGGTGGAAACTAATCAAGGAGAGAAGCAACTTAGAACTAAGGAGAAATTTCCTGACAGTTAGAACAATTAACCTCTGGAACAGCTTCCCTCCAGAAGTTGTGAATGCCCCAACCCTGGAAGTCTTTAAGAAGATGTTAGATAGCCATTTGTCTGAAATGGTATAAGGTTCCTGCCCACGCAGGGGGTTGGACTAGAAGACCTCCAAGGTCCCTTCCAACTCTGCTATTGTATTGTATTGTATTAAGACAGGGATGTCCAAACTTGGGAACTTTAAGACTTGTGGACTTCAACTCCCAGAATTCCCCAGCCAGCTATGCTGGCTAGGGAATTCTGGGAGTTGAAGTCCACAAGTCTTAAAGTTCCCAAGTTTGGACATCCCTGTATTAAGAGAACCATGTTGGCACATCTGGGAAAACCCAAATCTGAAAGCTTCCTGGCTTTCTCCACCCAGTTGAAAGTTCAAGATCTTACCCCCCACGCCCACCAATCCATCCCATGGTCCAACCTCTGGATTTGTTCAATTGTATTAATGTCCGATAAACAGTGTGGATTCCAGGCAGACGAGCTGTATTCGAGGATTGGTCTGGCAAAGGTTTTGGATGCCTTAGTTTGGAGTACAATGTTACCGGAGAAGAAGCTTCGCAAAATCAGGTTAACAACTCTTAATGCCTTTTTGGCAATGCTGTTACAGTGAGCTCTGGGGCTTAGATTGTTTGAGATGAGCACTCCTAGACCTTTGACTGAGTGAGGTTTGTCTAGGAGGTCGTATCCGCCCAGCTTGTATTTGGTGTTCTGATTTTTGCTGCCAATGTGTAAGACAGAGCATTTTGTTAGATGTGATCGACATTGCTGCTGCTAAAAGGAGCCTCTTTTCACCACGCCCCTAGAAAACAATTTACGAGAAAGATCTCAAATATATCAAGTGGGAAAATGTCATTAAGAACGACCAACCTCTCTGCAGCTTTCACTATGACAAGCCAAACTGAAACGCATTTACTAGAGCAACTTTTTAGCTGCTCCTTGGTTGTTACAGTTTAGATTTGCTGCAGGAAACCATTAACATTGGGCCGGGGGTGTGTGTGTGTGTGTGTGTTCCTATGAACCTAAAATGCTGGCTCGAGAACAACCTCCTGGAAGCCAAAACGTGGCAGCCTTTTGCACAGTGGAGGACATGCTTCCAAACCTACAGTTTGCCGTTTGAAAGCCGGGACCCGGGAAGCTTGCCAAGCAGGGTAAGGAAAATTGTACGAGCTGAAATTCCCGAGGCAGTCTGGGGATGAGACAAAACCAATAGAGGACCACCCCAATTGAGGACGGCTTTGAGGATCAGTGCAGGAGGTACTGTTTGTACTGCAACGGAGTTCAAACAGGGCAGATTTAGCACAACAAAAGTCTCTCTCTGCGTGCTTTCTTATATAAGACCCATAGAAATAAGCAGACCTTTGGCTCGGCTCCTGCCCGCTTCAGTGAGGTTCTGTGCCAACAGGCTTTGTTCCTTCCCACTGATGGGAGGAGACCTGCCATGGGAGGTGTTTGCGGCAGAAACCAAGAACGTGCTTTGAAGACCGCCCTAATGAAATGCTGCCTAACTCTTTGCCCAGTCCCTCTCCAGCCCGAAGAATCCCCAGAGATGGATTTCAGCTTCCATAATCCCCAGGCAGGCTGCCAATAGGCCAGGTTGGCTAAGAAGAGTGGGCCTTGCAGTCCAGATGAGAGAGGGTGCTTATAAATAAATTTGGCCCAAGAAACCATTGGTTGCCCTCTGACACCACTGGATGACATCTCCAAGACTCACTGCTTTAGCAGAGTAAGGAAGATCCTCAGAGATGATTCACACCCTGGTCAGTGTCTCTTCGCACTTCTACCATCGGGCAGAAGATATCAAAGCATAGCCAGCCAAACAAATAGGTTTAAAAATAGTTTCTATCCTTGGGCTGTCAAGACTCTTAAACACAACCACAATCACTCCACGCACACACGGAAACTTATGACTGGTTTTTCTTATTCTTTCTTTCGTTTTCTCTAATTACCTGCATATGGATTGTTCTTTATGCTATTTATGTTGATTGTCTTTGTTGGCATGAATTGCACCAGTGGGCTAAAACCAATTTCGTTGTATTTATTTTGTACAATGACAATAAAGGCTATACTACTAAACAGTGGTGGGATTCAGCCAGTTCGCACCTCCTCGGGAGAACCGATTGTTAACTTTCTAAGCAGTCCGGAGAACCGGTTGTTGGAAGAAATCTCCTTTTGTTTTTTTCCACTTTGCATGGCTAATCCTGTAAGGAAGGCAGGAAGGAGACATTCTGGTGTTGTTTCTAGCCTCATCTTGATTGCCCTGCTTACAGAAACTGCCTCTCCTGTTAACCCTTATTGCATTGCAACAGTTAAAGCGAAGAGCCCATCAATGTGAATGATGTTGAGTTGGCCACGCCCACCCAGCCACATGACCACTGAGCCCCGCCTACCCAGCTGATCATTAGACCAGAGAACCGGTTGTTAAATTATTTGAATCCCACCACTGCTTATAAATCCTTAGTTCACCATTTTTCCTCCCAGCCTGAGTTGGAATTTTGTTGGCATTAGAGAGTGAGCAGGGAGGTTGAATGTCAGGGAGAAGGTTCAGGGGTTTTGGTTGTTTTTTGGAGTTTTGTTGGTGGATCACGGAAGTGGTAGTTGTTCCCCACTCTAGGGGGCAGTGCTAATCTCTGTTTCAAAGTCGATGAGCCAGCGCTGTCCAAAGACGTCTCCGTGGTCATGTGGCCAGCATGACTCAACACCAAAGGCACACAGAACGCTGTTACCTTCCTACCAAAGGTGGTTCCTATTTTTCTACTTGCATTTTTACATGCTTTCGAACTGCTAGGTTGGCAGAAGCTGGGACAAGTCACGGGAGCTCACTCTGTTACACAATGTTAGGGATTTGAACTGCCCAACTGCTGACCTTTCTGATCGACAAGCTCACATCTTAAGCCACTGAGCTAATGCTCGTTACTTAAGGACTATCTGTCATTTTCTTGCTGTGTGCTTTTCAATTAAGCCTTTTTTCCCAACATTCCGTAGCCTCCCTGCGCATCTGCAATTCCCAACCTCACAATGCCTTTGAAAAAAAAGTCCCTCTGGGATTCTGTGTAATCATGGGAAGCTGGGAAGCAGGCAACCGTTGGAGACAGGAATCTACGAGGAAAGGTGGGACATTCGCATATTCCCATTGAGTGCCTCAGATCTAAACAAAATGCAGGACCATCACACTCAACCCAAGAGAATTTTGCAGACATCTTCCGGGTTCCTGGTGGTTCCAATGTTTCTACTTGCATTTTTACATGCTTTCGAACTCCTAGGTTGGCAGAACAACCTAGCAGGTGGGTCACAGAAGTGGATGGGCTTAAGGCACTCATTTCACTCTTAAAGCCTCCTCCCACCTCCCCTAGAAAAATCCAGTCTGATTTTTAGGGGAATCTGGGGCTTTGGGATGATATCATTTCTGGAGAAAATGAAGTATCTCTCCACCTAAACCAAACTTCAGGCCTTTAGAACAGGGGTCCCCAACCTTTGCAACTTTAAGTCTGAAGGACTTCAGCAAAGCTGGCTGGAGAATTCTGGGAGCTGAAGTCCTTCAGACTTAAAGTTGCAAAGGTTGGGGACCCCTGCTTTAGAAAGCCCTTCAAAACTTGGCTGCCCCTTCCCAGTTCAGAGTCAGGATTCTAGGAAGGCTTGCTTTGTTTACAATGCTGTGCTCTGCAATGAATTGAGCAATTGGTTATTTTTATCTGGCATCTTTTAATTCTTTTCAATGTGTATGTTTTTGTTTGTAAGCCTTTGCTGGTTGCCCAGAGTTAATTGGTGAAGATGGGCGGCCAGATAAAGCTGCAGAAGGAACGAACAAACAAATAAATACAGCATAAAATGCAGGCGCTGGTTCTGCTGTGTTCCTTTGTTTCAGCTGGCCTTTCTTGTTTCCTGTACAGATTTTAGTCTTGTGGAGCTGTGAGAAGCCACCTCCACAGAAGTGGCCGCCGACCACAGTTCCCTTGACTGTCATTTTAAGCAGCAACAAGGTAAGAGGCCATCCAGGTTGTGGTGGTGGTTGTCACGGAGCACGTTTTAGGACAAAAATCAGCAGAGAACCTGCACTCCAGCAGGAATCCTGCTTTTTAAACACCCCAGTTCACCTATCATTCGGAGCCAGCCTCATCCTTCAGTGGGCATTTCCCAAACATTCAACCAAGTCCAATGTAAGGACAAGAGTAAATCTTCCACTTGGGTTTTCTTGGTCTCTTAATTTTTTCTTGTGGGCAAAGATTCAAGAGGAAATAATTAGCAGCAGCAGAAAGAAAGCAGAAAGGTAATCTATGGAAACATCTCAGACAGGTCCACCCCTAGTTCTCATGAGGATGAGAGGGAGAGAGGGAGAAAGAGAAGGAGACTTGCAAGATTATCCCTCCTTTTCTCTATCATCTCTATCTACCTATCTCCCGTTTTTAATAACTAGTTTTATCTACAATACTTACGATCCAGAGCCAATAAAACTTGCTCTCCCCTGACCTTTAATCAATTCAATAATTACGGACTGAGGATGGCTTCCTACTTCTATACTTTAACCATTCCTAAGTATAGAAGAGCTTTCTCCCTAGCTCCCTTTAATGTCTTGCCCTCAGCACTTTTGGATGGTCGCTTCAAGAGGCTCCCGATTAACGAGCGGCTATGCCCTTGCGACAGAGCCGAGGTTGAAACTGTGGAGCATGTCCTTCCATCTTGCCCCATGTATAACGCAGACAGATCTAAGTTACTGTCTCTCCTTGAAACCATCCCTTCTAGACTCAATGGTTGTAACTTGATGGCCCACTGCCTAGGAGATGGCTCTCCATATATCACTTTTCAGGTCTCAAAATTCTTCTTAAGAGCTGTAACCATTAGAGGAGAACGCTGTAACCTTCCTTAGTTAAGGTATTGGCGATCCATTGCTATGATACTATGATAATTATTACTATTATTATTATTATTTTTAACGTTTCTTCCTGTAGTACTTGTGTTTTGGTCTGTGACCGTAAATAAAAGTATATATATATATATATATATATATATAATAACTAGTTGATAACCTGGCATTGCCCGGGTATTCATTTATGATAATCCTGTACCAGGATTATGATTATTAGACAGGAAAAGGAATGAATTGTATTTACAGTGTCAAGTCAAAGTAATGCTGGAACACACGCACAGAGACAAACGTACACGAATCCAAAATGCACACTATCACTGTCAAAATTACTGTCATTTGACACTTTAGATATAATTCATTCCTTTTCATTTCAGGGGCCCAGGCGTTCTGGAACACACACACACAGATCCACACACACACACACACCGAGAGGTGTTAGGGGTGTCTTACCCTCACAGTATTTGTTTCCAGAGAGTAAGTCATTTGTGTACCAAGTTTGGTTGAAATTGCTCCAGGTGTTCCAGAGTTATGCTGGAGAACACACACATATAGACACACACAGCCATGTATATATATATATATAAATATTTTTTACAAATAACTCAAGGTGGTGAATATATCAAGCACACCTTCCTCCTCCTAGTTTCCCCACAACAACCACCCTGTGAGATGGGTTGGGCTGAGAACCACTGGCTCAAATTCAACTAATCAGCTTTCATAGCTGAGGTGGGATTAGAACTTGCAGCCTCGTGGTTTCTAGCCTGGTGCCTTAACCACTAGACCAGCCTGGCTCTCCTATATCTTTACAATAAAAGTAGCATTGTTCTACACGACTTTGATTTCCTATCTGGTTCTACCTTGAAGGGATGACAGAAGGTTTTCCCTTTTCTGTTTCTTGCCTTTTCTCCTGCAGGTCAGCGAACGGTTTTTGCCTTATTCTGCTCTAGAGACGGATGCCGTGCTGAGCCTTGATGAATATACCAACCTTTCAACCAGTGAGGTGGGAAAGTTCTCCAGAATCTTTCTACTTGTGTTGTAGCCTTGGAGCTTGGAATCAGGAAGGGACATGTGACTATCTTGGCTCAGAGGGGCTTAGGGATCCTTGAAAAATACCATTTTCCCTTTCTCCAAATACCTACCTACCTATCTACCCACCTACCTACACACCTACATACCTACCTGCCTATCTACCCATCTACCTACCTGATGACTTTCATTACTACTTTGGGAATGCCCCGTCAGCATGTCTAGCAGTAGGAATTCTAGAAATCTTTGGATCACAGAAGACATCTAAGGGGATACACATTACGGATATTGGGAATGTCATGAGATAATCTGTAGAGCAGGGTTGTCCAATCTGTAGACTTCAACTCCTAGAATTCCCCAGCAAGCTATTCTGGTTGAGGAACTCTAGGAGTTGAAGTCCACAGGTCTTTAAATGGCCAAGGTTGTCCATCCCTGCTCTAGAGATGATGCTCCTTGGGGGGGGGGGGGGGCGGAGAGAAGGAATGTCAATCGAAAGTAGAAGGCATGAAATTCATGTAGACTAGCAGTAGTCAACCTTTTTATACCTACTGCCCACTTTTGTATCTCTGTTAGTAGTAAAATTTTCTAACCACCCACCAGTTCCACAGTAATGGTGATTGATAAAGTAGGGAAGTCAATTAAATTAAAAAAAGGAAAGTGCTTCAGTATCGGACAAAACCCCTACCGCCCACCATGAAAGCTGGAACGCCCACTAATGGGCGGTAGGGACCAGGTTGACTACCACTGATGTAGACAATCTGAAGCCTTCCGATGAAAGATTCTCTTTCCTCAAACTGTTTTCCTGTTCTCTTCCTTATCGTTTAGGTTGACTTTGCCTTCGTCGTATGGAGAAGGTTCCCCGACCGGATTGTAGGCTTCCCAATGCGCAGCCACTTTTGGGATACGGGCAAGAACCAGTGGAGCTACACTTCAAAATGGACCAATGAGTTCTCTATAGTTCTCACTGCTGCGGCATTCTATCACAGGTACCCTTCCTGCCTGAAGAACATCCTGGCCTAGAGGTGGAGCTCTCACCTCCCAATCAGGAGGTTGTGAGTTCAATCCTGGATAGAGGCAGATGTAGGGTCTCCTGCTTGGGGAGGGGGTTGGACTAGATGACCTGCAAGGTCCCTTCCAACTCTGTTAATCTGTTATCTGAGTTGGAAAGAGCCCATTGAGGCAATCCAACCCAAGGTCCTGCTCAGTGGTGGAACCCCGATGGATATCTCTCTGGGGATACGGCTGTCAGCTTCTGCTTAAACTCTTCCTAGGAAGGGAAAGCTCAGCATCCCCTTTGGTCCTCACTGGAGTTGTTCGCAAGAAGTTCTCCCTAACTTTCCACTGGAATTTGCTTTTGCACTTTTCAGATACGTACGTTGTTCTCTCAGTCCCATTCCGGAACAAATGTGGGGTGAACCCCAAGCATCCTTCGGATACGTTTGATCGGGGAGCTTGATGTCTTTACAATTAATCCCAGTAGCAACTACAACATCTTGCCTTTTTCACGAGGCAACTGGACTTCCTGGTTTTTTTCTTTGAAGACGTTTCACTTCCCAATCCAAGAAGCTTCTTCAGAAGCGAAACATCTTCCGAGGAAAAAAACTGGAAAGTCCAGTTGCCTCTTGAAAAAGCACCTTTGGGACATGTTAGAAATATCCTAATATTCAACCAGAACATTCTAAATCAGTGTTTCTCAACCTTGGCCACTTGAAGATGTCTGGACTTCAACTCCCAGAATTCCCCAGCCAGTGAATGGGGAATTCTGGGAGTTGAAGTCCAGACAACTTACAATACAATACAATACAATACAATACAATACAATACAATACAATACAATACAATAGCAGAGTTGGAAGGGACTTTGGAGGTCATCTAGTCCAACCCCCTGCCTAGGCAGGAAACCCAATACCATTTCAGACAAATGGCTATCCAACATCTTCTTGAAGACTTCCAGTGTTGGGGCATTCACAACTTCTGGAGACATCTTCAAGTGGCCAAGGTTGAGAAACACTGTTTTAAATGATGCATTTGGAGATGATTAAAAAAAAAAATTGGGGGGCAGGAGACACACCTGGAGGGAGCAGGTTGAGGATGGGGAGCCCTATATATTTCTTCAGGGGGTCTTCTTCCTGCCCACCCCTGTGTTTTCCTTTCACAGATACTATCACAGCCTCTTCAGCCACTATTTGCCTGCCAAACTAAGGAACTTTGTCGACCAGATTGCCAACTGCGAGGACATATTGATGAACTTCCTGGTTTCTGCTGTCACCAAATTGCCCCCCATCAAAGTGACCCAGAAGAAACACCTCAGGGAGAGCCCACCTCAGCAGGTAGGCAGACCCGGGTGGGAAACAAGCGGGCAGAGGAGAAAAGGGAAGGAATTCTTCCCGTCTTGAAGATTTTTCTTCCAATACTTTTGAGGCCCTTTAAATATGACTTAGGCCCGTGGTGGCGAACTTATGGCCCGCGTGCCAGAGGTGACACACAGAGCCCTCTCTGTGGGCACGGGAGCCGTTGCCCCAACCCAGCTCTGCCACACATACGCGTGCACCTCCCACCAGCCAGCTGGTCGTTGGGTTTCTGCCGTGCATGCGTGGGGGGGGGGCGCATCTGGGAGGCCATGTGCGCAGGGCTGGGGCGCACACGGGGAGACACACGCGCATGCATGGGAAGTGGGGGCCAATCACCAGGAGGCTGTCAGTACTAGTCCCGTCTTACACATGAAAGCTGGCTGGGTGATTTTAGAGCCCAATCACCAAGAGACTGTGAGTTCTAGTCGCGCCTTAGGCATGAAAGCTGAGTAACTAGTCCAATCCCCAGGAGAGTTTGAGTTCTAGTTCTGTTTTTAGGCATGGAAGATGATTGGGTAACTTTGGGCCAATCACCAGGAGGCTGTCAGTTCTAGTCCCGTCTTACACATGAAAGCTGGCTGGGTGACTTTAGAGCCCAATCACCAAGAGACTATGAATTCTAGTCCCGCCTTAGGCATGAAAGCTGAGTAACTGGTCCAACCACCAGGAGAGTTTGAGTTCTAGTCCCGCCTTAGGCACGAAAGACGATTGGGTAACTTTGGGCCAATCACCAGGAGACTGTCAGTTCTAGTCCCGTCTTACGCATGAAAGCTGGCTGGGTGACTTTAGAGCCCAATCACCAAGAGACTATGAATTCTAGTCCCGCCTTAGGCATGAAAGCTGAGTAACTGGTCCAACCACCAGGAGAGTTTGAGTTCTAGTCCCGCCTTAGGCACGAAAGACGATTGGGTAACTTTGGGCCAATCACCAGGAGGCTGTCAGTTCTAGTCCCGTCTTACACATGAAAGCTGGCTGGGTGACTTTAGAGCCCAATCACCAAGAGACTATGAATTCTAGTCCCGCCTTAGGCATGAAAGCTGAGTAACTGGTCCAACCACCAGGAGAGTTTGAGTTCTAGTCCCGCCTTAGGCACGAAAGACGATTGGGTAACTTTGGGCCAATCACCAGGAGGCTGTCAGTTCTAGTCCCGTCTTACGCATGAAAGCTGGCTGGGTGACTTTGGGCCAGTCCCCGCCTCTCAACCCAACCCACCTCACAGGATTGTCGTTATGTGGAAAGTGGGAAGAAGCGGCGTTATAACGTCTATTGAATTATGTGTAAAGTAATAAAAGATGGGATAAAAAATCTACTACAATAACGATGCTCGATCTCTTTCCTTTGTCTTCTCTCGGTTTCTGAAGCCCCCGAAGAGTGCGCCCCCATCCAACAGCAGCCTCCATTTCGCTCAGCGCCAGGAGTGTATCAATCGTTTTGCTGCCTGGTTTGGCTACATGCCTCTGGTGCATTCGCAGTTCCGCTTGGACCCGGTGCTTTTCAAGGATCAGGTCTCTGTCCTACGGAAAAAGTACCGGCAACTGGAGAGGGACTAGATCTGGGAGGGAGGGGGAGAAAGCCCACTGCTGCTCTCTGGGAAGGAAGGCGCTTGGAGAAGACGACGCCAGCCATGCTGGATGGACTGCTTGCTCTAGGCCATTGGCGCCGTGGCTGGATTTGAGGTTGGGTTCACTGCATCGATGCCCTTTGAACTTTGGGTACTAAAAATATGGAAACTCTCACTGGTAGCCAGGGGTGGTGCCAGAGGAATGGTCAGTCTTTATTGGGTTTTACCAGTATCAATAAAGTTTTGCAGAAAACAAGTCTTTCTCGAATGCCTTCAAGTAGCCGTCTCTTTTCAGACTGGAGACAGAAATACTGGCTTTGGTGTTTTTACACGGATGGGGAACATGGGTTCAAAATCTGCAGGGCCTAATCTACATTGGCTTCTCCCGACCCATTAGCTAGAATTGCAGGGGGCGAAATCAGCCAAAGGGTGTGTTTTTGAGTTGCTTGTTATTTCCCTGCTTTTCAGCAGAGGCAGAGTGGTGGTGTTGCCTGGGTATTTATTTATCCTAATCCATACATTTGTCCCCCAAAATAATCCCAGACCAAACATAATTTCTAATGTTGGATTTCCCCCCTTACCAATCAGAGGGAACCCCCTTGTGGAGTACTGTGAAGCTGTTACCATGACAACTCCACTGCGCTGCACAGTAGAAGCCATTTTACGGCAGTACGGTAGAAGCCATTTTAAGGCACAACAGGCTGTATTTTAACAGAACATACACCCTGAGGGGTGTTAGGAGTATCTTACCCCCATAGTATTTGTTTCCAGAGACTAAGTCATCTGTGTACCAAGTTTGGTTGAAATTGCTTGAGGCGTTCCAGAGGTATGCTGGAACACACACACAGAAACATTTTTATGTAGATAAAACAATCTGAACATGCTGAAATGATGGTGTCCTCAGGCTAATTTTTTCTCCAATAGTTGAGTAACGCAGGGAAGAAAATCTTTCTTAATGACCATGCCACTTTGTTCTCACTACCTTCTAAAACAGTGTTTCTCAATCTCTGAACCTTTTAAGATCTGTGGACTTTAACTCCCAGAATTCCCCAGCCAAATTTTGATCGCATGACTTTGGGAAGGCTGCAGTGGTTCCTTAAGTGTGAAAAATGATCAGGCCACTTTTTTCAGGGCAGTGGTAACTTCGAACAGTCACTAAATGAATGGTTGTAAGTCAAGGGTGATCGTTTGGGAGACGATGTTCTGAGAAATGGAATTCTGGGAGTTAAGGTCCACAAATCTTAAAACTCCCAAGTTCGGATACCCCTGGCTTAAGCCATTTGCCAATTTCTTCTTGTTCGACTTCTCTTACAAGCAAGGTGTTTTAAGCAAAGGATTTATTTCTGACCATGAGCAAGGCAGGAAGGTTCATGATCAAAGACAACAGCCTTTCCTCCAGTTTGTTAGCTCTACTGGCCCGTGGGCCGAAATGTTAACTCCCTGAAAAGTTTGGGAAGATTGGGATCATTAGCAAAAGGGAGCATAGCAATTGCAGCATGTTTTAACCGAGGTGTCGAAATGCATTACTGTACTCTGCACTAGCCGGGCTCTCTATCTTTGGCAGCTGAACCGAATAATTTCTGGGTCAACTATGGTGCAAGGAAAAAAAAAAAAAGCTGTATGTGCAGTTTTGCAGCAGAAACACAAAGCTGTAGAGGGGACACTTTCTCACCATCCGCATGGTGCGCAAGAAACAACTTGCATCTAAATACTAGCAAGACAAAGGAGATGGTGCTAGATTTCCGGAAGCACAGAGGAACCTGCCCCACTGTATATCTAGGGGGGCTGTGTGGAGAGGGTTTCCTCTTTAAATTCTTAGGAGTGCTTATTAGCCAAGATCTCACCTGGAAAAACAACACGTCTCTGTCGTCTTCCGGGTGCGCTTCAAGGTGTTAGTCATCATCTTTAAAGCACTCCATGGCTCGGGACCTAGCTACCTGCGGGATCGGATCCTGCCTCATACATCCTCACGGCCAATCCGCTCCCACAGAGAGGGACTTCTCCGGGTGCCGTCCACTAGACTGTGTCAGCGGGCGACGCCCAGGGGAAGGGCTCTCTCTGTGGCGGGCCCGGCCCTCTGGAACGACCTTCCCCCCGATATTAGAATGACTACGGACCTCCGCTCCTTCCATCTGAAATTAAAAACACACCTTTTCCGCTTGGCCGGCCTAGGCTAGTCTCTCTTTCTATGGGATTTTAAACTTATTTATAGCTGCTGGGTATTTTAGTTTAACGGGTTTTAGCACAGGAATAGATTTAATCTGTTTTTATATTATGTATTTATATTTGTATATTTATTGTTTTTACTTTCCCTGTGCACCGCCCCGAGTCCCTGTGGGGAGAGGGTGCGGTTCTACAAATTAAAATTTAATTGAATTTTTTTTTGGAATGGTGATTGGAAAAGCCCAACAGAGACTTCATTTCCTTAGAGTCCTGCGGAAAAATCAGGTGGGACAACGGCTGATGACCTCTTTCTATCGGTCCACCATAGAAAGTGTCCTCACATATTGTATCACAGTGTAGTATGCTGGTTTGACAGTTGCGGAGAGGAAGGCACTACAGAGAGGGATCAATTCGGCACAAGAAACCATCGGTTGCCCTCTGACATCACTGGATAACATCGCCAGATCTCGTTGCTTTAGCAGTACAAGGAAGATTCTCATAGATGATTCACACCCTGGTTGGTATCTCTTTGCACTTCTACCATCAGGCAGAAGATATCAAAGTATAGCCAGCCGAACGAACAGGTTTAAAGGTAGCTTCTATCCATGGGCTGCGAGACTTTTAAATTCAACCGCAATCACTCCATGCACATGCTATTCTTTTTTCTTTTCTCTCTTTTTTTGTTTCTGTTATAATTTTGCACCAGTGAAGTTAAAACCAATTTCATTGTAATTTTTACAATGACAATAAAGATGATGATGATGATGATTATGATTATTATTATTATTTTATTAACTTCTACAGCTTGAAGTGCTCTAATGCCATGCTAGTCAGGAGTGGGATTCAAATTTTTTTTACTACCGGTTCTGTGGGCGTGGCTTGGTGGGCATGGTGCAGCTTGGTGGGCGTGCCTTGGTGGGCATGGCAGGGGAAGAATACTGCAAAATCTCCATTCCCTCCCGATCAGCTGGGACTCAGAAGGCAGGGAATAGATGGGGGCGGAGGTGGGGCCAGCCAGAGGTGGTATTTGCTGGTTTTCCGAACTACTTAAAATTTCTGCTACTGGTTCTCCGGAACTGGTCAGAAGCTGCTGAATGCCACTCTGATGCCAGTCTTACAATGTTTTCTCCAACAGAGCAGAGAGGTGGCATTGCCATCCTCCTTCGCAGTGATACTGTTTAAAAAAAGGGATGAATTATTAAACAGTAGAGAGGGAGGGGGAGTTGGTTGCTGACCGGCTATCGCTTTTGGCATTCCTATTGTTGCTCAGTGCAAAGACCTTCCAGAATTCTTCAGTTGATTCTCTGCCTGGTGAGGATTATGCATATTTTCGGAAATGATTCTGAAGGAACTGGGGAATCAATAGAAGAGAGTATTTGTAGCTCAAGGTTGAACAGTTGAGTCCTGGGTGCAGTAGTAAAAATGCTTCTGGTTTGCAAAGAGGTGGCATTGCCATCCTCCTTCTCAGTGATACTGTTTAAAAATAGGCATGCATTAAACAGTAAGGGGGGGAGAGAGTAGGTTGCTGGCCAGTAGTAAAAAAATGCTACTGGTTCAGGCAAACCGATTTTTCCAATGATCACCTCTGTCACTTCCTGCTTTCTAGCGAATCTAAACCGTGTGGCACAGCAGATTCCCCACTCCCTCACTAGTAGCGTATCTTTGCAGGCGTTCAGTAACAGGCTCCACCCACTCACTTGGACCTCATCACGTCCATTTTTGATGCTCTGCGCATGATGTCCTGCACATTACATGGAGGTGCCACGTGCGAGCGTTTAATTTAATTTAATTTAATTTTAATTTAATTTATTCGAATTTATACCCGGCATCTTCTCCTAAAAAAGGACCCAGGGCGGCGCACAGGAAATTTAAAAACAATACAAATATACAAAAATACAAATTTTAAAAAAACTATTAAACCCAAACCCTGTGCTAAAATAGTGTAAAATCCCCCTAAATTAAAATCTATCTAAAAACAGTCAAGAACGGGAGGTTATGCTAGGCCGGCTTGTTGGAATAGGTGCGTTTTAAGACGCTGGCGGAAGAGGCGGAGGTCTGAGATGGTGCGTAGTTCGGGGGGCAGGTCGTTCCAGAGGGTAGGGCCCGCCACAGAGAAGGCCCTTCCCCTGGATGTCGCCAACCGGCATTGCCCGGCCGACGGCACCCTGAGAAGGCCCTCTCTGTGGGAGCGGATCGGTCGAAGGGATGTATGGGGCAGGAGACGGTCTCGCATATAACTAGGCCCCGAGCTTACATTGCTGCTGCACCGATAACAAAGGTAAGTGGATTTCACCCTTGCCTTGGTACTCTCTGAGCTTTGGTGGTTTTCTTGCAGACTTTTTATTACCCAGATAGGGAATGTCATCAGTGCCCTGAAGATATTACTTAGTTGGGTAAAGCAACATCTGTAGGTAAACAGCCAAGCAAAGAAAGCACCAAGCATTCCGTGGTTTGAGGAATGAAAACAGGCTGCGTGGATGTGCCAGGAATTAGTGATTTGGTCGAGATTTTCCCAACATGGAAAGCAAAATAGATGAGAAAGGAGGATAAAGAAAACATTGCTATAATATCTGTTGAAAGATTAGTGAGGCTAATGTTTGTATTTTTGCTTTGGGGAAGGATTTGGTTACTATTCTCTTGGCAAAAAAAGATATGGGAATGAAGCCAAATGGAGACATAATTCCTTGATTTCCTGATGGGGCTAACACAGTTGCTCTAAAACATTTCCCACATCTGAATAGCTGATTAAACAAACCATTAGGTGTCAAGCCAAGGAAGACTTGGGAACAGATAAAGAGAATATCAGTCTATGTGGAAAGTAACTGCAGTCAAACAAACCACCCTTCCCATCTGGAAAGTACCATGTTGGGTGGTGAGGATCTAGTAGCTTTCATATCATAATCTATAACCAGCTTTTTACAATATGGTATCTTCCAGGCTTTTAACCATGGCTCCTGAATTCCAAGGAGCCTGGAGAAAGCCTATGAATGAAACTTAAAAGAAAACTTTGTTTTATTGCTGGTGTCAGGGTTTCAAATAGCATCTCATATAAAATCAGAGTCCGAGGCAAGAGATTCCTCAAAGTTCCAATTTATCAAAAGAGCCATGTTGGCACATCTGGGAAAACCCGAATCTGAAAGCTCCCAGGTTTTCCCACCCAGTTGAACGTTCAAGACCCTGCCCCAACACCCAGAAGTCCATCCCATGGTCCAATCTCCCACTGCCACGGAGACAGATTCCACCCATCCAGTTCTGGCCAGGTGCAGAGACAAAGATGACCTTGACTTTCTAAGAAGGATGTTGTTATGGCTACATATCACCCAACTCCATATAATACCCCCCTCACATTTCTCCATGGTAGAAAGTGTGGCAGGCCTGAAATCCAAAAAGAAAAGATGGCTTGCAGGTGTGATAGCTGGTCTTTAGCAAATGAATGTTTAGCTCCAGAAATCCAGGCATATAACTAATGGTGGTAACCAGCAATCTACAAATCACACAGAGAGGAATGGATCCTCCTAATGCTAGATCAGGAATAGTCAACCTTTTTATACCTACCGCCCACTTTTGTATCTCTGTTAGTAGTAAAACTTTCTAACTGCCCACCGGTTCCACAGTCATGGTGATTTATAAAGTAGGGAAGTCAATTAAATTTTAAAAAAGGAAAGTGCTTCAGTATCGGACAAAATCCCTACCGCCCACCTTGAAAGCTGGAACGCCCATTAATGGGCAGTAGGGACCAGGTTGACTACCACTGTGCTAGATAAATCCCAGAGTCTGATATACCAAGTACGTGATTCAGCTGGGAAACAGTATTTCTTTCCATCTATTGCCAAAGCAGGACAAGAGCACTGCCTTAACTAAACCTCTCTTCACGTGAAAAGACCTTTCCTGGCTGTGGCACAAATCCTCTCCCTCCAAGCCAGGGAATCGGTCTCCCATTAAACCCTCTCTTTCCAAATACACTTTTAGGGAAGTGCTGGCCAAAGGAACAATTGCTGTTTGTGAGCATCCCACTGCAGGCCTTACGGTAAAATTCTATCAACCCACTGATCCTTTCTGCAAGGAAACCTACAGCCTGTTAACCACAAAGCAGCCTTTTTCTTCTTCTTTTTAAAATATATGTTTATATATTTGATTTTTTGAAAAATGCAGAATTTATTTCAAGATCCATGCTTTGCATGTCAGGGGCAACAAATCAGGAAGCAAGGCAGTTCAAATGCCTATGGGATTATTGCACGCTAACACTCTACAACAGGGGTGTCAAACTCGTGCAATCACGGCGGCGTCATGTGATTTATCGCGACTCCCCCCTCCCCTCGCTAAACCGGGCATGGGCCTGACCAGCGTGTGACGCATCCGGCTTGCAGGCCACAAGTTTGACACCGCTGCTCTACAAGAATCTAAACTACTTACAGTCAAAACAAATTGGCAGTAGATAAGAGTCAACAGAATTGAAGGTGGACTGGACTTAATCTCTTGTGGGTACAACGAGACTCTAACCTGATGACCTGCTTGACCTCTCCTCTGGTCATCTCCTATGGTACATTGTGTGCCTTTCAATTGCTTGCTGAGTGGATTTATTTCTGAGGATCTGTTGCAGTGGTGGGTTTCTGCAGGCTCGCACCTACTCGCGAGAGCCGGTTGGTGAAATTTAGAGAACCGGTAAGAGGGGGTTCCACCGGCGTACTTGGAAGTAAATCTGGCCCGCCGCTGCCAGTGACCCAACGGGAAGGAAAGGAAAGGAAAGGAAAGGAAAGGAAAGGAAAGAAAGAAAGAAAGAAAGAAAGAAAGAAAGAAAGAAAGAAAGAAAGAATTTATCATCACAATTGAGTCCAAAATTTTGGTTGCTAAGCAAGAGCGTTGTTAATTGAGTTTCACCACATTTTAAAAGGTGGCCACTCCCACCCTGTCACATGACTTCCAAGCCACGCCCACAAAATAGGCCACACCTACAGAGTAGGTTCTAAAAAATTTAAAACCCACCACTGATCTGTTGGTGCCTTTGCAATCTTTGAAGTATGCTACCAAGTGGCAGCAGAAGAGATGTAACCCATTGTAGAAGAGCCATTTGCCATAAATATATAAATGAATGAATGAATGTAGTGACGTTACTCCCGGCCACCTACATTTTGTTTTATTGTTCCCTTTACATGTGGGAACGTTTCCAGGAAGCTCTGTGCTGCATCCACCCAAGTGTTTATTTTCTTAGAATGCTTATGGGATCTATGTGGGTCCCAGAGGTACGCTTGGAAATACAAAAAAACAATGTTGGCGGCTGATATTTAGCTTTGTGGCCCATCAGCTTCCCCTTTATTATTATACAATAATACAATAGCAGAGTTGGAAGGAACCTTGTAAGTCTTCTAGTCCAACCCCCTGCGTGGGCAGGAACCTTATACCATTTCAGACAAATGGCTATCTAACATCTTTTTAAAGACTTCCAGGGTTGGGGCATTCACAACTTCTAGAGGCAAGCTGTTCCAGAGGTATGTTTCAATGAATACTATTTATGGGGGGAAAATACAACATAGAATCTGGTGGGTCAGGAAATAGGAGAGAGGCCAAAAAAGATATTTGCAGGCACATTTCTGCCTCTAAACATCCCATTGTCAACTTCATAATTTATTTTGGCAAGATATAAGCCAATACTATTATCTGGGAATGGAACTGATCTTTTCCAGGACCTTACAGGCTCAGACAGATGGGAAATTACCAGTTCAAATTGCACACAATAATTTGAGCAAACTGAATGCCAATCTATATTTCCCCCTTTTAAAAATAATGGTTTTCTATGCATCATTTTTTAAAGGGGTTGCAGCACACAAGGCTTTTAATGTAATGGCACTATCTCCACAATATCAGGCAATTTAACCTGCAGTTTCCATTCTCTTAAGATCAGCATCTAACTGGATAGTCAATAATTTAATCACCGGCTTCTCAGCTTTTTGAAGCCTTTCAGTATTTTTGTGGGTTTCTTCAAATGGGCACCAATTTACCACTTCTGCTTACTCATGTGATTTTCATAAATAGTGGACTCTTATTCGGGGTTTTGCTTATTTTTCCAGATTTGAAAATTGTCCTTGGCTCCTGGACATTGTACAACTTTCATCATAAATCATATGATTCTTAAATAGTAAAATAAATCTGGATAATCAAGTCATGTTACAAAGGATTTCTTTCATTGGTATCTTGCCCTTTCCCCCACTCCAAGGAGCTTGGGTAGAATGCAGAATTATCTCAATTTACAGTTAAAGTTAAAGGTTCCCCTCGTACATATGTGCTAATCTTTCCTGACTCTAGGGGACAGTGCTCATCTCTGTTTCAAAGCCGAAGAGCCAGCGCTGTCTGAAGATGTCTCCGTGGTCATGTGGCCGGCATGACTAAATGCCAAAGGCATATGGAACGCTGTTACCTTCCCACCAAATGTGGTCGCTATTTTTCTACTTGCCTTTGTACATGCTTTTGAGCTGCTAGGTTGGCAGAAGCTGGGACAAATACCGGGAGCTCACTCTATTAAGTGGCCCTAGGGATTCAAACTTTCTGATTGACAAACTCAGTATCTTAGCCCCCTTAAATTGGATCGGAATGAAAAGAGTCCAGGTTCATCTCTGCAATCAGCCCTGAAAATGGACTAGATCATTTTTGTATTGTTACTATTCGCTAGCAGTGTAAACTCTATAATACGGGCAGTGAACGGATCCAGTCTTAGCCAGGCGAAAACAAGAAGGCAATTTCCTACCTTAAGAGCCATCCTTACCTGAAACGTTATCCCACTTGCCTGTGAATCCATCCTGCCCTGAAATAATACTCATCCATACACTATGTCTCAACAACTTGAAGATGCGTGGGCTTCAACCTCTCAGAGATCTGGGAGTTGAAATCCAGACATCTTGAAGTGACCAAGGCTGACAAATAAGGCTACAAGATTTGCCTTTGCTAGCATGATGTCTCTGGTATACTAGGTCAGTGATGGCGAACCTATGGCACGCGTGCCACTGGTGGCACTCGGAGCCATTTGGCAGGACATGCGAGGCATTGCCCTGTCAGATGGCCAGCATGGATGCGCGTGCTGGCCAGCTGATTCCGCCATTTTTTAAAGCCATTTTTTTCCTCCCCAGCCTTTATACGAGCCTGGGGAGGGCGGAAACAGCCCCCCCCCGGCAGCCCCTTCAGGAGCTTCCCTGAAGTCTCCGGAGGACTAAAAACAATGCTATGAGCAAACCGGATGCATGTAAAAAATGGGGGGGGGGAGCGCCTGTCATGCATGCCTGCACACTGGGGAGCGCCCATTGCATTATGGGTGCAGCACACTGGTGCACGACCCCCTGCGCTCCCCCCCCCCTTATGGCACGTGAGCCTAAAAAGGTTCACCATCACTGTACTAGGTCCTACCCTGGCTTATACAACAAGTAAAGCATCAAGTGATTGGTTTGAATGCGTTTATTTCAGTTTAGGTGCCACCTAGCTCCACCCAACTCTGTGGTTTGTCAATTATGTTTAGAAGTTTGGCTGGGGAGGGAGAGCATTTACTTATTTGACAAATCATGGTTTATCAATGTTGCATGGAGTTGACCAGCAGTTGGTGGGCTCCTATACTGTCCAAAGCCAGAAACCACATTACAGCCCACATTGAATGGTTTGCACATTTGAAAAGAAGCCCAGACAAATCACGTTATCATGGCTTAGCATGACATTCAAAGCTAGTCATTATGACTCTATAGATGTGTTGAACAGAGATAAGAGCTCTTAAAGTTTTGACCTCTGGAGATGACCAGAATGGGAGAAAGTCAACATTGGGAATTAAGAACTTGATTTTGGAAGTTATTGCCAATAATATCAGCTCTGGGAGAACTGAGCAAAACTCTGTATTTATTCTCAAATTCATACTTTATATAATTATTAAATCCCTAAGTAAGCATACTAAGGAAACGGGGTAACAAATATATAAAACTCGTTAAATAAAGCACTTGATGGAACACATCCACATAATTACACCAATAAAAACAATACTGAACATAATCTAATTCTAGTAGTCCTCAACTTCCAACAAGAATTGAGTTGTTACGTGAGTTTTGCCCAATTTTACAACCTTTCTTGTCACAGTTGTTATGTGAATCCCTGCAGTGGTTAAGTTAGAATCTGGCTTCTCCACTGAACTTTGTTTGTCAAAAAGTCACAAAAGGGGATCGCATGATCCCAGGACACTGCGACCGTCATAAATATGGATCAGTTGCCAAGCATCCCAATTTTGATCACGTGACCATGGGGATGCTGCAATGGTTGTGAGGGTGAAAAAGTCATAAGTCACTTTTTTTCCCAGTGCTGTTGTAGTTTTGAACAGTCACTAAATGATCTGTTGTAAATCGAGGACTACCTGTAGGGATTATCACCCTGTTTAAGCCATTTTTAATATGGCAGCCCTTCCAGACTTCCAGGCAGATTGTTATTCTAAGGCAGGGGTCCCCAACCTTTGCAACTTTAAGTCTGAAGGACTTCAGCTCCCAGACTTCTCCAGCCAGCAAAGCTGGCTGGAGAAGTCTGGGAGCTGAAGTCCTTCAGACTTAAAGTTGCAAAGGTTGGGGACCCCTGTTCTAAGGAATTCTTGAGATAAAGTAAGCTGAAGGCTTTTAATATTACTTGGTTCAAAACACAGCAGCAGTAATTAAAGCAAACTATTCTTGTTCATGTGTTACGATCATGAAACAGAAGTGAAAAATGGAAATGCCAAAAGAAGAATAAAACAGTGGGAAGGTTTATTCAATGCTGCTGGTTAGCAGAGGGATACATAAAGGAGATCTTGACCCCAATTTAATTCACTTTCCCTGTGTCTTACCTGCAAGAGGAAATCAAGCATGTCCATAACCCAAGCTATCTAAATCTCTAATGCCCTCCAGTGGTTGGCTGAAGGATTCGAATCAGGGTTTCAACTTTTCTCAATAAGAGGGAGCATTGTTTCAAAAGACCATTTTGATTCTTGCTGTCTACAGACTTGCACAAACCACGCAGAATCGGATTTCAGTCGTCAAGTCCAAAATGAATCCAACTCAACTATTTTCCAATTGAACAGAAAAATCATTTGGAGAAATCATTTGTTCAAATTAGTTGCCCAAGCTCATTTATTATCTGGATAATCAGTTGGAAAAAAAGAACATTACTATGCAAATATACAAAAACAACTGACATTGTATCCATTCAAAGAGAGCTGATTCAATTGCCTGAATCAACTTTCCAGTTTCATTCAAAAGCAATTTAGAGATTTAATCAAATGGTTTTCAAATTAAGGGTCCAAACTGAATATTCACACCGACATAGTAACAGGCTTACCGGTTTTCTGGGATCCCACCTCCAAGGCAAAGGTGACATCAATGACGAGACACGAGCAAGGGTGAATGCAGCTTGTATGCGTTGGTGAGAACTCACTGGTGTGTTATGTGACAGACGGATGCCAACCTGTCTAAAATTTAAGATTTACAAGACAACTATCCACCTGTTGTGGTTCACCTGCTGAGCTGGCAGCAGATTCATGGACAGATCTTCACACTCCTGAAATGAAACTAAGGACCGAACGAACACATTATTTCCTGCAAAAGCTCACTCCCCTTTCGCTTTTCTTTTATGTCCTATTGGAGGGGCTAATCACCTTGCATCTGTGACTTTACTCCTGAGCCTACCCTGATTTCTGAGTTATTATTTTCTTCTGGCAGCTCTGTGCATGCATACACTGGGAACAGGCTCCAGCTGTTCCTCTGCCTCACTGCTGTCTAGCTCCATAGGCACTTGCTCGCTGCCAGACAGCCTCGGCCCCATCTCTGTCTCCGATGCAGAGCCGTCGTCCGAGCCTTCTCCAGACATCAGGACTGGCCCATGTTCCTCCCCAACCTCCTCACTGTCTGAATCTGCTGGCGGGCACAACACAACCAGACCCATAACTGTAAAGTCCAAACTAGCTACTTTATTTTTCTCTGCCCATAATATGGGACAATAAAGTAGCTAGTTTGAATTCTACAAGTGTGAGACTAGCTCTGCCTATCAAAGCCCACTGAATACTATATCTTTCTGCTATTGTTTTGCTTCTTTGATAGTTTCTTGAGCTGAGATCCTTAAGACACAACCTCACTTTATATCTATACTGTATTTTCAGCATGACACATCTAATACAATGATTTTTAAAATCCACATTAATCTGTAACTTTATCATACTATAAATACCTGTGGCGTTCAAATCTTAAGACATGACTTTCTAACTCTAAAAAGTCTCTTAATTTTGGGCCACATTCATTCTTTCATCCAGACCAAACAACAAGCAGCAAAATACAATTTCAAATCTGGTAAACTCAACCTTCTACTTTCATTTGCATTTTGTAACATTTTAACTCAGGTTTTCCCCTTTGATGTATAAATTTAGATGTATCTTTTTGTCATTATTAAATGGCACATCAGTTGTCAAAACACATGTTGTCTGAAAAAAAACAGCATTCATGGCAAAACATTCATTTTTAGCAATAAATTTGCCCCAACAGTGTGAAATATATTTTTCCCATTTTAATTGCATTGTGTCCTAGTTATTTTGAAATAACATACCATTCATATGTCTCACAGTAATAACCATTTTATTTTTTTTCTCAATCTTAAAACCAGTTTTCTTCATCAGTTCTATTTGATTTTCTAACTTCAATATTTTTGTTAATATCTTTGTCTTCTGATTATTAATCTTAAAACCTGCTAAAAATGTACCAGTCCTTTATTATTTCCCATTAATTTTTCCCCCCTCTAGTGGATCTTTTAGAATTAACACCAAATCACCAACACAAGTCCAGAGTTTTTACATTTCTTTTAAAATCTTAACTCCCATAATTCTCTTGGTCTGCCTTACGTCTCTGTTCAGTACTTCAAGAGCTGAATTATTTCAATATATGATTATTGAGTTGAGACTATAACATGCACAGTGATAGAAATATTCAACATTATTGACCATGAAGGAATGTTTGGTGAAATTGGACAGAATTGCTAAGATGGACAAATTAATTTGTTTTATTAGATAAAAGATACTATTTACATTTATTGGAAATTGGAAACCTCGTGGATTCTTGCGCAAATTTTTTTAAAAATGAACATGTGATTTATGGCTTTGATGATTAGACAGGAATGATTATAGAATGTAGAGCATTATAAACTATCTTTAGAGAGAGGGGTTGAAATATAATTATAGTAACTGCTATGAAGAGAATTGGAAACCATTTCTTTCTACCTTTTTCTTTCTTTTTTATTTTTCCTAACTTTCTTTCCTTTTCTTGAACATTTTGCTTTCTCTGATTTCTTCCCTTCCCTTCCTTCTTTTTTCCTTTACAATTTTTTTTCTTTTTCAAAAGTTTAAATAAAAATCATATAAAAATTAACTGCAATAGTTCCTGTGTGAGTATCAAATAGGCTTCTGAGGAACTTTTAGTTGCAGGCAAAAAGAAAGCATTCAGATGAGATGACAATTCACCATTCATCTGCAACTCCTTAAACCAAATGCATTTATCCTAACACCACAAAGAGATGATCAAAGCTAGGATATTACAGACAGGTGCTGTATTTGTCGGCATCTAAATTTTAAAATGGTCCTAGCCTAACATGTTCTGGTTCTAGAATGGCAATGAGACTTCTAAAAATAGTGAATATAAGGTTGTGCTCATTGGTCGAAATTAAAACTTGAGAGGTGCTTTAAGAAGTCTTGTCTAGTAAGCAGATACGGAATGAAGCATAAAGCAGATCCCATAACTACATAAATAAATAGACAGGAAATTCCTGCCATTTTGTTATTATAAAACAGGAAGGAAGGGAAGGAAGGAAAGAAGGAAGGAAGGAAGGAAGGAAGGAAAAGAAGGTATTTTGACTTCATTTCAAGCCAACTAAGAATTGCACTTTCAATTGGATGATTCCAGAAGAAGGACTGAGCCACAAGGAGTCAGTAAATCGGGTTACTTTTGAGGTAGCAGCTTTAATATGGCTGAACATCCATCTCCAGCTTACTTGGCGACAGTGGATCAGTCTGTGGGGCTCTGGCACTTTTGGCAATCCTTCATGTCCTCCGAATAGTTTTCTATCTGGATTGTTGTCGTGTGGAAATCAAAAGCTTTTTGCAGTCGGCAGCTGGCTTCCTTCAAGACCGTCTGGGCATCAGCATCTTTATCTGGGACAGAAATGACAAAGCTAAGGGACGAGTATTGGAGGTGGTGGGAAAATGGAAGTCTCCACCCCTTTTAAAAGCCAGCACTCAAGGATGGAAAACGATGGTTCTAATTTAGTCTGGCATACTTCAATAATTATTTGGAAAAAACTGCTTTAGGTCTTATGGAAATTCAAGCAGAGCATTTCTCTAACGTTCTTAGACAGAGGTGTCAAACTCAAGGCCCAGGGGGCGGATCCACCCAGGGGGCGGATCCACTCAGGGGGCGGATCCACCCTTAGATCTGGAAACCCTGGAAACAGTGAAGGAGCAGCCTGCAGTGCCTTTGCCAATGAAAACGGTGCTTAGGAGGCTGCGTGTGTCCTTCCTGAGTTCCCTTTTCACTGGCAGGAGGCAGTCACAGCCACAACGGAGCTCGGGAGCCTGTTTTCGCTGGCAGAACACTCGGGCCATCACAGGCACCAACATGAGTGATGTCGAGCTGGCCATACTCACCCTGACCAGGCCCATCCCGGCCCCCCAAGGTCAAACACAATCCTGATGCGGTCCTCAATGAAATTGAGTTTGACACCCCTGTTCTTAGAGGAGAGCGTTGGTGGTGCAGCGGTTAGAGTGCAGTATTGCAGGCTACGTCTGCCGGCTGCCTGTAATTTGGCAGTTCGAATCTCACCAGGCTTAAGGTTGACTCAGACTTCCATCCTTCCGAGGTGGGTCAAATGAGGAGCCAGATTGTTGGGGGGCAAGAGGCTGACTCTGTAAACTACTAGGAGAGGGCTGTAAAGCACTGTCATATTTTTTCTAAGTACTATTGCTAGTGCTATTCTTAACAGCCACACAACTTTCTTCCGGCATAATCTGAAACATACGAGAGTTGCCTTTACCAGCCTTGGGCAGAAGCTTAAAAAGGTTGGCCTACTTTAATAAGTCATAGTGAGATTCAAAGCACTTCTGAATAATACCCAGAGTGCACAGCCCTAACTGATTTTGGCTGGTGGAACTTCCAACAGTCCCTCAAGGTAGTTTTCTTTAAGTAAAGCTTAATTTTGCTAACTTTAGAGAAACATTTATGGAGTTTTCTCGGCAAACCCCTCACCACCGTGAAGGTAGTCTTCAACTTACAACCATTCGCTTAGTGTCTGTTCAGAGTTATAAAGGCACCGAAAAGATGACTTACACACAGTTCTAATGCTTAAAACCATTGCAGCATCCCCATGGTAATGTGATCAAAATTTGAAAACTTCCCGTGGTGAGATTCAAATAATTTAATGATCAGTTCTCTGCTCTAATGACCAGCTGGGTGGGCCTGGCTATGGTAGGCGTGGCCAGGGGTGTGACAGTCAGCACTCGACTTCCTGCATCTTCCCGGAAGCAAAAACATACTGCAACACCCCCCCCCCCATTTTGGGCCTAGTAGGCCTTCTTGCAGCTTCCTGGGAGCAAAAATGGGCCACGGGGGGGGGGACATCCCACATACCCTGTTTTGTGCCTAGCGGGCCTCCCTGCACTCACCTGGGAGCCAAAACAGGGTGCAGGGGGGACTCTTGGAAGGGGCAGGGCAGGAATGGGCAGGGCCAGCCAGCAATTTAACAACTGGTTTGCCCGAACCGGCCCAAACCGACTGAATCTCACCACTGGAAGCTTGTATTTTTGACAGTTGCAGCATCCTGGGTAATGTGGCTGCCGTTTGAAATCTTTCCCGGGGGCTTCCAAAAACAAAGTCAATGGGGGAAGCCGAATTCACTTAATGACCATGTGATTCAATTAACAATTGCAGTAATTTGCTTTAAAAACTGTGGCAAGAAAGGTCATAAAAGGTCATAAACGTGGGCATGACTCAATAACTTAACAGCTTGAAGAGATGTGGACTTCAGCATGCTGGCTGGGGGAATTTTGGAAGTTGAAGTCTGCACCTTTCCAAGTTCCTATAGATGAGAACTATAGTTATTCTGGGTGCCTGGGTGTTTTATCCTTGTTCCAGAATGGTGGAAATTCTAAGCTTGCCCCATTATTGCGTAACTTACTGATTGCGATATGGACTGACAGCACCGGTTGTGACACTGTTAGAGCCCAGATGTGGAGGCTATGAATTGCTTTCACTCCGTTTATGGAGAGCAGGATGGTCTTCACGTCATTGAAATCTATGCTTTTTGGAGTACCTATGAGACAATAAGAAGGAAATGGGAGAAATGAGTCAAAACAACTGGATGCGAAGGACCTTGCATGTTCTACATCTCTCTCACACTCTGGGCTTCCTATGTTGGATGAAGCTTTCAGCCTCTGTTTCAGCTGTGGGTTTTTCTGATCTTCTTTTCTTGGAGACTCCCAAAGTTGAATCTTGTCATCTAAGCAGAAGCTGGGCAAGACCTTCTTCCACTGAGTTTGTAATTTATATAAGGCATTCTTTTTACACTGGAAGTTTTTAAGAAGATGTTGGATAAAGTGGTGTAGGTCTTCCTGCCCAAGCAGAGGGTTGGACTAGGACCTCCAAGGTCCCTTCTGACTCTGCTATTCTATTCTATTCTATTCTATTCTCTATATTCTCTATTCTATTCTCTATTCTATTCTCTGTCCTATCCTACCCTATCCTATCCACTATTCTGTTCTATTCCTATTCTATTCTCTATATTCTATTCCCTATCCTATCCTATCCTACCCTACCCTATCCTATATTCTATTCTATATTCTATTCTATTTTCTATTCTATATTCCATTCGATATCCTATCCTATCCTATCCTATCTTCTATCTATTCTATTCTATTCTATTCTATTCTATTCTATTCTATTTTATTCTCTATTTTATATTTTCTATTCCTTATCCTATCCTATCCTATCCTACTCTATCCTACCCTATCCTCTATTCTATTCTATCCTATCCTATTCTTCAAACTGACTTTTCCATACCCAGCAATAGAGAGGCTAAGGTAAAGTGTAACTTTACATGCCATTTCATAGGTTGGTTATGTAGGTAATCCTTGACTAACAACAGTTCATTTAGTGACAGTTCAAAGTTACCACGACATTGAAAACAGTGACTTATGACCGTTTTCCACACTTACAAATATTGCAGCATCCCACGGTCATGTGTAAATGGCTTTCTGGAGCTCAGTGGGGGATGGCAGGACGGATGAGAAGGCTTCTATCCCTCCAGTTGGGAGCAAAGCACAATGCAGATGTGTGTGTAGCATCCAGCTGTGGGGAGGGACCTGGGTTCATCACAATCTACAATGCATTTCTGACGTTTGTCAACTGCTGCTGTGAAAGCACTAAAGGAGCTTGTAATGGCAAACACAAATGGTTTCTCCTCTGGGTATTCCAGAGGGGCTTTTCCCAAAAAGTCAACTGGACTTTGTTCTATTTCCTTGGAAACGTTTTGCTTCTCATCCAAGAAGCTTCTTCGGTTCTAATTTGTAGGTCTCAGAAATCCATCAGGTTGTATCCAAAATGTCTGTTTGCCTTACGCAGAGTTTATTTGGCTTTTATACAGTTTTAACAAGCAAAGCAAAAGCATAGGTAGAAACAGCAACTTATTGGTACATTCTCCTTATCAATCTCTAAGACCATCCCAGCCAAGGTAGAGGCTTCACATATCCAGGTGGTTCCTGGTACTACCTAGTTCTCATAAACAGTTGAGGTAATCCGCCACTGAGCTCATGGCAGTTTGCTACGCATGTCTTAACATAACCTTTCCTCTCTATTCCTACGCTAACTGTATGGTGTGGAATGGAAGGGTCTCCGTTCTTTGCAGTTAGAACTGAAGAAATGTCTTGGATCAGAAGCAAAATGTTCCCAAGGAAAATAAAACAAGAAAGTCCAGTTGCCTTTTGGAAAAGCACTTTGGGGAGACCACCGTGACTTGGATGATGGAGAATCTCCATAGACGTTTTCTCCTCTGGGTGGTGTTTACGTCATACTTTTATTATTCCTATTCTATCATCCAAGTCAACATGGGACGGCTGTCTTCAAGAACTCAGCTCAACGCTCTCAATCCCATATCCCAGCCCTAGGAAATGACCTTCCATCAGCACACGGATGACATCTCGGAGAATGTTCAGTGTTGTTCCAAGGACCAGGATGGAAAACACAAAGGTACAGATAGGATCCACGTATTTATATTCTGGCTAGAAAGAGAAGAAAATAATCCGTGAGTCCTCGCTTGGATCAAGGCCTAAATCCCTTCTAAAGCTCTGCTTGATCTTTTCTTCACCAGTGAGTCACCGCTGAGGTCTACCGGAGGGGTGAAATGCTTTAAAGTCTGCTACCGCTTCACTTTGCGTGCACATGCGCACCGCAGGTGCTAAGAAGCCCTTACTGAGTCCGCAAAGGTAAGTGGAACATTGAGGAGGTGGGGGGGGGGGGGAAACAGCTGTGTTGCGCAATTTAGATTCGCTAGAAAGCAGGATTTCCTGCTTTCGGGTGGATATAAATTTTGTGGCACAGCTGATTGTTGCAACTTTTTTTAACCTTTTTAAAGCATTTTTTACTAGCAGAACCAGTAGTAAAAAAAATGCTTTAAAACGTTTTTTAAAAATAGTACTGGTCTCATTCCCTACTCTCTCAAATTAAAGGTGTGGGAAGGAGATATGAAATGGCAGATCTCTGGCAGCCTCAAAACTCTTCAATAATCCAACAGGATGAATGAGTTTGACTTAACTAGTTTGATACCTATTTCCACTTCTTGCTTTAAGCTTGTGATCCACTAATTAAGATTACAATGAAAGATAGAACCTGGTGGTTCCATAAAATTGTTGGGGACTATTTTATGATGGATGTGGTGGCTCAATGGCTAAGGCGCTGAGCTTGTTGATCAGAAAGGTTGGCAGTTCAGAGGTTCGAATCCCTAGCATCACGTAACAGAGTGAGCTCCCATGACTTGTCCCAGCTTCTGTCAGCCTAGCAGTTCGAAAGCATGTAAAAATGCAAGTGGAAAAATAGGGACCAATTTGGTCCCACCAAATAGGGACCAATTTGGTGGGAAGGTAACAGTGTTCCATGCACCTTCGGCATTTAGTCATGCCGGCCACATGACCACTGAGACATTTCGGCTTTGAAACGGAGATGAGCACCTGCCTCATAGAGTCAGGAACAACTAGCACATATGTGCGAGGGGAACCTTTACCTTTACCTTGTTCTATAATAATAATAATAATAATAATAATAATAATAATAATAATAATAATAATAATAATAATAATAATAATAATAATAATAATAATAATAATAATAATAATAATAATAATAATAATTTAATTTGTAGACCGCTCCCTCTCCCCATAGGGACTCGGAGCGGTGCACAGGAAGAATAAAAGCAACAAGTATACAAACATATTTAAAAACAGATTAAACCTTGTTCCTGTGCTAAAAATTCCCCATTAAAACTAAGACTAAACTAAACTAAAATTCCCAATAAATTAAATATAATAAAACCCCATAGAAAGAGAGACTACCCTAGGCCGGCCAAGCAGAAAAGATGTGTTTTTAATTTTAGACGGAAGGAGCGGAGGTCCGTGGTTGTTCTAATATCGGGGGGAAGGTCGTTCCAGAGGGCTGGGCCCGCCATGATTGTGAGAGAAAAACCTCTCTGTTGGAGCTCTTACCTTGAAGTAGATTATGATGGCGGCCACTAAGACTCCAATGCTTTGCACAAGATCTCCAACGACGTGGATAAATGCAGCTCGCACACTAGTATTTTGTGTCCCTTCCTTGTGACTGTGATGGCTATGACCGTGCCCTGATTGGTGTAAGATAATGCCCATGCTACAGAAACACATGAATAAAGAGCCAGTTGTAAGCAGAACATTAATTAAGAGGTTGGAACTGTAGCAAGGAAATAAGCTTTCCTTTTTAAGATTGACCGGACAAGGAGACCAATGCCATGTAGGTCAATGCTATTTTTGGTACAGGTAGTCCTCGAGTTACGGCCACACTTGAGCCCAAAATTTCTGTTTTGCTAAGCAAGACATTTGTTATGTGAATTTGGCTCCATTTTACGACCTTTCCTACCACCGTTGTTAAGCAAATCCCTGCCGTTGTTAAATTAATAACACGATTGTTAAGTGACAAGCATTGACTTTGCTTGTCAGAAGGCCGGAAAAGGGGATGGCATGATCCCGGCACATTGCAACCGTCACAAATATGAGTCAATTGCCAAGTTTCTGAATTTTGATCATGTGACTATGGGGATGTTACAATGGTTACAAGTTCTCCAAAGCACCTGAGGGCAGAACAAGAAGCAATGGGTGGAAACTAATCAAGGAGAGAAGCAACTTAGAACTGAAAGAGAATTTAAGAGTGTATGCTTTGCTCAAGCCTGTCCCCATATTTAGAACTGCCAGATTGTTTGGCTTTTGGACTTAAAAAGAGTGGGAGGAATTGCTATTTTTATTGCTGGCATTCTGTTTTTGTGGCAGGCAGCAAGCAAGCAAGCAAGAAAAGACCGGACAACCGTTGGTTTGAAATGGTATAGCCACACTGAGCCACAGTGGCGCAGTGGTTAAAGTACAGCACTGCAGGTTATTTCTGCTGTCTGGCGGCTACCTGCCATCTGCCAGTTCAAATCTCACTGGGCTCAAGGTTGACTCAGCTTCCCATCCTTCCGAGGTGGGTAAAATGAGGACCCAGATGGTTGAATGAGGACACAGTAAACTGCTTAGAGCAGTGATGGCGAACCTTTTTATTGTTGGGTGCCAAAAGTGCGAGGGTGCATGCGTAATAGCGTGCGTGTCAGCACTCATAGTGCAAAGCGCCCTCCCACATGCACATGTGTGCATAAACTACACACACACACACACACACACACACACACACACACACACACACACACCCCACGCGTGCCATACTGCTCGCCTCCAAGCTGAGCTTGGTATTTCCTCCAGGGGGCTGGGGGAAGCCATTTTCACCCTCCTCAGGGTCCACGAAAGCCTCCAAAAATTAACTTCTGTAGGTATTTTTGCTCTTCCCAGGCTCCGGAGGCTTTCCTGAAGCCTGGGGAGGGCAAAAACGGCCTCCCCCAGCCCTATGGAAGTCTGAAAATCAACTGGCTGGCATGCACATCTGTGCTGGAGCTGATGGCTCGGGTGCCAGCAGATATGGCTCCATGTGCCACCTGTGGCACGCGTGCCATAGGTTTGCCATCGCAGGCTTAGAGTGTGCAATAAAAGCACTGTGAAGCGGTACATGTCTAAGCGCTATTGCTAGTATAGGGCAGGGGTGTCAAACTCAATTTCATTGAGGGCCGCATCAGGGTTCTGTTTGTCCTTGGTGGGGGGGAGGCAGGGAGCGTGGTCAGGTTGGCTGTGGCCAGCTCGACATCGCTCATGTCAGGACCGCCTGTGACGGCTTGAGCGCTCTCCAGCAAAAATGGAGCTCAGGAGGACTGTGCACGGCCTTCCCAAGCTCCTTTTTCACAAAATATGTTGTGGTTTTTGCCTGGGGATGGGCACAACACAAGGGCAGAAATTAGGATCCAGGTTGGCACCACAAGATATTGATCCAAGTTCCTTAATGTGCTTTTTCCCTTGCTTCCTGCCCCTTCGTGGTAGTGTGCGCAGATAGGCAGTTTTGTCTTTGGTCTGAGAAAATGCTGAACCAAGCACTGAGTGAGAGCCACCTATTCCTTTATTATTATTTTTTGCAGGCACCAAAAGCAAGCTTGTAGAGAAGAGCAATGGAAATGCTGGGCTCAATTGTAAGTTGAGGACTCCCTCAACCGCCAGGATCAGGGTCCATCAGCTGGTAAGCTCCGAGTTTTTCTCAAAAATTACCCTGAACTTTCATACTTACATGATGTTTACAGCCACAGCGCAGCCGGAAGTGATAAGCATGGCCTCTCCTTCTATCTCGTAGTCACCAGAAATCAGTCTCTGCGCTGCTAGATAAACTAGCACACCAGTCACCACCCAGATCGAGAGAACGGACAGCAGGGCTCCCAAAATCTCTGCAGCAAGAGTCAGAAAACCTTGGTTAGGCATGAAAGGGTTGGACAACTCCCAGGTTTGCACTGGCTGACTCACTCACCCAAGGTATAATGAATAAAGAGCACCTCTGCCAAATACTCATGAACTAAATGTTCTTTCAACAAATCAGCTCATTCTGCCATTCAATGAAAGAGCAACTGATTTATTTCAGCCCAGCTATATTGGAGCAGATGGCTTCCATTGTGATCTTGGTTGGGTTTAGCTTTTATTCAGTGAACTGTGGTATTATGACCAAACTACAATTGATTCAGTTTTGACATGAAACCAAAGCTTAACAAATGATATTAATTATATATAATTATATATATATATGTGTGTGTGTGTGTGTGTGTGTTAGTTAGATTTTTTTAAGGGCTGAAAATAAAGAGACCAGGATGGATCCATTTCAGGCTTATTAGCCTTCTTCAGCTGGCCATACTCCTTCTACTGGGATTTGAAGGAGTATGGCCAGCTGAAGAAGGCTAATAAGCCTGAAATGGATCCATCCTGGTCTCTTTATTTTCAGCCTTTAAAAAAAAAAATCTAACACATATCTAAAAAAAAATTCACACAGCAGCAAACTAATTGGTTCTCTGTCTGGATGATCTCTAGGTTGAGTCGAAGGGCAGAGAGGGATGACGTTAAGTCTCCTCCCCTTAAAGGGACCTTGAACAGGAGCTGTGACAATATTCTCTCATATATATATATATATATATATATGTTTTCTGAGGTTTTCGCGGGTGTTTGTATGTAGGTCTTTGGTTGTTCGGGTTTTCTCCCGCGTAGAATTGGAAGTATCTTCACGACGTTTCGATGAAATCTCATTCATCATCTTCAGGCTGGTGCTTCGGGCTTGGTGCTCCTGGAAGCACCAAGCCCGAAGCACCAGCCTGAAGATGATGAATGAGATTTCATCGAAACGTCGTGAAGATACTTCCAATTCTACGCGGGAGAAAACCCGAACAACCAAAGACCTACATATATATATATATATATATATATGTTTTCTGAGGTTTTCGCGGGTGTTTGTATGTAGGTCTTTGGTTATTCGGGTTTTCTCCCGCGTAGAATTGAAAGTATCTTCACGATGAAGTCTCATTCATCAACTTCAGGCTGGTGTTTCCGGCTTGGTGCTTCCAGGAGCAATATATATATGTAATTGTTTCACAACAGCCTGTTATCAGGCCCCAATTAAAGGAGGAGACATACTGTTTCCTTTCCTGCCTTTCGGCTCATCACCAGAGACCATCTAGACAGTAAGCCAAGAATTACGTTGTGTAATTTTTTTTCAGCTCATAAAACTAACACACACACACACACACATATATAGAGAGATGTGTGTGTGTGTGTGTGTGTTTTCCAGCATAACTCTGAAACTCCACAAGCAATTTCAACCAAACTTGGTACAGAGATGACTTACCCACTGGAAACAAATACTGTGGGGTTAAGACACCCCTAACACCCTTCAGACTGTGTTTTCTGTTAAGATACAGCCTGTTGTGCCTTAAAATGGATTCTACCGTACTGCCATAAAATGGCTTCTACTATACAGCGCAGTGGAGTTGCCATGGTAACAGCTTCACAGTACTCCACAAGGGGGCCTCTGGAGTATGGCCTCTGGTAATGGGGAGAATCCAACATTAGAAGTTACATTTGGTCCAGACATTTCCCCCCTATAAATAAATACCCAGGCAACACAGATTATCAGCTAGTAAAATTTATAGGACAGCTTTGAGTTTTCAGCTACTATGTTTTTATGAAGGAAGGAAGGGAGGGAGGGAGGGAGGGAGGGAGGGAGGAAGGATCTGGACAATATGTCCATTTTTCTAGTTTTCCCCCTAAGCTCTGTAATAGGAACTTGGGAGCCATTCTCTCAACTGCACATCAACTGAAAGTTGGGTTAAAGCAATGGCAGACAACCTGGTTCCTACCGCCCACTAATGGGCATTCCAGCTTTCATGGTGGGGGTATATGATATTCGATATTGAAGCACTTTCCTTTTTTTAATTTAATGGACTTCCCTGCTTTATCAATCACCATTACTGTGGAACCGGTGGGCGGTTAGAAAATTTTACTACTAACAGAGATACAAAAGTGGGCGGTAAGTATAAAAAGGTTGACTACCCGTGTTAAAGGAACAAATTAAAGTATTGGATGACAAATTTTGCACACGTCGTTGCATACAAATTCTGAGATTTGAAGGCATCCTGATTTCAGCCAATGCCTGTGGTGTGAACACTAGTCGCTTAAGAAAGGTTAAGGGACAGGTGGTACTAAGGACCAGTGACTGGTTGTTCTGCAGTTAAGTCACTAAAGCATGGCTGTCTGGGAAATTTTGGGAGTGGAAGTACACATGTCATATAGTTGCCAAGATTGGGAACTCCTGCACTAAAGTAATGCATAGCGTGTTTACGTATTTGTGATTAAACTACACAGGATCAAACTTGGGGAGCTGACTGGATCCCTGGGGGCAGATCATCTAAAGGAAGTTCCTGAGGTAGAGTAAGACAAGGAACTAAACTAAATTCACTAAGGACCAATGACCCATTTTTTGTTGCAGTTCAGCCACTAAGTAACTGCAAATTGTGTGTGTGATTAAAATATAGGCAAAAACGTAAGGAACTGGCTGGATCACTGGGGACAGATCAGCTAGAGTAAAGCTCCAGGAAAGAGGAAGACAAGGAACTGAAGACAATGGTAAGAGGAAGTCAAATAACTCGAACAAAGTCACTTTCTGTACCGAGAGCGTGTCATTGAAGGCTGGCAATATGCCACCCCAGCAAGCTGAGCAGGTGCCACGAGAAAAAGTACAGGTTTTGTTCACACAACACATTAACCCTGGCTATTTCCGCACAGAAGCCTCAACCAGCCAACCTTCCTAAGTTCATCAACTCCACTCAATCTCCAAGGTAGCTAAGTGAGCTTCAAGGTTAGCCTGCAGGACAAAGGCACATGCTGGAACATGTAGCTAATCCAATTAAGTATGCCTCGTGAATGAACAGAGAGGAGCAACGTAGGCTGGAAGCCACAATTGGGAAAGAGAGAAAACATCGTCACAAACCAGCTTTCTGCTTTCCATTAAGAAAGGAACCAACTTTGTCCAGTTGGGCTCTGGAAGTAGAAGTTGGTGGGAAATTTCCTCAAAATGGAGAAAGGAGGGCTTGGATTATAAACGCAGGTAACGCTCGACTTATAACCATTCATTTAATGACCGTTCCAAGTTACAACGGCACTGAAAAAAGAGATTTATGACCATTTTTCACACTAACAAAGCAGTGCTGGGTTTCAAATTTTTTAGAACCTACTCTGTAGGTGTGGCCTATTTTGTGGGTGTGGCTTGGCAGTCATGTGACAGGGTGGGAGTGGCCACCTTTTAAAATGTGGTGAAACTCATTTAACAACGCTCTTGCTTAGCAACCAAAATTTTGGACTCAATTGTGATGATAAATTCTTTCTTTCTTTCTTTCTTTCTTTCTTTCTTTCTTTCTTTCTTTCTTTCTTTCTTTCTTTCTTTCTTTCTTTCCTTCCTTCCTTCCTTCCTTCCTTCCTTTCCTTTCCTTTCCTTCCCGTTGGGTCACTAGCAGTGGCGGGCCAGATTTACATCCAGGTACGCCAGTGGAACCCCCTCTCACCGGTTCTCTAAATTTCACCCACCGTCTCTCGCGAGTAGGTGCGAGCCTGCAGAAACCCACCACTGTAACAAAGGTTGTGATATTCTTGCAATCAAAATTCGGACCCTTGGCAACTGTCTTGTTGCAAAGTCCCAGAGTCATGTCATCACATTCGTAACTTTCCCAACTGGCTTCCGACAAGCAAAGTCAAAGGGGAAAAGCCAGATTCATTTAATGACTGCATGATTCACTTAACCTCACTGCAGAGATTCATTTAACAACTGCGCCAAGAAAGGTCGCATAATGGGGCAAAACACACTTAATCGGCTGAACAATGGACATTTGAGGCTCATTGTTCACATGGCAGCAATTCTACAAAATTATAAAGGCAAAGGTTCCCCTCACACATATGTGCTAGTTGTTTCCGACTCTAGGGAGCGATGCTCATCTCTGCTTCAAAGCCAAAGAGCCAGCGCTCTCTGAAGAAGCCTTCGTGGTCATGTGGCTGGCATAACTAAAAGCCGAAGGCGCATGGAACGCTGTTACCTTCCCACCAAAGGTGGTCCCCTATTTTTCTAGTTGCATTTTTACGTCCTTTCGAACTGCTGGGCTGGCAGAAGCTGGGACAAGTAACAGGAGTGCATTTCGTTAAGTGGTGCCAGGGATTCGAACTGCTGAACTGCCAATCTTTCTGATCGACAAGCTCAGCATCTTAGCCATTGAGCCACTGCTCAGTGCTATGATTCACCCTTAATATTTCACCCTTAATATTTCACCCTTAAGCGGATGTGCTGGTTCAGAGTGCACCGTTCATGCTTTTTTTAATGGTCCCAATTACCTGCTCTGTGCCATCCAAAATTCATCGTTTTAGTAGGCTGTCGAGATGCCATCCAGAGAGAGAAAAGGCTGATCATCATGCTAGCAAAGTCAGTCAATAGGTGGGCCGCATCAGTCATAATGGCCAGGCTGTGTGCAAAATATCCTCCTGAAGAGAAGAAGAGTGAGTTATAGGCTGTGCCCCCATTCTTCTTCCTGGTTAAGAGTCTCTGCCTAGCTTTTTCCCTGCCATGCTAGATTTCTACATGTCTGGAGCATTTCAAGACAGCAGCATGCCTCCTCAATGCATTTGTAGCAGACATGATCTCAGGAATGTCTGTTAGACCCGCTAAGTTAGAGGTGGGGAATGATGCCCCCTTTACGACTTGTGGACTTCAACTCCCAGAATTCCCGAGCCAGTCCACAAATCGTAAAAGGGCCATCATTCCCCACCCCTGCAGTAGGCGAACCAGCCCAGAAATTCAACCCCACAGGAAGGGCCAAAACTACTTTTATTGAGATTGGATGTAATAGCAATAGCCATAGCATTTAGGTTATATACTGTCCCTAGTGCTTTATAGCACTCTCGGATCAGTTTACAAGGTAGCCTCATTATTTGCATATTTCCCCCAATAATTTGAGTCCTCATTTTACCGACTTCGGAAGGCTGGAAGGCTGAGTCAACCTTGAGCCGATCAGAATCGAACTTCAGGCGGTGGGCAGAGTTTACCTGTAATACTTTATTTAACCACTGCACCACCAGGGCTAATAGCAGAATCTTGCAAATGTGATTGTGCTGCTAAATCCTCCCCCTTCTGATTCTCCAGTGAATTAAAAAGGTGTCAACCAATTCAGAGCATCGTCTTATTTCTCAGGATTGACAAACTTGTGTTGTCACAGCATTGTCACATGAAGTATCGCAACTTCCCCCTCCCCCACCGCGCCAAACTGGGCATGGGCATGGCCGGTGAGTGATGCAACCAGGCCACAGGCCACAAGCTTGACAGCCCTGCTCTAGGTTCTTGTAGATCTTCACGAAGGTCATCTCCACCAACAATTTGTATCCCTTTGCCCTAAATGCCACTGGATCACTCCAACCACCAGCTCACCTCCAAGGGTGACCTCCAAGGACCTTGCAGAGCCTTCAAAATGTTAGCCGCCTACCTGCTATTTCCCCCGTCATGAAGACCAAGCAGATGGCGGAAGCAAGATAAAGCTTCCGACGAGCTCGCTTCTGCTCAGCGTTGTTGCCATTGCTGGATGCCCAGCTGGAGTGACAGTGCAGGTTTCCTTTGAGGTCCAGCTCGAGAGAGGTGAGGCCAGGTACGAAGCCAACCACTGAACCATGGAAGTCCTTTTCTGAGACTCCTAAATAGGACCTGCAATTGGAAAGAAACACAGTTTTAGGAAGAGAGTCTCTCCACTCCCAAAGCATTAATGTACTATATGCCCCCTGGGGTTGTCAACCAGAAGGTGGGCCGTTCGAGGCCCAAATGTCTCACGAGGGAGTGAGCTCCAATTCTTGCTCCAGCTCCTGCCCTAGCAATTCAAAAGCATGCAAATGTAAGTAGATAAACAGGTACCACTTCGGTGGGAAGGTAGCAGAATTCCATGCGCCTCAGCATAAAATCATGCTGCCCCATGACCACAGAAGCGACTTCAGACAATGCTGACTCGGCTAAGAAACAGAGATGAGCACCAGCCAATCAACCTGGACACAAATGCACAGGGGAAACCTTAACCTTTACATACTTACAGGTTTCGCCTATTAGCCTCAGGTCTTATACACTGAATACAGCCATTTTTGGCCTCCAGAAGCACCGCCTCCGCCTCCCATTTTTGCATAAAAACGAGCCGTTTTTCACAAAAATGAAATGGGGCAAAATTCACTTAACACATGTCTTATTTAACAATATAAATTTGGGGCTCAATTGTGATCATAAGTGGAGCATTACCTGTATTAATGATACAGACAGACAGAGACAGACAGACAGACAAAATCACCACCAGTCAATTGCAGAAGGCAGCTTTAATTGGAACAGCTTATATCCTACTATACTATTTTAACACCATCAAATACAACATCTGTTTATCCCTTGGGAAGGACTCGAGAGGTGAATAAATATGTCAAATCTAGCGTAAACATCTGACTGATTGTGCAACCATCCATAATAAAGACAGTACCAATAGTAAAAAGCATCTTGGGTGCAACCTGAAAACATCTGGAGCAGCACTTGAACATTATTGGCATTGTCGAAAGCTCTATCAGTCAATTGCAAAGGGCAGCTTTACTTGGAAGAGTTTACATCCTGAGACAATGCCTTTAACACCATCAAACACAACATCTGCCTCTTCTAGGTCCAAGGGAAGTGCTCAGTAGGTGGAGGAAAATGCCAAATCCAATCTAAACATCTGGCTGTGTTGCAAATCATAATACTGAAGAGGGCCTAGTAAGAATAGACCAGAGAGACTACCCTTTAAGACAGGGGTCTCCAACCTTTTCAACTTTAAGTCTGAAGGACTTCAGCTCCCAGACTTCTCCAGTCAGCTTTGCTGGCTGGAGAAGTCTGGGAGCTGAAGTCCTTTAGACTTAAAGTTGAAAAGGTTGGGGACCCCTGCTTTAAGAGGCCAAAATGAAGAAGAGAGCAAAGAGATAGATTCACTAGCAGGGACAAAAGAGATACAGATGGGTACGCTGGAGAGCAGACACCAGGAGACAGAGGTAGAGAAGACATTCAGAGTAAACAGGAGTGATGTAGAGTGGCAGTCACCAACAGGTGGTCCATGGACCACTGGTGGTCCGTGAAAAAATGTTGGTGGTCCGCAAAAAAATTATTTGCATTTTTTTATATTGCACTAAATCAGGGGTCCTCAAACCCCTGGGCCAGATATGTGCAGTGAACGCTTGTGTTGCTACAGAGAGTCTCCCCCTTCGGGGTATTTTTGTATGGGTCAGGGGGTGTCAGGAATTCTGACTTGGGATGTGCTTCAGCCTCCTGGTGTGGGGCTTTGAACGAAGGCTGGAGCGAAACGCTGCTGGTGGCAAAGAGCCGGAGGGCCTTGTTCAGTGGTGGGTTTCTGCAGGCTTGCACCTACTCGCGAGAGCCGGTTGATGAAATTTAGAGAACCGGTGAGAGGGGGTTCCACCGGCGGACCCGGAAGTAAGTCTGGCCCGCCGCTGCCAGTGACCCAACGGGAAGGAAAGGAAAGGAAGGAAGGAAGGAAGGAAGGAAGGAAGGAAGAAAGAAAGAAAGAAAGAAAGAAAGAAAGAAAGAAAGAAAGAAAGAAAGAAAGAATTTATCATCACAATTGAGTCCAAAATTTTGGTTGCTAAGCAAGAGCGTTGTTAAATGAGTTTCGCCACATTTTAAAATGTGGCCACTCCCACCCTGTCACATGACTGCCAAGCCACACCCACAAAATAGGCCACACCTACAGAGTAGGTTCTAAAAAAATTGAAACCCACCATTGGCCTTGTTCCAGTGGGATTGCATCACAGCCTGGAACTGGCTGACCATCTCAGCCACTGAGCCTCCAAACGCCGGTACCTGGCCTTGCACTCCCGCAGGTCTTCCCTCTGCTTGGAAAGCTTATGCTCCTAGTCCTCAGTGAGGTGCTTCTGCTGAGCCTCCTTCTCGATCAGATCCAATTTGAACTGAGCTGTTTTGCCAACTCTTTCTCATGGTGGCTGCTTAGTTCCAACAACTGCTTCCTGTTGGGGCCCTAAGGAACCCCGGGGGGGGGGGAAAGATGAGGAGTGACTGGGAGGGGAGGGGTGAGTGGAGGCCGTCAAGGAGTCCTTCAATGTGAGTGACATCTAGTTGGCTACGCCACCCAGTCACATGACCACCTTGCCACGCCAACCCAGCTGGTCAATAGGCAGGTCATATTAGTGGTCTGAGGGATTTAAAATTATGAATTTAGTGGTCCTAAGGTCCGAAAGGTTGGTGACCCCTAATGTAGAGGGATCCCAAGGGAGGAAGAAGGAAGACTGACCAAAAAGTCAATGAGTTGAAATACTAAAAAGGGCAAGAGATGATGGATAGATATAGAATAATTTTTTGATATGGGAGCTGTTTTATTAAAGATCAGGAAATAGAGCTAATTCAAAACTGGAAAAGGGTTATTATATATATTGTCATATGATGGAAGTTAGTACAGTTACTATATATAAGTAAATATTAGAACTTAAGAAGTTATGTTTAAAAAGTAAAAAATAAGAGATGATGGACAGAAGGTTAACTAAGATAGATAAGCAAATCCTACTATTATTATGTGATCACTATCAATGTTATGAATATTATTATTACTACTATTTCTTAAAATGAACTGTACCCAGACAATATATTCTTTAGGTAGATACTGATGTTAAATAAAACAATAAAATTGGGGAAAAAATAATACCAAAGAGGGCAAAAATCAGAAGCAAACTTCTGTTTTTTCTGATGAATTTAAAAAATATGTATTTATGTATTTATTAAATGTATATGCCACCCATCTCCATGACTCTTTTAGGAGTTAGGATCTAATAAATTTTATGTTATAAATCTAATAAATCTCATAGCCCAAAACATATTTGCCCTTTGAAACCCTATTATTGCCACTTTCCAATTTAAGGGGTTTTATGCTAGGTTGCTTCAATGAATAGAAAGAGAATATAGTTATTCAAATGTTGCAGCAACTAGCAACATGTTGTTAGTTGCAAAGTCATGTCCAATCCATCGCGATCCCATGGACAACATTCCTCCACACCTTCCTGTCCTCTACCATCCTCTGGAGTCCATTGAAGCTCACACTTACTGCTTCAGTGACTCCATCCAGCCACCTCCTTCTCTGCCGTCCCCTTCTTCTTTTGCCCTCCATCGTTCCCAGCATGAGGGTCTTCTCCAGGGAGTCCTTCCTTCTCATTAGGTGGCCAAAGTATTTGAGTTTCATCTTCAGGATTTGGCCTTCTGAAGAGCAGCCAGGTTTGATCTCCTCTAGGACTGACCGGTTGGATTGCCTTGCCGTCCAAGGGACTCGCATGAGTCTTCTCCAGCACCAGAGTTCAAAGGCCTACATTCTTTGGCGCTCAGCCTTCCTTATGGCCCAACTGCAAGTAGCAACTCTAACTAGCTTTCCCCTTCAAGCTATGATCCCACTTTAAGTAGCCCTGAAAAACTGGCAGCTCTGGTGTGATCTCACTCTCAAGGATGGGCATATTTCAAATGAGAATCCACCCCTTTGCATTAATCCTTTGAGGAACACCAGAGATTCCCTTTTCCCCAATGTAAACATATTTCCGAACGAACTTAAAAGACCTCAAAGTTATTTGCAAGAGATGATGACTTTCTCACAACACACCTGGGGAGGCTTGCAGGAATCTGGTGCCATCTTTTTTTTCCTTTTTGGGAATAGGGCTTGCAGCTGCCTTGCTCTTAGCAGACACAAAGCAAGCAGAAATTCAACAGGTATAGCCCTCCCAAAGAGTTGCTTCATCCTAGGGAATGTGCCCATTTCTGAACAATGGGGTGGCAATAAGAGAGAAAGCAGGCCTTTTTATTTTTGGTCAACACTGATTATTATTATTATTATTGTTGTTGTTGTGATGATGATGATGATGATGATGATGATGATGATGATGATGATGGAGCAGACAGGTGAGATATTTGACCACCAGAACAGATCAGAACAGAACAGAACATGAAATGAAGAATGGAACGGAACGGAACGGAACAGAACAGAAGAGAACAGAACATGAAATGAAGAATGGAATGGAATGGAACGGAATGGAACAGAACAGAACAGAACAGAACAAAACAGAACATGAAATGAAGAATGGAACGGAACGGAACAGAACAGAACAGAACATGAAATGAAGAATGGAATGGAATGGAATGGAATGGAACGGAATGGAACAGAACAGAACAGAACAGAACAAAACAGAACATGAAATGAAGAATGGAATGGAATGGAATGGAACGGAACGGAACAGAACAGAACAGAACAGAACAGAACAAAACAGAACATGAAATGAAGAATGGAACGGAACGGAACAGAACAGAACAGAACAAAACAGAACAAAACAGAACATGAAATGAAGAATGGAATGGAATGGAATGGAATGGAACGGAACGGAACGGAACAGAACAGAACAGAACAAAACAGAACATGAAATGAAGAATGGAATGGAATGGAATGGAACGGAACAGAACAGAAAAGAACAGAACAAAACAGAACATGAAATGAAGAATGGAATGGAACGGAACGGAACAGAACAGAACAGAACAGAACAGAACAAAACAGAACATGAAATGAAGAATGGAATGGAATGGAACAGAACAGAATATGGAATGAAGAATGGAATGGAATGGAATATGGAATATGGAATGGAATAGAATTCTTTATTGGCCAAGTGTGATTGGACACACAAGGAATTTGTCTTTGGTGTAGATGCTCTCAATGTATATAAAAAGAAAAGATAACATACATCAAGAATCATAAGGTACCGTAGAACACTCAATGATAGCCATAGGGTACAAATAAGCAAGCAAATCATACTAGGAAACAGTCATTATAAATGGTAAGGATATAAGCAACAAAGTTACAGTCCTAACTGTGAGGAGAGAATTTCAACTTTATGAGAACATAAAGTTGAAATGGAACAACTCCAAAGGGGACGAGCTGCTTATTCCAATCCCTACAACTTTTTAAAAAAACCATTGTTGGCAGATGATGATGATGATGATGATGATGATGATGATGATGATGATGATAATAATAAATAATAAATTTAATTTATAGACCGCTCCCTCTCCCCAAGGGGACTCGGAGCGGTGCACAGGGAAGTTAAAAATACAATAAATATACATAAATACTTAAAAGGCAAATTAAACAGTTATCCCTGCGCTAAAATTCCCAATTTAAATTTACTAAAATCCCATGATAAAAGAGACTACCCTAGGCCGGCCAAGCAGAAAAGGTGTGTTTTTAATTTTAGGCGGAAGGAGCGGAGGTCCATGGTTGTTCTAATGTCGGGGGGGGGGGGGGAAGGTCGTTCCAGAGGGCTGGGCCCGCCACAGAGAAAGCCCTTCCCCTGGGCGTCGCCCGCTGACAGAGTCTAGTGGACGGCACCCGGAGAAGTCCCTCTCTGTGGGAGCGGATCGGCGGTGAGGATGTATGGGGCAGGATCCGATCCCGCAGATAACTAGGTCCCAAGCCATGGAGCGCTTTAAAGATGACAACTAGCACCTTGATGATGGGGCTTCCTCTGATTGAGAATCCTTTGATTCATTTGATTGGAGGGATGGGGAGGCGGGAAATAGGACCTTTCCAAAGAGAATAAGAAGTCAGCCAAGATCGTGATCCCTGGGGCATTTTCCCATCTACCTGAACAGCCAAGCTGTCTTTCGGATCACCTGGAAATTTACTTCCAAGGAAGCCTGGGGTTAGGAGGCCGCTTTAAGGCTGGGGGATGTCCTGCACGGCCACGAGATCGAGCCATGGTAGCAGAGGGTGGTAGAGCAGAAAGCTGGACAGAGACGATTGGCATCATCATTGGGGTGGAGAAGTTGGACAAGAAGGAAAGAAAGATGGAAAGGCAAGGGAAGGGAAGAATGGAAGGGAGAGAGAAAGAAAGGAAAGAAGGGAAGGAAAGAAGGGAAGGGAAAGGGGAAGGGAGGAGAGGAGAGAGGAGTGGAGAGAGAAAGAAAGATGGAAAGTAAAGAAGGAAAGGAAAAGAAAGGGAAGAAAGGAAGTTAGAGGAGAGACAAAGGAAAGGAAAGGAGGGAAGGGAGAGGAGAGAAGAGGAATGGAGAGAGAAAGGAAAGAAAGAAAGAAAGATGGAAAGGAAAGAAGGGAAGGGAGAGGAGGGAGAAAGAAAGGAAAGGAAGGAAGAAAAGAAGGGAAGGGGAGGAGCGAGAAAGGAAAGAAGGAAAGAAAGATGAAAAGGAAAGAAGGAAAGGAAAGAAAAGGGAAGAAGGAAATGGAGAGGGGAGAGAAAGAAAGGAAAGAAAAGGAAAAGAAAGAAGGGAAGGGAGAGAGGAGGAAAGGACAGAGGAGTGGAAAGGAAAGAAAGAAAGATGGAAAGGGAAGAAGGAAAGGGAAGAAGGGAATGGAGAGGGGAGAGAAAGAAAGGAAAGAAAAGGAAAAGAAAGAAGGAAAGGGAGAGGAGAGGAGAGAGAAAGAAAGGAAAGAAAAGGAAAAGAAAGAAGGGAAGGGAGAGGAGAGAGGAGTGGAAAGGAAAGAAAGATGCAAAGGAAAAGAGGGAAGGGGAAGGAGTGTAGAGGGAAGGAAAGAGGGAAAGAAAAGAAAGGGAAGAAAAGGAAAAGAAAAGAACAGGGCAGGGCAGGAAAGAAACCCTTCCCCGGACTCACCTGCTTTCCGCCCCGGTGAGCAGGTGGCTCTTTTCCACCCCACCGCTTTTGCGATCCATCCTTCGCCAGCAGCAACAGGTGCGCCTTTTCCCCGCCCGCGGCTCTTTCGCCCCCTTGGCCGGAGCTCTCCTTCTTTCCTTCCTTCCTCCGTTCCTTCCTTCCGAGAGGCGCGCGTGGCCTGCAGCTCCGCCGCCTCTTTATCTCGGCTGGGCGAGCCGCAGCCCGGGTGGAAAAATATCGCGGATTCGTGCGCAAAAGGGCCCGCGGGGAGGTGGGAGGTGGGAAGGAGGGGGGGGGGGAAGCGAGAGAAGCGGGCGCCGCGCTGCGCTCCGCCCGCAAAGTTGGCCGAAGTTGGGCGGGCCGTCTCCGCAAGAGTTGGAAGGTCATCTGTTAGGTCATCTAGTCCAACCCCAACCCCTCAAGCAGGAGACCCTACACCATTTCTGACAAATAGCAGTCCAGCCTCTTCTTCAAAGCCGCCCTGAGTCCCTTCGGGGAGATAGGTGCGGGATAAAAGTCTAATAAATTGAAATTGATTGAACTTCTGAAGGCAAGAATATAGAATAACAAGAGTTGGGAGGGACCTGTTAGGTCATCTAGTCCAACCCCAACCCCTCAAGCAGGAGACCCTACACCACTTCTGACAAATAGCAGTCCAGCCTCTTCTTCAAAGCCTCCAGAGATGAAACTCCCACAACTCCTGAAAGCAAGAATATAGAATAACTATAGTTGGAAGGATCCTGTTAGGTCATCTAGTCCAACCCCACATCCCCACCCCGGCTCAAGCAGGAGACCCTACATCATTGGCTTCAGTTGTTTAGGGGGGACGGGACGGGGGACACCTTCCAGCCCCGAGGGAGTCAATCCTGGCAAACAGCGCGATTTTTTTTTGGTTCGTTTTGGAGCCGCCCTAAAAACTACACTGGAGTCCCAAATGGTGTTTCTCTCCCCCCCCCCCCGCCCCCTTAAATGGAGTTCGAATCCCTTCCGCAACCCCGCCGCGGCCACCGAGGCGATGGGCTCCGATGTATCCTTTGCACACGCGCCTGCTTAAATATATATATATATTGCGCAAATACAACTCCTTCGCCTCCCCTCCCTTAACCGATCCCACCCCGTCCTGCTAAGTCACCGTGCGATCTGTTTGCTCGACGTCTCGGGTCTTTTGCAATCCGAGCGTTGCGGGTTTGGTGTGTGTGTGTGTGTGTGTGTGTGTGTGTGACGTGGTGGTTGGCGGCCCGATCTAATGCAGGCGTCCGATCCAGCCAGTGCCCGCTTGGCTCAGGAAATGGTGGTGGGTCAAAGCCTGCGTTAGTGAAGGTCTGCGCACCCCAATCAAAAAGCAAGGAAACGTTGCGGGATCTACAGCTCCTCCTGATTGTAAGGGCAGTCCACCTCAAAGGGGAGAATGGGGCACCTTGCTGGGGTCAATTCCCCTCAGCTCCATTCCCCTCAGCTCCATTCGCCTCAGCCAACTCGCCACCACCAATTCGCCGTGGCCAACTTGCCTCAGCTAACTCACCCCAAGTCAATTTAATTATTTAAAATAATTTTAAAAATTGTGTCATTCGCCTTTCATTTTTATCCCTCCTTTTTCACCCTTTCTTACAATACAATAGCAGAGTTGGAAGGGACCTTGGAGGTCATCTAGTCCAACTCCCTGCCCAGGCAGGAAACCCTATACCATTTCAGACAAATGGCTACCCAACATCTTCTTGAAGACTTGTAGTGTTGGGGCATTCACAACTTCTGGAGACAAGGTGTTCCACTGATTAATTGTTCTCACTGTCAGGAAATTTCTCCTCAGTCCTAAGTTGCTTCTCTCCTTGATTAGTTTCCACCCATTGCTTCATTGCTTTCATGATTCCACCATTTCATTGACATTAGTGGAACTCTTGTCCCATGGGAAGTTGTCAGTCCCCTGGTGAATTGGCCATAGCGAGTTGTACACCCCCCCACCCCGAAAGTGTTAGCTGGTGGGGCTGATGGAAGCTGTAGTCCAAAACATCTGGAAGGTGTACATTTGAATAGATTTGAATAGTTTGCCTGATGATGTGAATAGGATTCTTAGGACTCTGAACTCAGCCACGGGACCCTCCTTGCTGGTTGAGGGGTGTGTGTGTGTGTGTGTGTGTGTAGTGTGTGTGTGTAGTGTGAATGGGTTCTAGTTGTGGTAAACTGAGTGAAAAATTGCCTCTGAAGCAGGGGTCACCAACCTTTCGGACCTCAGGGGCCACTAAATTCATCATTTTAAATCCCGTGGACCACTAATATGAATATTTTTAAAAAGAGATTTTTAAATATATATGTATTTATTTTTATGTTTTATTTTAATCACATTTATATCCCGCCCTTCTCCACAAGGACCCAGGGCGGGATATAAAATATTATTAAATATTAAGTATTTACTGCAATATAAAAAATGCAAATGATTTTTCTGCGGACCACCAAAATTTTCTCGTGGGCGACCAGCGGTCCACAGACTGCTCTCAGACAAGCTTCGGAGCTATTGGTTCACCCGAACTTGTCCGAACTGGTAGAATGAGCAAGTGGCTCGCCTGCCTGCCCCAGCGTTTTCCCTACCTTCTCAGCTGAGCCATGTGGCACTCTGCCACACCCCAGCCGTTTTCCTTCCCAAGGAGCAATCCGGAAGGTAAGAATTCTCTGAACTGTGCATACACACACAGATACCACCCCTGCTCTTACCCCAATATATGTTCTCTCTCAGCCTTCGTTTTTCTAAGAAAATATTAATAATACAGGTAGTTCTTGACTTACAACAGCTTGCTTAGTGACCGTTCAAAGTTAAAAGAGCCCTGAAAAAAGTGACTTATGGCCCTTTTTCACATTTACGACCATCGCAGCATCCCGGTGGTCATGTGCTTTACTTTCAGGTGCTTGACAACTGACTCACATTTATGACCGTTGCACTTTCCCGGGGCCATGTCATCCCCTTTTGCGACTATCTGATGAGCCAAGTCAATAGGGAAACCAGATTCACTTAACAATCGGGTTACTAATTTAACAACTGCAATGATTCACTTAACAAACAGGGCAAGGAAAGTCTCAAAATGGGGCAAAACTCACTTAACAAATTTCTCACTTAGCCACATCAATTGTGGTCGTAAGTTGAGGACTACCTGTAATAGTTTTTTTTTCATATATTAATTGCTTTTATCTGTGTTATACTCCTGAGTCACTTGTTTGTGAGATGGGCAGTTATATAAATTGAGCAAATACCATATTTATTCAAGTATAACGCGCAAAATTTTCTACCAAAAAAAGAAATCAAAGTTTGGGTGCGCGTTATAAACGAGTGCTGGGGTGGGGTGTCAATAAATGATTTTTATCATGGCTGCACGTGTTCAACAACGTTTGTCACTTACAATGCTTGGTCTGAGCCGAGAAAAAGTGAAACAAAATTTTATACCGATTTTTAATCGAAAATTAGGGGTGCGCGTTATACACGTGTGCGCGTTATACTCGAATAAATACGGTAGTTTGGGAAAACGAAGCTCATAGTACAGCACATACCCTTAATATGTTTAAGCTCAGGAGGTTACGTACGACTCTTGGTAGATGAGCAGTAAGTACAAGTGCAAACCACAGGGATTACTTTGGGCTGATTTAGTGCTTCCTCCTGTCCAAGGGCTAATTGCATTTATTATCCATGAAACATTCAGAAGTCGCCTGCACACTGCCCTATAAAATAGCCAGTCCTATTGCAGTTTGGCAGTTTATGACTTCATCTGCTACGCAAATTCTGGAAAGGGATTTAACTATGTCAATCAAGAAGTTGGGAAAAAATGTTGGGCAGCTACCTTTGACCCCGCATCCGAAGTATCTCACCTTCTACTACAGTGATCACAGGTATGCTGCACTGAAACATGGAGGGTCTATTTTAGCCACCAGTCAGTGGGGAAAAAATAGCTATTGATTCCATTCTCTCCCCCCTATTTATAATTAATCCTTTGAGATACTGGCTTAAAATAAAACCGCCACCAATTTTTGTGGCAACAAGTTTTGCCGGTTGTTTTGCCTACTGTTACAAAACATTTGGCCTCCAGATAAAATGGGAATTTATTTTATTATGTAACTATATACAACAAAGAAGAAAAATCAACAAACATAATTTACATTCGCTTCTAGGCTCAGACAGTATTTTTCATAGATTAAAAAAGCACAACAAAATTGACTTTTGCTTGACTATCTTCTATCTGCCCATGGAAACATTTTAACTGTCTCCCAGAATCCACTTGCTTTCAGTTGGTGGAAGGGTGTGCTCTGAAGTGAAACTAACAAAATCTTATATTTTCTTTTAACACCCCCACCCCCACAAATCAAGTGTCCCGAACAATTATGTACAAAAACAATATCTCCCTATATAACATGTATGAAAAGTTCCATGTTGCACCCATGTATAAAGTGTCTCTGTGCATCTTTGCCTTCCTGCATGGCCACAAATTCTACATCCCAAACGATCCTTCATCAGCTGGGTTTTGCCCTGTTAACTTGATGGGCATCCAGTTTGGGTTCCCCCCACCCCATCCCTCCTCTTCCTTTGTCCAAATCCTACGGAGCTGGTTATTCTGCTTGCTTTCTCCTTGGAATCTCATGTTCTTTCCTGGTTACTGTGTACCTGCAAGACAGGAGGGAAATGCGTGAAACCATTTGAAGACAAACCATTCAAGATTTGAGCCGCAGCCAAACTTTCTCACGGTTAGGAAGAAGCAGGCCAGGGCCAAAACCCTCTTCTGGAGGACAAGAAAAACCCCAAGTTGCCAAGAAAAGGGGCACAATTAAATGGAAGAGAAACAAAATACAGGTAATCCTTGATTTATGACCATAGTGGGGAAGCAGAATTTCTGTTGCTGAGAAAGACAGCTGTTTAGATGATAGATGAGCAGAGTTGGAAGGGACCTTGTAGGTCATCTAGACCAGGAATCTCCAACCTTGGCAACTTGAAGTTGGCTGGGGAATTCTGGGAGTTGAAGTCCGGCAGGCTTAAAGTTGCCAAGGTTGGAGACCCCTGATCTAGTCCAACACTCTGCCCAAGGAGGAGACCATACACCAGGGGTAGTCAATCTTTTTATACCTACTGCCCGCTTTTGTATCTCTGTTAGTAGTAAAATTTTCTAACCGCCCACCAGTTCCACAGTAATGGTGATTGATAAAGTAGGGAAGTCAATTAAATTAAAAAAAGGAAAGTGCTTCAGTATCGGACAAAACCCCTACCGCCCACCATGAAAGCTGGAATGCCCACTAGTGGGCGGTAGGGACCAGGTTGACAACCACTGCCCTACACCATTTCTGACAGAGGACAGTCCAGTCTCTTGTTGAAAGCTTCCAATGAAGCTTCCACAACTTCTGAAGGCAAGCTACAGTATTCCAAGGGTTGATTGTTCTCACTGTCAGAAAATTTCCCCTTATTTTCAGGTTGAATCTCTCCTTGTTCAGTTTCCATCCATTATTCCTTGTCTGGCCTTTGGGTGCTTTGGAAAGTAGGTTGACCCCCTCCTCTCTGTGGCAACCCCTCAAATAATGGAACACTGCTATCATGTTGTTAAGATCACTGTTATGTTCCAGCCCAGTTTTATTATCTTTCTTGCCACGGTTGTTAAGCGAACCAGACTGGTGTTAAGCAAATACCGCTTCCCCCTTTGACTTTGCCCGTCAGAAGCTGACTAGGAAGGTTGCAAATGCGTGAACACCCCCCCCCCAGGGATGCTGCAATCATTGTAAGTACAACCTCTTGTAAATACATGACCCAAATACACGATGCCGCAACAGTCTTAAGTGCAAAGATAGTTCACGAATCACTTTTTTCAGCGCCGTTGTAAGCTTCAAAGGGTCATTAAACAAAGGGTTTGTAAGTCGAGGACTACATGCAATGCTGCATTGAGTGCTCATCTCCAAAAGAAAACCCAGAAAAATATGGTATAAAGACTATATATATCTTGTTTTACGTATACTAATTGCAGCCAGAATTGCATTTGCACAGCAATGGAAAAATGATGAGATTCCGTCAGATGACAATGTAATTAAGAAAATACTAGAATGTGCAGAAATGGACAGGCTAATGCTTACTATTAAAGATAAAGAAGAAACTGAATATATTTTGATGTGGGATGTATTTTATCAATGGTTACACAATAGAAACAGAAGTTAGAAAGGAGGAGATATAAACAGAGGAAATAATGTGGAGAGAATTTGAAGATGCAGATGTCATGTACTATTGCAATTATATTACTTTATAGTTATATTATTAATATTATTGTGATGACTATAACAACAAATATATGGATTACGACTGTTCAAATAACTGCACCCAGGTCACAAAGTTTGATGGAAATAGAAAGTAATATAAACAAAAATGAATAAAACATGAAAGAAAATATTAAGATTGTATGTCTCTGCAGAAGATCTAATATTTTCCGTTTGTTTCTTACCATCTGTTTGCCCAACTGGCTCCTCCTCCTCTGTTTCATCTTCCTCATTCAGTTCTTCATCATCTTCATCTTTGAAAAAGAAAGGGGGGAGGAAATAATTTAGATGCACATTCCAGAACACCTCATGTGCTCTAATAACAGCTATAGAGCTGCCTCTTTAAGTATCTCAGGTGCTTTCGAAATCCTTGGCAATCTGTACTTCTAACTCAACTGGTGTCTATTAACTTTGTACTCTTGTCACACCAAAGGTGTGTTAAGTTTGCTTGTGCAGTAGGATATTAGAAAGCGCCACTTTCATCATGGGAATCAGCAGGCATTAGCCCCAAGACAAGTACAGAAGGAAGTTAAACTGGAGACCAGCAAGGGATGTGCTCTCCAAAATCCCCCACTATGAATGTTCTCATAGTATCTGCTATTTGCTGAAGATTTATCTGGATTTGGCACTCCTCCTCATAATAATCTAATGTCAGTATTTGATGAAATCTATTTGGCAACCGGGACGCTAGGTATTATTAAGAGTGTTGAAATGCAAAAATAATAGCCTGGTGCACAATGCTACTTGCTGCAGCGATTTCTATATTGTTACTTTTTTCCTTTTTATGACCCTGTAATCCCTACCTTCAGGGTGGGATTGGGGCAACTGAGTGGAGCTGAGTGTTTACTGGCCAGATGCCCTTCCTGACACCTATATGGAGTTTGCAGCAGATATTTTCTCTTTGCACCCAGGTAGAGAAACATGTGTCACTAGGATTGAAGTCTCAACCTTCCGAGTGGGAGCTGAGCGTTTTCACCTCTAGGCCACTGTGCTGCTCATTTTCCGTATGAATTTTTACACCTTGCGTTGTCCTTGGTCTGAATGACCTAATGCTCAAGAGCTGCCTTTGCTGCTTGGGCTGTCCTTAGTTGACTGATGCTGTACTAGTTTCCCCATCAAGAGGAATGTATTTGATAAATCGGAAGACTTAGAAGAGATCATATTGCATTCAGGGATATTAGCAATATAAACTTCAGGTTATACTTCTTACATCCTGACTGGGCACCTCTGGATGATCATACCCAGTGGTGGGATTCAGCCAGCTCGCACCAGTTCGGGAGAACCGGTTGTTAACTTTCTGAGCAGTTTGGTGAACTGGTTGTTGGAAGACATCACTAGGGCAGAGAACCGGTTGTTAAATTATTTGGATCCCACCACTGATCATACCTGCTTCGAAGTCGATGCTTCTCAAGGCTTCTGTGATACTTTCCAAATCTACGGTGAAGTAGTCCATGTTTTCAAAGCCTGTCTCAACCTTCTCCAACTGGCCACCTTTCGATGCATCCACGATTCTGGAATGCAGATGAGAAAGGATGTTGTTTAAACAGGTTTAAATACCAGAGGGTTTCCAACAGCATTGGTAGTAGACGTAAATATGAAATTAAAATAGCATTTGCTGACCTGGGAAGATAAATATGTTCTGAATCCCCTCCTAACATTGGTGGGAGAGATGAGAGGGCGGTTTCAGCTTTAGTCCATCCCATAATAGTGGCATTGCCTTGTATCCTGCTGTTAGGCAATCCGCTGTAGGTTTTGGGCTGTCATTCAAACAAATGGTGTGGTACTCTTTTAAGTGGAGATTGGGTAACCATTAGTTTGAAATAGGGCAGTGATGGCGAACCTTTTAGACACCGAGCCCAAACTGCACACGCGTACACATGCCCAAACTGAAAGATGCCTTTGAGCGTACCAAATGCATGCATGCACAGATATGCACATGTGCACGCATGGATATGCTCAAATGTGCACATGTGTGGATATGCATGAACACGCACATGCATGGACATGTGTGCATGTGCAGCAGAGACCTGATGACCAGCTGGAGGTGGTGGGAGGTGGGGCATTCCAACACGGGCAGCATGGCAAGAGGTAAGATCTTTTTCTTTCGTGAGCTTCTGTTTCGTCGTTTGGAGGGACACAGAAGCTCACAAAAGAAACGGCATGGAGATCTGACCTGGGGCAACAGCACATGTGCCAACAGACAGGGCTCTGCGTGCCACCTCTGGCACATGTGCCAAAGGTTTGCCATCACGGGTAAGCAGGGGGTTGGATTAGAAGACCTCTAAGGTCCCTTCCAACTCTGTTATTCTATTCTAGGTCTTTCCACCATTCTGGGACTCAACCCTGATATATTTGAAGGATCGTTAGCAATATTTTAGATAAACCAAATAATCAAAAGAAATGGAAGGAAAGGAAGGGAAGAAGGCTGATCGAATACTTTCCCCTTTTTATAAACAAAGGTAGTCCTCAACTTACGGCCACATTTGAGCCCAAAACCTATGTTGTTAAGTGAGGCATGGAGTAAGTGAGTTTTGCCCCATTTTAGGACCTTTGTACCCCAGGTCACTATGTGAAACATTGCAGTTGTTAAGTTAGTAACACAATTGTTAAGTGAGTCTGGCTTCCCCATTAAATTTATGAGAAGGTCACAAAAGCTGTTCACATGACTCCGAGACACTGCAGCCGTCATAACTATGAGTCAGTTGCCAAGCATCTGGATTTTGATCATGTGACCATGGGGAATGCTGCAACGGTCGTGTCGAAAAGGATCATGTCACTTTTTTTCAGTGCCGTTATAACTTTGAACAGTCACTAAATCAACTGTTACAAGCTGGGGATTATCTGTAACTCTCTGTTAAACTTTCTTTGGGTCTGACTCTGCCCTCCGTTTTCATGCTCCACAAGGCCCCACAGGTAAATGTTCTGTCATACATAAAATAGGTTTCAGTTAGATTACAAGCTCCATTTTCGCTGGCAGAAGGTTGCAGGAGGCTATCCCAGCCAAAAACAGAGATTGGGAGCCCACTTTCACTGGCAGAGTGCATGGGCCGCCACAGGCGCCCTTGACATGAGTGGCATCAAGCTGGCCACACCCACCTCGGCCCCCAGAGGTCAAACGCAACCCTGATGCGGCCCTCAATGAAATTGAGTTTGACACCCCTGAACTAGACAATTAAGCTTACAAACTAGTCCATCGACTAGTCAGCTTTAACGTAATTTAAATGTCACAGTGTTTACCCAACCACACAGTGTCCTTCCTGCTTGGATCTCTCTGAAGTTATTTACTTAGGATTTACTGCTTGTTTACAAAAATGGCAGTTTAGAAATATATTTTCAGGACTTACGTTTTAATAAGTTGCTTGGCAGTCTGGAAGGAGAAAGAGAAAATAAGGTCAGCAAGGGAATGAAAAAGGTTCAGCTTAAAATGGCTCAAATCAGTAAAATCATCTTCAGTCTCCCAGAAATGATCGATTGGGCTGATTGCCCTAATAAAATTTTGAAGCATCAAGACTGACTTGAAGGCACACACAGAAAATATTGAAGTGTAAATTGTACAGTGGCACGGTGTGGTAATTAGAACACCTTTTATTTTGTATTCCAGTTTGGGGTTACTCTAATTACAATGAAAAGCAAAGATCACAATTCACAAATTAAGCCAATAAGACCCACTCCTTTATTTTAGGGCAGGCTGGGGAATTCCGGGAGTTGAAGACCACAAGTCTTAAATGTGCCAAACTCTGCCAAACCCCTGTCTCAGGGTTCAAAGTAATTTTACATTCAAATCCTTTTTATTTTATCTGCATGCCAACTCTTTATGAAGGTTCAGATGGGTGATAGTAAATAACAACAGTGTTGGGTTGCCAATATTTTTACTGCTGGTTCGGGTGCGCTCCTGCGCACACTTGCACGCACAATGATTCTGGGCAGGTGGGCGGAGCCTCCCGCTGCTACTACCGGTTTCCCCAATCTGGACCGAACCGGGAGCCACCCACCTCTGAGTAGCACCACTAAGGTCAACTGGCTTTCAGGCTTGGAAGCCATCTTTTGCATTGGCCCCTCAGGCCTGCCACGTTTTCTACTGTGGGAAATTGGGAAGGTGGAATTATATGGAGAATGGGAGAATATATAGTCTAAATAAAATTCTTTTCTCAGAGAGTCAAGGACTTCTTGCTCTGCACCTGGAGTGGTGTGACTGGGAGACATCCCCAGTTGGGACAATGCCTGATTGGACCGTGTGATGGACATGTGGGTGCTGGGGAGGGGCTTGAACTTTCATTTGGGTGGGGAAAACATGGAAACTTTCCGATTCGGGTTGTGCCAATAGGACATCGCTAATAAAATGGAACTTGGAGGAACTTTGAGGAACCTCAAGCCTTCGTTCTTGAGTCTTCATTCGTTGTGGGTGTCACTTGGAACCCTGAGACCACAGTTTCCTGGCTGATCCATGATATGAATCTCCTAGTCAGATCTCCAGTTCTGGCTATCTTGGTCTGGGAATTTGGGATTTGAAAACTTACACAGCTGTCGATGAAGGGATCTCAAACGTACAACATTTTTCCTCACCATGAGAAAAGCGGCTCCCCCTTCCTCCTCCATAGACTGAATGGCACTCTCAATCAGCTTGCTGGACGTCTCCAGTTGCTCTTTATACTGTTGGATGAGGTTCTGCATGAACCCGGCCTTCTCCTCCTGCTCCTTGGAGATGCGCTGCAGAAGGTCCGTCCTCTTCACCTCGAGGACAGCAATGAGGGCTTCAAACTTCTCGCACAAAGACTGCTTAGCCAACCGACTGTTCTCCTGTCACAGAGAGAGAAGCATGAAAGAAGTTGAGTTGGTTCCTTCTGAACAAATCTCACGCAAGAAGCAACCATCTGGAACTCACTCAGAGGTCTTGATTTGTTAAGTGGAACATGGCAGCTCTAAAAAAAAAAAAGCTTGATTCCCCAGTTGGTTCTAGTTGGCAATATCTTCCAGAGAAGACATTTGCAGAGGACAACTTATCATTCTTCATAGACTACCGTATTCATAGACCAAGGGGTCCCCAACACACAGTCCATGGCCCAATACAGGTCTTGTACTTGTCCGTGGCTTGTTGGGAACTGGGCCACGCAAGCAGCCGGTGAGAGCACAAAGTTTTATTTGCGCATGCGTGAAACCATCCCGTCTCCTCCCTGCCCCCTCCCCCCCTGAGGCTGTCGGTCCATGGAGCCAGAAAGGTTGGGGTACCATCACGTTAAAGGATCAGTGGATGCATCTGCAACGTTTTAAGCTTCATCCATTTTACCCTTAGTTTAGTGGTTTCCGCCACTTAGTATGTTGTTGTGGCCCAGCCGGCTCCGGATGAGCTGCTGATGGACTCCTCTAGTGAGGAGTCCTATGGGTCTGCTCTGGAGGAGGAGGGCAACCTTGAGAGAGCAGAGAGCCTGGCTGGTCATCAGGAGGCACCTGGGTCTTGGAGTAGTGGGGAGGATCAAGGCCAGTTTGTCTCTGATGCTAGATTGAGAAGGGCTGAAAAAAGGAGGCTTCAATTGCATCAGAAGCGAAGTTGAAGGAGTTGAATTAGTCCCAGCTGCCTAATGACTGGCCCCTCCCAAGAGGGTTTAAAAGGAAGTCTTTGCTAAGAAAGTCCTTGCAGAGAACAACGTTGGATTTGTAGGTTTGTGTTTATTCGTGTTGATTTTCAGGTTCATGTTTAGTCGAGTTAGGAAGCTTCGTATCTGTTCAGAGTCATTCAGGCAAGCAGCCAAGAGAATCAGTGGCAAGCAGCCAGTCTTGTATTAGTCGGAGAAAGGGGGGGTCAGAACAGTGTGCTGTGCAATTTAGCCTAATTTCTAATTACGTAGATTTAGAATTCTAATTAGCATGAGAAATTCCCACTAGATTAATTTTCTGATTTTTAACTAGAATTTAGAAAACAGAAAATTAGAAATCCGAACGTTAATTCAATCATCAGGTGATGCCAATTATGCAAGCGGGGTCCTTTGAGTTTGCATTGGGATTTTAGGTTACTAGGCAGGCTATCGGCTCTTATGTCTAAATAAACCCCTGCCCAGATTTGGAAGCAGGGGGAAGAAAGCCACTAGGCTCCCTTTCCCTCTCTCCTCGGGCAGCACCTGTCTTAACCCACCATCGCTCTGGATTGGATTTCTCTTCCGCTACTCGGATTTCTAAAGGGTCAGCCATTTGTCGTATTCCTCACCTCTGTCGTTTTGCACAAGTCCTCCAGCTGGCTGATGATCGTCTGCACCCTGTCATTGCCTGCTACCAACATGGAGATGCAGTTGGTTAGCTCAGTCTGCAAGAGAAAAGAATAATAAAAAAATAAAAGGACTCTCTCAGCCTCCTTTTCTGAATCAATGGGTGTGCTGAGGTTCTTCTTGGTCAATTGTGGGAAAGAAGAATGGAAAAGAAACATCAGTGAGAAGTGCTACGACTCAAGACTGCAATATAATTATTGCCAAGACTGATTGTTTTCTTCTTTGCTCTCTTCTTTAATTATGTTTGATAACCGATAACCCCTGCGATGCCTGGATATTGATTTATAGGGGGAAAATGTCCGGACCAAATGTAATTTTTAATGTTGGACTTTCCCCCTTACCAGAGGGAGTCCCCTAGTGGAGTACTGTGAAGTCGTTACCATGGCAACTCTTCTGCGCTGTACAGTAGCAGCCATTTTACAGTAGTACAGTAGAAGACATTTTAAGCCACAGCAGGGTATATTTTAACAGAACATACACCCTGAGGGGTGTTAGGGGTGTCTTACCCCTACAGTATTTTTTTCCAGAGAGTAAGACATCTGTGTACCAAGTTTGGTTGAAATTGCTTGAGGCATTCCAGAGTTATGGAACACATACACCCAGCTATTTTTATATGTATAGATTACAGGGACTTTTTTCCCTTTTAATCTTTGATCTTTGAAAGACTGAGGAAAGTTTAATGGAGACCCGAACTCAGTTAACTGATTAAGCCCAGGGACAGATTATAAACCTTTCTCCTGCAAATATTGGCATAATAATTTTTAGCCCATGGCAGAAATGTGTTTTTACAATGCTGACATCCATACACATTTGGATGCCAAACCAACAACCCTTTTGCACCAACTGGCTGAACACGGCGTCTGCCAGGGACTCTAAAATATTGTTTGAACCGGTTGTCTTGCTGCCAACCTAGCGTGCGTCGTCTGATCTGGGTTGGTTTTACAAAGGGGTGCACTGAGGTGCTAAATCTGTTTTTCCTCTGGCTCTTTTGGAGTGAGAAGCATGAGCTTTCATCACAAACGCTGAATGACGACTTGAAAGTTCCTTGCATGGATCCACATTCAAATGTCCTCCCAAATCTTTAAGGCAAGAGGAATGGGAGACAGAATTTTGCTTTCCCTATTAAATTGCAGGATGACAGAGACTCCATAACTGCTTTTCTTGTTTTTCTAAACCTCTGCTGTGCCCCTGTGTGAAGGCAACCAAGGATTCCAGATAGATTTGACCACAGAAAATGGAGTAGTGATGTGTCTGTTTAATCTCTGTAAAAAGTGATGGACTAACCACTGTGTGGAGCCCATCAGAAGTTCAGGGAAAGACCACAGCTTCTCATGCACCGTCTCCTGGTTGCAGCTGCTTTCTGGAAGGGGAGTGAATGTTCTGCCATGTCTCAACTCTTGTAGGTCCAAATATATCCTGCTGATGATTGCTTGTCAACTGCAGTTATCTATGTATCCATATCAACTGCATTAGGGTCAGACACTATTCCTGAAAGACACAATGTGATGTGTCCAGAGGTCTCTTAATTCACCTCTTAGCCCAAATGGGAGATGAACCTACTGGCCCAAGACTTCCTCTGCATACCACTGGATCTGAACCCCTCTAAGGTGAAGGAATGTGATCCTTTTTTGGTCTCTGGGCATGTGGTCAAGTTGCAGGCATGAAGTAGGAGGATATTCACTCCCATGGAGGCTGCTAAGTCTTGAGACTGTTCAGATTTATTTCAAGAAAGTCTTTTTTTTATTTGTGCCTATCCAAAAAGGAGACAAGGCTTTGCATGCATTAAGTAATGCAGGTGCACACCTAAAAACAATCACTATCATTTAAATGTCCCAAAGATGCTTTTTCAAGAGGCAGCTGGGCTTTCTGGGTTTTCTTTGAAGACGTTTTGCTTCTCATCCAAGAAGCTTCTTCGGCTGTCACTGGGTGGTGGGGAAACAGGATTGATGGGGAGAGGGGAATCCAGGCTGACCAACTTTGCATTCCGAGAGGAAGGGGAACTGCAGTCTTGGAAGCCTCATTCATGGGAATAAAATTTCCCCACCATTTAGTCAGAGCTGAAGAAGCTTCTTGGATGAGAAGCGAAATGTCTTCAGAGAAAACCCAGAAAGTCCAATTCTTCAAAAAGCACCTTATTGAGACAACCACAAGCTGGATGACTGGGAATCTCCATAGATATCATTTAAATGGAAACCGGAGAGCCAATTTGGCACAGTGGTTAAAGCACCAGGTAGAAACAGAAGACTGTGAGTTCTAATCCTGGAATGTGGGTGTCCTCAAAATCCTCAGAGTAGGCAGATAAAATGTCATGATAAAACATCATGCGTCTTTTGAACATGCACGTAACACCAGCAAAAGGATGGCATTTCCATTATGATGCTCTGTCTGCCATCTTGCAATATTCAAGACTCTCTACCCCAACTCTGGCAGATGACCATGAATATCGGGTTAAACGTTGGAGAGTTAAGCTATATTATTGCTATGCCTACGGTGAAGCTTGGCTCATACCTTCTGTCCCTGAAAGACGCTTTGCAGAGGCGCCACTTCACAATCTTTGTGCGCTCCAAAGACTTTGCACATAGAGCAGGTAGGAACCTCACAGGTCAAGCAATAGATGTTGATCTTTTCATCTTCGTGTTCCTTGCACATTGGGTGGTTTCCCTTCTTGAGGGGACGGCTGTTGAAGACAAGAAGGAAATGGAAGAGTCCAGATAAGAACGTCTCCATAGTTAATATCACCTTGGATAATTCTGTAACAAGGTGGGCAGCATATAAATTTAACAAATAAAGAAATGTTTGAGTAGAAGTGGGAAAGCAGAACGAAATTCACACTTGTCTCCAAAACTCTCTAGGACTAGATATTATTGAGACCATCACTGTATCTTTTTCATTTGACATTTCATGATGATTGTGTCCCACTATTTACAGTCACTGATCTGCAGGTTTGAAAATATTTTAAACTTGCTTTAGATATTTTGTTTTATCTTATGTAAAATTTGGTGGCACAGGGATTCCATGGCCTGTTGTTAATGTAAATATGGCAGAATATGGTAAAATAAGAGTTTACCTCAGTGGTGGGATTCAATTTTTTTTACTACTGGTTCTGTGGGAGTGGCTTGGTGGGCATGGCAGGGGAAGGTTACTGCAAAAAACCCATTCCCTCCCGTTCAGCTAGGACTCGGGAGGCAGAGAATAGATGGAGGCGGGGCCAGCCAGAGGTGGTATTTACCGGTTCTCCCAACTACTCAAAATTTCCACTATGGGTACTCCAGAACTAGTCAGTACCTGCTGAATACCACCTCTGGTATTACATAAATAAACTACTTCACATGGGTGTGTAAAACTGGATGAAGAGACAGAGGATCAGGTTGGCTCTACGGTTATTCAAATGCCAAATTATGATGCCCTTGAAACCGTAGAGGCAATCTGATGAAATGAACATCATTGAAATGATTTTCAATAGAAGATAATATAGGGTTGAATATATAGTCTTGGGTGACCTCTGAACCTGGTTGTTTGCTTGCAGAAATTCCTTGCTTACCGGCTGGGGAATTCTGGGAGTTAAAGTCCATCCATCTTAAATTACCAAGGTGGAGAAGCATTACTATAGACTCAAAGCATCTTGGCTGGCAAATTTTGGGAGCTGAGGTCCACACAGCTTAAAATAAACATCAGCCCTGATGATGTTACCTAGCTGGGTAATGAAATGTCTCCAGGCAAGCAACCAAGCTTAGAGAGCAGCAAAGACTCCATAGAAGTGATTTTCCTAGTGAATTGGACCTCTCGTCTATAGTAATTAGGCTTGGCTGCTTCACAGTCCATCAATTTCTAGGGATTATTGGCCCCAGAAATATTCCTCACTAAGGGCAAGTATTTCCTAGCTCTTTCTTCTCATTTAATTTTTCCACTCATACAGGAGAAGTTTAATAGTGGATTTAGTAAACCAAGTTGAAAGTGTGGGCTGATCCTTCCTTCACACAGCAGAGTGTAGATAGCCCTCTGTCTAATATTAACCTCCTTGGGAAGTTATGTTTAGATCTTACTTCCACTTCTGTCCAAGTGGAGCCATTTATTCTGAGAACAGGTTTCCTTTCTTTGGAGGAGGATTTATGATAGCGAAGTATCAGCACCATAGCACTTCTGCAGTTCTGCTCCTATATTCGGATCCCTTTGCTAATCCACCCAAATTTCTTGACCCTTCATGGACATGGACTACGAGTCAGTCGGTGGGAGTTTCCTCTATAGGGTTTTAAAAAAACAAAAACACCATGATAATTGTGTTTCTTATCGTGACTTAAAGTAGCACTAATTCCTAGTTCTACACACGGTGGGAGTGAGTCTGAATATGTATGAATGAAGGAATGAATGAATGAATGAATGAAAGTAACCTAGATCGGGCCCAAGGTCCATGTAGGTGCTGTTCTGAAAAGAGTCAGCCTGGATTTTTCAATTGGATTAAGCTGCCGTGCTAAGATGGGTTTTATTTTATGTAAGGTAAAAGTTCCCCTCACACATATGTGCTAGTCGTTCCCGACTCTAGGGGTCGGTGTTCATCTCTGTTTCAAACCCAAAGAGCCAGCACTGTCCGAAGATATTCACCGTGACCATGTGGCCAGCATGACTAAATGCCGAAGGTGCATGGGATGCTGTTACCTTCCGACCAAAGGTGGTCTCTATTTTTCTACTCGCATTTTTACATACTTTTGAACTGCTAGATTGGCAGAAGCTGGGACAGATAACGGGAGCTCACTCCGTTACATGGCGCTAGGGATTCGAACCGCCGAACTGCTGATGTTTCTGATCAACAAGCTGAGCATGTTAGCCACTGATTGCTTTTTGCCCTTTTCAGTCTATTGTAAATCCAATTGGATTAACAAAATAATTAGATGACAGAGTTTGTCTTGGCATGAGTGAGGCAAGCCCCAAGGATGAACCCCAGTTACGATGGCCAGCTTTTTGGTTCCTTGAAGTCTCTCCTTCCTTCAGCTATGAAATCTGAGCTGCAGAAATTCAGAGACAAACAGGAGTTGGGAGTTTCTCATGTTCCTTTGCTCCCATCTGTTGGTTGTCTGGATTGTTGTAGTGCAGATATATGGTTAGCCATCCCTGCTCTAGCTGATGTTTTATCTGGAAACGGTTGTTAAGAAATTATTGGAAGATACTAAGACATGATTGCTTTCAAGGGAGAATTCCTTTTCCAAGCTGTAATAAAGTGGAATTCATACCAACCTGGAATATTCTTGTTTATAGATATCGATGATATTCTCTACCAGCAGATTCCTCTGGAGGCCGTAGACTCCATGGCGGTCCAAGATGACTTCATGTCGGCAAGATGGACACTTAAACCGTCCTCCAGATATGGTGGTTCCTCGGCTTGTTTGCCAGTATGGATTTGAAGCCTAGAAATGCCATCAACCATGTTAATCCAAACGTCAGGGATTTCCCCCCCAATTTAAACAAACTATACATTTATTTTCCAAATCTTGCACCCTCCAGAAATAATGTACTTCAGCTCGTTTCAATCCTATTCATTTCAAACTCAGCACACCAGGGAGAACCTAGGGGGGGAAGCTTAAAAAATTCAAAATAATCTGATTTCTTCTCTTCCTCCTCCCCACTTTTAAAAATATTCCTTTTGATAAAATGGAACGTCTCCTATCATACTTTGCTCATAAAATAGGCAGTGTCACTGGCCACTGCCAGTAAATGAGGTAACTGCTTCAACTGGAATCTATTTTGGGCACAAATTGCGGTGATACTGTTTGTCAGAGCTGGACATTGGCCACGACAACTCAATTTCAATTTGCTAAATGATTTAATCTAATCTGGTTTCATTTTTTTATGTGCCAATTTTTATGTGAAATGTTAGGCACCTGAATCCTAGAAAACTAGAGTTAGCATTTTTAGCTAGATATAGACTTTATTTCTTATAACTAAAACATACGAATAAGGTTTGCTGGTTCATCTCAGTTCTTGAAGGGCTCAAGTTCATCCATGATTGAATGAATGCTCATGAAGTCACCTAAGAAAATGGGGTTATCCTGAATTATTTATTTTCTTGCACATCTTTCCTAGAACTTTAATTAGATGTTAGACATGGAATAATCACACCCATTGTCTTTATGGATTACATGAAGAATAATATGAATTGCCAAAATAAGGCAAATTGTTCATAAGAACATAAACAATGGCCCATCTTGTCCAGAGGTCTGTTCTCCAAGGACAACCAACTGCACAAGGAAGTTTCCCAGTTGATGGCCTTCAGACGGCCTTCTACCATGCCAAGATTAATAACTGTTGAGCCCAAGATTTTCATCAACTGGTCCAACCTTTTCTTGAAGCCAGCCAAAATCCACATACTAATATGTTCTTGTAGAAGCGAATATGAAAAAACCCACTATATTTTGAAGAGGACCTATCCCAAAACAATGCTTAGTAGGTATACTTGGTGAGCAAGGGATGTTGACTGGTTTATTGGAAGACAGGATATTAACCCAGAAAAATGGGAAATGGAATAGATGAAGGGATGTATGATTGTCTAGAATATATCCTTGCTTTCACAATGTTCTATGGCAATGGTTTCTTATGTTACATGAAGAAATAATTGGAGGGATAAGACATTGGAACCAGCGGAAACCAAGTGGCTGAAAGAAGAGATTTCACCTGGCCCATTGTCCACCTAATCTTTTGCAGATTCAGTGATTCAGTTAGCCAATCTTCGCTAACAATGGATTGCTTGTTGTTGTATGCAATTGAACATAGAATTCATATTTGAATAATAGTAACGTTCAGCTTCCATGTTGCTAATGTTGGTATTGTCAATGGTTTGGTCATGGTTTTGAGTTGAATGTAATTATAATACAGAGAAATATTGCATCAGTTTCTAAAACTTTTATATCAGTAAGAGTTTTTTTTCAGATCAACCAAGGCTTGATCCATTGGTTGTGACAGGAATTGCCAATCCACATCAACTGATCCTTACAACAGAGGTTGAGAGAAAGTGACTGGCCCAAGGTGACCCAGCTGGCTTTCATACCTAAGGAGAAACTAGAACTCATTGACACCTAGTTTCTAATCTGGTACTTTAACCACTAGACCAGGGGTCAGCAAGTGGTGGCTCTGGAGCCGCATGTGGCTCTTTCATCCCTCTGCTGCGGCTCCCTGTTGCTCAAAATATGCGTCACAACACGCCAATGTGCGACACCCGCTGACATGTGATTTATTGAGCTTTTCAACCACCAGTAGGCCAACCATGGTTAAATCCAAGAAAATAAAAGGTTTAGAAGAAAACAGAATGTTTAATTCAACTACATACACTAGTTTTGTGGCCCCTCGTGAAATAGTCAGGCACAGGAAGGGTTTTGTGGCTCCCGGTGTTTTCTTTTCTGTGGGAAATGGGTCCAAGTGGCTCTTTGAGTGTTTAAGGTTGCCAACTCCTGCACTAGACCAAACTTCACTCTCAAAGAGGGAACTATACGATCGGGTCCATTTTTATGTTGTGATTGGCAGTTATCAGAATCCTTTGAACCCAGACTATGAATCAACCTCATTGGCACTAATATAGCCCCTCCCTAAACGTAATGGGATATATAGTTTCCAAGAATTTCCAATCAGCATGCCACATGATGATTTAAGATTCTAGGATTGAAATCCCAACACCCATCATTAGGATCGCCAATATGATCGCCAACGTCCAATGATGGATATGGGGCAAGAAGAAGAATCGTCATTATTCTTCTTCTTCTCCTTAAGGATATTAATTTTAAAAATAAATAAATAAAACAAAGCCACGCATGCATTTATCCTTGATGCACCTTTTTTTTTTTACAAAATGGAAATGACACATATGTAAGAAGCCATTGAGTGAGAAGTAAATAAAGCTACTTTCTTCAGCCAAGTGCCCTACAGATGTGTTGTGACTACAGCTCCTGTTGACCATACCAACACATCTGAGGGTCTCCAGGATGAGAGTACACTTAAAAACAACCCATTGTTTCACCAGGCAGTTATCTCTCTCTCTCTCCTCTCCCTCTTTGCCTGCAAGCCAATGAGATCTTTGGGAAACTATATTCAGATTCTCCTCAGATTCTTGGCTTTGTCTCTTTGCCCTTCCATTTTGTGTTGCCTTGGAGCTTTGACAATAACAATCAACAAGTCGGGAAGGCAATGTCAGAAGTAGAACAGGCCCCCAGAGGACCAGAGCTGAGCTCTTATCAGCTACTACTTAGCCAAAGCCTTTTGAAGATGTGAACATTATCTGAGGAATGATTCTAAGATGGCCCCCAAGACTTGAAAGTGGAGATAGAAATGGATTTTAGTTGGATAATGCATGTAGCCTCTAAGGCACCAGAGAGCCTTAAAAAAGCACCAGTGAGAAAACATTTCACAGCGAGAACAAGTTCATTACATTTAACATAACCATAAATACAAGCTCGCTATATTTATATCCTTGCTATTTTCTTATTAAACGTTGCCCAGCGATGGCTAATGAGTCTTTCAAACGTAGCAGAGATTGTTGCACATACACTGTCTGCCATTTTATCTTTTTTTCAGATGACGGAAATGCATTTCCCTAGATTCTCTATTTTAAAATCTGATCCACGTCAAATTTAAAACAAAAGATTCCAAAGTAAGGAAGGTTTTTTCTAACCTTGAAGCTGCCCTGGATGACTGAGAGCTAAGCAAGCACATAGTCTCCTTGTTATATTTGTATTTCAATTGCAAGACTTCTATTCTATTATATTCTATTCTATTCTATTCTATTCCATTCCATTCCATTCCATTCCATTCCATTCCATTCTGCATTCTATTCCTATTCCTGTCCTGTCCTGCCCTATTCTATTCTGCATTCCATTCTGCATTCTATTCCTATTCCCTTCCCTTCCATTCCATTCCTTTCCATTCCATTCTGCACTCTATTCCTATTCCTATTCCTATTCCTGTCCTGTCCTGTCTTGTCCTGTCCATTCAATTCTATTCTACCCACAGATAATCAGCTTCATCTCAAAGTCTTCCTATATAGCTACTGAGTAAATGCATACGAAATTGGCTGAATGTGGATGCCTACTGACCTGAAAAATGTCATTAGCACATTTCCTGCAGAGGTTATGCTGGCAAGGTAGGATCACAACAGGCTTGGAGAACATCTCTAGGCAAATAGGGCAGATCAGCTGTTTCTCCAGGTTCTCCATCGGGTTATTGTCCTGGAAGATGCTCGATTGATAATCCATTGTTCAGATCAGCGCTTTAATATCCTTCGGTTCTGAAATTGCTCAACTTTGGGCTCCCTTCGGAGAGACAAGCTCAAAGTTTTAGAACTGAGCCTTGCTGGGTTGACTTTCAAACTGAGTCACTGGGTTTTCTGCCGTTTGCCTGTCTCTTGTCTATTTATAATTTATCTGAGAGTCAAATGTGTTTGGCCGGCAGGGTAATTTGAGAGGAGGGTCGTGTTTCCAAAAGACTGACAAAGTGTCACATGGAAGGGGGGGGGATGTGCAGTTGTCCCTCTGGTTGGACTCCTGTAAACAAGGCTGAGGGACGATATGTTCGAAAGCCGGGAAGCAGATTTCCAGGGATGTTGTATTATTTATCTCTTTTGCCTCCCCTGTGTGTTTTCCCACAAAGAAATTAGAGCTGTGTTTGTGTAAACTGGTCACCCTTTCCAGGGAACTAAACAAACAACACGAGCCTGCTCGCTCTTTAAACTAGGGGGTTAAACTCAAACCATTCAACCATTTTTATTGGCTATTGCCAGGCCTAGTCCCAAGGAATGACTTAACCTAGCCCTGTTGCGCAACATCTCCAGTTGCGCTCATCTAATTCTCTTTGTTTGCAAGGTAGAAGAGACAGGAAACATGACCAGACACAGTTCTAACTCTATTGTTAAGTATTAATAATAATAATAATAATAATAATAATAATTTTAATTTCTTGACCGCTCCTCTCCCCATCGGGACTCGGAGCGGTGCACAGGGAAACTAAAACCATAAATACAATCAAAACATCTTAAAAACAAATTAAACAAAACCTGTGCTAAAATACCCATTTAACTAAAATTCCCTACACAACTAAAACCCCATAGAAGGGAGACTACCCCAGGCCGGCCAAGCAGAAAAAATATGTTTTTAATTTCAGACGGAAGGAGCGGAGGTCCGTGGTTGTTCTAATATCGGGGGGAAGGTCATTCCAGAGGGCTGGGCCCGCCACAGAGAGAGCCCTTCCCCTGGGCGTCGCCCGCTGACAAAGTCTAGTGGACGGCACCCGGAGAAGTCCCTCTCTGTGGGAGCGAATCGGCCGTGAGGATGTGTGCGGCAGGATCCGATCCCGCAAGTAGCTAGGTCCCGAGCCATGGAGCGCTTTAAAGATGATAATTAATACCTTGAAGCGCACCCGGAAGACGACAGGCAGCCAGTGCAGCTCGCGCAGGAGAGGTGTTATATGGGTAAACCTAGAAGTACCCAGGATTGCCCGCGCGGCTGCATTCTGGACCATCTGCAGTCTCCGGGTGCACCTCAAGGGAAGCCCCATGTATAATCTTTATTGTTATTGTACTTGTTTACAATGAAATGGGTTGTTGTATTTATTTTATTGTAAGGCTATGCTACACTAACAGAATTTTGCAAGCCTATATACAGGCACGGGGACGTGGTGGCTCAGTGGCTAAGATGCTGAGCTTGTTGATTCATTTCAATTTATTAAATTTATATACCGCCCCACTCTCCCAAAAGGGACTCGGGGCGGTGATCAGAAAGGTCAGCGGTTTGGTGGTTTGAATCCCTAGCGCCGCGTAACAGAGTGAGCTCCCGTTACTTGTTCCAACTTCTGCCAACCTAGCAGTTCGAAAGCACGTAAAAATGCAAGTGGAAAAATAGGAATCATCTTTGGTGGGAAGGTAACAGCGTTCCTTGCGCGTTCGGTGTTGAGTCATGCCAGCCACATGACTACGGAGACGTCTTCAGACAGCACTGGGTCTTTGGCTTTGAAACGGAGATGAGCACCACCCCCTAGAGTTAGGAATGACTAGCACATATGTGGGACCTTTACCTTTACCTATATTCAGGTAATTCTCGATTTGCAAGTTTGTTTATCAACTGTTCGAAGTTATAACGGCACTGGAAAAAAGTGACTTATGACTGTTCTTCACACTTACAACATTCCCCAGGGTCACCTGATCAAAACTTTGATACTTAGCATCAAAATTGCTGGTTCATATTTGTGACGGTTGCAGCACCCCAGAGTCGCATGGTCTATTTTTTTGACCTTTTGACAAGCAAAGTCAATGGGGAAGTCAGATTCATTTAACAGCTGTGTTACTAATTGAACAACTGCAGCGATTCACTGATCAACTGGGGCGAGAAAGCTCGTAAAATGCGACAAAATTCCCTGAACAAGTTTTGCACTTAGCAACAGAAATTTTGGGCTCGGTTGTGGTCGTGAGTTGAGGACTAGAAGATAGGGAGCTTTCTGAGTCTCTTTCTCTGCCCATTAAGCAGCTGCAGGCTATGCTGCCTCTTATCTGATCATTCCCTAGGTAGTGTCTCTTCTTCTTATCTCCACAGGACATTCCAACCTACTATTACAATTTTTTTGCTAAGTGATATTGAGCTGTAAAACATGCTTAAGTTCAGAATATTACTACTGTTGTGAACTTGGAAGACCAAATTGTTAGAAGTTGCAAAATCCTTAAAACAATCACTTTCATTAGTTTAAAGCCCACCATCCTGGCTTCCACCAATACTTATTCCAATATTTGTTTATTTATAAAATTTGTAGCCTGCCTATCTTTATTTATTTTTATTTATTTTATCCAATTTATATCCCGCCCTTCTCCCAAAGGACCCATTATCTTAGGGTAACTCTGGGCAGTTCACATAAATAAAAACTGTGCAAGGATAAAAGTGCAGATAAAATACTACACACACAGCCAAATACAGCAACCCAATTAAAAGATGGGGAGGGCGGGAGCACGTTTGGGTGGTGGTGGTGGTAGGTGGAATCTAATGTTAATCAATGAATCAGCTATAAAAAAGTTTTACCATGTTTCTACCACTAATCAAAGAGAGAAGCAACCTAGAACTAAGGAGAAATTTCCTGACAGTTAGTAAGAACAATTGACCAGTGGAACAACTTGCCTCCAGAAGTTGTGAATGCTCCAACACTGGAAGTTTTTAAGAAGAGATTGGATAATCATTTGTCCACTTCAGTGTAGGGTTTCCTGCCTGGGCAGGGGGTTGGACTAGAAGACCTCCAAGGTCCCTTTCAACTCTGTTATTCTATTCTATTCTATTCTTCTGTTCTATTCTACAATCTGTCTATTCTATTCTTCTGTTCTATTCTACAATCTGTCTATTCTATTCTATTCTATTCTATTCTACAATCTGTTTTTCCTATCCTATCTTATCCTATCCTATCCTCAAAGAGTTAAATATTCCCGAGTCTCATTATTAAAACCCTCAGTATCCTGAATCCAATTCAAGCAGGCTCCCTTTGGCATCTCTACCTTATTTTTTAGTCCAGTCCAACTATAAAAACAGAAGCGTCGAACCCCTTGACCCAGAGGATGGGCTTCAGTTGACCTCTGAATTACATCATGCCCCACCAAGATCAAGTTCTGTATCCCAAACTCTTCCCAGAACTAATTTGTTGCGAAGCTTAATTGGGAGCCCTCCAGAACCCTCACTCAAATGAATGAAGAAAGTTACAGAAAAAACATTTCCCATTCAGTTCCAAGGGAGTTCCTGAAAACACATGGGGGTGGGGGTGGGGGCGGGAGGAAGGGCTTGAGATACGTCTGGCCATTCTTGGATGAGCAACCTGAGGAAATCCAAACAGCCTTAGGTGAGATTTGATATACATATGATTGGCTCAACAACACAAGAAGACCAGAGGGATGGAGCATGTGCTTCAGATGGAGCTTGCACAGACAAGTTCTCTATATTAATCACTGATGTCCAGCAGATAGAAATCTCTTACTAAACCAGTAGTAGTCAACCTAGTCCTTACCACCCACTAGTGGGCGTTCCAGCTTTCATGGTGGGCAGTAGGGGTTTTGTCTGATACTGAAGCACTTTCCTTTTTTTTTTAAATTTAATTGACTTCCCTACTTTCTCAATCACCATTACATCATGCCCCACCAAGATCAAGTTCTGTATCCCAAACTCTTCCCAGAACTAATTTGTTGCGAAGCTTAATTGGGAGCCCTCCAGAACCCTCACCCTCGGTGGGCGGTTAGAAAATTTTACTACTAACAGAGATACAAAAGTGGCTGGTAGGTATAAAAAGACTGACTACCCCTGCTCTAAAGAATGGTATGATTTGAAGCAGCTGTGAGTGTTTAGAACAGGGGTTTCAAACTCGATTTCATTGAGGGCCGCATCAGGGTTGTGTTTGACCTTGGTGGCCAGGTTAGGCATGGCCAGGGTGGGCGTGGCCAGCTTGGCGTTACTAGTGTCAGGGTGGTGGCCCAAGTGCTCTACAGTGAACAGTGTCAGGGTTCCAAATAGCATCCAAAAGTAAACCAAAGTCCAAGGCAAAGTATTGCTTCTAAGTTCCAATTTATTAAGAGAGCCATGTTGGCACATCTGGGAAAAGCCAAATCTGAAAGCTTCCCAGTTTTCCCCAACTGGTTGAAAGTTCAAGATCTTGCCCCCACACCCACAAGTCCATCCCATGGGCCAATCTCCCACTGCCATGCTGGCAGTTCCACCTATCCAGTTCCAGTCAGGTACAGAGGCGCAAAGATAAAGGATGACCTTGGCTTTCTAGAAAGAATTTTGTTATGGCTACATCGCACCTCACTCCTACAATCCCCCCTCCCATTTCCCCACAATAGAAAATGATTCAATATACTTGAAATAATATGAACCTTGGATGATTGTGGAAGAGATGCATGAAAATACTTTGTAACCAACTGATACACTTCCTACGGCATGTAAGAAGAAGAATTTTTATGTTGTGTTTAAAATTAAAATAAATAAAAAACTTTATTTAAAAAAAAGAAAAGTAATACAAACCACCAAGAAGGTGATTGGGAAAAACTGCATTAGAAAGTTACCAACAAAAAAAGAAAAAAATACAAAAGGATTTCAGGTACCAGTTGCATAATAGTAATAGTAATAATAATCTTTATTGTCATTGTAATAATATTGTAATAAAATTACAATGAAATTGGTTTGAGCGCCGTGCCAACACCTGCACCAGGTGGAATACAGACAGCAGTGACAGCCACAATCATGCCTAGCAAAACCCAATTTCTACATCCAGAGATGTTGGCTTGCTTGGCACATAGTCAAGGACTTAGGATTGCTCAAAGGCACCCTTGCATTTCGTTGCAAAATGACTCAACGGACACCCCCCACCCCCACAATCCTTGAACAAGAAGCCAAGGGTCTCAGCTGACAAATCAGTTGATGCCTGTCGAAGGGGAGTGAAGGTGCAATTACAAAAATATCCAGCCAAAACAACAGCTGTGAATGGCTTCCCCTCCTCCCTACTGTAGTTTTGGACCACTCTGTTAGGACACGGATGACCCCTAAAGGTTTAGCCACCAGCAGCAACCGAAGCAATGCTTTTATTACTTGGACAAGCCAGGGAAGATTATCTGGAGATCCACAGATTTGCAGATGAAGATGAGCTTGGAAACAATAAAGTTAATGAAGAAGCTACACAGACCAGGCAGGAAATGGGAAGGAATCATATTTCAAATACTTATTGGTCAACTGAAGAGATTTGGGAAACTGGCTCACTTTTATGGCGATTGCAGTGTCCCGGAGTCATGACATCACCTTTAGCAAACTATTAATACAGTTCTAGGCTGCCTTAACAGCGGGATAGAATCAAGATCACGTTAAATCTTAGTACCACTTTATAATGCCTTGGTAAGGCCACACTTGGAATACTGCATTCAGTTTTGGTCGCCACGATGTAGAAAAGACATTGAGACTCTAGAAAGAGTGCAGAGAAGAGCAGCAAAGGTGATTAGGGGACTGGAGACTAAAACATATGAAGAATGGTTGCTGGAAGTGTGGCCTTACCAAGGCCTTATAAAGTGGTATTAAGACTTCACGTGATCTTGATTCTATCCGTCTGTTGATAACTTTAATAATAATAATAACTTTGCATTTATTAACCGCTCCCTCTCCCCACAGGGACCCGGGGCGGTGCACAGGAGAAACTAAAAACAATATAAACAATCAATACAAAATATACAGTTTAAAACACCATTAAACTATGTTATCCCGTGCTAAAAAATTAAAACCCATTAAAATACATTTAAAAATCTATAGACAGAGAGACTATCCAAGGCCGGCCAGTCGAAAGAAATGGGTCTTTAGTTTCATACGGAAGGAGCGGAGGTCCGTGGTCGTTCTGATATCGGGGGGGAGGTCGTTCCAGAGGGCCGGGCCCGCCACAGAGAGAGCCCTTCCCCTGGGCGTCGCCCGCTGACAAAGTCTGGTGGACGGCACCCGGAGAAGTCCCTCTCTGTGGGAGCGAATCGGTCGTGAGGATGTATGGGGCAGGATCCGATCCCGCAGATAGCTAGGTCCCGAGCCATGGAGCGCCTTAAAGATGATAGTTAGCACCTTGAAGCGCACCCGGAAGACGACAGGCAGCCAGTGCAGCTCGCGCAGGAGTGGTGTAACGTGGGCGAACCTGGTGGTCCCCATAATTGCCCGCGCGGCTGCATTCTGAACTAACTGAAGCCTCCGGGTGCACCTCAAGGGAAGCCCCATGTAGAGAGAGTTACAATAGTCCAGTCGGGATGTCACGAGGGCATGAGTGACTGTGCGAAGGGCGTCCCGATCCAATAGGGGGCGCAATTGGCGAACCAGGCGAACCTGGTAAAACGCCCTCCTGGCCACGGCTGTCACTTGCAGCCTAGAACTGCGTTGGCTTTTTTGGCAGCTGCTGCACATTGCTGGCTCCTATTTAAATGGTTGTCCACTAGACAGGGGTCCCCAACCTTTGCAACTTTAAGTCTGAAGGACTTCAGCTCCCAGACTTCTGGGAGCTGAACTCTGGGAGCTGAAGTCCTTCAGACTTAAAGTTGCAAAGGTTGGGGACCCCTGCACTAGGACTCCAAGATCCCTTTCACAGTTACTACTATTGAGCAAAGTACCAGAGAAGAAAGCATTTGGAAGAGACGTTAAACCAAAGGATAGAGTTGAGGCCAGAATTATTTTTATTAGGGATCACAAAAGAAAAATATAGCAAAGGTGGATTATATTTAATGTTGCATATTTTAATGGCAGCAAGCTTGACCATCGCACAAAAATGGAAAGACAAAGAGACTCCCTTGGAACAAGCAATAATAAATAAGATTCTAACCTGCACAGAAATGGACAGACTGACTCTAGAGCAGGGGTCTCCAACCTTTGCAACTTTAAGTCTGAAGGACTTCAGCTCCCAGAATTCTGGGAGCGAAGCTGGCTAGAGAAGTCTGGGAGCTGAAGTCCCTCAGACTTAAAGTTGCAAAGGTTGGAGACCCCTGCTATAGAGCTCAAGGACAAGGGTGAGACAGAATATCACGAAATCTGGGACAAATGGTACCGATGGTTAGAAACGAGGGGAAAAGTTTGGGACAGAAAAACACGGTTAAGTTAAGAATTGGAACTATGGTATGAATATTGTATGATAGGTAGGAACTGGATATATATATATGTATTGATAGTAACTATATAATGGGTAGGTAATTTGACTGACTACACATACCTATGTAATGGATATAAACTGTTATTGTTGTAATTTGGGGGATTTTAAACGATTTTAGCACAGGGTAGGGATTTAATATGTTTTTAAATTTTGTATTTTGTTATAATTGTTATGTTTTTAAATTTCCTGTGCGCCGCCCTGGGTCCTTTTTGGAGAAGGTGCGGGGTATAAATTCGAATAAAATAAAAAATAAAAAAGTAAGATCTAAGAACTCTATGGAAATTGCCATGCCAGAAATGTCCCACTATGTCCAGCGTTTTTAATGTTTACCTAATAAAAACCATTAAAAAAAAACACCAGAGCTATCAAGGGAAAGTCAGGAATTTCAAATATTCAAAGCTTTGGCTGAAAACATTCAAATTCTGGAACAGCAGCTGCTGTAATGTGATTTTATGTTTTGCTGCCATACGTACAATATAGGTGCTCCTTGACTTACACAAACATTCATTTAGCAACCATTTGAAGTTCCAAAGTATTGGGGGGGGGGGGAAAAGTCACTTGCAACTGATCCTCCTCACCCTTGTAATCATTGCAGCATCCCCACAGTCACGCGATCCACATTTGGATATTTGGCAATCGAAGTGTATTTATGACAACTGCAGCACTTCCTGGGATCACGTGATCCCTATTTGCAACCTTCCCAGCCAACCTCTGAAAACAAAGTCAGTTGAAGGAAGCTGGGTTTGCGTGACTGACAGCCACATGTTTCACTTAACATCTGCAGTGATTTGCTTAACGACCTTGGCACCAAAAAAAAAGCTTGTAAAATGGGGTGCAACTCACTTAGCATCCCAGTTGTGTTTGCCAATCGAGGACAGTCTGTGCAAAGTGGAATGGCAATACAGGTAGTCCTCGACTTACAACCACCACTGAGCCTCAACATTCTGTTGCTAAGTGAAACATTTGTTAAGTGGGGTTTGCACCCTTTTGCAAGCTTTCCTGCCACCGTTGTTAAATGAATCAATGCAGTTAGCAAGTTAGTAAAACGGTTGCTAAGTGAATCTGGCTTTCCCATTTAATTCGCTTGCCTGAAGATTATAAAGGGCAATCACATGACGCTGGGACACAGCAACGGTCATAAATATGAAACTGTTGCCAAGCACCTAAATTTTGATCACAAAATTCAGGGGATGCTGCAATGTTTAATAAGGGTTTTAGCAATGGTGTACTTGTATATATGTATTGACTTTTAATCTTCCTGTGCGCCGTCCTGGGTCCTTTTGTAGGAGAAGGGCGGGATATAAATTTAATAAAATAAAATAAATAAAATAAATGGTGGTAGGTGTAAAAAACGGCCATGTCTGTTTTTTCAGGGCCGTTGTAACTTTGAACGGTCACTAAATGAACCGTTGTAAGTCGAGGACTACCTGTATTGGAGAAGAAGTTCAAGAGACTAGGAGAGAAAATCGAGGGCTTTTTTTTCCCCTTCAGGAGGCCAAGTCTGTAGACTGTCGGCTGTCACTGAGACAGAAGTGTTAATAAAAGAAACGCTGCCGAGCAGCGGTTTCCCAGTCTCGGGCAACAAGTGCAGTCAACATAAACCGTCTAATTTTGTCCCACTGCAGCTCCGCTGTCTGTATAACTCATCAGTGCATGGCCAGGAGGCCTTTCAGCAGTTCAGGAAGAGGTGATAAAAATAGAGTGCAGAGGAGAGCAAGATCTTTAAAATTCAGTTGACTTGAAAGCATTTTGTCTCCCCTCAAACACAAAGCAGAGACTTGGATCTTCATTGGTGCAGGCCCTGCAATTCCCACCCCCCACCCCGCCCGCCACATCCCCACAATATTGTTTTCACCCTCCTCACCAGCCCTGGGGGGGGACAACCCACCACCTTAAGTGTGAGGTGTCCGCGGAATCCGATGCTTTGGTCAAAATCACCAAAGCAGCATTGGGGCTCCTGAAACCTCCGTGGTAATGATGTGATGCTGATTTGGTTGTTTGGCCTCCCCTTCAGTCATCCTGAGGTGTAACTCTGTGGAATTATAATTTTAGATCATAAGTTTAGAAAGTGTGATTTATTGATCTCACTGCAAACTTTTTTTTTTTTTGAGTCTAGCGGCCATAAAGTGGTGGTCAACGCTTGAATGAAAAGTTAATTTTCTGCCAGAGGGAAAATAAGGTATATTCTATACTTAAATTCTGCTCACCTGCCTGGAACCCACACTGCATTTCAGATGTTAAAACATTAGAGAGGGTTCAGAGGTATTTTACAAGAAGAGTCCTCAACTCCTCTGCTCGTAATAAAATTCCGTATACCACCAGGCTAGAAATTTTAGGCCTGGATAACTTTGAACTACGGCTTCGACATTCCGACCTGAGCTTAGTGCGCATGATAATCTGCTATAACATCCTACCTGTTAATGACTACTTTTACTCCAACTGCAATAACACAAGGGCTGTCCATGGATACAAACTCAATGTAATCCATTCTAATCTGGATTGCAGGAAAAACAATTTCAGCAACAGAGTAGAAAATGTGTGGAACACTCAACCTGATCCTGTTGTTAGTTCCTCTAACTCCCTTACCTTTTACCTTAAACTGTCTATTGTGGAATTTATGCATTTCTTAAGAGGTCCCCAAGGGGCCGTGCATAAGCGCACCAGCGTGCCTACCGTCCCTGTCCTACTGTCCCATTTATATGTACCCCTTTTTATGTGTTTATGACTATGTTTTGCTTATTTATATCCATTTATTTGTGTCATTTTTCCATGTGTTTTCATACGTGTTTCCTTGTACTTGTTGGCAAATCAATCAATCAATCCATAACATTGTCATTTCCCCCCACCCAAGTTCCCAGATCCCTTGACATCGAATTGAATAGTAGAGGACAGGAGAGAACAGAACAGAACAAAATAGAATTCTTTATTGGCCAAGTGTGACTGGACACACAAGGAATTTGTCTTTGGTGCATCAGCTCTCAGTGTCCATAAAAGATGTAAGTGATCAATCATAATCATAGTCATCATAGATACATCCGTCATGAGTCATAAAATACAGCACTTAGTGATGGTCATAGGATACTAAATAAGCAATCAAAATCGATCCACTGACTCCAGATTAAGACCTCCTGCTCTAAAACAAGAAGGCAGGAAGGCAGATTGTTTGACCAGGGTTCCGTGTTCTAATTCATCTGAGGACTCGAGCGATAAGCAGGTTATTATTCCAGACTGACATAGAGACCTGTAAATATTGGTGGTCAGCAAGTGCCTGGGGGGAACCACTTAATTTTAGCACTGTGACTCAGAAGGGTTTTGATGCCAGCAGGACTAGTGTTAAACAGATTGGCATCCCCAGGGATCATGCCAGTGTCATGTAAGAAAGCAACTGGAGAGCAAGTTAGGAGGACAGCTGACTCTGCTCGTTTGTCCTCACTCTTCTGGGGATCCAACAACACCTTTCATCTCCCATGGAAGCTACATTTGCTGCTGGCCTGAGGACCGGGATTCCCCGGTGACTCAACCCAAGTCATGAAAAGATGATCCCAACAGGGTAGAAGACGAGAAGGTGACCTTACCTACCTACCACCAGGGCTCCCATCTAGGCCAAAGGTAAAGGGACCTGAATTTCTTCAAACTCTTGAAACTCTACCTGGATTATATTGCCATCGGCCACCCACATTAACGCGGTGGCTCAGTGGCTAAAATGCTGAGCTTGTCGATCAGAAAGGTTGGCAATTCAGCGGTTCGAATCCCTAGCACCACATAACGGAGTGAGCTCCCATTACTTGTCCCAGCTTCTGCCAACCTTGCAGTTTGAAAGCATGTAAAAATGCAAGTAGAAAAATAGGAACTACTTTTGGTGGGAAGGCAACAGTGTTCCATGTGCCTTTGGCGTTGAGTCATGCCGGCTACATGGCCATGGAGATTGTCTTCGGACAGCGCTGGCTCTTTGGCTTTGAAACCGAGATGAGCACCGCCCCCTAGAGTTGGGAACGACTAGCACATAGGTGCCAGGGGAACCTTTACCTTTATCCACATTAAGGTAGAAGAAAGATAATGCGCCAACCATCCTTCCAACTCTGGGATCCCATCCAGTGCTAGCTATGCCTGTTCAATTTAATTTGGGCACTCTATCCATTTTCTGGGCCTCCCCAGTATATTGAATTGCTATTTAACTGCATTAAACCAACCGGATTTAGCATTCTGTGTGAAAATAGGTGCTATTTTGGTGACTGACCTGATTCAATACTGTATGAATCCAACCAGTGTACCTTACAAATTCATGGAACGTTTGTGGCAATATTGTCTAATCTTGCATGTAAAATACACAATACTTGCCTTCCTCCCGTTTTCAGCTACAAAATGTCTCAGCAGACCAAACAATTCTAATGTCAAACTGAGATATTTTTTTTAACAGCTCCTTGTAAAGAATTTAGGCGTGACCTCTAAAGAATTTCTATTGCAAGGAAAAGAGAATTTCCAAGGCTGCACGAGTTGTTGGAGATATAATTCCATGACAAAGGCCGCTGTTCTTTGTAGATAATTATTTGGAAGTAAACTGTGCTGGACACAAACTGACATAGTGAGGAACTTGCTTAATAAAGAATCCAGGAATAGAAACTCAAGATGGTGCAGATCACGTTGCTCTTCTGCTGATAATTATTTCAAAGACCAGTCACTGTTTGTTTCAAACCTCCAGGAACCAAGTAGCAATCATTCAGTTCATCATATCATATCATTTCTTCTTTTTTGGGGGGGAAGTTTTTTTTAAATACAAAAACAAACAAAACATATAGATTTATAACATCCTCGTCAGTTATGTCTAGCATGTCGTTTGGTTACAAGATTTTTGTGTTTCAATATTTCAATTACATATACAGTCACTAAACATCGATCCAATATAAATACATCCCTATCCTTATGCATCCTATATTCAGTTACAGTTAATATTCCTTCATTTTAAACAGGAGTTATTCCCTTACATCCTTAATTGTCCATTTAATAACCATATGACTTTACGTAATCACCTATCTCATTCTATTAATTTTACAATACAAATACGTAGGAGGTTTCCATCAGTTTATAATTATACATCATTACTTTTTATTATACATACTATCACAAATCATCCATCAGATACACATCTCCTCATATCATTTCTCAAGCAATTCAGTTTTTGTAATCTTTGTGGGGAATCTGTAAGAGAGAGGATATTCAATTTTTTTAGAGTATGCTGAGAAGTTCCTCTACACTAGGGGTGTCAAACTAGATTTCATTGAGGGCCGTATCAGGATTGTGTTTGATCTCAGGGGGGTGAGGTGGGCGTGGCCAGAGTGGGCATGGCCAGCTTGATGGCACTCCTGTCAGGGTCGCCTGTGGTGGCCCGAGCGCTCTGCCAGAGAAAACAGGCTGCCGAGCTCTGTTTTCGCCTGCGACTGCCTCTTGCAACCCTCTGCCAGCGAAAACACAGCTCGGAAGGGTTAGATTGTAAGAAGGATTCCTACTCAGGCATAGTCAAACACCAACATTTATTTAGTCAACTATATACAAGGGCATCAGGAATAATACAGGCAAAGGCTTTCCCGCCTGACAGCAGTTTATATAGAGCTATCAGGCGGGAAAAACCTCAGCGAGGCAGTTGCAACATTGTTTCTAGACAGAATCCGGCCAGCCGCGTCTCAGCCAATCAGACGCGGCTGTCTGCTCCATACAGGAATGCGGTAATTTAGAGTTCACCAGACTTACTGGCACGGTCGTAAGTCTGAGGATCTAACAGGAAGGGCCACCCGCAGCCCTCATGAGCTCTGCTTTTGCGGGCAGAGGCACTACGGGCCAGTCCCTCACTGTTCCCAGCACAGCCCTGTGGGCCAGATCTAAGCACCCCTTGGGCTGGATCTGGCCCTCGGGCCTTGAGTCTGACACCCCTGTTCTACAGAAGTTGGGCAATTCTCATGTACTTGGTTGAAAGAGAATTTACTCTAGAAATTTATTTCGAAGGAGAAGACCACTCCTGAGAAATAATAATGAGTGAAACTTCATTGAACATTCTTTATCAGTGTTTCCTCAAGTTTGGAAACTTTAAGGTGAGTGAACTTCCAATCCCAGAATTCCCTGGCCAACACGACAACAAACACCCAGTTTAAAAATGGGTATTTTTGTCATGGTATCATATTATCAGGGATGCGGTGGTTCAGTGGCTAAGATGCTGAGCTTGCCGATCAGAAAGGTCGGCAGTTTGGCGGTTCAAATCCCTTTCCCCATGTAACGGAGTGAGCTCCCATTACTTGTCCCAGCTTCTGCCAACCTAGCAGTTCAAAAACATGTAAAAATGCAAGTAGAAAAATAGGAACCACCTTTCATGGGAAGAAAACAGTGTTCTGTGCACCTTCAGCATTGAGTTATGCCAGCCACATGACCATAGAGATGTCTTTGGACAGCACTGGCTCTTCAGCTTTGAAACAGAGATGGGCACCGACCCCTAGAGTCAGGAACGACTAACACATATGTGTGAGGGGAACCTTTACCTTTTTATCTTACTATGAATGGAGGTTTACTGCAGAAAGCTCAACTGTACAGTACCTCTGACTGGAAGCTGGCCAAATATCTCTCTGAAGATACCTAGCAAAGGAGAGTTTTATCCAGTCCCAAAGTAATTAATTCAGTTTTCAAATTAATGTTGCCACTAAAAAACAGCTGAAAACTACTTAGGGGAATTTATTGACTGCATGCTCACAATCATCAGCTTGACTTTTTCTGACTCCCCTGCAGATGCCTGTGCAATACTTATGGAAGACACAAACTGACGCAGGTGGACGATTGGGGATGACTGCCCATTTTTCTTTGAGACATAAGTAAGTGTTGGAAGAAATGTCCATCTGGGTTCAGTTCCAAGTGGGGACGAAGACACTGGAAACATGATGGCTGATTGGAAAGATGGTTTTAATGGTGGACAGGACTACATAGTTTGAGGTCCTGGGCAAAGAAAAAAGCACATGGAGTGGAGAGAGAGAGATTTATACCCTCTATTGGGCCCCACCTTAGAATTTCCCATTTCTGTACAAGAAATGTATCCCATTGGCTGTCAGACTCCCAGAGGTTGGGGGTCTTAGCTAACTTTGTAGGCTGCCTGTGTCCCAGGCTTGGTTGAGCCTTGCTGGGTGATGTTATCTCCCCAGGTGCCATGTGGTAGGTCAGTTGCTAGATGGGTAGAGGATTAATCCTATCATGTCCTGAGGGCCATGTCTTAATCCCATCACCCTGCATAATAATAATAATAATAATAATAATAATAATAATAATAATAATAATAATAATAACAACAACAACAACAACAACCACAACAACAACAACAACAATAATAATAATTTTTATTTGTAGACCGCCTCCTCTCCCCAAAGGGACTCGGAGCGGTGCACAGGGAAATTAAAAATACTAATATAAAATACATAAATAGGTAAAATAAGAATTAAACAAAATTATCCCTGCGCTAAAACCCACTAAACTAAAATTAAACTACAATCCCCTAAATCCAATTAAAAGAACGGAAGACTAACCTAGGCCGGCCAAGCAGAAGAAATGTGTTTTCAATTTTTGACGGAAGGAGCGGAGGTCCGTAGTTGTTCTAATTTCGGGGGGAAGGTCATTCCAGAGGGCCGGGCCCGCCACAGAGAAGGCCCTTCCCCTGGGTGTCGCCCGCTGGCATAGCCTAGTGGACGGCACCCGGAGAAGTCCCTCTCTCTGGGAGCGAATCGGCCGCAGGGATGTATGGGGCAGAATCCGATCCCGCAGATAACTAGGTCCCTAGTTATGCAGCTGAAGGGGGTAGATTTTTTTAAATGCAGAATAGACTGGCTCAGGCCTTAATGGCCCATTGACAAGGCTGAGTTTCTGTCTCCCTTTTGGGGGGAAATATTCTGCCCTTTTAATATTTCCTAAAATATTTCCTAGGAGAGGGGTGGGTGCTAACTTCCTACAGAAGGAAGGAAGGAAGGAAGGAAGGAAGGAAGGAAGGAAGGAAGGAAGGAAGGAAGGAAGGAAGGAAGGATGGAAGGAAGGAAGGAAGGAAGGAAGGAAGGAAGGATGGAAGGAAGGAAGGAAGGATGGAAGGAAGGATGGAAGGAAGGAAGGAAGGAAGGAAGGAAGGAAGGAAGGAAGGAAGGAAGGAAGGAAGGAAGGAAGGAAGGACCTCACAATTATTGGTATGCGGTAAGGACAATTTTCAAAACAGCTGAACAACTTTGATCAAAGAGGCCTGAGAGAATCTCAGCTGTTGCTTGGAGAGGTGTTGATCTAACTCTCACATATCTGGACAGGAAAAATGAGATCTGTACCTTTGCTTACCTTCCTTCTGGATAATGCTGCACACCACCCTTGACCTGCTATGACAGAGGTCAAGGTTCTGGTTATAGATTGATCCCAAACGCTAAACTAATCACCTGTCCATGATTTATGCTATCTGCCCTTATTGATTTAACATGGTTATTGCACACTCATTTTGCAAAAGAAATATGAGTTAGGCTTGTTGTATTCTCTGGGAATACATGGCGATTTGCCTAACGTTGCAATAGGCAGATTGGAAAGAGCTTGTGATGGCAGCCTAAAGCTAGCTTCTACATCTGGATCTATTTAACAACAGCCCAAAGAAACATTTTTTCCAGGACAAACACATACATGTGATGAGCTATAGTTCACAGCTCCAAGTCAATGATTACGCATTAACCATAATATGATTATATGGTTCTTTTAATTTGGCTTCCTGTTTCGTACAAATGCAATTACTATGATTTGTGAGCCAGAGTTTATGGCTTAGCTTTTGTGTGAAGCCAGTTGTAATCAGCCATGATTAAATGAACCACAAATTGATATGATGTGCAAATCTGCTTTGTACAACGCACAGCTTTCACCGTTGCACTTTGCAGCATTACCCAACAATCAAATGCAATGTTTCCCAAACTTGGCAATTTTAAGATGTGTGGACTTCTACTCCTAGAATCCCTTAGCGAGCCATTCTGAGAGTTGAATTCTGGGAGCATTCTGAGGAATTCTGGGACTGGAAGTTTGGGAAATACTGATCTAATGTATAAAAGGTAAAGATAAAGGTTCCCCTTGCACATAAGTGCTAGTCGTTCCCGATTCCAGAGGGCAGTGCTCATCTCCGTTTCAAAGCCGAAGAGCCAGCACTGTCTGAAGACGTCTCCCTGGTCATGTGGCCGGCATGACTAAATGCTGAAGGCGCACGGAACACTGTTATTTCCCCGCCAAAGGTGGTTACTATTTTTCTATTTTTTTATGTGCTTTTGAACTGCTGGGTTGGCAGAAGTGGGACAAGTAAAGGACTCACTCCATTATACAGCGCTAGGGATTCGAACCGCTGAACTGCCAACCTTTCTGATCGACAAGCTCAGCGTCTTAGCCACTGAGCCCCTGCGTCCCTACTTATGTGTGTGTGTGTGAATTGTCTCCATAGGACTCATTCCCTGGTAGTGTGTTAGTAACTGGATACATTTGATAAATGATATGAATGTTTAGGATTTTTTAAAAGAACATTATGTTTTCTAATCCACAGACCACAAACAGCTGGCAAAAGAACACAATAACCCTACAAACAGAGCTCTGATGTTTATAACATTGATACAATACATGGTCAAACAAGATATACTGGTCAGCTAATGGAAGAAACAACGATACTTTAATACCTTCATTGTAACCAGGAAATTTGGCTGTGTTCTTCTTAGCCCTGGGATGAGGGCAGTTTCTGTTTCCTAATTTCTCCCTGTGAGAAAACGTACTAATGTATTAAAACTGCAAGGCTGTATATAAGATTTCCAAAACATCAATTTTTCATAAGCCACAGTACAACACATTAGATACTCTAACCCAGGGGTCCCCAACCTTTGCAACTTTAAGTCTGAAGGACTTCCGCTCCCAGACTTCTCCAGCCAGCTTTGCCTGGGAGCTGAAGTCCTTCAGACTTAAAGTTGCAAAGGTTGGGGACCCCTGCTCTAACCCTTACCCTTCCGCGATTGCTGAGGGCAGCAGTGTGCTTGGCCCAGCTAGAGTAAAATGCTTCTCCGCACTTAAATACATTTAAAATTGCAGGCTGATCATATTTAATCAACCCTGCAAGACCGAAATCAGTCAAGATACAATGGTGTGAACAAATGCCATTTACCAAAGTAAACAAATTGCACTAGAAATGAACTAAAATGCCTCGTTGGGACATTGCAGCAGCTGCTGTTTTTCCTGTCTGAGTAGGAAGGTTGCTGTACTGTTAAGACATAACCAACTGAGCTGAGTTTATCATTAATAAATTTAGGCGGAGCGCAAAGCATGTTTATGGATAGAGGGAAGACCAGAGTTAAACAAACCAGATCAAATGAAACTAGTATGGAGAGCCCCGATCAACTCGCAAGGGATTTGCAATTATCTTTGAAGCCCACTCCTGAGTGGATTGGATAGGTGAAGGGTAGGTACTAGGACAGTGATGGTGAACCTTTTCGACAACAAGTGCCCAAACCAGAATGTGTGTGCATGTGCATGCATGTGTGAGTGCCGGAGCACGAAAAACCCAAAGATCAGCTGCCTGCCATGCGCATGCCTGTTTATTGGCTGCTTTGGAGGCTGTTTTCAGGCTGTTTTGGGGGACATTTTCCAGCTGGTTTTTGGATCAAAAACAGCTTGAAAAATGGCCTGAAAATTCCCTGAAAAACAATCCAGAAAATGGCCCCAAAACAGCCAACAAATAGGCCATTTCCCAGGCCATGTTTTAGGGAATTTACAGATCTTTTTTGAGCTGTTTTTGATCCAGAAAACAACCGGAAAATGGCTTGGAAAACGGCCTGAAAACAGCCAAAAAAGAGACCATTTTTCTGGGAATTTTCAGGCCTTTTTCAAGCCACTTTTAACCTCAAAAACGGCCAGAAAATGGCATGAAATATGGCCACATGCATGCCGTAAACCAGAAGAGCAGCTGGCGATGGCGTGCATGCCCACAGAGAGGGCTCTGTGTGCCATAGGTTCGCCATCAGGGTACTAGGATTTGGGAGATGCTTCATGCCTCCTTTAGAAAAGGAAAGGAATCATCTGCTTTCCAGGGGGCAATGATATCTCTGCTTCACAAGAGACCGTCCCCAAGTCTAAATATTTTGGGATGGTTTCTGCCTACTTTCTACGCTTTCGTTCTGGAAGTAGGTAAGATTTTGGAGAAGGTCATTGTACAGAGAATTCTGAGGGTTTCCAAATCCCTTCCTATCCAAATTCAAAACTGCATGTGAGATGGAAACAGTCATTATGGTGGGTGCCCTACATCAGAGCCTCCAAGGGGTAATCAGGGGTGGGTTCTGGCAGTTGCTACTGCTGGTTTGGTCATGCCTGCGCTGTGTTTGGTCATGCCTGCGCGCATGCACTATGCAATAAAAATCGCTATGCACCTGCACAGAAACCAAAATCAAGATGGCTGCGCTTATGGCACCACAGGGAGAGCCAGTTTGGGGGTATGGCAGGGCTGGATTGCTGCCGGTTCCAGCGACCCAGGCAGCCAAACCACTACCGATTCGGCCAAACCGGTCCAAACCGGTAGGAATCCACCACTGATGGTAAGCCTTTCAACTTTCTTGATGGACAATATCATCAGTCATGGCATTTTTCTTCTTGAACCTCGGCGATGCAGTGGTCAGAGTGCAGTACTGCAGGCTACTTCTGCTGACTGCCGGCTGCCTGCAACTTGGCAGTTCAAATCCCACCAGGCTCAAGTTGACTCAGCCTTCCATCCTTCCGAGGTGGGTCAAATGAGGAGCCAGACTGTTGGGGGCAATAGGCTGACTCTGTAAACCGCTTAGAGGGGGCTGTAAAGCCCTCTGAAGCAGTATACAAGTCTAAATGCTATTGCTATTGCTACACAGGTTGAAAATCAGAAGTACCACACTATAATGATTCCACTGGTTCCAGTCAGAGAAGTTGCCATCCAGTGTGGTGTGCTACAGGGCTTGGGTCCCCCGCTTGCTATTCAATATCTGTGTGATACTGCTGGGAGGGGTTAAATGTTGGTCTGGGATGAGATATAACCAGAATGGTGATGATACTCAGCTGTACATCACCACCCCAGGCCCGCCTGGAGATGCTATGGAGGTTATGACCTGGTCTCTGGAGGCCATGAGATACTGGATGGATCAAAACAGGCTTAAATGAAATCCCAGCCAGATTCAGCTGTTGTTCGTAGATGATAGATCTGGCTTAGTTCCCATCCCAAGCTTGGCTCAGGACTGAGCTGTATTTCTCTGAAGGAGCAGATCTGTGAGTGGGATCCTCTTGGATTCACAGCACCTTCTCAAGATGTTGGTGGAGGCTATGGCTGGTTGGGAATATGCTCTGGCTGATGCACCAGATTGCAGGACTCCTCATGTCTAGGAGTTGTGTGTTGTTGTTTTTTAACACAACTATCATGGCATGTATAGCAGAGGTGGTGTTCTTGGGAGGCAGAGAATAGATGGGGTCGGGGAAATCAATAAGCAGAACAATACAATGAAAGTGTGATTTCAAATATGGAAACAGCTCTTGGTGTTAACGGGCTAGTTTAACTGCCTTGAAAGACTACTATCAATGGATGATAGTTTCAAATCCTGTATTTTTCTAAGATTTGCTATGTCTAGGGCCAGGATTATCAAAGGCCTTATCAGTGGTGGTATTCAGCTGTTCCGACCGGTTCAGGCGAATCGGTAGTGGTGACCTGTGAGTGGGCCCTATGCTGTCCTATTTAGCCACATTTTATAAGCTGCATGCATGCGTGCAAACCATGCGTGCAAGCAGAGCACATGCATGGAAGGCTGCACACATGTGCAGAAGGCACACGCATGAGCGCTTACATTTTCGGTGCACAGCAAACCAAAGGTACAATGTTGTGAAACCCACCCCTGGGCCTTGTGACTTATAAAGTCACTTAGCCAGCTGTCTGATCAAGTTGAGACTAGAAGCTGATGCTTTATGATCCACTTTGACGTCTCACTCACAAGCACTCTCTTGTCCCCACAAACACAAACTCCAGTGTTGTTTTTATTCTAGGTAACCATGTTGTAATTTCTTGGAGCCTTTTGAGGTTCATTTTCCATGAAGAGTTGAGCAACATATATCAGAGCAGTGCCAACGTAACCAGACATTCAGTCCAGTGATACATTTCCAAAAAAAAACCCCAATTTAATGTTCCCAAGAAGAGGGACTGTCTTAAATAGTCAAGTAAATATTTAAATATTTAGTAATATTTTGTATTTATGTATATTTATTTTAAATCGCTGTTCGCTGCCCTGAGTCCCTTGGTGGTGAGATGGGTGCGGGTTACAAATGTGAAAAATAAATAAATAAATAAATAAATAAATAAATAAATAAATAAATAAATAAATAAATAAATAAATAAATAAATAAATAAATAAATAAATAAATAAATAAATAAATAAATAAATAAAGCATATTATTTGGGAATATGTACCATTTCATGTTAAAAGATTATGGAGCACAAGCCACCCAGAATTATAACATTTATATAATACAAGGAATAGGAACTGTGGTCTTCAAACACCAGACTTAATTTAATACCTTGAGCTTGAACACCTATATTTTATTAAGCAAGTCAAATCCCCCATCATAGGAACTGTTTGGTTGGCTATTTTAAGTCTCCCTGGAGTTATCTCCTCCTTGAGATCTCTCTTGGATGCTCCATGAAGTTAGATCTCCCTCGAGATCATTCTTAGATGATACATGTGCATATCCCTTACTCTATGAAGTATTTACAATACATGCACTCGGCGGTGGGTTTCACATTTTGTTACCACCAGTTCTCCGCACGCATGCACACTCACTTCACGGGCCCATGGACCCCTTCCGCGCATGTGCCTGGCCTTCTGTGAATGCGCTTTGCTTGTGCGCATGCCTTCTGCGCATGCACTCGACCTCAAAAATGTGCTTAAATAGGATGGGATAGAGCCGGAGCGGGTGGGCAGGTCCACCCGTGATTTTCAGTACCGGTTCAGGCGAACTGGTCCAATCCGGCTGAATACGACCTCTGCATGCACTGCTATTGTTCACAGTTTAAGCAAATGAGCTATGAGGTCTTGCAAAAAATACCAGTGTATGGTTTGTGTTGTCTGAATTGTCTACAGTCGGTGCATGATAAGCAAGATAAAAGCAAGTAGCAACACATTGCTATATCTTTCAAACATGGCGGGAAGTTCACTATGGCACGACCTATATTAGATTGCAGCTCCCATCTCAATGGTTTGATTTGATAGGTGTGCTAGGCTAGGGTTTCTTTCTCAGAGCCTGGCCCTTTAAAAGCTGCACAATGAAAGCCAGAAATCAACAAGCTTTGCTACTTGGAAAAGCTTAACCAGTTGACTGACTACCACCTGTTATGCAAACTGGTAAGAGGACTCAAGCTATAAAAAGACCCTTGGCCAGGGGTGTCAAATGACTACCCAGAAGGATTTGAATATTCTTAATGAACGGGATTGAAAAGGGGCTATGAATGTGGGTTCGTTTAGAGCCAATGTTTTCTTTTAAAAGGTTGAAGGTCCTTGCTAGATAGGAATTCTGCCTTAATTTTATTTTCAGTATTACGTAAGTTATGGAGACTGATTAGGGTCTTATCCAAAGTCACCCAATAAATTCTGTAGACTCCTTGCATTTCTCAACTTTGACAACTTTTAAGAGGTGGGGAGTTAGGCTCCCAGAATTCCTCAGCTAGCTTGCTGGCTGAGGAATTCTGGGAGTTGAAGTTCACACCTCTTAAAGTTTGCTAAGGTTGCAAAACCCTGCATTGTCCTGTAATTCCCTTGATTTCCAGAGACATCCTCACAAAATAGGCCCCTTTAAAAACAGGGCACTTTGCAAAACCTCTTCCCTTCTGCTTCAGCAAATCTGCACTAGAATCCTGCTCCTTTAAAGTAATTTTATTTTGAATCTTCTTGCACAATCAGCATTTCTGTCTCTTTCCTGTCTCCTGTAAAATTCATCTAAGATTGAACTGGGCTGACTGTGGCTACTGAATGCATTTCCACAGAGATTTAAAAAAAAAAAAACTCCCAAATTATGGTCAATCTCTACCATAGATTTCTTAAGAGTTTAAAAAATGAAGAATACATCCAAATTTTCCAAACACTAGCAAATTAAATTCCACCCACTTTGTATGTTTTCTCATCTTTTGTGGCCCTTGCAGCCTCCTGCCAAATATGCTATGACATTGTTGTATATATGAACATGGTATATAGGGACTCATGTTTGAGCAAGAGGTTCGACTAGAAGACCTCCAACGTCCCTTTCAACTCTATTAATGCGTTATTCTCTTCAATGTGATGTGGCCCCAGGCTATAAAGATTATCAAATTGATATAATCAATGGCTGAGCTGTAATAATGTAAAAAGCGTAGGAAAAATATATCTTTTTTATTACCTGTGTTATTGTCTAGTTCAACTGTAACTCCTCTTACCCACCTTTAAATTTGAAAGCCCAATATTGCAGTTTTTCTTTATGCGGGAGTTCCTTTGTTTCATCTTATTGCCTCCTTTTGCATTATCTTTTCCTGCAGAGTGGCAAACACCTCCCTCTGTGACTTTTTCTCACTTTGCAAAACTCCTACTGGACCTCACAACCAAGCAGAGGTCTACCTTCGTGTTATGCCCTTCCAGTCAAATAAAGATGTTGGCAGCATGCTCATTACGATGCCTCTGAAAGTGAGCATTGCCGTGTAGAAATGGATCGGTCAGGGGTGTCCTAGGACTGGAAGCATTGTGACCAATATTAAACCAAAGGATTCCTCTGCTTTTTCTCTATTGTGGTAGCTACAAACTTAAGCTCCTTCTGAAGCTCTAAGGCGCCCTCTTCCGATAGATATTCTGAAACAGCCTAATCTTTACAGAAAGAACAGAATAACAGTATTGGAAGGGGCCTTGGATGTCTTCTAGTCCAACCCCTTGCTCAAGGAGGGGACCCTATGCCATTCCAGACAAGTGGATGTCCATACAAGCCTCCAGTGATGGAGCAACTACTACCTTCTGGAGGCAAGTCATTCCACTGAAGAATTGTTCCGTCAGGAAGTTTCTCCTTAATTGTAGGTTGATTCTAGACATGATAGCAGTCTTCCAATATTTGAGGGGCTGCCACAGAGAGGAGGGGATCAACCTATTTTCCAAAGCACCCAAAGGCCAGACAAGGAATAATGGATGGAAACTGAACAAGGAGAGATTCAACCTGGAAATAAGGGGAAATTTTCTGACAGTGAGAACAATCGACCAATGGAACAGAAGTTGCCTTCAGAAGTTGTGGGAACTTCATCACTGGAAGCTTTCAAGAAGAGACTGGACTGCCATTTGTCAGAAATGGTGTAAGGTTTGCTTGGGTGGGGAGGTTGGAGTAGATGACCTACAAGGTCCCTTCCAACTCTGTTAATCTGCATCTGTCCTTGGTTAGTTTCTATCCAGTTTCTTGTCCTGACTTCATATAATTTGGAGAATAGATTGACCCCCTCTTCTTTGTGGCAGCTCCTCAAATATTGGAACACTGTTATCATGTCATCCCTTGTGCTTCTTTTCACCAGATTAGACATACCTACTTAAATCTACTTAATTTCCCTTTTGCACTCTTTTATTGATAGCTGGGGAAACTATTTTGAACTCTCTGCTTCTCTCCTGAGTGAGAAGTTTGGCTGGGTGGTATTTTGCTGTCAACATATCAGAGTAAAACCGATGAACTGTACTTCTAGCATTTTGGTAAGTGCTGCATCTTTGGATAAGCAAATGTAAACCAAAAGATACTGGCAGGTATATTATATGTATATTTCACCTAATATTTCAGAGATTCAAATAATTCAGTATAAAACTGAATTCAGCTCCAAGAGGGTTTTTAATTTGAAAAGGGGGGGGCAAAGCAAAAGAGTAAGGGAGTGTAATAAATGCAACACAGAATTCCAACAGAGTAAGGTAAAGGCAAAAGTTCCCCTCACACATATGTGCTAGTCGTTCCTGGCTCTAGGGGGTGGTGCTCATCCCTGTTTCAAAGCTGAAGAGCCAGCGCTGTCTGAAGATGTCTCCGTGGTCATGTGGCTGGCATGACTAAACGTTGAAGGCGCATGGAACGCTGTTCCCTTCCCACCAAAAGTGGTTCCTATTTTTCTACTTGCATTTTTTATGTGCTTTAGAACTGCTAGGTTGGCAGAAGCTGGGACAAGTCACGGGAGCTCACTCCATTAGGCAGCACTAGGGATTTGAATCACCGAACTGCCAACCTTTTGATCGACAAGCTCAGCGTCTTAGCCACTGAGCCACCACGTACCTACTAGATACCCCGATAGAGTACAGACAATCTAATTAAATACAGGTGTTCCTCAACTTATAACAGTTCATTTAGTGACCGTTCAAAGTTACAAGAGCACTGAAAAAGTGACATGACCATTTTTCACCCTTCACGACAGATTCATTTAACAATCATGTCACTATGGAAACTCAACAAATGCAACGATTCAATTAACAGCTGTATGGCAAGAAAAGTCATAAAAAGGGGCAAAATTCACTTAATGTTTCATTTAGCAACATAAGTTTGGGACTCAATTGTGGTCGTAACTTGAGGACTACCTGGAGCTGCATTTTACTGCAACAGAACTTGGGTTAAAAGAATAATATATAGTTATATATTTACAAATATACTTAAATGTAATTTATGGCAGGGATGATAAATCCAAATTCCTATTCTTCTGTTCTCTCTCAATAGCAATCAACCCCCAATTTTTTAAATGAAATTAGAGAAATAACTCTTATCAAAAAGGCTGAACACTACTTTTCTGGACAAAACAGTAACCACAAGATAACATCAACATCTCTTTATTCAGCATTTATTCAGTTTTATTCAACAGTTTGAAAATGTGTTTTAAGCAACAGTGAACCAATCATTGCTGCAATTCTATCTTGGGATTCTAGGATTCATTTTCCAAGGCAGATTTGGAAATACAATGATCAAACTTGAAATCTATTCTCCAAGGGCCACTTTTTCTGCCCTTATTTTACTTCTAAAAACCGGGTTTTCCCAGTTGCAGTGTATGACTGAAAGTTGGACCATAAAATCTCTTGCACATATGTGCTAGTCGTTCCTGACTCTAGGGGGCGGTGCTCATCTCCGTTTCAAAGCCGAAGAGCCAGTGCTGTCCAAAGACGTCTCCGTGGTCATGTGGCCGGCATGACTAACACCGAAGGTGCACAGAACACTTACCTTCCCACCAAAGGTGGTTCCTATTTTTCTACTTGCATTTTTACGTGCTTTCGAACTGATAGGTTGGCAGAAGCTGGGACAAGTAACGGGAGCTCATTCCGTTACACGGCACTAGGGATTCGAACCACCAAATTGCCGAACTTTCTGATCGACAAGCTCAGTGTCTTAGCCACTGAGTTGCTTAACTACTGTATATAATTTTGATAATTAATTCCATACATTTGATTATTAAATAAATGCAGAAAGAGGAAGGGGCTCAGTCCGCTACAGGCTCGCTAAAACATTGCAGGGCAGGACTGGGGAAAATATAGCTGAGAAACTTCTGAAAATGTTTCGGAAGGAGGGGGCACAAAAGGAGAAAAAAATCAGATACTCTGAGGAAAATGTACAAACAGTCCCGCATTTGTGTAGCCACTCCCTATCATTCACATCATAGATGTGGTGCATTCACTCTTCAGAGCAAGGAGCTGCCAATACTGTTCTGCAGAGGAATTATTGAGTCTGTCATCTGAACCTCTATAGCTGTCTGGTTTGGCTCTGCTACCCAACAAGACAGACACAGACTTCAATGGATAATTAGAACTGCAGGAAAAAATAATGGCTACCAACCTGCCTTCCATTGAGGACCTGTACACTGCACAAGTCAAAAAGAGGGAGGTGAAAATATTTACAGATCCTTCGCATCCTGGACATAAATTGTTTCAACTCCTACCCTCAAAACGACACTATAGAGCACTGCACACCAAAACAACTAGACCCAAGGACAGTGTTTTTTACCAAATGCCATCACTCTGCTTAACAACTATTTCCCTCAGCACTGTCAAACTATTCACCCAAGGCTGCATTACTATTACTATTAGTCTTCTCATCGTTCCTATCACCCATCTCCTCCCACTGATGACTGCAGGACTGTACCTTTGTTGCTTGCATCCTTACCATTTATATTGATATTGATTGTTTCCTGATTGCTTATTTGTACCCTATGACTATCCTTAAGTGTTGTACCTTATGATTCGTGACCAATGTATCTTGACTTTTTATGCACACTGAGAGCCTATGCACCAAAGATAAATTCCTTGTGTGTCCAATCACACTTGGCCAATAAAAAATTCTATTCTATTCTATTCTGTTCTGTTCTGTTCTGTTCTATTCTTCAATCTGTTTTTTTCTATCCTATTCTATTCTATCCTATCCTATCTTATCCTATTATTCTTTTCGGTTATACAATCTGTTTTTTCTATTCTATTCTATTCTATTCTATTCTATTCTATTCTATTGTTCTGTTCTGCTCTATTCCTATTCCTGTCCAGATTCCTCACAGATAAGGTCTCTTCTCGAGCAATTATGAAAAATGAGAAGCAGTGTCTCTTTCAGGTAAAATTCGAACAGCTGCAGAAAACAATTGTGGATAAAATCTCACCCATCAGATTTCAACCTTCATCGTGTCCCTGCAGCATACAAAGAAGCATCTCCGTGGACTGGTGTGGCGAAAAAGGCAGCCGCCCCAAAATGCCACCTACCAGCCCAACGCTAAGAAAATACTAATTGACTATTGATGCTGAAAACCGGATTTTTCTCCCTCGCCTTCTTTAAGCGAAATCAGCTGAACTATTAAGCATGAAATATGCACCAAATCAGAGGCAGGGAAACAAAGAGGAGAGATGCAAACAGATCCAGCAGGAAGATCTCCAGTGATCGCCACGGTAGGCTTTGGGGAGGTGGGTGGGGGGGAATCAGTCAAAAAGGGGTCAGAACGGGCCGGGGAGAGGGCTGCAAAAAAAGGAGGAGAAAAGCCTAGCAGGTTCCCCCAAAGACGGTCCTCGGCTCCCGGGAGAGAGAGGGAGGTTGCGTGAGCGAAGGACAGCCGCTGGAACGAGTTGCCGTCACCATCACGACCCAAACCGGAAAATCCGCCGCGCATCGTCCGGGGGATCGCCCTCGAGATGCCCAAGCGCAGCCGACTCCGACCGACCTTTTTGCTCCATTCCCAGCGATGCGCCTTCAAGCCAATGCGGGTTTTAGACACGATCCAGGGAGCCCGCAATCGCCGCAGAGAACTGCACCTCAGCAACAGCAGCAGCACCGCCGCATTTGGGTGCCGCAACAACGCAATGCAACGCTCCGGCCGTGCAAACGACCGAATGCGATCCCCCCAAAAAAGCCGTGCATCAAAAACGATTCTGCGAGGGTCCCGGGCGAGCGCGCGAGCCTAATATAGTGGTCGTGGCGAGGGGGGGGGGGGAGAGATTGACACACAGAGAGGGAGGGACAAAGACCCACACATAGAGACGGGGAGGAGAGAGAGAGAGACGTACACACAGACACACAGAGAGACAGACGCACAGAGAGAGAGAGAGAGACGGGGACACCGAGAGAGACTCACACAGTGACACACCCACACACAGGCAGGTAGACACAGAGAGAGACACACAGAGAGAGAAACAGACAGACAGATACACACAGAGACACACAGACACACAGAGGGGGGAACAGAGAGAGACTCACACAGTGACACACACACAGACACAGAGAGACAGACACAGACACAGACGTACACACAGACACACAGAGAGACAGAGGCACACAGACAGAGACGGACACCGAGAGAGACTCACACAGTGACACACCCACAGACAGACAGGCAGAAAGAGAGAGAGACAGAGAGAAACACACACACACACACAGAGACAGACACACATACACACATAGAGGGGGGGGGGTAAAGAGAGACAACACAGTGACCCACACATACACAGAGAGAGAGAGACAGAGACAAAGACAGACAGCAAGAGACTCGCACACAGAGAGAGACAGACACATACACACACACACAGAGGGGAGGACAGAGAGAGATTCACACCGACACACACAGACACAGAGAGAAACCTCAGAGAGAGAGAGAGATACACACAGAGAGGGGAACAGAGAGACTCACACAGTGACACACACAGACAGAGGGAGAGAACGAGACAGACAGATAGGCAGACAACGCACACAGCTACAGAGAGGGGGGCCAGCCAATGAGAAAAGGGCGCTCGCGCGCTCCCCTCCCCAACCCGCGAAATGGACGCCCGAAGGCCCGCCTCCCCCTCTGAGAAACCAATCAGAGAAGCGGAGCGAGCGAGCGCCTGGGCCGACTTCCCGGAGCGCGGGACCGCCCCTCGGGGTGCGCGCGACGGGGCCCAGGAGGGGGTGTGTCAGGGAACCCGGTGGAAGTAAAGAGGGGGGAGGGGAAGGGAGCCCGATAATGGCGGCCAGGAGGAGGGAGCTCCGCGGCAGCTCTGAGGTAAAAACAAACACGAGAAGCGACGCTCGGCCCCGTTCGACAGCCCGGGACGCGCCGAGGCGGCGAGGAAGGCCTCTTTGACAGGCGCTGGGAGCATGGCGGGCAGCGGGTGCGCGCCCTTGTCCCGGCCCTGTGGGGAGGAGAGGCTGCGTCGGCGAGCGGCCTGGCCCTTGGGCGACCTCGGCCCTGGCGCTGCGGGCGAGGCTGCCGCTGTCACGCCCGGCGGGCCGCTGCGAGCGGGCGAGCGGGCCATGTCCCAATACGGAAGCGCCCGCCGCGGCTGTCAAACCGCGGGCCGTCGGTGCATAGCCTGACGCCGGGCTGTGGAGTCCGCTGCGGCGGCGGAGAATGAGGCCCGCCGGGGACGCTCTTCGGGGCTGCAGCCTGTCAAGCGCTCGGCGGCCGAGGGCGAGCTCGGGGCCCGTGGTCGACGGTGGGTAGACTGCCTGGTATCGGGTCTTTAAAGGCGGCTCTGGCTTGTCTCCCCCCCCCCCCCCGTTTGCCTCAGCTGAGAGGCCAACACCCCCCCACCCACCCCCATGGGTGTTTTTTCGGCTTCTTTCCAGTGGGCACCGACCCGTTGGCCGCTCATCCCGCTTGGCAGTGCAGGAGCGCTCGGTGCCCCTTTGGAGTCCCCTTTGAGGAGGCACTGGGTGTGGATTGGAGCGAGCCACAGTGGGGCCTGTTCCTGAAGAGGTTTCAAAGCCTTTACTGTCATTGTACGAAATTGGTTTAGCCTCTACTGGTGCAGTCCATACAGGAATACAAGACAAGGTGAATAATATAAAGAATAATCTTTGTAACCTAGTCATGCGTTTCCATATGCATGTCATATTCTGTGCAATGTTGGGAAAAAAGGCTTAATTGAAAAGCACACAGCAAGAAAATGACAGATAGTCCTTAAGTAACGAGCATTAGCTCAGTGGCTTAAGATGTGAGCTTGTCGATCAGAAAGGTCAGCAGTTTGGCAGTTCAAATCCCTAACATCGTGTACCAGAGTGAGCTCCCGTGACTTGTCCCAGCTTCTGCCAATCTAGAAGTTCGAAAGCACGTAAAAATGCAAGTAGAAAAATAGGGACCACCTTTGGTTCCTATTTGGGGTTGTATGTATTTAATTAGATTGTCTGTACTCTATTGGGGTATCTAGTAGGTACGTGGTGGCTCAGTGGCTAAGACGCTGAGATTGTCGATCAAAAGGTTGGCAGTTCGAATCCCTAGCACTGCCTAATGGAGTGAGCGCCCGTTACTTGTCCCAGCTTCTGCCAACCTAGCAGTTCGAAAGCACGTAAAAATGCAAGTAGAAAAATAGGGACCACATTTGGTGGGAAGATAACAGCGTTCCGTGCACTTTTGGCGTTTAGTCACGCCGGCCACATGACCACGAGCGCTGGCTCTTCGACTTTGAAACAGAAATGAGCACCGCCCCCTAGAGTTGGGAATTACTAGCACATATGTGCGAGGGGAACTTTTGCTTTTTATATACATATTACACACTATACTGGCACCAGTGAATAAGCACACCTGGGCTCAGTTGGGATATAAAGGGGGGGGCAGTGACATCTCCTTCCACCTTGCAAAAGAGGAAATTGGCTTCCTCTGGGGTTAATTTCATATCAAATTGTTGACAATTCTCCTCTTGAACTGAGTATAGGTAGTCTTTGAATTACAACAGTTCATACAACAGTCCGTTCAAAATTATAACGGCACTGAAGAAAGTAACTTATGACTGTTTTTCACAGTTATAACCTTCGAAGTATACCCACGGTCACGTGATCAAAATTCCGATGCTTGGCAACTGGTTTGCACTTATGACAGTTGCTAGGTCCCTGGGTCACATGATCCCCTTTTTGCAACCTCCTGACAAGCAAAGTCAATGGGGAAGCCAGATTCACTTAACAACCAGGTTACTAACTTACCAAGTGCAGTGATTCACTTAACAATTATGGCAAGCAAAGTCGTAAAATGGGGCAAAACTCACTTTAAAAATGTTTCACTTAACGGCATAAATTTTTGACTCCATTGTGGTCGTAAGTCAAGAACTACCTGTATAGGAATTTGAGCCTCTTCCACCCAGGTGGTTCTTTTGCTTCACAGGAGTATGGTATACTTGACCTGACATAGAGGGAGCCTGTCAGAGAGTTCAAATGAGCAATGGAATCAAGCCATTTCCTGGGTTGAATAATTTTGCCTCTAAGAAGGTATTTCCATAACAACTATAAGCCTGCATTGTTATCTTTGGAATGTGGCGGGTAATATTCTAGCCAACCCTAGTAGAGTGTTCAGAACTGAGCAAAGGTATGAGCAAGAAAGTTGATATTTAGTCCATTAAATAGGTATACACAGAAAATATGCTTTGCTGTTGTATAGATTGACCCAGTTTGTTTACATTTTTATTTTTAAAATGGGTTTATGAAAGGCTATGAATTGCCCAACTCAGCTCTCTGCTCAAATATGCTATGTGTATAATACAGTCTCCTGCAAATCTTTTTTTATATACAGTATTTAGCAGTATTCCTTGTTTCATTTGATTATTGTAGTCTCAGCATTGTTCTCCTACTGCTATAAGAAAAAGATAGTTAAAACTATCTTCCCCTATGCTAATTTATTCAATCTTACCCATTTCATTAAAAAGGCAAGGTGCCCATTTCTGGATTGTTAAAGTGTGTGTGTCTGTGTGTCTTTGTTTTATACTTTCATGCATCTTTATATCACTTTCCTAATGTTGCTAAGTATTTTGTTTGCAATATTTGTACATACTACTGAATGTTCAAGAGTAACAGAAATACCTTCATGTGGACAGCCATAATCACTGCCAGAATAAGCATTATTTACTGTACTGTAATGAGGTTTTGTTTGTTATACATACTGCATTTTGGGCTATAAGGTTATTCAAGGTGGCTTGCAAAATATGAAAATAGTAAGAACATTCAGTTAGCCATAAATAGCAACATTTATTACATTTCTAACTACAGTAATTGGATCAGTAAAACCTCTATTTAAAATCATCCAGATATGCTTTCTAAGGAAGGGAATTGTACAATGACAGTTCTTGGCTCTGGAGTTGTTTTCTCATGTTCTCTGAAATGATAGATTATACTTGCAGCCAGGTGAACTATGGTAGGTCTTGACAGGTTCATATAACTGCAAAATGGTTTCCAAGGAACCTGCTTAAGGCTTTCATTCTAACAGCTAGCAGTTGAATAGATTTGTTGTTGTTGTTATTTGCTGTTGTGTCTGACCCATCGCGACCCCATGGGCAATGTTCCTCCAGGCCTTCCTGTCCTCTCCCATCCTCTGGGGTCCATTGAATCTCACGCCGACTGCTTTGGTGACTCCATCCAGCCACCTTATTCTCTGTCATCCCCTCCTTCTTTTGTCCTCCATCTTTCCCAGCATGAGGCTCTTCTCCAGGGAGTCCTTCCTTCTCATTAGGTGGCCAAAGTTGAATAGATACATTACAGTATATTACTGAATTCATACATCATGTTAATCATTTCCTGACTAAACTAATTGCTTGAAGATGTTAAGCTATGAACCGAGTTGTATTTTGATTTTATTGGATTTATATATCGCGCCACTCTCCCAGAAGGAGAGTACACTGTACACTGTCAGGTACAGTGGCTGGATTAACAAAAACTCCATTTTTATCTTAAGATGTATAAAAACAAAAATAAGCTACAATTTTTTGTTTTTATTTCCATAGACACCTTGACCTTGAAGATGGTGAGTAGCCAGCCAAAATACGATCTAATAAGAGAGGTTGGTCGTGGCAGCTATGGTGTGGTATATGAAGCAGTAGTAAGGAAAACCTCTGTACGTGTTGCGGTGAAGAAAATTCGGTGTCATGCTCCGGAGAACGTAGAACTAGCCTTACGTGAGTTCTGGGCACTTAGTAGTATTAAAAGTCAACACCCAAATGTAATCCACTTGGAAGAATGCATATTGCAAAAAGACGGCATGGTTCAGAAGATGTCCCATGGTTCCAGCTCTTCGCTTTATTTACAGGTAAATGAAATTGCAGATAATGAAAGAGTCATTGCATTAAACGTTTTTTTTTTTTTTTTAAAGGATCAGCTATTTGGTTATCGAACAGTGAAATAGTGATTGCCATTCCGTGTAAATACAGAAAAGCAAATACGTTTGCTTTTCTGTATTTGATGTACCGTGTTTTTTGGATTATAAAACGTACCTTTTTCCCTCAAAAAAGAGGCTGAAAATCTGGGTACGTTTTATACATTGAATACAGCATTTTTTGCCCCCCAAATTCCCCCCTTCACCAAAATGGTCATGCATTGCCTTTAGGAAGCTTTCAGAGTGCTCCTGGGGGGTTGGGGAGGGCAGAAATGAGTGAAAAACAGGCCATTTTTTGCTCAATTTTGCTCCCACCCCAATCCCAGTCCCCAAGAGCACTATTCCTGCCCTTTTTGTTTTGGCCGGGGGGGGGGGGGGCACACCATTTTTGGGATTTCTGCATAGTGCAAAAACTTTTTTTTAAAAAAATTTGCCTCTTCAAAGTCTTGGAGCGTCTTATATTCTGGTGCATCTTATACGGTATAATCTTATATTAAAATTTTTTGCCACTAAGCAACATTAAGCTTCAGGGAAACAACAGAGTACAGCTCCACTGAAGAAAATTGGGTCTTCAGAACATTCAATTAATTGTCTCTGAATGTTTGTTTAAGCAGAAATGTGGATTATACATTGGGAAAATAATTTTTGTAGCATTGTAAGAAAGAATTGCTTCCGCTTGGAAAAGGTGAATTAAAAAAAAAATCAACATTATGTTAAGAAATAGCTTGATCAACTCTAATGAAATTGGGTTTTGTTCTTTGAACTCAATTATATATTGAGATTAATAAGAATAAAATGACATTAAAATAATATATTAGAAGTACTCTTCTTAAAATGCCATTAAAAAAACTATAGGTCAAGTTCTTATCAGATTAATTATCCTCCCCATCCAGTATGGTACAGAATTATAACAGTCTATGAAAACAAATTAGTTTTATTTTTATGCTAATAAGATGGTTAAAAGAGCTGCTCAGCAATATATATTTCATTAATGGAATATAAAAATATACTTGGGACATTTAAAATTAACTTTTAAAATTAAAAGCTAAACCCCTTGTTTTGTAGCTGTGCTATTTTATTGTTTTTTCAGGTTAGTCTGGTCACATTTAATTATACAAATAAAGAAAGAGTTGTGCTCAGTGGTCCATTAAGTAAGTTTTATTACCAAGAGTTAAATTAACATTTGGCGTTTATGCTCATAATGATAATCTGTGATTTCTACATCAAATCTATAGTTTATAGTGTTTGTCATTTAACATATTATGCTAATTCGTGGTTTGTTGAACAAGCTATTAGCCCATTATGTGATGTGTCAAATGCAAAAGACCAGGTCCACACATGATGTCCAATTAAATTGATTTATTGATAAGCAGCCTATGCATAGGAATCTACTCAACTAAATCATTGATACCTTCTTCAAATTAGATAAGTGTCCACAGAATTCGGTGTGTGTGTGGAGGTTGGACTTAGTTCACTTGTGGCTATGTAGAGATTGTAGGATGATCCTTCTTTTAAGTTCTCCTCCAGGTTCTGCCACTCCTCCTACATCTTGTTTGTTTTAGCTTAGCATAAATTGAACATGGGTAATTATAATTTATTAAGTTATAAAGGTTTGGTTTACACAACAGTCACTTATAAACCATAAGGATAAATTCATATTAAGCCTAAACCAAACTAACAACATTTTGGATTACCATAATATGTAAACACAGACTTATTTTCTGTGTCAGCTGGCAAATCAGAAATGAAAATGTAGCTTGGATTGGCTTTATAAACCACATAAGGACATTTGCAGGAAAGAATGAAATGATGAAATTCAAATAATTTTTTTACTGCATCATGACATAAACAATGTAAGATAATCCCTTATTAAAGAACAGAAAATGTTGAGCAAATGGAAAATGATATTAAATAAGCATAGCTCCAAACTAAGATTTACTTTTTTGTTTAGAAACTAGTATTTTCCTAGATTTAAGGGTCCTTGGACAGTCACTTATGGTTTGACTAATGTGCTGTTACATTGGGATTTGAATCATATTTGTTCAATATATACATGAAATATCTTTGTGTTGTAGCTTGTAGAGACCTCCTTGAAAGGTGAAATTGCCTTTGATCCCAGAAGTGCCTACTATCTTTGGTTTGTGATGGATTTTTGTGATGGAGGTGATATGAATGAATATCTCCTATCCCGAAAGCCCAGCCGTAAGACCAACACTAGTTTTATGCTTCAGCTCAGCAGCGCACTGGCTTTTCTGCACAAAAATCAGATCATTCATCGTGACCTCAAGCCTGACAACATCTTGATCTCTCAAAGCAGGATGGATGCTAGTGACTTGGAACCTACTTTGAAAGTAGCTGACTTTGGCCTAAGCAAAGTTTGTTCAGCATCAGGACAAAATCCCGAAGAGCCCGTGAATGTAAATAAATGTTTTCTGTCTACAGCTTGTGGCACAGACTTCTACATGGCTCCTGAGGTTTGGGAAGGTCACTACACTGCCAAAGCAGACATTTTTGCATTGGGAATTATAATCTGGGCAATGTTAGAAAGAATCACTTTCGTAGACACAGAGACAAAGAAAGAACTCCTGGGCAGTTACGTGAAACAAGGTACTGTGATTGTACCTGTTGGAGAGGCATTGCTGGAAAATCCGAAAATGGAACTACTCATACCTGTTAAGAAAAAGAAAATGAATGCTTGCATGAAACAGCTGATTAAGGAAATGCTTGCTGCTAATCCACAAGACCGACCAGATGCTTTTGAACTAGAACTCCGGTTAGTCAAAATTGCTTTTAAAGACAGCAGTTGGGACACGTAACTTCTGAAGTACTTTGCCTTTGTGGCAGAAATGTGTGTAACAATGGTGCAGCATTTTAAAGAAGCAAAAACCAGGCTAATCCACATTTTAAGCGTCAGGGTTCCATATGTTTTCCCCATTGCATTTCTCTTTATTTTTGTACGCTAAGCAAAAGGTTGCTCTTCTGTTTCAGCATCCAAATGTGTATGTTCCCAAGCTACATCTGTAAAAAGCTTTCCAACTTGTCAGGAAAATTAACAAGTTAGGCAATGGTTTTCTAGGAATACTTTATGGAATATTTCAAACATTCCAATTTCTTACTGCGGAATCTTGAATGCCCTTGAAGGAGAAGACTTGCATGCTGGTAATGCAAATCATCAGTCAACTTTGTAGAGTAAATGTGTATATATTTATGTCACAATGGGTGATGTAACCCCTTCCAATATGGAAAGGATACGTCCCAAGTTCATAGAATCCATAGAATTGAATGACTGTGACACATTTTTTGATGCCCCGGCTTCTGTATCCATTCCCTTTTCTTCCCCTTAAGACAATGTGATGACACAAAATGAGGTCTACACTATGATGCACAAGGAACCTCTGATTCAAGCACTGTAGGGAAAATCTTACTTTGGAAGGTTGTATTAAATAAGCTGATGGCTCATTCCAGTTGAGGTGCCAACACTTTTTCGTGATACCGTACATTTAAGGATAACCAAACAATTATTTGGTAGACTCAGAGATACTGGTCACAGCTATATTTTGTATTTGACATTAAGTCTTATTTTAATTCAGGATTTAAAAAAAAAACTTTAAATCTTCAACTATGGTTCCCTCAAGATTTAGTTTGTTGTTTGGCAGAGATTCATTACCTCTGTTCCCCATACAGTTTGGGTGAAAATTAGAGAATAGTGGGCACTGTTTTCTTAAAACACTTACAGAGGGCGGTGTGTGTAATTAGTTCAACCAGAAGCGTAAATGTTCATTCCAATACCTTTGTGCCCCACTGATGTGACATTACTACTATTGCCCATTGTACTGGATCATAACTGGAGTCTGTACTGCTAGAGTGAATCTCTCCCTCTCTTTGTTTTCATCTGAAGAACTCAGCAACCTGCTTCTCAATCAGGTTACTGGTTTGCAGGTTTGCAGCATCTTGTTCATACATACAGTTCAAAAGAATTGCAAACCTCGTACAATAAGCAAATGAAAACTCAGTTTATGAATATAAATACCAGTAGATAAATTTCATGAGAGGGAATATGCAGCATATGTCTTCATGTCAAAAACATTTTATTGCACAGGTTAAAACTGTCAGCTACAGCACAGAGACCGGAAAGCCCTATGTTTTCTTAAGAGAAGCACTGTAGAAATTATGTCTTAAAATCCTTGTTTGATGTACCTAGAATCTGAAAAGTAGATAAGAAAAGGTATTTGTTTACTCCTTAGCTGCTATGTCCACATTAAACAAGAGGACATTCAAGGGATATATTTCTAAAACTTGAAAAATACATGGGGGGTGGGGTTTGTTCAGTGTAGTTATCAGTCACGTAGTATAATTCTTTACTTGCTAATAGTAAGCAAGTCTCACAGAGTTCAGTGAGGTAAGTATGCATAGGATTGTTACTTTAATAGTTGATGCAATTTTGGGAAAAAATCAAAGTATACTCTCCCCCCCTCCCCCCCTAAAATAACAAACAAAAATGTCACATTAACACAGAGATCTATTTTAAGAGCATTTCAACTAGGGTAGCATATGTCTGGCTTGCAGTGCTAAATTGTTTTATCTGAGGATCCCGGTAATGTTCGTCATTTAACTGAGAAGATAAGACAAGGGTTTGACTTATAGGCATTTAGAATATCGATGTTTCAAAGTAAACAAATGTCTTCATTCTTTAAAGCACCATTTGTGCCTTTAGAGACAAGATTGCATTGCAGTAGGATGACACTTCTGTGGTTATCCTGTGCTTAATGACATTGTGTATCCCATCAACTGAACAGTTACATAATATTTGTGTCAAATAAAAAGAATAGGAGTGCAGGATCTTGACATTCTTTATGTATTAGAAAAACCAGCAACTCTCAACCACGTATGTCCTATCTAGTCTGATTACTACATAGAGTTTCTTGGCACTTAACAAGTCTTTCAGATTTTTGGATATATTATTTGGTGTACTTTTTAATGCAGTGCAGAAGCTATAAATAGAGCAAATGATATATTGCCCAGTAACACAGTTAATGTTAAAAGTGCTCTTGTTTCTTATTTTTAAAAGTTGGGGAAACTTCTCTGGTCACTTCTGTTCATGGTGCTTAGTATGTTGGCATTGAATGTCAACGATTGTTCCATTTATTACCTGCTGAATAATTGTCCCTTAAAATCTGTGTGTGTGATTTTTGTTGTTGCTTGTGTTTGGTTTGACTTCCTGTAAAATCTTTAAAACCAATTGTAGCAGTCACAGAACAATCCACCAGCGTAACATAAAATAAATAACTCATCAGCACTTCAAAAGAGAAAGCAATTTCAAAGCTTTCTCTTATAAATTGTAAATTTTATTTTGTGAAAAATTTATTAAGGGGGGAAATTATTGTGTAATTTATTGAGTTCATGACTTCTTTTAAAAAAAAAATAAAAGTCTGAATTGACCCATGAGTTGTAATAATATTTTTTTATTCTTGTTAGTTAAATGAATTATATTTTGTTAATTTTTCGAGGATAGAATTTTACTGGGTGGTGAAGACAGACAGACACAGACAGACAGACAGACATGTTTTTTGTGCAAGGAGTTGAGTTTGAACAAATCTTGACATCTCTCATTACTTTCTCTAGAAGCAGTTACAAAAAATGGCATCTGGTATGCATGGCCTATTTTAGGAGTCAATAAAAACAACATAATAGATGGACAGTTTTGTCAATTGATCTATGAGCTTAGCTTCACTCTTTATTCTCAAACCTTCTGTTATTGTTAGGATTACTCTTCTGCTTCTTGAATACCTGTTCTTCAAGTAATGTCCTTATTCAAGCATCAACATGCACAAAGCTTAATCTGATTGCCTATTCAGGTTCGGCTACAGACTCTCTGATAATAGTTCTATTGGACATGCTTGCCTATAAAACATTGATGAGTAATTTTGTACACTGTTCATTTCTGTGAAAGAAGTACAGAGCTCAATGTACACAAACTGATTTTCAACACGGTTCCCAAAAATCAAGTATACCTATGACTTGCGAATATATTCTGGCTGATAAAATTAGCACTCCCTACTTCTGGCATCTGAACTGGTACATCTCATTTTAGAAACCGGGGAGAATTTATAAGTAAGTAAATTCCATGTGTAGAACTGAAAACTAGCTTCTTGCATATCAGGTTTCAAAAATTCTTGCTTGCCCGGCCTCAGCATACTTGCCCCTGCCCTAACTTTTGTGTGCTTATCTACACCTGTGGGAGATGCAGCTTTGTGTAGCAGTTTGCAGATTTTCAGTGTCATGTTTCTCACTTTCGATTTGTTTGTTATCTCAGAACATTTCAAACGGTGCTCTTCCCCATTTATCAGCCAATGAGGGCTTCTGGTTGAAACTGCAGTGTAATGATCATAGACCGTTGCCTTGGTGCGGTTAGCTAGATAAATTTTTCATAGAGGAAGCTAAACAACATCTGAAGTTTCAGTCTGCTAAACATTTTCCGTATGAAAAGTCACACTGTTTGGTTCAAAATCCAGTTGAAGATACCTGCCCAATTCGTCTTTGTTAAACACATATTAGGTTTGTGTTTTGAATGTTTTAAAAAGTAAGTTTTTAATTTTTATTTATTTATTTTTTGCATATGCTGGTAGAACACCAGCATCAGACTTGGCTAGTATTGGGGATAAACCAGAAAATTACACTTTAATATTTAAGTCTACCAAAAAAATACTAGGATTAAAAGCTATACTAGATAGTACGGTAAGAAAAATATTCTGGAAGAAGACAAAGACCAAACATTTCCATATTGCTACTAAGAAAATTACAAGAGTTTTGTGAATGAGTTCAATCTATTTTAAACAGTTTCTCCAACCTGGATGGTTCATTTTAACCATAGTCTGTTAATCCACAATGACCTAAGCCATAAACCATGTTTAGAATCACAGTGACTGGGTTCAAATCCAAACAAATAACGTTATGGCTTAAGAGGATATGTAGACAACTTTGTGTAGCCTTATGTTGAAATCTATTTCATTCATAATGAAATCTATGCTCTATTTCCTGGATATCTTTATACATAGTTTGCTTTCCCACGCCTACTTTATAATACTACTGTGAGCCAGCATTTTGACAGGTCCTCTTGTCATTCCTTTTAAAAACAAAGAAATATTTTCTCCACCAAGATAAACTGCAACATCACAAAGCATTGAGAAATATTGATGTTCCTCTGAATTGTTCAGGCCGGACAACCTAAAAAATAAATAGATCAGTAATCAGACCAAATCAAATATTTTCTAGGCATGATAAAAAGAAATGTGAGATCTTTGTTTTTCAAATGGCATGTTCAAGCAAGCTGGGTTAATGCAAAAACTGGAGGAGGAGGATTTAAAAATGCTGTTTTCATAATTTATAGGTTGAGCAATTCTAGGCAGAAATGCACAAGACAGGATAATAGCAACTGGGAATTGTTGCAATACCTTTTATATCCCATAGGTGGTACATTTCTCTATGATTTGTTTCAAGTTTTATTTTTCTTTGCTTGATGATCTCTGCTGCATTCAATTCTATTTTCTCACCTGAAGGTCAAATGCAATAACAAAGAGTGAATAATCACAACAAGCACTGTACCCCAGAATACTTAGGGGCACCTATTCTTAAATCTGACATTCATGTCATTTCTGTATAACTCTTTGTTAACTTTCAGAGGAAAAAAACCCACCAATGTACTACATGTTTGGCAAGCAGGAAATCTATTTCCTAATCCTGCTCAGCCTCACTTCCTGAGAAAGGTTGAGTAAATGACTGGAGGGAAGCTACTTCCATAAAATTGATGGATTCCCCTTTCCAGAGTCATCCAACCCTTGTGTCAAAACAATAGTAATGGGAAAAGTTGTTTTTTTTTTTACATTGTTTCGATGACGGCTCGCTGCATTTATGGCACCTATGATGAGAATGATTTAGAATAATACTTAGAATAACTTTATTGTCACTTTAAATGTATAATAATCGACATGCATTGAAATGAAATGTTGTTACATGCAGCTCTCAAAGGACCACACCTCCAATATACACTACATAAACATGATAAACAAACAAATAAATATGCATATACCCACATAACCCCATAGATTAGATGACACAGAGGAACAACAGTCTAGTTTGGATGTGTACATGATGAGAAAAACAAATCTTGAAAGTTTGCTAGATGGACGGCAAAGGGAACAAAGCTCTTACAGAATCTAGTAATCCTGCTAGAAATACTTTCAATGTTGGGATGGGTCAACTATGCTTTTATTCTGTTCAACATTTGTTCTCTATAAGCAGCATTTCTGACCAGAGATTATTTCTGAAAAATTTCCCACCTTCATACTGGAGACTCTTCGGTTGCTATATAATAATGCATGGTGGGACTGAGCTGTAAGGGGGGCACAGATCTTACCCTGGCTTAGCTTTACTGTCCAATTTGGAAAGGAGATCAAATGGGAAAACAACAACAAAAAATTCAACAGTGTTAGTTCACAATGTTAGTTGCTTGGCAAGAATTGTAACAGAAATACTACACATCGTGCCATTTATCTCCAAAACTGCTCTGAAACATTGGCTGGGATTAAAAAAAATTCCTTTGTTATCATAAAATAAATCTGGCACCCATTCCACATTGGATTTTCCAGATTGAGGCTGTGCCTGTGCTATGACCCCTTGAATGACCCCATATCATTGAAGGTGGAGTGGGGAGTAATTTGATGGCTAAACACACTGTCCCAAATTACTAAACTTCTCTTAAAAAAAGGAAAACACAGCATTTCCAGCAAAATTCCAGAGGTCATCATGCAAGGTATTCTTTGATTTCAGAGATTGGCACCTCAGAACCATCACAAAAGAAGAATATTTAATGTTATGAGGCAGATATACAAGTATGTAGTACAATTGATTCTAAGGATTACTAAGGAAGACAGTTGTTAAGTGAGTTGCACACCATTTTACATCTTTTGTGCCGCAGTTGTTAAGTGAATCGTGCAGTCATTAAGCAAATGACTTTGCTTGTTAGATGCCAGCTGGGAAGTTTACAAATGGTGATCACATGACCCCAGGACAGTGCAACTGTCAAATACACGCCAGTTGCCCAGCTTCCAAATCTTTATCATGTGACCATGGAGATTCTGCTGTTATGGCCTTGGGAAGCCCAAGAGCATGAAGCAAACTCCTGGTCCTGACAAAAATCCCTTTTATTAATTTACTGTAAATTCTGCTCATTAAAATCCAGCAAAGTCTTTCAAGGGAGGATTTACAGCCACAGACCTTATCTGGCTTGGAGAGCTGACAGGCGGATATTTGCAAAACCTGGCAAAGAGTCTCAGAGAGTCACAAACCAATTAAGCAAACTAACTAACGCTCTCCTTCGGCTGGACTTTCCAATCGCCGCACCTCACCGCGGGGAGGCGGAGCCGACTACTCCTATATGGTTCCGCCCCAGGCTCCTGATGGACACGGTAAGGTTCCAGAGGGAGCTTGGGCCAATGCCTGTGGACTTGCCCCGTGACTCGACTGAGGACCTAGTGGCCGCATGGCTAAGGGCGGCCACGGAGGCCTTGGACCGAGTCGCGCCCTTGCGGCCTCTCTTGCGGCGACGAGTCACCCAGGCTCCTTGGTTTACTGAGGAGCTGAGGGAGATGAAACGCCACAAGAGACGCCTAGAGAGCAGATGGAGATCCTCTCGCTCCGAAGCCGACCGAACACTAGTGAGAATCCATATTAGGACTTACTTAGTGGCGATAAGAGTGGCCAAACGTGAGTATTGTGCCACCCTTATTGCATCCGCAGATAACCGCGGATGCAATAAGGTATATTCTTTTAAATTCCTGTGCGCCGCCTTTTGGAGAAGGGCGGGATATAAATTGAATAAAATAAAAAAATTATTATCTCCTGCAAACTCCACTCCCCTTTCGCTCCTCTTTTATTTCCTCTGGGAGTGGTCATTCATCATCCATCTGTGGCCTTAACTCCCAAGTCGACCCCTGTTCTTTAGCTGTTCCCTTCGTCTGGCAACTCTGGCAGCTGATAACTGGCATACAGCTCTGTCCCCCTCTCTGCCTCCGACACAGAGCCCTCATCAGAGCCTTCCCCAGACTCTAGGACTGGCCCATGTTCCTCCCCAACCTCCTCACTGTCCGAATCTACTGCCAGCTCCACTGGAGGGCCACAACAGCTGCAACAGTCGGGGTATGAAAATCAGCCATAAGACAATTTTTTTGAGTGCCATTGTAACTTTGAACTATACGAATCGTTGTAAATCAAGGACTGCTTGCAGATACCTAAGTAGGTAAGACAACTGTTTTAATTCAGCTTCTACATTCTTTATAGGAAAGGCAGGAAAATAGGAGGACAATTTACAGAATCTGAAGGCTTGCTCAAACTGTTCCCAGAAAGGATTTAGAAAGGACCAAGTCTTAAAGTTGCCAGGTTTGGAGACCCCTGCTCTGCAGAGGTCTCCAAACCCCCAGTCCATTGGACCAGCACTGGTCCATGGTATACCAGAAATCGGGGGCCCCAAACAAGTGAAGCCCCATCTGCGGCATGCAGGCAGCAGACGAGACCACGCCCCCTCCAGTCTGTGGAAAAACTTCTCTCCATGGAACTGGTCCCTGATGCCCAAAAGGTTGGGGCTGCTAGTTTCCCAACCTTGGCCACTTGAAGACGTGTGGACTTCAACTCCCAGAATTCCTGACTGACTGGGGAATTCTGGGAGTTGAAGTCCACACATCTTAAAGTAGCCAAGATTAGGAAACTATGCTCTAGTGCAGCGGTCACCAACCGATGGTCCATGGACCACTGGTGGTCCGTGAGAAAATTTTGGTGGTCTGCAGAAAAATTATTTGCATTTTTATATTGCAGTAAATATTATTTATCATTTTTTTAAAAATTATATTAGTGGTCCGCAGGATTTAAAATTAGGAATTTAGTGGTCCCTGAAGTCCAAAAGGTTGGTGACCCCTGGTGTAGAGAGACTTGGGCTTATACTTCAACCCATTCCTTAACTTCCTTTCTATGGCACGCACAGTATTTCAAATTGTTACTCTGGTCTGCCTTGGTTAGGCTTTGCTCTTCCCAAAATAACATGAAATAAATGACTGGGAATTGAGATGATTCACATTCAGAAGAGTTCTCAGAAAGAAGCTATTTAAAATTTTTGTTTACCCGTCTCTGACTGGCCACTTCAGCACTGCGTCCTCCTCACTTCCAGACTTATTTTTTGTTTGCCTGCTGTGGAAAAGCTCATTTCCCTTTTCCCTTTCAGTGGTTTTCTTCTTCAACTATCGTTTCACAGCTTTTGCACTGGAGAGCAGCCCCAGTGGAGGAAAAGGCAAGTGAAGAAGTTCTTGGAGATACCCCGATGGAGATCCACAGCCTCCATTTTTATTTCTGCAACATTAGGCAACAACTACCTGGTGAGACAGGTTGATGGAAAGAGAGATGGACCCAAATGTCCTAATGGACTTGAACCCAAGTTTCTCCTGTCCTCATCTCACATGCTTCAGCTTCAGCCTCAATAATACATGGGCAAACAATCGCTACAAGCTCAAAGTAAACCGTTCCAAACTCGATTGCAGAAAATACGACTTCAGCAACAGAGGGGTTAACACCTGGAATGCTTTCCCTGACTCTGTTGTTACATCCTCAAACCTCCAGAGCTTCAACCTTAAACTGTCTACCATGGACCTCACCCAGTGTAGGTGTAGGTGTGACCTGCAGGTGGGAGTCGCTTGCCGGCCATGTGACTGAGTGGGAGTGGCTTGGCAGTCACGTGACTGGGTGGGCATGGCCAACTTGTAAAATGTGGTGAAACTCACTTAACAATGCTCTAGCTTAGCAACCAAAATGTTGGCTCAGAAACCCTGGCATTTGAAGCACGCAAGTCTTAAAGCTGTCAAGTTACAAGACCCTGGCACCCCTCACCTTTTAGAAAAAAAACCCCAGGGGTGTTCAAACTTGACAGCTTTAAGACTTGTGGACTTCAACTCCCAGAATTCCTCCTCTTGTTCTTCCTCTTGATGATGGGCAGACGGGCAGGGGGAGGGAGCGGGAACCGGTTCTAAACGGCCATGTAGATTTGTGGAACTTCTTCTATAGAAGAGCTTAGAACTGGCAGGAACCCACCTCTGACCTCACCCCATTCCTAAGAGGTCCATAAAGGGGGCGTTCAAAAGCGCCTAAGCGTGCCTACCGTCCCTGTCCTACTGTCCCCATTTGTTTGTATTCATTTCTTCCATTCATGTCCATGTTTATATTTATTATATTACTGCTATCTTGCACATGTTTGACAAAACGAATACATACAGATACAAAGCATCTTCATTGCTGAACTGAGGGAGAGGGCAGGTCTCCAAATTTGATAAATAAATGTCATATTTCTAAAGCCCGCGTGACGATCCCATCAATCAAGGCAGAGGAGAGTCTGTTTTGGGACTGCTGTCTGTTGTCGTCTAAATATGTCTCACTGTTCTCGGCCTCGCTCTTACGATCCCCCAAGTATGTTGTTTTCCAAGGAGTTGCTGTCTGATCCCACCCCCCCTCTGGGATCCGTGCTGTTGCACAGGGGTGGGAAAGCAAGGAAAAACGTCCTTTTCCACTTCTCTAAAAAAAGAAACAGCATTCTGTGCGCTAGAAGATTAGCCACAAAAATAACCCCTGCCTTTTCTCTAAGGTTTCTCTTGTGGCTTCCTGCAATTTAAATCTCCCCAGGAAAGAGTGTGACCCAAACTTCCTCTTGGCTGCGGAGGCAGCGAGAATAAGGATGTTTCAGCTTTTAACTCTGCTAGTGCCAAACCAAAGATTGCCACTGTAGATTTATTTATTTAGATGTATTTAATTTTTTATACCGCCCTGCTCCCGAAGGACTCAGGGCGGTGTGCAGCCAAAATAAAACACAGATATATAAAAGTTCAAAAAACCATTTAAAAACATATTAAATAATTTGGCCCATGATAAGATTAAAACCCAACAAACCCAATTAAAATTAATAAATAATAAAATTTGTATTTACGCCAGCCCGGCTTGTTGAAAAAGAAAAGTTTTAAGAGCACGGCGGAAGGTGCGTAGGTCAGGGATAATTCGTAACTCCGGGGGCAATTCGTTCCAGAGGACAGGTGCTCCCACGGAGAAGGCTCTCCCCCCTGGGTGTCGCCAGTCGACATTGTTTAGTCGATGGCACCATGAGGAAGTAGGAAGTTAGTACCCACCCATCTCCTAGAAAAATGAAATGTTTAAGGAAATATTAAAAGGGCAGAATATTTCCTCTAAAAGAGAGGCAGTAAATCACCACCACCACCACCACCTTTGTTAATGGGCCATCAAGACCTGGACCAGCTTATCTACAACACAAAAGGCAGGGCCTCCAGAAGATAATAGAACCAGGGCTGGGACTGAAATTTTTAGCAAATGGTTCTCTGCCAGGTTGCTGGGTGGGCGTGGCCATTGGACGTGGCCTATTTGACCTCCTGCACCATGGTGGGAGGACATTTTCTCCCTCCCCAGGCTCCAATAGCATTTCTTGAGCCTCCCCCGGGCTCTGGAGGTGCTCTGGAGGCTGGAAACGGGTCCGTTACTGGACTTCTGGTACTTCCAGTAGGCATGTTTTTCGCCCTCCCAGAGTCTCTGTGCAAGCATCCAAAATGGACCGCATGGAGACTCCTGGGAGGGGAGGGGTGGGCGTGGTCAGCCAGTCCCTCCAACTACTGGTTTGGTGAACCAGATTAAAATTAACATCTGATTTGCCCGAACCGGCTGAATCCCACCCCTGAAGAGGAAACATCTAGCAACAGAACTCACCACGTGGCACCTGGGAAGATTACATCACCCAGCAAGGCTCAACCAAGCTTGGGACTCAAAACACAACCTACAAAATTATCCCTTCATGTCCCCATGGGAGTCTGACAACCAATCAGAATACAAGCTCAAATTCAAAAGCCCAGAGAGGGCATAAAACTCAGGGACTCTCAGCATCTCTTCCCTTTTTTTTTGCCCAGGACCTCAAACCATGTGATCCTGTCCACCATTAAACCATAAACTTTCCAAGCAGTCTCCATGTTTCCAGTGTCTTTCTTCCTACTCAGAACTGAACCCAGATGGACAGTTCTTCCAATACCACCAAATGTATGCATGAGGTCAACTGGAATGCTGGTCCATAAAGACTTTTTCTAACCTGATGCTTTCTCCAATTGCAATCGATTCCTATTCTTTTTATGAGCCGTGGTGGCGCAGTGGTTAGAATGCAGTACTGCAGGCTACTTCTGCTGGCTGCCGGCTGCCGGCTGCCTGTAATTTGGCAGTTCAAATCTCACCATCTCAAGGTTGACTCAGCCTTCCATCCTTCCGAGGTGGGTCAAATGAGGACCCAGATTGTTGGGGGCAAGAGGCTGACTCTGTAAACCGCTTAGAGGGGGCTGTAAAAGCACTATGAAGCGGTATATAAGTCGAAGTGCTATTGCTATTTCCTGGTAGGATAGATGTAAATGCAGACTTCTCTAGAAAGGGCCAGTTTGGAGAAGACTGTGTGTTGTGCCATCCCATTATATATGATTGTTTTTAAGATGTCACAAGACTGTCTTGGTTTTGTTGCAATCAAGGGCACTTCCTCATGCAATCTTTGTGTCAGTTCTGAATCAGCTCAAGCATGCCTAACCTTACCTCACCACTGTCTGGTAGCAAAGTCAGTTTAGGGATCTTGCTTAGCTACAGCGTATTTAAAGTAGCCAATTTGGTTTTTGGGCTTGAAGCATTGCAGTTCTGCAGAGATTGTGAGCTCTCACTTCTCCTGCTGGTGGGAACATCTGCTTCTTTCATCCCTCCCTGGTAGAAATTCAGCCGTCTTCTTTAAATGCAAGGAAAGAATGGTGGCTTGGCAGCTTTGCATCCTCCCCTCATCCCGGTTGCTTGTTACTTGTGTGTGGGGGATTATCACACACACACACACACACACACACACACACACACACACACACACACCATGAATTAAATCTACATCAAGGGCAGGATATTGTCTGAATGTTAGTCACTGAGCTTTCAGACTCAACCCGTCTAAGACCGAGTGGCTGTGGTTTCCGGCATCCCGGTACAACCAGTTGACTCCATCACTGGCCATAGGGGACGATCACCTTACCCCTGTGGATGGGGCACGCAACTTGGGCGTCCTCCTTGATGCCCGGCTGTCCATTGAAGATCAAGTGACAGCCGTGGCCAGGAGGGCGTTTTACCAGGTCCGCCTGGTCCGCCAGTTGCGTCCCCTATTGGATCGGGGTGCCCTTTGCACAGTCACTCATGCCCTCGTGACATCCCGGCTGGACTATTGCAACTCTCTCTACATGGGGCTCCCCTTGAGGTGCACCCGGAGACTTCAGCTAGTCCAGAATGCAGCCGCGCGGGCAGTTATGGGAGCCTCTAGGTTCTCCCATGTAACACCGCTCCTGCGCGAGCGGCACTGGCTGCCTGTCGTCTTTCGGGTGCGCTTCAAGGTGTTAGTTACTATCTTTAAAGCGCTCCATGGCACGGGACCTAGATATCTGCGGGATCGCATTCTGCCTCATACATCCCTGCGACCGATTCGCTCCCACAGAGAGGGACTTCTCCGGGTGCCGTCCACTAGGCTGTGCCAGCGGGCGACATCCAGGGGAAGGGCCTTCTCTGTGGCGGGCCCGACCCTCTGGAACGACCTTCCTCCCGAAATCAGAACGACCACTGACCTTCGCTCCTTCCGACAGCTTTTAAAAACTCATTTCTTCCATTTGGCTGGCCTAGGGTAATTTTAATTAGTTATAGTGTTAAGGGGTTTTAGGGACAGTTTTTAGTTTTAAGCGCAGGATATGTTTAATTGTGATTTTAAATTTTGTACTCTGTGTTTATTGTTTTTAATTTTCCTGTGCCCCGCCTCGAGTCCCTCTGGGGAGAGAGAGCGGGCTATAAATAAAATTTATTATTATTATTATTATTTCCTTTCGGCCAGCTGGACAGAATTGACCATTATTATTATTATTCTTCCACACCTTTTAAGGTAAGTAGGCCTTGATGTCAACAACTACTTTGGAGGGGTATGGAAGTGCCCTGATATGGTTGGGGGCTGATCTCCTTAGAAGTCAAAGACATCAAGTTAATTCATGGCTTTCGTGGACCATGGGAGGTCTTCCAATCGAACTAGATAGCCTTCTGGTGATGTGACCCCAGTTTTGCATTTTCTAAACTGAGCTGAGGTCGAAGTAGATCAGGGGTGTCAAACACAATTTCATTGAGGGCCGCATCAGGGTTGTGTTTGACCTTGGGGGGAGGCAGTGTGGGCATGGCCAGGGCTGGGGTGGCCAGCTCAACGTCACTCCTATCAGGGGCACCTATGATGGCCTGAACGCTCTGCCAACAGAAACAGGCTCCCGAGCTTCGTTTTTGGCTGCCACAGCCTCCTGCAACCCTCTGCCAGTGAAAATGGAGCTTGGGAGGGCCGCATACGGCCCTCCCAAGCTCCCTTTTCACTGGCAGAGGGTTGCAGGAGGCCGTGGCTCAGTGGTGGGTTCTGGATCCCGTTGCAACTGGTATGGTGCAACAGGACCGGGCATCCACCACATGAATGTGTGCAGCGCACACATGCATACTTACCACCTGCGGTGCTCCATGATGCCTCTGCGATGCTCCAGCTGCTCAGCGGAGTTTTGAGCAGGCGCCGTACGCTCCATTGCACGTGGGAGGGAGCACCAAAGAGCTCAAATACCGGAGCACCAAACAGCACCAAGAAGCTCAAATACCGGTAAGGAGCGCAGGCGGGCCCTCCGGCGCACCATACCTGTATGTCTGTACCAAGGCATACTGACATACAACTCTGCTATTGTATTGTATTGTATTGTATTGTATTGATCATAACCCACCACTGAGGGGATGCAGAACAGGAAGCTCAGGAGCCCACTTCCACTGGCATAGTCACTGAGGGCCGGTCCTTCACTGCTTCCAGGGCAGCCCCGTGGCCCCGATGTAAGTAGGCCACTGACCAGATTTGTTTTTCCCCTCTAAATGTATCTTCTGATAAAAATGTAATAATAACATTAAACATAATAATCCTCCTTAGCATATTGTTTATATCTCTATCTTAACCTATTTTCTACTCCTCTTTAATCTTCTTCTTTTATTTCCAACTTCCATTTTTATGCTTTAACCATTGATAAAATAATTCCCATTTCGTTTAATATTCAGTTTGTTCTTTCTCTTTAATTGCCAGCGTTAATCTGTTCATTTCTGCACATTCTAATATTTAGAGGACTAAAATTCTGTACCGCCACCCACGTCTAAGCTATATCATGCCTAGGTTTAACCATATTATTTTGGCCTTTGAGGCAGGAAACTAAAAAAAGACTACCTAACGGGGCCTTTCTCCTTTCCTGGCAGTAAAACTAGGAGACTAACAAATGTAATATTTAACAAAGCAGCTGCTCTTCCATGACTCTTGAAATCAGTTGCCTGAGATGGAGTTATTGGCTTTCTTGCTAAAGACAGTGACCCATAACACCAAGTCCACAGTGGTCAAGATTGGGCTGTAACCTGATTCTAGTTCAATTCTGGACAAAGTTCAAAAAAAAAAGTTTCAAACAAATATGCCAGTTTTCAGCATGAGAGGCTGGAACATCCTGGAGTCTGGATTGTGTTGTTTTCTCATTGATGGGACCTTCCCACATTCAATCCCCATAATCTCCATCAACAAATGGGGCTATTTGTGGGTAGTTCTTGACTTACAACCAGGGCTTGGCTTCTGGGGGTTCGCAACAGTGGTGGGTTCCGGGCGGTAAGGCCCAGTATGGCTGTACTGGTAGTAGCCAGGAGTAGCGGCCATTGTACCGGTACAGTTGCTCGTCTGGCCCGCACACGTTCCATAGCTGTTTATAACACGGATGGGCCAATTGTGCATGCACACACAGCGTGCGGTGCCTGCGTGACCTCCGCTGAGCAGCTGGGTGTCGCAGGGCAGTGGTGTGCACATATGCACAGCGCGCATACTCAATTAGGATGCCCGGCCCCCTGCACAGCATATCAGTTGTGATGGGATCTGGAACCCACCACTGGTTCGCAGGGGGTTGGGAGAACCTCTAGCTAAGATTCTATGCAGTTTGGAGAACCCCCAAATCCCACTCCTGGTTTTCTCCCTCCCTCCCGCCCCTCCCAGGAGTTCTCCCATGGCCCGTTTTGGATGCAGGTAAGTGCAGGGCGCATGCAGAGGCTCGGGGAAGGTGAAAAACTGTCCTACCGGAAGTTTGGGAAGGCCAGAAATGGGCTCCAGAGGGCCTCCGGAGCCTGGGGAGACTGTTCTTGCCCTCCTGGAGGCTCAAGAAAAGCCTCCAGAGCCCGGGGAGGGCAAAAAGCCCCCCCCCATGGTGCAGGAGGCCAACTAGGCCATGCCCACCATGGCCATGCCACCCAGCAACCAGGCAGAGAACCCCTTGCTAAAATGTTTGAAGCCCACCCCTGCTTACAACCATTTGTTTTGCAAGGCACTGAAAAAAGTTAGACTGTTAAGATATTCCTCCCATTTAGAAACATGGCAGCATCCTCATGGTATTGTGCTCAAAATTTGGGCAATTGGAAACCATGTATATATGATGACTGCAGGATCTGGGGATCCTTTGATCACCGTTTGTGACTTTCCCAGCTGACTTCTGACAAGCAAAATCAAGGGGGGAAGCTGGATTTGTTTAACAACCATACGATTAACTTAACAACTGTAGAGATTCACTTAACAGCTATGGCAAAAAAAAAAAGATGGCAACAACAGGTGTGGCTTGCTTAAAAACCACTTTGCTTAGCCATGAAAATTCTGGTCCCAAGGGCTGCTTGCAGTGTCTTCTGAAAATGGGCACCTTTGTAGGGAGTAGAGGGAGGGGGTGTAGCAGGTGTCACTCTTTTGAATTAGAATTAGAATTCTTTACTGGCCAAGTGTGGTTGGACACACAAGGAATTTGTCTTCGGTGCAAATGCTCTCAGTGTACATAAAGAATAGAATAGAATAGAATAGAATAGAATAGAATAGAATAGAATAGAATAGAATTCTTGATTGGCCAAGTGTGATTGGACACACAAGGAATTTGTCTTTGGTGCATATGTTCTCAGTGTACATAAAGAATAGAATTGAATTGAATTGAATTGAATTGAATTGAATTGAATTCTTGATTGGCCAAGTGTGATTGGACACACTTGTCTTTGGTGCAGATGCTCTCAGTGTACATAAAGAAAAATAAAATAGAATACATTCATCAAGAATCATAAGATACAACACTTTGTGATAGCCAGGGTTACTAATAAGCTATCAAATTGTACTAGGAAACAAATAAAAACAATATAAATGGAAAGATACAAACAACATGATTATAGTCATAAGTGGGAAGAGATAGGTACTAGGAAGGAAGATAAGACGAATAGTAATAAAGTCTTAGTAAATTATTTGACAGTGTTCTGGGAAATTAGTTGTTAAGCAGAATGATGGGAGCAGAGTTAGTTAGGAAACGAACTCCAGGAGAATGCCTGGAACTCATTGAGATACGGAATGTTGAAACCCTGACTGTGTTTTCCCCTCCCTGCTTCTTACATCCCAGGGAATTAAGATGGAATCAGACAGAGTTTCTTTTTCACGCTTCTTTCATTATCCGTGTTTTTAATTTATTGATCTGGTTTGATTTGTACAGCCATCAATGTCCCATTGGCGACTCTGGGCAACGCATAGAATTAAAATATCATGCCAAGCTAGCCCACCCCCTAATCAACAGAATACTGTACAGATGTCAATAAAAACTACAACCCTATTAAAATCAAATTGAAACCAGATGAAAGCCATAAAACATAATAAGTAAGCAAATAAGTACAAGTCACACATCAATCAAAATAACCTCTCAGGATTATTGGGAAAATAGGAAAAGAAGAGTATTACATAGGTTCACCATCTTGAGTTATTTATTAAAAATAAGGCAGGAATTAGATGATAGGCAGGCAGGCAGGCAGACAGACAGACAGATAGATAGTAAATGGATGGATGGATGGATGGATGGATGGATAGATAGATAGATAGATAGATAGATAGATAGATAGATAGATAGATAGATAGCAGATGGATGGATAGATAAATAGTAGGTAGGTAGGTAGGTAGGCAGGTAGATTAAAGGAAGGAAGGAAGGAAGGAAGGAAGGAAGGAAGGAAGGAAGGAAGGAAGGAAGGAGAGATAGAAACAGAGAGGAAAAAAGAGAAAGAAAGGACAGAAAGAAAGAGAAAATGATAGATAAATAGATGAAAGAAAGAAAAAGAAAGGAAAGGATAGATAGATAGATAGGTAGGTAGGTAGGTAGGTAGGTAGGTAGGTAGATAGATAGATAGATAGATAGATAGATAGATAGATAGATAGATAGATAGATAGATAGATAGATTAAAGAAAGGAAGAAAAAGGAAGGAAGGAGAGAAAGAAAGAGAAAATGACAGAGAGATTAAAGAAAGAGAAAGAAAGAAAGAAAGAAAGAAAGAAAGAAAGAAAGAGGAAAGGAGAGAGAGAAAATGATAGGTAGGTAGGTAGGTAGGTAGGTAGGTAGGTAGGTAGGTAGGTAGGTAGGTAGGTAGATAGATAGATAGATAGATAGATAGATAGATAGATAGATTAAAGAAAGGAAGAAAAAGGAAGGAAGGAGAGAAAGAAAGAGAAAATGACAGAGAGATTAAAGAAAGAGAAAGAAAGAAAGAAAGAAAGAAAGAAAGAAAGAAAGAAAGAAAGAAAGAAAGAAAGAAAGAAAGAAAGAAAGAAAGAAAGGAAAGGAGAGAGAGAAAATGATAGGTAGGTAGGTAGGTAGGTAGGTAGGTAGGTAGGTAGGTAGGTAGGTAGATGATAGATAGATAGATAGATAGATAGATAGATAGATAGATAGATAGATAGATAGATAGATAGATAGATAGATAGATAGATAGATAGATAGATATTGATTCTCCAAAGTCATCTCTGGCTGACTGCATCATGACAATTTGTCAATATTTCAATATCCAATATGCATACAGCTGTCTTTAGAATGAAAGAGCCAAGGCAGGCTGCTGTTATTATTCCCATATTGCAGATTGGAAGGCTGAGACCATGAAATCAATTCTTGGCTGTGCTGAGCTGATGGCCACTTCGCTCCCCCAGTATTTAACCAAGTTCTCAAAACTTGCATCTACATTATAGATGCAGGAAATGCAAAATCACTACCCACACACGCACAAACATGCTTTCCTTATAAAGAAACTCATTTTAAGGTTTCTGTTCCTCTATTCCAGGTGAATTCTTTGGCAATAAAATAAAATAAAATATGAAAAGCATTGGGTAAAGGGGGTGAAACGCAGCCTGAAGGAACGACGTGGCTGAGAAGGGGTTAAGACCGAAGAGGGTGTGGATTAGTGTTTTCCTGTCTTGACAGCCTCTATATACAGCAGGCAGACCAGTTGCCGGCTGGCCGCACGGCGTTCACTTCCCTTACTTGCCTCAAAAATCTACTGGTGCTCGGATGTTATTGAAGATGCTGCCATGCTTTTAAAAGGGAGCAGGAGGTGAGTCCATGAACAGATCTGGTTACCGGCATATCGGGTGACCGTCAGATTAGAGAACAGCTATTTGGTCTTCCTTGGCTTTGCTAATGATCTTACTGGCTACGAATTCTCTTCCACTTCATTTGAATTACGGTAGACCTTGGCAATTTTAAGATGTGTGGCCTTCAACTCCCAGAATTCCCAGCCAGCTATGCAAGATGAGGAATTCTGGGAATTGAGGTCCATGTGTCTAGAAACTTGCCAACGTTGAGAAAAAGTGGGATAAACAGTTCAGGTTCAAAGAGAAAATCAAAGTACTTCTTAGGCAGCTGTGTGTGAGTTTTAGTGCTTTATTGTAGTGGGGTGGGGGGACAGAAACCCCTTTATTGGCTATGTATCCATCTAGGCTTACATGGCATGATAGGTGAAAATGTGGCTGGCAGCTTTATATCTTGGTGTGTTTTGTGAACTTAATCTGTCTGTGCCAGGATCCAGTGTAAACCGCAGCAGTTGTTTTAATTCCAGAAATGAAAGGTTCTGGGTAGAGTTGGACATGAATAGGATGGGATGGGATGGAATAGAATAGAATTCTTGATTGGCCAAGTGTGATTGGACACACAAGGAATTTGTCTTTGGTGCATAGGCTCTCAGGGTACATAAAGAATAGAATAGAATGGAATGGAATGGAATGGAATAGAATGGAATAGAATTCTTTATTGGCCGAGTGTGATTGGACACACAAGGAATTTGTCTTTGGTGCAGATGCTCTCAGTATACATAAAAAGACAAGATACATTCATCAAGAATGATAAGGTACAACACTTAATGATAGTCATAGGGTACAAATAAGCAATCAGGAAACAATCAATATCAATACAAATCATAAGAATACAAGGAACGAATTTACAGTCATACAGTCATAAGTGGGAGGAGATGGGTGATAGGAACGATGAGAAGATTAACAGTAATACAGACTTAGTGAATAGTTTGACAGTGTTGAGGGAATTATTTGTTTGCTTTGACTGGCAGGGGAAATGTTTACCTTTTTAAAAACCCATTTTATGTGCTTTGTACAATGTTATGTAGTCATTCACACAAGTAATGTTTTTGGCTGACAGAAATTTAGGCAGACTGGATCTTTTAAGATAAGCTTTTTCAAGGGCTTTGGTAGACTTCTATCATAACGAATCCGTCAAACCCAACTGTCCACAGCCTTGCATCTTCTATCTGCCTTGGGTTATAATATCCATCATCCTTACAGACAGTCAAGTGTGAGTCCTCTGTAGCCCACTGAAGGGGAAGCAGCCTGCCTGAGGATCGTGTCAAGGGAGCAGACGCTAAGCCACACATCCAAAAGGCATCGGTTTGGGGTAGATAAACCCCCCAAAGGGCACAACATTCTTATCTGAGAGCCAACCCTTGAGATTGTGGTGGTGTGTTTCCTGTAGTGAGCAAGTGACAACTCAAAATAAGCCTTTGGAGGACTCTCTTGTGGCTGATGTGGTGTTTGGCTTCTGGGCATATGTATCCCATTTGGTGAGGTCTGTACTTAAACCTCCAAATTTGGAGGGTGTGGCCCAGGGTGGAAGGAGACTGCGAGCACCAGAAAGGCTTATTTATAGCTGTGAATCCAAGAGGCAAAAGTTCAGTAGAAATTCGCTCTGTAGCCTGTTTTTTGTAAATCCTCTTCCTCAGACCCACAGGTCTTAGGGAAAGCTGGCTTCCTGGGGAGAGGAGTCACGACATGGGTCTCTTTTGAAGCCCTTCCATACATTACGTGATAGCAAGATGACCAAGTCTCACAAGAAATCGTGGTCACCATGGCTTTTTGATAGGCTACTAAAGAACATCAGAACTCAGTGTTGGTTTTAATTTGGGAAGAGAAGGGGGTATTTTCATGGGGTTCCCCTCAGCTGTCAAAGGGACCCGGTGGCTCAATAGCTAAGACGCTGAGCTTGTTGATCAGAAAGGTCGGCAGTTTGGTGGTTCGAATCCCTAGCGCCTCATAATGGACTGAGCTCCCGTTACTTGTCTCAGCTTCTGCCAACCTAGCAGTTCAAAAGCACGTTTAAAAATGGAAGTAGAAAAATAGGAACCATCTTTGGTGGGAACGTAACAGCATTCGGTGCACCTTCGGCATTTAGTCATGCCAGCCACATGACCACGGAGACGTCTTCGGACAGCACTGGCTCTTCGGCTTTGAAACGGAAATGAGCATCACCCGTTAGAGTCAGGAACAACTAGCACATATGTGCGAGGGGAACCTTTACTGTTACCACTTAGCTGTCAGTGAGCCAAGCACGAAGAAAGATTGATCAAGCTGTCTTTTTGATTAGGATCACCAGAGAAACTCTCTTTGGACAGGAGAACCTCACCAGGGCATGTCTAGTTCCCCAAAGGAGAGTCTGTGCTTTGTCCCCACAACTGGCAACAAACAATGTTTGATTAGGTCCATAACGCTAGAGATATGATGTTATTCCAGAACTTTGCAGAGTGAATGGCTTCAGGTGTTTTTGGTGCACAGAAACAAACTCCTTGATATTTGTGCCAGTCAATCAATAGTTGTGGACCAGGCCAAGTTGGGAGCTCATCAGGGTTCCCAGAAGACTATACAACTGTACAACTATGTCAGGACAACTTTTGAGGGGGAGGGAGCTTCTGAGACTCATGTGACCTTGTTTTCCAAGTAGAAACAGCAAATGTTGAACCTATGACATCCTGCCTTCAAACAAGGTTGAATGCTTTGGGGACTTAAGGAAAACATTGCCAAAGTATTTCAGGCCCAAATAGAAGTGGGAAAAAAATTATGCAATCGCTCGACAACAGATTCATGTTTTAAAAAAACAAATGGCAAGATATAACAACAACCTGACAACATATAAAGTATACTGTCATTACAGTAAACAGTTGCAATTCTTTTTATAATTATCTAATGCAAACGTTTTGCAATTAGGTATATTATGTATGGGTGTGTGTTTGTATATGGGTGTATATATAACAATAAATGCATGTATTGTTACAGAGGTATGGGGAGTCCTCGATTTAAACCTTTCGTTTAGTGTCCATTCACAGTTACAACGGCACTGTTCTTCACACAGATGACGATTGCAGCCTCTCCATGATCATGTGATGAAAATTCAAAGAGTTGCCGACTTGTTCATATTTATGATAGTGGCAGCATCCTGGGGTCATGTGATCGATCACCTTTTGTGACCTTCTCACAAACAAAGTCAATGGGGAAGCCATATTCATTTAAACAACCATGTTATTAACGTAATGACTGCAGCGATTCACTTAACAATTGTGGCCAGAAAAGTGGTAAAATGGGGCAAAATTCACTTAACTGCTTAGCAACAGAAATTTTGGGGCCCCATTGTGGTCGTAAATCAAGGGCTACCTGTATAATACTGTAAATATTGCTGCATCATTGTACTGAACCTCTGTTCCCACTGGCCATATTGTCGTTCAGAAGTATTTGAAGGTTTGCAGGTTTAGGCAAAATATGACTCTCTTTGATCAGAATAATAAGTATGAGAAGGCTTTTATTATTTCTTATGAGGAAAAGTGAAGCAACGCCTCATAGGAGTTGTGTTTTCAGTCATCTTTCATCTTTAGGGAATATAGGAAAAGATTAAAAGATTCACAGCTTTGGGACGGTCAACTTATTTCTAACCTAGAATTTTTTATCTCGTTTGGAGAGCTGCCAGGCCGATCTCTGCAAAACTTGGCAAGGAGTCTCAGAGAGTCACAAACCAATTAAGCAAATTAATTGTCTCCTGCAAATTCCTCTCCCCTTTTGTTCTTCTTATATCCTCTGGGAGGGGCCATTCAACGTCCACCTGTGGCCTTAACTCCCAAGTTGACCCTTGTTCTTTAGCTGCTCCCTTCGTCTGGCCACTCTGCGCATGTGCACACTGGGAACAGGCTCCAGTTGTTCATCTGCCTCACTGATGTCTGAATCTGAGGGCAGCTGATAACTAGCCTACGGCTCTGGCCCCCTCTCTGCCTCATCAGAGCCTTCCCCAGACTCCAGGACTGGCCCATCTTCCTCCCCAACCTCCTCACTGTCCGAATCTGCTGCCAGCTCTGCTGGCCACTGGTGGGCCACAACAGATTAAAAAAAAGGGACATGGCCATCAACATCTGCCCAGGCTGAAGGGGAAGGGAGAGAGCGAGCTTAGGAAAGTCGATATAGAACAGACAATGCAGGAAAAGGCTCTCTTGTTTTTCAGAGGGGGGCAGTGGGTTCAGCACGTGGCTTCTGCTTGACTGGTTAGGAACAAGTGAAGAAACACAGTTGTGCAATGACTGAAATTTCAATTGGGCATCTCAAGCAGCTGACTTGGTGCTCCATCCTGCTGCAGTTTGTATGCCCGAAAGGCAGAAGAGCATCTGCGACTGAATGGAACAGTTATTAGTACTATTATATAGGGAGCGTTTTATTAGAGTCTCGTCTGGCTTTTATTACTATAGAAGTAATTCAAGGTAGTGAACACACACAATACTTCTTCCTCCCCCTATATTCCCCATAACAACAACCCTATGAGGTGGGTTGGGTTGAGAGAGAGTGCTTGGCCCAAAGTCACCCAGCCAGCTTTCATGCCTAAGGCAGGACTAGAACTCACAGTCTCCTGATTTCTAGGCCAGCATCTTAACCACCAACATTCATCTAAATTGATATAGGGTTTCCTGCCTAAGCAGGGGGTTGGACTAGAAGACCTCCACGGTCCCTTCCAACTCTGCTATTCTATTCTGTTTCCCAAAGCCAAATGGTTCTGGGTTAGTTACAACAAGGGTCTCCAACCTTTGCAACTTTAAGTCTGAAGGACTTCAGCTCCCAGAGTTCTCCAGCCAGCTTTGCTGGCTGGAGAAGTCTGGGAGCTGAAGTCCTTCAGACTTAAAGTTGCAAAGGTTGGAGACCCCTGAGTTACAAGATGCTAAATGTTGAGGGTGAACCCAGTTTAGGGATCTATTGGCTCCTGTGGAATTTGATGGACTTTTCAACACCATTTGCTTCTCCTTTAGTATATAAATAAGGACGTGGTGGCTCAGTGGCTAAGATGCTGAGCTTGTCAATCAGCAAGGTCAGCAGTTCGGCGGTTCGAATCCCTAGCGCCGCATGAGCTCCCGTTACTTGTCCCAGCTTTTGCCAAAAGCACATAAAAAAGGCCAGTAGAAAAATAGCGACCACCTTTGGTGGGAAGGTAACAGCGTTCTGGCATTTAGTCATGCCAGCCACATGACCATGGAGACTTCTTCAGACTGCGCTGGCTCTTTGGCTTTAAAACAGAGATGAGCACTCCCCCTAGAGCTGGGAACAACTAGCACATACAGTATGTGCGAGGGGAACCTTTACCTAGTATATAAATAACCATCGGCAATCTCAATGAAGGGGTATAGAATCATTGCCTTCTACCTATTGAGCTCAATGGCACTCTCTCACATATCAGCTGCTCTTGAGATGTACCATCTTTCCCATTTTTAATTTCTGTGCGGGAGCAGCCGGCCTATTAAAAAGAAGATCAGGGTGGCAGGCATAGGAAGAAGTGGTTGAAAAACATTTTTTTTAAAGGACCTATGGCCCATCGCTGGAACAGTTCCATCTACTATCTTCCTGTAACTGCCAATGATTAACTAGAAAATATCTGGGGAGGAAGGCAAAGGCTCAGACATTTTTCATTGCAGCCTAATTTGCTTGGTATTCATTCAGCCTTTAAAATGAGCAAGGGTGAATGGCTGGGGAACTGGAAATGACCTGAAGAGCCAAAGGCCACCAAAATTTTACTTAATTTAATCAGCATTGCACAACTATCTTTTCCAACCTGATATCCTCCAGATCAGGGCTGTCCAACCTTGGCAACTTTAAGCCTGGAGGACTTCAACTGCCAGAATTTCCCAGCCGGAGAATTCTTGGAGTTGAAGTCCACCAGGCTTAAAGTTGCCAAGGTCGGAGACCCCTGCTGAAAATGAGCTAGTATTACAATTCACAGGATTCCCAACTAGAGGGACCTGTAACCTTTGGAACTATAGTTCTGATACCACTGCAAGGCTTCAGACTAGAGAAGGCTAGCTTAGCATCTTGTTGTTAGTTGCAAAGTCGTGTCCAACCCATTGCGACCCCATGGACAACATTAATAATAATAATAATAATATATTTAATTTCTAGACCGCACCCTCTCCCCGAAGGGACTCGGGGCCTTCCTGTCCTCTACATTCCTCCAGGCCTTCCTGTCCTCTACCATCCTCTGGAGTCCATTGAAGCTCATGCTGGCTGTTTCAGTGACTCCATCCAGCCACCTCATTCTCTGTTGTCCCCTTCTTCTTTTGCCCTCAATCGTTCCCAGCATGAGGCTCTTCTCCAGGGAGTCCTTCCTTCTCATTAGGTGGCCAAAGTCTTTGAGTTTCCTCTTCAGGATCTGGCCTTCTGAAGAACAGTCAGGGTTGATCTCCTCCAGGACTGACCGGTTGGATCGCCTTGCAGTCCAAGGGACTTGCAGGAGTCTTCTCCAGCACCAGAGTTCAAAGGCCTCCATTCTTTGGCACTCAATTTGGTCTATGGAATTCTCTATTCATGTTACTGCAAGATTCCTAGCACTAGTCAAGGTTGGGATATATAGGTGTAGTCAGAGGTATATGAAGAACAAAAGAGTGCATCAAAATCCTACTCTTGTGGAAAAACCATAGGGCCAGGAAACACTAAATGTGAACAGGAAGACATTTTTGTAGTCCTTTCTGCCCAGCTCAACTCAACGGGCACATCCTGAACGGATATTCGCAGGTAGATTATTTCTATCATGTCATTCTGATTGGAGTCCCGATTCAGATCTCAGAAACTGACTGCATTCTATCTGGCTACACTTCCACAAGCAGCTTTGAAACCGAATGGTGGAATTCCTCCAATGATCATGATGGATTGTGGCACACTCTGCCTATCAGATTCCAAGCTATTTCCTGATAGCTTGGTTCAAGTCTAGTGTGCTTGGCTCTTCCTTTCTGTCGAAGCCTGTATGGCTTGCTTCACTGTGCTGCAAGATAATTCGGCTTCCCAGTGTTTGTAATTAAAAAAAGGTGTTGATAAACTTGCCTGCCTCCAATTCCTCCAATGGGGATGCTGGATTCTAGCACACTCTGTCTATCCGATCCCATCAGCGATCTACCATTTCCATCCATTCTGGACCCTCCCAGACCTCTCCAAGATCTTCCCCAGGATAGTCTCTCCAGATGTTCATAAACTCAAACTCTCAACAGCCTCAGTCAAGCATTGCCAAGAATGAGAGATGTTACAAGAATTGAAGGGTAGATGACCGTCAGCCCTTCAAGGTTGGCCACATCAACAGTGTCCTCAAGATGATTAGAACTATCCTCTATTAAGATAAGACGCACTATAACAGTCATTTTATAAGCCTGACCGTGTTTTCCCGTCTTATACCCCAGGGATTAAAGGAGGGGCTAAACTAAGTCTCTTCCTAATAGTTTCCTTGCCTCAGAGCATATTTTAGCACCTTCTGCTGTTGGAACAATTTCCCAATCCTTTCTCCAAGGTCATTTCTGTGGCTCCCTTCAGTGACTAACCCACTAAGTTATTCCATACAATTCCTGGCAAACTTTGCTTAGTCAGGCAACATCACTTAGAGTCAGCCAAAGTCTTGGCCCTGGATAAGTAGTAGAGCCTTGATTGTCATTGCACATCATCATGTATACAGCAAAATTGGTTTTAGCCTCACTGGTGCAATCCATGACAAAAAATACACACAACATAAATAGTATAAAGAATGACCCCTATGCAAGTAATTAGAAAAAGAAAAAGAAAAACTAGTCATACGTTTCTGTGTGTGTGTGGAATGATTGTGGTTGCGTTTAAGATTCTGGCAGCCCAAGGATAGAAACTATTTTTAAACCTATTTGTTCTATGCTTTGACATCTTCTGCCCGATGGTAGAAGTGTGAAGAGACACTGACCAGGCTGTGAATCATCTCTGAGGATCTTCCTTACTGTGCTAAAGCAACGAGACCTGGCAATGTCACCCAGTGGTGTTAGAGGGCAACCAAAGGCTTCTTGTGCCAAATTCATCACACTCTGTAGTGCCTTCCTGTCCGCAGCAGTTAAACCAGTGTGTACCATACTGTAATGCAATATGTAAGGACACTTTCTATCAGAGACAGTGGTGGGTTACAACCAGTATGCCCCAGTATGGGTGTACCACTGCCTGCTGGGAGTACCAGGTACCATACCACAGTGCTCCAGAGGGCCCACCTGCCCGCCCACATTCCTTACTGGTATTTGAGTTTTTTGGGGCTTCCGTGCATGCGCATGGAGCGTACGGTGCTGCGCAATGCTCCTCCAAGTAGCTGGAGCATTGTGAACGGTAAGTATGCATGGGCACGCTGCGCATGTTCATGTGGTGGACGCCCGGCCCTGTTGCACCATATGAGTTGAAACGGGATACAGAACTCACCACTGGGCATAGACTAGTTTTTTCCTACACACTCCACTGAGCTCAAAGCTGTACCGCAGGGGTCCCCAACCTTTGCAACTTTAAGTCTGAAGGACTTCAGCTCCCAGAATTCTCCAGCCAGCTTTGCTGGCTGGAGAAGTCTGGAAGCTGAAGTCCTTCAGACTTAAAGTTGCAAAGGTTGGAGACCCCTGCTGTAGCGTCTACGCGGGCAGCTGTCTTAAAAGGGGAAAGATTTAATTTTTATGCCCCGACATTAAAATGCCAGTCTTTTTCATGTTTATTCCAGCATGTTTCAAATGCTCTGCGGGGCTAAAAGATGCTCCAGAAAGATTCATTTCAGAAGAAGAAGAAGAAGCTTGCTAGGCAGAATATCAAACAAGCCTCACAGTTTCATACAGAAGTTTCAAGAGGAAGCCAAGCAGGAAAAAATAGAGGAACTAGCAGCCTTATCTTTAGAGGCTCAGCCATTCCCAGAACAAAGCAAACCCCACCAGCAAAAAAAATGAGCACAAAAGCTCTTCTAAACTCTGCTCCGGGCAACCCAGTTGCATGGAAGTAGCCAAGTTTGAGGCAGGAAGATGGAGACAGTGAGAGGTTAGAAAAGGCAGATTGGGTGTTGTGGACTTCCTTTCCGTTTCATGCCTTTGGAAGCAAAATCTCAGCTCCTAAAGGAGGGTTGGCCTGAGGTGGGCTATCATGCTTGCTTCCTCTTCGTAAAACAATGCCCAGAAATGTTGGTGACGCTTTAGAACAGGATGCTTGGCTTTTAATCGGGGGTGGGGTGGGGGAAGTGGGCACAGAGAACTTGGTCTCTTTTTAGATGGTTGGAAAAAAATATCCATGTGGTTCAGTTCCAATCGGGAGGAAGGCCCTGGAAATAAAATGGAGGCTGGGGACTGATTGGAAAGAGATAAAAGCGATACTGCCATTCAGTTGGGAGGAGGGAGGCTTTGGAGTCGGTTTATTTTTTATTTTATTTATTTTATTAAATTTATACCCCGCCCTTCTCCAAAAGGACCCAGGGCGGTGCACAGGAATTTAAAATACAATATAAAATCAGGTAAAAATTTTTAAAAAAAAAAACTTATTTGATACCCATCCTGTGCTAAAAACAAATTAAACTCCCCAAATTTAAAACTGTCTAAAATAGTCATTTGTGGAGGTTACGCTAGGCCGGCTAAATGGAACAAATGTGTCTTTAAACACTGGCGGAAGAGGCGGAGGTCGGAGATGGTGCGAAGTTCAGGGGGTAGGTCGTTCCAAAGGGCTGGGCCCGCCACAGAGAAGGCTCTTCCCCTGGATGTCGCCAGTCGGCATTGTCCGGCCGACGGCACCCTGAGAAGGCCCTCTCTGTGGGAGCGTATCAGTCTAAGGCAGGGATGTCCAAACTTGGGAACTTTAAGACTTGTGGACTTCAACTCCCAGAATTCCCCAGCCAGCATAGCTGGCTGGGGAATTCTGGGAGTTGAAGTCCACAAGTCTTAAAGTTCCCAAGTTTGGACATCCCTGGTCTAAGGGATGTATGGGGCAGGAGGCGGTCTCGCATATAACTAGGTCCCGAGCCATTTATTAGCAGTGCCTGTGACAATTGGGATTTTACAACTGGTTTCCTGGTGCTACTGAATCCTGGACACTATCAAGAGTTCTATCTTGCGTTTAGCTGAAATCCCCTTATCATTTATCATGGTGGTCAGGAATTATGGAATTTAACAAATCCAATTCTTCACAAGATTTGCAGTTAAAGAAGATTATCCTAAGCAGGAACATTCAGAAAACCATAGAACAAAGTGGGAATAGGACGCGGTGGTTCAGTGGCTAAGATGCTGAGCTTGTCGATTAGAAAAGGTTGGCAGTTCAGCGGTTCGAATCCCTAGCGCCACGTAATGGAGTGAGCTCCCATTACTTGTCTCAGCTTCTGTCAACCTAGCAATTCGAAAGCATGTAAAAAGGCAAGTAGAAAAATAGGAACCACCTTTGGTGGAAAGGTAACAGTGTGCCTTTGACGTTGAGTCATGCTGGCCACATGACCACAGAGGCACGGGTCCTGGTTACTTGAGAGACCACCTCCTACCACATACCTCCCTTCGACCTGTCTGCTCCCACAGAGTGGGCCTTCTCAGGGTGCCGTCAGCCGGTCAATGCCGGCTGGCGGCTCCCAGGGGAAGAGCCTTCTCTGTGGTGGGTTCAGCACTCTGGAACGACCTGCCCCCCGATATCCGTACCATCACGGACCTACGACTCTTCCGTCAGATGTTAAAAGCACATTTCTTTCATCTAGCCGGCCTGACATAGACTAAGGGAATAATTTTAAACTTTGATATTTATTGGTTTTAATTTTATTTATCCAAATTTTAGCACAGATTTAATAATTTAATTGTCTTTTATATTTTGTATGTATTGTTGGGTTTTTATCTTTCTGTGCACCGCCCTGAGTCCCTTTTAGGTGAAATAGGGAGGTATATAAATCGAAGGGTGGGGAAAAAAAAGAGACGTCTTCGGACAGCGCTGGCTCTTTGGCTTTGAAACCGAGATGAGCACCGCCCCCTAGAGTCAGGAATGACTAGCACAGATGTGCAGGGGCAACCTTTACCTTTAAGACTTTTTACAACTTGGCTTTGTTGCGGCCAATCCATTTTAAGCTGGAACATTGGAGTTTCCCAAATGGTAGGTCAGCGCTTGAACAAACATTCACTTCATTGAAAAAAATATATATCAAAATATTAATCACTGCTGATTAATTGTGCCTGAATTTCCCAGCCATTCTCATCTTTCAGGAATCGTAACACGATAGGAAATGCCATTCTGTATCTGCATTATCTCATTCATCTTCTTCTTTGCTTCTAGGACCATCGTGGAGTGGCCAGCATCCAGCAGTGTTCTATCTGCATTGAAAGATTTGACTCTTCATTGGCAGCGTGGCTGAATTCCAATAAACAGAAACAAGTCAGCAAGTCAACTGGTTTCCAGCATTGCAGAAGAGATTGTGGATGAGTAGCTAAAGCGTCATGTAGGACAACCGTATACCATTTTTCTCCAGGGTGTGGCATTGGATAAAATTCTGCCAATTCTTTTTACCTGTTAGTCATCATCTGTTTATGAAATTATTGCAGACCAAAAAACATCCTGGGTTTTGGGAAATTGCACAATATCTGAAACGGTGGATGCAGCATGAGGCCTCTTTCTCCAGGAGATGGACTTTCCCCTCTGGGCCTGCTCACACGAGGGCCTGACTACTTGCGCAAGCAGCTGGAGATGAGCAGCGGTGGGCGGACGCCGAGTGCCGTGGAGAGGCTGGAAGCTGACAAAGCCAAATATGTCAAATCTCGGCAAGTGATCAACAGCCGTCAAGAGCCAATTCTGCTCAGTCACACACCCCAGTCCTCCCCGTGCTGCAGGAGACCCCTAACCCTCCACCAGCAGAGCGAATTTCCTCAGAACTTGACCGCAGACCAAGATGGCCTCAGACCCAAGAAGCAGCCCCCTTCTCCTCAGTCCCCCATCGCGCGGCGAGCGGGCAGCAGGCGCCTACTCAGGCCTGACTCGCTTGTCATCTACCGGCAAAAACGCGACTGTTCTATGGTCAACAAGGAGAACAGCAAAGGGTACAACCTAATGAAGTGGCTGTTTCAGGGCCCACTGAGAGATGGACCTCATAATTGTTCTCCTTCAAGGAGTCTCTTAGGAGATGGACATCTGGAAGTGACCCAAGAGGAGAACTCCATGGTTTGGGTACCTGCAGAGAAGGATGACGCAAGGACTGCACATTCAGTGGACATGTCAGATGGATTTATGGGTTGTGAGTCTGAGCCTAGTCAAAAAACCCAGCCCAAGTCTCAGCTCAGTGTTGACCAGCCCTTTCCTTCCTCAGGCCATTGCCAGACAGAAGCCAAGAAAGAGCTGACTCTGAGCTATTCTCTTCCTCTTTCAGAGAAAGAACGGTTCTTTAATCACTGCGGCTTGGACCGGAATTTGGTCGAGGTGCTCGGAATCGAACGCTTCAAACCGGGCAGCTGGGAAGCCGGTTCCTTCTGCATTGGGTCAGCTAGTTCTGAACACGATGGCCTTTCCTACAATGGGGAGCCCTTGTCTGCTGAAAACCCAAACGACAAGCTGCCTGCATCGGTCTCTGTGGTTGAGAGAAACGCCCGCGTCATTAAATGGCTTTACAGCTGTCAGCAGGCCCAGACGAGGTCCAAAGAATCTACAGTATGAACTCAGAAAGGTCTGGGGGGGGGGGGGGTCTAAGGCTCTCCCTTGATCCCAAGTGAGAAGGGAAGTCCTGTATTGGAGGGGGATGGCAAGGCTCACCATGGGAAACAGAGCAGGGAATATCGCCAGATGTGTCTTTCTCAAAGGAATACTGTCGCAAACCAGTTGGTCTTGAACTTTGGCTGAATTTTTCCCAATCGTGGCTGCATAATAATGATTAATTACCATACTGAGAATTCTGGGAATTGAAATTTGGAGGCGGTGATGGGATTCAAAACATTTTACTACCAGTTCTGTTAGCATGGCTTGGTGCGCGTGGCAGCAGAAGGATACTGCAAAATCTACATTCCCTCTCTACCCAACTAACCTGCTTTCCAGCTCCATTCTCCGGTGCAGGGCAACAGAAGAAGACCCAGACAATCATCTGGGACTCGGGAGGCAGCGAATAGATTGGGCGCGGGGCCAGCCAGAGACGGTATTTGCCAGTTCTCCAAACTACTCCAAATTTCTGCTACCAATTCACCAAAACTGATCAGAACCGGCTGAATACCACCTCTGGACGGAGGGCCTCAAATAGGAAAATATTCCCTAAAAGTATCCTTGGCAATAAGAATACAGTTTCCAGCAGTGGTGGGATTCAGCCAGTTTGCACCAGAGGTGGGCTGCTAATTTTATAGTACTGGTTCAGGCATGCTCCCCACACACATGCGACCCTTTTGCGCATGCAGCAGGTGGGCGGAGCCTCCTGCCACCGCTACTACCAGTTCGCCTGATCTGGGCCAAACTGGCAACAACCCACCTCTGGTTCGCACCCCTTCAGGAGAACCAGTTGTTAAGTTTCTGAGCAGTTTGATGAACCAGTGGTTGGAAGAAATCATTGGGGCAGAGAACCAGTTGTTAAATTATTTGAATTCCACTGCTGGTTTCCAGGCTAGTTTAAGAACTAAAATTTCTTGCTGCCATCCAGAGCAGATGAATGCGTTTTCCTTTCTTTCCTCATTGGTTGAGAGCCATTGGGAGGCAGCATAGACCACAGGAAGGATGGGTTCAAATCTCTACTCACCTATTAAGTTTCTTAAAGTGGAAGGTTAGGTTTACCACCTAGCACCTTTTCTACCAGGTTGCTGCAAAAGCGTTTCCTAATATCCTGCTAACAAACAACTCCTGTGTACGTTGGCTGGTTGGGTTATTAATCACTGCTTATTTAGACTTCTAACGAAGTGCTGAGCTCTAAGGAATTTCCACTCCTGTTGGCAGAATTATCTGAATGTAGTTCTCGTTTGAATCATCCAAGGTTTCTTTTTCCTGATAGCTTGGTTCAAGTCCAGTGTGCTTGGCTCCTCCTTTATGTCAAAGCCTGTATGGCTTGCTTCACTGTGCTGCAAGATGATTCTGCTTCCCAGTGTTTGTAATTAAAAAAAGTTGTGGATAAACTTGTCTGCCTTTGCTGGGAGAGAATACAAAGCTGTAAAACCACCATTACCCTTTATGGACCCATTAGAGTAGTGAAGTACAAGCAGCAATAGCATTTAGGCTTATAGACAGCCCCATAGCGCTTCACGGGGCTCTCTGGAGAGTTTACAATGTACACATTATTTGCATATTGTCCCCAACAATCTGGATCCTAACAAGGAGAAGGGTGGGGTATAAATTTAATAAAATAAAAAATAAATAAATTCTCCATTTGGAAGGCTGAGTCAACCTTGAGCCCCATCAGGATCAAACTCCAGGCTGTGGGCAGAGTTTGCCTGCAATATGCACTTTAAGCATTGCACCACCAGGGCTCCTTATAAATAGCCAGGAGAAGGGAAGACACAAGAATTCTGCCAGTAGAGAAATGGCTTGCCCCAGGCTCTCGTCAAGGTTCCACCGTTTCTAGTGAAAAACTGATTTCAGAGCTTATTTAAAAATTTCACAACAGAGCTGCAAGAAACAGACAAACAAACAGCACACCTGCCAAAGACTCAGGTGTAACGGTGTGGAGATGATCTGGGAGTTGTCTAAATATCTCAGACATTATTACGGCATCAGCTTGTGAAAGATGACTTTGTAATTGAAGGTGCATTTCAGAAACACTGTGCTTGCGCAGATCTTATGTGCATTCCGAGACAAGTGATAATAATAATAATAATCTTTATTGTCATTGTAATAAAATTACAATGAAATTGATACTTTCCATCGAATGCCTAGGCAAAATTGCAGCCTGCGCATGATGAATGCTGCGTGACAAACTCTGGATTATCGCTCTGCAGAAAGTTAACAAGGTTTTAATTTCCAATGACGGTCTACCGGTTGCCACCTTCCGGTAGCTACATATATCCCAATCCCTTTATACAATACAATACAATACAATAGCAGAGTTGGAAGGGACCTTGTAGGTCTTCTAGTCCAGTGCTTCTCAATTATTTTCTGTCATGCCCCCCCTAGGAAGAAGAAAACATTTCGCGCCCCCCGCGCGACTGTAAATAGTATCATTTGTCTATAAAATTGTTATAAGTACACCTCTGCATAACACTGTATCCTTATTAACATATAAGAGAATAAAAAAAGAAAGAAATGTGGATCAATTTACAACAAAGAATAGCTTTATTAACTGTAGCAGAAAAGATTTAAAGTGCATTAGAAATTTTAAAAAAATTAAATCCTTTGCCGAGGTCAAACGCGCCCCCCTTTACGGAGCCTCGCGCCCCCCCTGGGGGGCCCGCCCCACTATTTGAGAAGCACTGTTCTAGTCCAACCCCCTGCGTGGGCAGGAACCTTATACCATTTCAGACAAATGGCTATCTAACATCTTCTTAAAGACTTCCAGGGTTGGGGCATTCACAACTTCTGGAGGGAAGCTGTTCCAGAGGTTAATTGTTCTAACTGTCAGGAAATTTCTCCTTAGTTCTAAGTTGCTTCTCTCCTTGATTAGTTTCCACCCATTGCTTCTTGTCCTGACCTCAGCTGCCCTGGAGAATACAAAACCTACATTTACTCTGAATTTATTCTAGCCCATTCCGTGGACATAGAAGATTCCATGAAAATGAACTACTGAAGCTCCAACCTTATAATCGCACGCCTATATTTTGAAATGTGTACATGTGGTCATTTTTAAGAGTCGAAGACACCGTAGAACATGTCTTGTCCTTTAGGATCCCTGCTTTAATGTTCACAGGTAGAGGGTTGCAGGATGCTGTTACAGCCAAAAACGGAGCTCAGGAGCACAGAGCGATTGGGCCACAGGAGTGACAGGAGTGACATTGAGTGCCTATGCCCACTCTGGCCATGCCCATTCCCCCTCCCCCAAGGTCAAACACAACCCCGATGTGGCCCTCAATGAAATCTATGAACTTACATTTCCAAGACATAAAAGACAATGATCAATCTGAAGCTATTTTTGGCTATTAAAGTATTTAATTTTCAACACACTTAATTTAAACATTTCTTGGGAAGGAGGCAGAGAAGCAGAGGACACCATGTTTGAACAGAAGCCTCTTCTCAAGCAGTGAAACACTAGAGAGGTATCTGGAATATCCTAACAGATTGAGATGTTTTCAATGATAGTCATCAGCAATGATCCGAAGGAAATGATGGTGTTAATGAGGTAGTTGTGTCCAATGTCTGCTTGGTGTGCGGACTCAAAGTTCTGCAAAGAGACAACGACTGAACGCACATGTAGACATCCTTACACACAGCATGACAAACCAACACTGTGAATCCAGGGGTACTACCTTCATTAAAAATGGTGCCAGCTCTAACAGGAGCGTTTTGAGAGTGGAGATCCATAAGGTAGAGTTGTCAATCTTTCAATCTTTCTGTTGATGATTCTTGGTTCATAGAAGGCAAGGATCTCATTAGATGCTTGAAGCCTTATCCTCCCCCCACCCCAGCCCATCATGCTGCACTATTAGTCATAAAGATTTGGGGTGAGTGTTTAGAGATTAATTACTTCCTGAAAGTCACCTGTTGCCCATGTGTGTTGCGGGAGGAAAAACATTGTATCCAGTAAGATAGAGGTGTCAGGAATAAGTGAAGATCATAGCAGAAACTTGGACACTGTAGTTTTGCAGCCTGGATTCACTCTTATCTCACATATTTAGCCAAATGAGACTCCAATCTATTGACAGATTTTAGGGTTATAATAATAATAATAATATAATCTTTATTGTCATTGTAATAATATTGTAATAAAATTACAATGAAATTGGTTATAATCCTTGTCTACCTGAACTACTAGCTTCTATAAGTTATAATACAGGGGTGGAGTGCTACCGGTTCGGGAGAACCTATAGCTAATGTTATGGCCGGTTTGAAGAACCTCCAAATCCCACCCCTGGCTGGCCATGCCCACCCCAGGAATCTCCACATGGCCCATTTTGGATGCGAGGTAAGTGCAGGGCCCGTGCGGAGACTCGGGGAGGGGGGGGGGGAAATGGGCCTCACAGAAGGCCTCCAGAGCCCAGGGGAGGCAGTTTTTGCCCTATTAGGGGCTTGAGAAAAGCCTCTGGCCTGGGGAAGGTGAAAACATACCCTTCTGCAGCAGTGCAGGAGGCCAACTAGGTCACGCCCACCCAGCATCTAGGCAGCGAACCCATTGCTGAAATTTTTGAAGCCCACCCCTGGTTATGAACCTAGAAAGTTATCTTATCCTGATTTGGGACTTGTCTGCCATTATAACTCCCCAACCTGATTTGAGGACGATCTAAAATCATCTTCAAGCCAGTCCACCTTAAAACAGGATTTTACACTTGATTTTTCTCCAGTCCTGCTAAGAGATAACAGGGATTGAACTGGAGACATTGTTTGCCTACAAGTTATGCACTTTTGCCTCATAACTGTGTCCAACAGGGATAATGGAAACTCCCTAAGATCAAGCTGCCTGTAATCCTTGGTGCTTGGTACCATCTATGTTGTTTACAATGGCTTTTCAGGCCTTTAGATCTTTTCCAGCCATTCCTGAGTTGCTAGGAATTGAACTTCAGCTCTGGATGAGATGGGCGGCACATAAATCCTATAAATAAGCGAATAAACTTGGAGATGACTGGAAAACAGAATTTCCAGGCTCTAACAGCACTGCAAACACCAGCACCAAGCACCTCGGAGATCTCCTTGGCAAGCTCCGAATGCCTTTATCAGTTATTGGAATGTGCCCCCCATGCACAGATTTAGCTACTTTTAGTCGCCAACATTTGCATCATAGTTTTCCTTGTGAGAAGAGTGTGGAATTTCCATGCATGGAGCTATCCATGCATGGAAATAGCAGTCTTCCAATATCTCAGGGGTTCCACAAAGAAGAGGGAGTCAAGCTATTCTCCAAAGCACATGAGGGCAGAACAAGAAGCAATGGGTGGAAACTAATCAAGGAGAGAAGCAACTTAGAACTGAGGAGAAATTTCCTGACAGTTAGAACAATTAGTCAGTGGAACAGCTTGCCTCCAGAAGTTGTGAATGCCCCAACACTGGAAGTCTTTAAGAAGATGTTGGATAGCCATTTGTCTGAAATGATATAAGGTTCCTGCTAGGCAGTGGGTTGGACTAGAAGACCTCCAAGGTCCCTTCCAACTCTGCTATTGTATTGTATCCCATTTTATCATCGTAAATCTGTGAGATAGGTCTTGCACAGGTCTCATCATGGCTGAATGGGGATCTGTATCGAGGTCTTCTCCTGTTGTGGTTCATCAGCAGCCAGCAGAGCTGGCAGCAGATGCTGAGAGTGGGGAGATTGGGGAGGAACACGGGCCAATCCTGGAGTCTGGGGAAGGCTCTGAGGAGGGCTCTGCGTCAAAGGCAGAGAGGGGGCCAGGGCTGTATACCAGTTATCAGCTGCCTTCAGAGTCAGACATCAGGGAGGCAGACAAACAGCTAGAGCCTGTTCCCAGTGTGCGTATGCGCAGAGTTGGCAGATGAAGGGAACAGCTAAAGAACAGGGGTCGACTTGGGAGCACGGCAATAGGTGGACGATGAATGGCCCCTCCCAGAGGAAATAAAAGAGGAGCAAAAGGGGAATGGAGTTTGCAGGAGATAATTAGTTCACTTAATTGATTTGTGACTCTCCGAGACTCCTTGCCAAGTTTAGAAGATACCGGCCTATCAGCTCTCCAAGGTCTGTGACTGTAAATCCTCCCTTGAAAGACTTTGCTGGATTTGAATGAGCAGAATTCACAGTAACTTAAACACAGTAAACCCAGTAAAAAGGGATTTTTGTCAGGACAAAGAGTCTGCTTCATGGTTTGGGGAAGCCTAGGACAGTACATCTCCATCCAAGTCTATCAATTGCAGGAAGTTATCAGAGAATCAGCTTGTAGACCACTATAGATTGGACTCTTGGATTAATCATCCTGTGACAGCTGCTTTCTTAGAAAGTCATTGTTGGTGTCCCCAAAGTAGGTGAATGTAGAAAGAGAGAAGGAGATGCTCATTTTTTTGATAGGCAGCAATCTCTGGCAAGGGAGATTTTCCTAAATGTCCATTAACCTAATTATTCTAAGAACCATCTTATAAGGAGAAAAAGAGAGAAACGGAATGAAGGCATCAAAGACACACACTCTGGGAAGGCTTCGTAAAGTTGTCATCCTAAATAACACCCATATCTGGAACTGATTATTTCACATTAAGCCCAACGCTGTTTTTCAGAAAGCTGTTGGAAAATAATAAAACATATTGCTATCACTGAGAAAGGGTCACTCACTCAAAGTCCTCCATTTCTGTGTCTGTCCTAGTTGCTTTTGGGAATATTCTTGTTCTTCAACTCAGCCAGTTTGTTGGTTACGAAGCTCCACTTGAAGGCCACACCTTCAGCCTCTCGGAGGTCATTGTCGTGGCCAAGGTCACTGACTTCCTCAGCTGCCATCACCCCAGAATCCCCACTGCCCTCCACCTTTTCTTCGCTGGGGTCCACCTTGGCAGTCATTTTTTCCAGAGCTGAGGTTTGCTGCCATTTAGTAGCAAAGACATCCCAGAGGCCTGCCGCCTTCTTCTCAGCTGCTTCTTCTGCTGGTTTTGCAGCTAGAGGACTGAAAAGAGAAAAGAATTTAGGAAAGGAGAGCCATTAAAGCTACATTGGACAATGTGTTAATATAACTCTCCCCAATTCTAAGAATAACACCGGAAGCTCAAGAAGCTGCTAATGGCCAATTACTCAAAAATCTTCAATTTGGTCTTAGCTGGAAACAAGGCTACAATTAAAGATTCTCCTGGCAGTTGTGCCTGACTCAGCGGTGGGTTCTAGCTTCTGTTATTGCTGGTTTGCTCAGGGATGCGCTTCGGGCATGGGCACACTTGATACTATGCGCAATAGTAAAAAATTGCTTCTACGCATGTGCAGAAGCAAAAAACAAGATGGCGGCGCCTATGGCAAAACCGATAGAACCAGTTTGGGGGCGTGGCTGGTCAAGTTACTCCCTACTCAGCCGAACTGGGCCGAAGCAGTAGGAACCCACCTCTGGCCTGACTGTAGGGTAGGGCAGCGGTCACCACCTGGTGGTCCGCACAATAATTTTGGTGGTCCACATAAAAATTATTTGCATTTTTTATATTGGACTAAATACTATTTATCTTTTTTTTAAAAAAAATCCATATTAGTGGTCTGCAGGATTTTAAATAATGTATGTAGTGGTCCCTGAGGTCCACTACTCACCTCCAGTTGTTGGAAATGGCTCACTAGAATTTCAGTCATAAATCTTTCCCAGCCCTTCCCAAGAGTAATAGAAATTGAAATGGATTTTCTCATGTAAAATATATTCTCTGATCTTCCCTAAAACAATATTGTAGTAATTGGTTTGGTTTCATAGGAGAAGCTTATCATAGATGGAATGTACAGTAAAAAACACCTATTGAGTTAAGTGGGAAACTATCTGGAAATGTGACCTTAATCCAAAAAAGCCTTGCATTAACATTAGTACATAAGAATCCCAAAGAATGTAAGGCCGATACAGTACAATCTGGGCCATTATCTTGAACTTGGCAGGTTTGGCAATCTACCTGTGAGTATGGTTATAGTACGATGTGCAAAGGAAGACTTTCCTGATAGTAGATACATATCTCTCTTTTCTTACGTTGTTGCCACTTGTGAATTTTGAATGCCCACTTGGTAATTTCCCTAAAGAGCACTTTTCCCAGTTAAGTCTTCCCTGTTGTATCTGATATTGCTTTGCTTTCATAGATTTAATAATTGTAGTTTTTACCATTTTAATCTTGTTTGAGCTTTTTAAATGATGAATGGAAGGCAATGGATACCATAAAAATAAAGGCCACGGTTTCTAGAGTTTTTGTATAGCTTGAAGGTTTAGTTTAAACATCCATTGGAGTTGAGCAACTATAATAAATACGAATGAATGAATGGATGAATGGATGACTCTTGGAGGCTGAAAACTCCATTCAACAACTGTGTGCCACATTTTATCTGCCCACTGGAGGGCAGAAGGCCAAAAGGAACAGCTGACTGATTCTAGGTAGGCAAAGAGAGAGAACAAGGAATATTTGCAATTAGTTTGCAGGGACCCTGTTACAATGAGCACCAGTAGAGTTATACCCATATAGAATAATAGGTTGAAATGGACCTTGGGGACTTCTAGTCCATCCCCTGTTCAAGCAGGAGATCCTATATCATTCTGGACAAATGTCTACCAGTCTTTTCTTCAAAGCTTCCAATGCAGTGGTGAAATTCACTTTTTTTACCACTGTTTCTGTGGGCGTGTCATTGTGGGTGTGGCAGGGGAAGGATACTGCAAAATCCACATTCCCTCCCCACTCCTGGGGCGAGCCAGAGATGGTATTTGCCGGTTCTCTGAACTACTCAAAATTTCTGCTACCGGTTCTCCACACCCTGTCAGAACCTACTGAATTTCACCCTTGTTCCAATGATGGAGCACCCAAAACTTTCAGAAATAAGCCATTCCACTGATTGATTGTTCTAACTGTCAGGAAATTTCTCCTTAATTCTAGGTTGAGTCTCTCTTTAATGTTCTTCTATCTGTTACTTCTTGGCTTGCTTTCAGGTGCTTTGGAGAATATTAACTCTCTCTTCTCTGTGACAGTCTCTTAAATGCTTCTATCGTATCACCCATAGTCCTTCTCTTTGTTAGACTAGACATACCTAATCCCCTTAAATCAGGGATGTCCAAACTTGGGAACTTTAAGACTTGTGGACTTCAACTCCCAGAATTCCCCAGCCAGCATCCCTGCCTTAAATCATTCATTGTACATGTTTATCTTCCAGACTCCTTACCATCTTTGTTGCTGTTCTCTGCACTTTTTCTAGGGTCTCGTTATCTTTTTTTATATCGTGGTGACCAGAACTGAATGCAATATCCCATGGGTGGGTTCATATTTGTACGTAATTACAAAAGGATGCAAAACCATCAACCACAATGGGACCCAAACCAAGCCAACACGCCTTAACACAATTCTGGTTTTGCAAGGTGGGCGTGACTAGAAAACAAAACACTGACACTTATTTCTAGACAAAAATAAGGAAGTTGAAGGCCCAGTGCATTTCCTTCCTGATTCTTTGGGCAACAATAGCTTTCTCTGCCAACTGTAGCCAAGAACAGCTCATATCAGAAAAACATAAGGAAATGAAGCATTCAGGGTAGTTTGTGGCTTTGAATGAAGTGCCAAGAATGTGAATTGATTGATGGTTATATTTGTTTTGTTTTGGTTTTTTTCAGAATCTTAGGCGCTCTGTGTTTGGAGGGAGGAGTTCTCCTCCATAATGTTATGACTATAAAAAATGAACAGGCATTCGGGGTAAAGGGTTGGTTCCAGTGGTGGGTTCCAGATCCCAGCGCAACTGGTACGGTGCAACGGGCCTGGACGCCCACCACGTGCATGTGCACAGCATGCTTGCAGTGCGCGCATGCGTGCCCACCACCCGTGACACTCCAGCTTCTCAGCAGAGCATCACACAGGCGCCATACGCTCCATGCGCATGTGCAAATGCCCCGATCAGCTCAAATAGCATTAAGGAGAGCGGGCCCGCAGGTGAACCCTCCGGAGCACCAGAACGGAACGGTACCTGGTGCTCTCAGCAGGCACCGGTATGCCCATACCTGGGCGTACCAGTTGTATTCCACCACTGCATGGTTCTGTGTACATGCTCTAAAACAGTGTTTCTCAACCTTGACAACTCTTAACAATATAGGGACTCTTATATTTGTCTGGCTGGCTGGAGGATTGTGGGATTCCAAGTCCACATATCTTACACGTTTTCAAGGTTGAAGATCACTGCAAAGAGGATAAAAAGTGATTGAACAAAGGTGTATATCTGCCCTATTCATACAATTTGAGAAATAGAATTTTTACAATGACAATAAAGATTATTATTATTATTATTATTATTATTATTATTATTATTATTATTATTATTATTATTATTATTTGTACAAAACTGAAAAAAATGACAGATGAGAATGTGATTAGGAAAATATTAGAATGTGCAGAAATGAATAGGTTAATGCTTGAAATCAAAGAAAAGGAGCAATCTGATTATTATAACACATGGGGATTATTTTATCAATGGTTAGAGAATAAATATGAAAAGTGGAAAAAATCAGATGAGTGAAATAGAGAAAATGTTTTCACAAAGTTAAATAAGTCAAGAAGAGGATTGTTATAGCATTAGGTATGGTATATATTAGTATTAGTAATAGATTAAAATAATAAATATGGCTGTAAGTTATAATGGTTATTGTATAAAATATTTGTACCCCAACGACACACTGTTTAATGGAGGATGATGTTCAAATCAAAATAAAATAAAAAAGTTTATTTAAAAAAAGACAATTTGAGAATTGTAATTAGTTAAATATCTCTTACTGGTCAGCAGCTGGTTCAGGAGCTAGCAACTGATCTTCATCCTCCCGAGTGAACAATGATGACATGGTCCTCCAGCCTTTGACTCCAGCTCCCTGGACCTACATACCAAAATCAGACAATTGGGTTGTTCATAGACATCCTAGTAAGAGTCAATGGAGATTCTCAGCCACCCAGGTTAGGGTTGTCCCAAAGGTGCTTTTTCAAAAGGCAACTGGACTTGGTTGTTTTTTCCTAGAAGATGTCAGAAATGAAGAAGTTTCTTGGATGAGAAGTGAAATTTCTTCCATGAAAAAGCAAGGAATTCCAGTTCCCTTTTGAAAAAGCTTTGGAATGCTCAATGAGAGAGGAATCATTTTCTTTGGGCTGAGTGAAAATCTCTGAGATGATGGATAGTTTCTTGGTCAGATGTGGATGACCTTTTTGGACCAGAAAGTGGTTTCTCTATCCCTCCTTTTTTTTTGGCCTCAAAGTCCCCCAAGATGGTCATCTTCTGAAAACAAGATTTTAAAAAGGGTCTTCTCCAGTGCTATCAAACGCAGTAGGAGACATTGGGGTTCCTTAGTGGTTTTTGCCTTTTTGCATTATGTGTTCCAGATTGTTTCATTATTGGTGCTTTCATTGGGTTGACTAAACAATGACCTATTTTTGCAATTCAAGGTATTCTCAACAGTTTTCTCCAGCACCACAAATTCAAAGGCATCCAGTTTATTTCATTCTGCCTTTCTGATGGCGTAGCTTTCACAACATCAGTTTCAAATGGGAAGCCCATGACGCTGATAATATCCACCTTTGTAATCATTGCAATATCTCCGCCTTTTAATGTTATGAATAGATTTGCAATATTCTTTCTTTTCAAGTAGGAGACATCCTTTTATTTTATGTCTTCCATTCTGAAATGTCCTTTGTGCCAATATAAATCTGCACTAGAAACAAATTCCTTATGTGTATAATCAAACTTGGCCCAATTAAAGTATCTAATCCAATCCAATTCAATTAACTGTTTGTCATTTGGATGGACACTTAATTTTCACTTAAAATTCACTTATCCCTTCTTCTAACATGCTCATATTGATATATTTTCACACCATAGGATGGCTATCTCCTATTGGTCCAACTAGCAACTTTTCATTTACAATTTAAATATTTCTGCACAATCTTTTTGAAAGCCCTGCTGACTTTGGAAAGATATTGATGCATTATTGTTATTGATAAACTTCACAGATTCCCCTCCCCTCAAATTCCCCTCTTCTCAGAGGCTGAGCCAGCCATTTTATTCCCACGTGATCATAACCTTGGTCACGAGTTGCTTTTCATTTGGGCCTCAAAGGTTGCGCAACCATTTTTTCTGTAATGCAACCATAACTTCAGAAATCTAAAAGAGGCTTTAGCTCTTTGGATGAGGGCAGTGACTGTTCTTACCCGCCGAGCCAACTGAGAAACCGAGTTCAGCCCCTCCTCTGACAGCATTATGGAGTCTGTGGTTTCCACCAGCTGAGGATTCTCGCTCTGAAATAAGAAAACATCTTTTGAGAATTGTTGGTGCAAGAATAGGCAATGGTGGCCTTTTGCTTCTATAGGAATCTGTGGCTCCATTCAGTAGAGAGAGCAGAATAAAGGCAGCTGAGCAACCTTACTCCATTATGAAATGAAGTGTTGCAAATCATCTTCCAACATCTCCTTTCCCCCATCCCAAAGACTAGAAGACCTCCAGGATCCCTTCCAATTCTGTTATTCTATTCTATTCTATTCTATTCTATTCTATTCTATTCTATTCTATTCTATTCTATTCTATTCTATGTTCCATGACCAAGGAAAAAGAAGAGGTTTGATCATGGATTGCTCTACCTCATCTTGGAGATCCTCTTCCTGGAGCTCTCCACCTAGGGCTTGCATAACTTTTGTCTTGTAGACTCTCCAGAATCCCTGAGTCATCGTTGCAACAGCCCGTTCAGCTTTGATGGTCTTGGTATCTTCAGATGCAGGAGAAGCTTCAAGATTTACACTTCCTTTTTCAGTTTCTGCCTCGAGCGCTAGGCAAGTTAGGTCCCAGTGGCCATTGTGCCATGGCACTCGGCTGCTTTGGAGGCTCTCTGTGGGGTATCAGTAGCTCAACTAAAAGCTGGTGTGTCCTGCTACTTCACACCTGTTTCTAGCTGCCTCCTCCTTAGATCTGGTGTCTTCATTAACAATTCAGAAGCATTCAGCATTCATCTCAAAGAACAAAGTAGAATCAGATACATGGCTGGCCCAGAATAATAATGGATGACAGCTCTTGGGAAAAAAAACAGGCACCCCCACCCCACCCCACTCCCCCAGATACGTTCTGCAAAAAACAAGGCTGTCTTCTTCATCTCACGCATGGAAAATTAATCCTTCTAGGCTACTCTTGTCCATTAAACGTTTCTTTATGGGCAAACACCCCTTTTTTATGTAGCAACCCCCCTCATCTTCAGAATGGGCCACTTCAAAAGTTCCCTAATCCCAAAATGACTGTTTCTCTCACTTTGGAATCGCATGGAAATTGTAAAGGAAAGCATTCCTAAATTGCTGCTTTACACCCCATTGTCTGTAACCCTGTAACTGATCTCCGGCAAGAACAGGCTTCGGAACGTAGGAGCTGGGCAGCAGGCTTAAAATAGCTGCTGAGAGATAAATTATTTCGTAGGGCTGATAGCCTTGCAGACCGGCGACTTCTCCTTCCTGGATTTAGTTTCTGCTTTAGGCAGCATGCCAATCTCTCCTCCCCGCTCTGCCAAAGGTCCAAATGGTGTCTTAAAACCTGCAAGGAACCTGGGTTGCCTGTCCCTGTCCAGATTGGTTGCCTGTTGTCTTTCGGGTGCGCTTCAAGGTGCTAGTTCTCATCTTTAAACTGCTCCATGGCTCGGGACCTAGTTATCTGCGGGATCGGATCCTGCCCCATACATCCCTGCGGCTGATTCGCTCCCACAGAGAGGGGCTTCTCCGGGTGCCGTCCACTAGGCTATGCCAGCGGGCGACGCCCAGGGGAAGGGCCTTCTCTGTGACGGGCCCGACCCTCTGGAACGACCTTCCCCCCGAAATCAGAACAACCACGGACCTCCGCTCCTTCCGTCAAAAATTGAAAACACACTTTTTCTGCTTGGCCGGCCTAGGTTAGTCTTCCGTCTTTCGATAGGGTTTTAGGGGTTTTTTAGTATAATTTAAATTTAGGGGATTTTAGCGCAGGGACAATTTCGGTTTAATTCGTATTTTAACTATTTATTTTTCTATGTATTTTATATTGATTTTTATTCCCTGTGCACCGCTCCGAGTCCCTTTGGGGAGAGGAGGCGGTATAAAAATAAAATTTTATTATTATTATTATTATTATTATTATTATTATTATTATTATTATTATTATTATTATTATTATGCTCTAACTAAGGTGGCTCAGTGGCTAAGAGGCTGAGCTTGTTGATCAGAAAGGTCGGCAGTTCAGTGGTTCGAATCCCTAGCACTGCATAACGGAGTGAGCTCCCGTTACTTCTCCCAGCTTCTGCCATCCTAGCAGTTCGAAAGCAAGTAAAAATGCAAGTAGAAAAATAGGGACCACTATTCTCCAAGGTACCTGAGGGTAAAACAAGAAGCAATGGGTGGAAAACTAATCAAGGAGAGAAGCAACTTAGAACTGAGGAGAAATTTCCTGACAGTTAAGAATAATCAGTGGAACAACTTGCCTCCAGAAGGTGTGAATGCCCCAACACTGGAAATCTTTAAGAAGATGTTGGATAGCCATTTGTCTGAAATGGTATAGGGTTCCTGCCAAGGCAGGGGGTTGGACTAGAAGACCTCAAAGGTCTCTTCCAACTCTGCTATTGAATTGTATTATTGTATTTTATTGGTGGGAAGGTAACAGCGTTCCGTGCACCTTTGGCATTTAGTCATGCCATGACCACAGAGATGTCTGGCTCTTCGGCTTTGAAATGGAGATGAGCACTGCCCCCTAGAGTCAGGAACAACTAGCACATATATGCGTGGGGGAACCAACCTCTAACTGTTGAAGAGAAGACAAGGAGGTCTTTTCTTTCCATCACCCAACTTGCTTCTGCTGAGGCCCTTCTCCCCTTACGAATGACACATGCCTGTCCACTGCTTTTCCATATCAGTAAATGTCTTATTATTTCTCAGCCTGGTGCAGCAACATGATAACGAATTGTTAACAAACTGACTATTCTTTTGTCTTGTGCTGACCACCATGTGCTAATGCCACAGATTCATTTGTGCTATGCTTCACGTAGCCATTCTACACCAAACATGGGTTTCTCACAAAGCTGAAGCCTATTGGGATGTGTGTTTAGATCCAAGAGTTCTCAAATGAATTTTGCCAGAGTTCCAAGTAACACCCCCAATGAAAGAAGACCTCAAGGCTTGAGATTCCTCAAAGTTCCATTTTATTAGAGATGTCATATTGGCACATATGGGAAAACCCGAATCTGAAAGTCCCTGCCTAGCACCTACATGTCCACCCCATGGCCCAATTAGGCACTGGTCAAACTGGAGATGCCTCCCAGTCAAAGTGACCTTGACTCTCTGTTATTTTGACTATATATCACAGGGTGACTGTGGCTCAAAGGACACCAGGAACACTGGACATTGTGACATTGGGAAATTCTAATGCTTGTTTGGAGATGGGGAGAGGAGAGAAAACAATTATTTTTCTAATGAACCAATATGAGAGAAGACCTTCTTCTCAAACTATCCTCTGTCCCAAACTCCCCACAAAACCAGAGTACTACCCCTTCATTGCATACTGCCACATATATCTCAACCACTGGATACCAAAGTATGTGTGCGCGCACATGAGCACATGTGTATGCTGTAATCCGGCTTCAGAAAGTTGCCCCCTTCTCCCATGGGGATAAACAGTCATGCTAGTCAACCCATGGCAAGCTATTGACTTGATGGAAAAGTAGGGCATAAAAAGCAACTAGATTTGAGTGTATATGCAAATCTATTAATAAATAATTTTAAGTTCACTCAACCAAGGAGTTTGTGGTGTCAAAACTTCACATCTTGAGTTGATGCATTACACCCCATTGTTTGCACCCTGTAACTAATCAGTATTGTTTATGTTTGGATTATTTAAATAGCTAAAATTTATAGATTCTTAAGAAGGAAAAATGTATTTTCCCATACAATTTGTTTTGATCTTTTTGTATATCATGGATATTTTTTATTAGTTCTTTAAAGAATGGGGGTTGGGAAAATGAGTGGGGTTTTGTTGCAGATTTGAATCAAGAAGATCCAAGGCCATTAAGCCTAAATCTCCCAAGATATTTTTTTCATCATTCCATCCAAAAGGGAAATGCTACTCATAATTTTGCAGCTAGATCATCTTTCATGACTCTGCCATGCAGACTCCTTTCCCAGAGAATCTTCACCTGTTGTAACATAAGGCAGTGTTTATGTATGCTTGTTATGTATTAACGTTATAGAACAGGAAACAGAATATTATGATCAACTTTGAAAGCAAGAGAAATGTAGATCAATACAATGTAATGACCTTCGAATGAAAGAGAGGATCACAGGGACAGCAGGAAAATGCACGCACACCCAAAAACCACAACAGTGCCTTAGGTCAAAGGCTCACTTTTTGTGACTCAGCATTAAGAAGATGTGAACTGCAGCACAGCCTTTTAATGGATGGAATTACATTCTAGTTATGTTCACCTTAGTGGAATTCCAAGAAAGGCTAAAGAGTTGGCAAGTCGCCGAAAGATGGCTTTTCTTTTCAAAGAATGGTAGATTCAGACCTGCAAATCAGATCAGGAAATAGAGGCTGAAAGTGTATTAGTTTTATTTTTTAACAAAACCCTGCATTGCATTATATAGAATACTTAATTGCTAACAACAGAAGTGTTACAATAAGGAAGTTTAACAAACAGCAACAGAGCAGAACTAAAAGAAAATCTACCTAGTATCAGTTTTAAAAATAATATTTTTGTTGAAACAGACAACAAAAGGTGAAAAGGATATAAATGTAATAAATGCACTAAACACTCAGAAAGACATAGAGACGTATCTATTGATAAATTAATGGAGGAATGAAACATATCTTTTTATGTGGAATAGAGGTGAGATTTTTGGTAGTGGTTTTTTGGACAGGACGCTGATTGAATATTCTTCCTTGCCTTGGAACTTCAGGGGTTAGTAATGTATTATTGCTCTGAGCAAGACATTGGAATAGATTACCTCTAGGATATTTTCCACATTGTGTATTCTGAACCTAAAAAAAGTGAACCATTATAAATGGGCTTCAAATGGCTTTATGAGGAATTTGGAGATGTTTGTGCTGTGGAAATACTCCAGCACTGGGAGAAGATGGTTCCTATTAAAATATCCTGGAAAAAGTCGCTATCTTGAAGCAGATCCCAAAAAAGATTAGAGAGGTGAGAAGGAAGTATTCCTTCTTATCTAAAAAATTGTTTAACCACAGGATTTGGTTTAAGTGGGCGATGCCGGAAGGGATGCTGGTGTTCTGGGAAGGAGGAAGAGTAAGGATTAAAACAGTTGTTGAGGCGGAAGCCTTTCTTAAAAAACATTCCTCTACCCTGGGGGAAGATCCGGGAGGGGCAGAGAGGGCCCCGCCCCCGCCCACTGGGGGCCAGGAAGGAGAACAAGAAGACACAATTGCTAAGAGACTTAGATCTAAAAAATGACTTTTATTTTTACTTTTATTAATACCGTATAATTTTCATCTGGATGTTTGTACATGACTGCCAGCATAGAATTTAGAATTTATATGTATGCATTTATTTTCACCTTGTTGTATTATTGAAAAATGTATTGCCAATGTCTTATTAAGAAGCCCGGGAGGGGCCAACGTTCCCGACGTGAAAGTTCTCAAAATATCTTTTCAACTCACCTTACCCTACCCTTTTTGTTAAAAAATTTTTTGTAAAACTTAATAAAACTTTTTCAATATAAAAAAAAAAAATCCTGGAAAAAGACAATGCAAAGCCATGATTTTTACCAAGGAAACCACACACAGATGCCATCACTAAAGTCAAGATGGCACTTTTATGTTTAGGATCACACCAATATTCCCAATTATAACACTATATTAAATATATTTATTATGCAATTGCCAGCAGCTTTGAACGTCATTTTGTAGAAAAATACAGTACATGCTATAAATTCAACAAAGTATGCTTGATTGATTTGAAAATTGATTTTAATAGGGGTTTTACTGTGATTTTAGTACAGGCATTTTAGTTTAATCCATTTTTAAGACGTTTTTATTGTATTTGTTGTTTATTGTTGTTTTATTAGTGCCTGTTCACCGCCCTGAGTCCCGCAAGGGAGATAGGGCGGTATATAAATACGAATAAAATCAAAATCAAAAGTCCTTTAATGAATTTCAGGTCATGTTACTTGTTTGTTAATCAACCATAACAGCTTTTCCCTGAATTTGATTTCCATAATTGCAAACTTTTGTATCTTTGTAAATGAGGGTTTGAACTGAACTGCACCATTAATATTTGATGTTAGGATAGTTGAGTGTTTTTCAAATTCGGCAACTTTTTTATGTTTTATTTGATTTATTTATATTACTTTCAATTTCCATCAAAGTGTGCGCGAACTGGATAGATATATTTGAACAGTCGCAATCCACATATTTGCTGCAGTATTCATCACAATATTAACAATATAAACATATAATAGTACAATAACAGTACTTAACATCATGCAATTAATATTTGATGCTAGGAGAGTTCAGTGTTTTTTAAATTCGGCAATTAAGATATGTGCACTTCAACTCCCAAAATTGGAGATATATATTAAATATCTAGAAATATATTCATAGAAGTTATGTTTCCTTGGCGCTCCCATTGGTCATTTCATTCATAATCACGATTGGCTACGGAACTTCATTTCATTCATATTCAAATCAATTGGGGGGGGGGGGGGAAATGGCGCCATGAGATGACGTCACGCGCGCCTATCGGAAGCGGAAGTTAAGATTCCTTTCTCTCTCTCCGGCGAGGTTCGGAATTGGAACATGGCTCCTAAGAGCTCCCGTCGAACGGGTTCGCATAAGACGCATTCGTTGGCCCGCCAGTGGAAAACGAAGCGGCGGCGGCGAGATCTGGATCAGATCCACCACGACATGTTGCCTGAGAACGCGACGAAGTTGCTGCGCCAAGAGCTGGATCCCGACCTGCCTGGCAATGCCCAGCACTACTGCCTGCATTGCGCGTGCGTCAAGAGAGAAAGGCGCTTGGAGGGGGAGGAGAGAGGGGATTGGTCTCCCGTGGAATACCCCTTGCATGTAGAGATAAGAATTAGACCTGACCAACTTCCTCGGTTGTGGGATAGAAAACTTTTATGTCCCTTTAAGGTACAGCTCTCCTAACTCTGCAACTTTAAGAGTTGTGAACTTCAATTCCCAGAATTCCCCAGCCAGCCATGCTGGCTGGGGAATTCTGGGAGTTGAAATCCACAAGTCTTAAAGTTGCCAATGTTTGGAGACCCCTGCTTTAAGGCCAGTGTTTCTCAACCTTTAAACAATGGTAAGATGTGTGGGCTTCCAACTCCCAGAATTCCCCAGCTAGCATATTGTTTGGGAAATTCTTGGAGTTAAAAGTTCTCGGCTTAAAGTAGCCAATTTTAAAAAATGCTACTTTTGGACATAAATGAGAGTTGCCTATCAAAATGTAAGATTTTAGCTGCAGAATGCATGCAGGAAAGCTAAAAAAACTGCTTTTTTTCCTTCTTCAAAGAAAGGGCTGAAGAAGTCCTATTTTATGGGTTTAAAAAATTAAACTAATTAGGATGCAAAAAACCCCACCCCCAAACACTTAGGCAGTTGCTAAATGGTAAGAAAGAGCCAACGATTTCTGCATTATTTTTGCCATCCCATCCAGATTTCGGCAGTCCAAACCTGGAGCCCTAATTGTAGACAAAGGGAGCAAAAATTGAAGTCGGGCTCTTATGTTTTCTTTCAATTTTTGGGGTGTGGAAGGAGAGAAAAGATAAGTGAAGTCGTTTCTTAAACTGCAGCCCAAATCTGATCACTATTTTTAAAACTTTATTTGATAATTCTGTACAGCTCATTATTTCCATTTTAGGGAAGGGCATGTAATGAAGAGCAGCTTACGATAGTCCAGTAGCACAGTTCTCTTTTAAGGTTCAAAAGGTGTACTAAGTCTACAAATTAATTTGGTTTTTCTGCTACTCAGCCAATCCAATTAGCCTAAATTTGAGAAAGAGGCCAGATGCAAGTCACTCACCATATTTCACTGCTTTCAAACAGCTCCTTCTGATTCCAGAGAAAATTTTATTCCCGTTCATTTTTTTAGATTTTTATCCTTTAATGTTATAAATAGCTCAATAATGCATACGTTCTACTACTCCCTTCTATTTTGCGGACTCTTTGAGTGCCTACAGCTCTAGCCTGATTTGAACAGTTTACTGGCACATATCTTAACTACATTTAATGTTGTCTGGGGTCCTTTCTAACCTAGGTTTGTTTGGATCTGAAACCCAAGATTTAAACATCAGTGGTGAAAATGGGTTAGTGTTAGATATTATTAAAAACATTTGCTGATGCAGTTTTGATGTTAGGTTTCGATGTTAGTGGTAGGGAGTGGAACTATTCCAAGCAGAGTGCAGTCTTTCCTGTTTATCTGTAAATAGAGTCTGCCCTTGAGAAGATGAGAACATTTTAGAAAGTGAAATATTAAGGAGTGGTCTGTAGTTATCTTTGGCCTAATTGGCTAGTAACTGCATTTGTCTCGTCCTTGTCTTCTTCCTGTAGCTAAAAGAGAGTGGCCCAAAATCATACACTAAAGGAAAACTAGCACCAGGGGACCTTAGTGCTCTTTGATATTGGCAGACATTCCATTAACCAAACTAGGTAACATCATCAGAGCCAGTAGGCAGTGGGGTTTGCTCTCATTTTATATTCTAATGGCTTGCCTTGGTGCGAGTGGTGGAGGTTCTTTGATTGGGCTGTTTACTGTGGGTTTGTGTTGCAGTTCCTTGATTGGGGTGTTGTTTACTCCTAAAGACTAGAATTCAGCTTTCCCTGCCCAACAGCTTAATCACTAGGCCCAACTGACTTCCTGTCAGCTTACAGCTTGCTTGTTTTTTCTTCTATCTTCTTAGGCGATACTTCATTGACTTAAACAGTATGAAGGATCATTTCAGATCAAAAGTTCATAAAAAGAGGTAATTAACTTCATTTAAGTGGGTGGCGGGGGAGGGAGTACCTATCATCAGTCCATTTTCTTGAACCTGGACAGTCTCTTCTGAATGGCCTACCTGTCACATTTATCTAGCAAATATATACTTGAAATGTATGCCAGTGGCAAAGGAGATGGGGTTCCATTCAGATTTTGTGTCCTTCATCAACTGGCATATAGCCATAGCACTTAGACTTATATACCGCTTCACAGTACTTTTACAGCCCTCTCTAAGCGGTTTACAGAGGCAGCCTCTTGCCCCCAACCATCGGGGTCCTCATTTGAACCACCTCGGAAGGACGGAAGGCTGAGTCAACCTTAAGAGATTCGATCTGCCAAACTGCTGGCAGCCGGTGATCAGCAGAAGTAGCCTGCGGTACTGGGCTCCTATCAGCATTTGCAAAACTTTTCAATTTGTTTCTGTTATGTTTTTTTTTTAAGACTGAAAGAGCTAAGTGAGGCGCCCTACACCCAGGAGGAAGCAGAGAGGGCTGCCGGAATGGGATCTTACATTCCTCCCAAGAAAATTGAAGTCCACACACAACCTCTTGATGAGATGGATGAATCCAGCTAAGGCAAAAGGACATTTTAACCCCACCCCCCCCCATCTGAAAAATCTGGAGATAACTAAGATCATGAAAGTATTGGCATAACTAGATGGTTTGGCGTATGCTATTTTCAAAGTTGTATTATTATTTATTGCAATATGTTTGCGGTATTTATACTGAAATGTATATGCAGATGAGAAAGATCAACCCTCTTGGATGGAGAAAAAAGACATTTCACTCCTTTCTTGTTTGGTATGAATTAGAGTTCAGCAGCAGGTCAGAGGCAGGAGCCCTGCTGCTCCAATGAACTTGTTTTTGAGTCTCTCTTACAATGGTTTTACATGTTACTGTAGACTTTCAGCTTTCCGCCCTTAATGTTCCACTCTTCCATTGAGCCCACTTAATAAATGAGCTGGCAATCTGGTTGGCTAATCCTTGCCTATTTTGCTTTGGGGGTTTGATTTGAATGCGTGTTTCAGGATGCTTTCTGCAACTTGCAAAAAGAGGAGCAACTGAATCCATTTTTAACCTTTTTGGGGGGTTTGAGCTTTTAAAAATCACATCGATGGCACGGATCAGAATCTCTCATTAAACATGCCTAGAAACTGAAAATCGGTGCATTTTCTTTCCCTGGTTTAATCTGCACATTGAAAGTAGAGGCAGGTTGTTCAATAGAGGACATTCTCAAAATGGGAGCATTACAAGTCTATGCCACTGATGAATCCCCTGGGGAAGGAAGACAAATTCTAGTTTAGTTCGGAGATAGAATGTTGGTTAAGAACGGGAACATAATGGTAGAAGTGAACCACGTCTTGATGACTGGGTAACCATGATTAATACTTGGGAGAAGGCAAGAGCCCTGCAGATGGTGTGAACCAAGTTGGCAGGTCATGCTAGAATTTCCTTTCTTTGATTATTTCCTGAGACATGTAAGCCACTCCTATTAACAAGTCCTCTAAGCAAACCAATTCCTCATTCCCGTACTAAGGTTAAAACACAGTAAATACACCCGAATCAAATGACTAAAACGATGTTTCTTAACGGTGGGAACTTTTAAGATGTGTGGATTTCAATTCCCAGAATTCCCCAGCCAGCCTTGAAACATGTTCTCTTGCAGTCTCCCTTAGTTGCTTCTCTCCATGATGTACCCTGTTTCCCTGAAAATAAGACCTCCCCTGATAATAAGCCCAATCAGGCTTTTGAGTGCATGCACTAAAATAAGCCTTCCCCTGAAAATAAGCCCTACCCCAAAAATATTGCAACACAGCAGCAGCCATGAGGTGACCATGTTTGCCATCTCCTGTACCTCAAAAATAATAAGACCTCCCCAAAAATAAGGCCAAGCGCTTATTTGAGGGGGGGTCAAAAGAAAATAAGACCCTGTCTTATTTTCAGGGAAACACAGTATTAAAATCATTGTTTTCACTTAGAACAGAGAAATGTGTTAGATCCCAATTTTCAGTCCAATCTTTGAAATTAGAGACAAAGCAAAGTTATTTGGAAGTAGGCAGTACATGAGATTCCTTCTTGGAAACAATTTAAGAAGGCACAGTGCATCATGGCTAGAGATAAAAAGCATGCCTACGTGACCACACAATTTTGTTTAGGATTAATAGGCTACGATTATAACATTATAATCTACACTACAGAGAGTGATCAATTCGGCACAAGAAACCATCGGTTGCCCTCTGACATCACTGGATAACATCGCCAGATCTCGCTGCTTTAGCAGAGCAAGATGATTCACACCCTGGTTGGTATCTCTTTGCCCTTCTACCATCAGGCAGAAGATATCAAAGCATAGCCAGCCGAACGAACAGGTTTAAAGGTAGCTTCTATCCATGGGCTGTGAGACTTTTAAATTCAACCGCAATCACTCCATGCACATGCTAGGTTTTTCTTTTCTTTTCTCTCTTTTTTGTTTCTGTTATAATTTTGCACCAGTGAAGTTAAAACCAATTTCATTGTAATTTTACAATGACAATAAAGATTATTATTATTATTATTATTAGCAAAGCAAATTGACATTTTCTGCTGTGATATGTTGAGCACTCTAAGATAGTTTTCAAATAACACAAAGCCAGAGGAATGGATTTGCATAAGCCAAAAACAAACCAAATTATAGTTTAGATGAGTGAACTAGATCACATCTCACATTCCCATTGAATGGAGGATTTGTTCCATTAAAAATTTAGATGATCTAAACAGCTCACGGTGAACAGAATTAATCCTTTGCTACATTAGTCAAACATATCCCAGGGTGCACATTTAGCCATTGACATCTGCTGAAGCAGCATATTGTTAGCTCTGAATCAGCAAAGCTAAAAGCTTTGGAAGAAGAAAGGGAAAAAAATGTTTTTTCATCATAACCGCACTCTCCTTTTGCTGTGTGGTAGAGACAAAGTGCTAAATTGAATTTTGTTTATTGTGATTAATTCTGTTACCTCCCTCTACACTCCAAGGTTCTGCATTTTCTAGTCCTCATGGTTAGGAGATATTATTTTAGAGATGAAGGTATTGATAGTTGAAATAACCAAACATACGGTAAGGAGTTTTAGGATGGATTTAAAGATTAGCAATGTGGTGCCTAGGAAAGCAAGTTTTCCCCTGTCATTACCATCAAATGCTACTTGCAACTCCTTTAAATTGAGTGACTGGATAATATAACTGAAGATGACCTTATCTTGCAAAATCACAGTGCTTTTGGGTAAATACACCAACTTGTTGCATGAGATTCTAATCTTGCCCTAGACATGAAAACTGGCTTGGTGATATTGGGAAATTTTGTAACCCTAAATATGGGTTCAGAGCCCATAACTATGTTCACATAACATGCTATGCTCAAGCCATGTCTTTATTTGTGTCCAATATTTTTTTGCTTCTACACATCTCCACCACATATGAAAGTAAGATCCAGGTATCTGGTAGCACTTACTAGAAGAAACATTAAGAGGATAATGAATAGGTTAATAATATTCAATTGCTTAATATATTGCAATTTTAAGATTAGAGAACTAATATTAATGTGAATGATTTGTATCCAGATTGACGCACTGTTTAAGGAAAGATGAAATGTTTATATACAATACAATACAATACAATACAATACAATACAATACAATAGCAGAGTTGGAAGGGACCTTGTAGGTCTTCTAGTCCAACCCCCTGCGTGGGCAGGAACCTTATACCATTTCAGACAAATGGCTATCTAATATCTTTTTAAAGACTTCCAGGGTTGGAGCATTCATAACTTCTGGAGGCAAGCTGTTCCACTGATTAATTGTTCTAACTGTCAGGAAATTTCTCCTTAGTTCTAAGTTGCTTCTCTCCTTGATTAGTTTCCACCCATTGCTTCTTGTCCTGCCCCCAGGTGCCTTGGAGAATAGTTTGACTCCCTCTTCTTTGTGGCACCCTCTGAGATATCGGAACACTGCTATCATGTCTCCCCTGGTCCTTCTCTTCATCAAACTAGACATACCCAGCTCCTGCAACCGTTCTTCATATGTTTTAGTCTCCAGGCCCCTAATCATCTTGGTTGCTCTTCTCTGCACTCTTTCCAGAGTCTCCACGTCTTTTCTACATCGTGGCGACCAAAACTGTATGCAGTATTCCAAGTGTGGCCTTACCAAGGCACTATACAGTGGCATTAACACTTCACGTGATCTAGATTCTATCCCTCTGTTTATGCAGCCTAGAACTGTGTTGGCTTTTTTGGCAGCTGCTGCACACTGCTGGCTCATATTTAAATGGTTGTCCACTAGGATTCCAAGATCCCTCTCACAGTTGCTACTATTGAGCAAGGTACCACCTATACTGTACCTGTGCATTTTGTTTTTCTTGCCTAAATGTAGAACCTTACATATGCTGAAAAATTAAAAAAAACTTAAGAAAGAAAAGGAATCCAGTTTGACTCAAAAGATTCTTTTCTTTTTTCAGTAGGATGTAGTTTTAAGATTACAGATTGACCAGTTATATATAAATGCAGATGGAGGAGATTGACCAAGCTGAGACCGAGGGAAAGGATCAAAGGCACCATCAGCCTTGAGTTCCTTAGCAGCTACAAAAGATCTAATTTCAGCCCACCTTGAATTCCATTGACTCTTATCTAGTACCACCAATTTGCTTTAGGCATTAGCAGTTCAGGTTCTTGCAGAAAACAAACAAGATTTTTCAATAAATCTTGATATGCCTTTGAACTGCCTGAACTTCGGAAATTTCCTGCACTTGACAGCTGGGTATGATCTATGCAAATTTCACCAGGCATGTTCCTTGCTGTGGAGTTGAGGCCAGACAGGCAATTATCGTATGCTCTAAATGCTGGTGTTTACCCTGCAGCCTCAGATTAATGCAAAACTGAGCTCTTGGAATGTAACGTTGTTCGAAACTTTTGTTTGCTCTTGATTTTTGTTTTTGTTTGCTGCAAACTCAGAAAAACAAGGCTGTTCCAGTTTTCCACTCCACATAGCTTTGGCTCCAAGTAAAATATTTAGCATTTTAGCTGTACAACAGAAGAACCCAGCAGCCTGTATAAAGCATGCAAAATTACATAACCTTTCTTCCCACGTGCCCTATTAGATGTTCTTTTTTCTTTTGGTGAGTCATGAATTGAGATAGGCAAGGAATTACGCAAGACAGAATCCTTGGTGCTAGCCTCCGCTTTGAAATATTTTATTAGGCATTTCAAACGTTACTTCGTACTCACATAAGATAGAAAAAATATATTAAAATAGCTTTTAGCAACTGCAATTCTTAGGGACACGAATCAATATTTGTTGATCGTGGTCAATCATGCAAGGAAGGCTGGATTAGCTTTGGAGAGGTCTCCAAATGACACAGAATATTTAAAACAGATTTTTCTTTTGTAAAATACGGGTAGAGACCTCTTACTGCAAGCAGGTGCAAAGTGGTCCATTCAGCTTACTATCTGCAGTAAGCAAATGGAGTAGTTGGGGCTGTCAGTTCTTTACAATTTTGGCGTGAATAATAGGAACCCGAGATGGAAAGATAACAACAGGAGATCCTGCATGAAAGGGTCTTTGGGAAGCAATCATAACTTCGATGAGAAAGCAATTGCATTGCCTGCAATGGAGATAGACTCAGTTCCCCAGCAGTTACCTATGGAAAGGTAGCTGATCACTGCCGGTAAAATAAACTTTGATATAATATTTGCAAAGATCTCTGGCATGGCTGGACCCAATGGTGGGATTCAAATAATGTAACAACTGGTTCTCTGCCTTAATGACCAGCTGGGTAGGTGTGGCTCAGTGGTCATGTGACTGGGTGGGTGTGGCCAACTTAATGTCACTCAGATTGATGGGCGCTTCGCCTTAGCTGTTGTAAAGTAATAAGGGTTAACCGGAGAGGCAGTTTCTGTAAGCAGGGCAATACAGATTAGACTAGAAACAACACCAGAATGTTTCCTTTCTGCCTTCCTTACAAGATTAGCCCTGTAAAGTGGGGGGGGACGGGGGACGACAAAAGATTTTTTCCAACAACCAGTTCTCCGAACCGCTTAGAAAGTTAACAACTGGTTCTCCTGAATAGGTGCGAACCGGCTGGATCCCAACACTGGGCCTGGATCGCTTCGATCATAGCTGACCTTGGATGCAATTGTCTTGATATGAGAGGGTTGATTTTAAAAATACATTATAGGAAGATAAATATAAAGCCATCCAAGCTTCTGTTCATCCCCCTCGCCCTCCCCCCCTTGCCCTGTTGATGCATTATTCTAATCGGGGGGGAAATGTTCTGAATCCCCAGCCTCCGTTCTAATCACCCGTTTAATGTTATTTAGGTCACAGATGCCTGGACACATGTTCTCTTATGCAATGCTGCAGTTTCCCATAAAGCAGCTTTTCTGCCTAAAGGCACAGAGACATTACACAATCCCTTGCTCGGCTGTTCTAACCCTCTTTCCCTTCTCCCCCAAAATTTCTCATCATCGCAGATTAGAAGGAAGGAAACTGACCCGTTGGAGACCTGTTTCTTTAGAACGCCACAAAGTTTTTCCTTGGAGTTTTCTGTTTCCATGTGTAACGCGGAACCCAGGGTTGATCTGTTTTTATTTTCTAATTGTCCATCTTTTCCCCTCTCCCTCCTCAGTTCAAATCGGATAATGTTTCACGACCCGTTGCCTTTTAAGTTAGCCATGCACCTTGGCTAGAAAAAGATGAAAAATGGACTTCTTGTTCTGACCGAGGCTTCCCAAGAGCATGACGCAAACTCCTTGTCCCAACACAACCCCCTTTTATCAATTTCCTGTGAATTCTGCTCATTCACACCCAGCAAAGTCTTTCAAGGGAGGATTTACAGTCACAGACCTTATCTGGCTTGGAGAGCTGATGGGCTGATATCTACAAAACTTGGCAAGGAGTCTCTTGAGAGTCACGAACCAATTAAGCAAACTAATTGTCTCCTGCAAACTTTTGCTTCTCTTTTATTTCCTCTGGGAGGGGCCATTCATCGTCTACCTGTGGCCTTATTCCCAAGTTGACCCCATTTCCTTAGCTGTTCTCTTCGACTGGCAACTCTGCACATGCTCACACCGGGAACAGGCTCCAGCTGTTTTGTCTAGCTGACTGAAGTCTGACTCTGAAGGCAGCTGATAACTGGCATACAGCTCTGGCCCCCTCTCTGCTTCTGACACAGAAATCAAGGTGACGGCTGTGAGTCTCTGATCAAAGCCCTGGTCCCTTTTTTTAGCATGAGTATTGCACTGTCAATGCCTGTAAAAAATGAGTAGGGCTTAGACTGCTCAATCCCCATATTGACTTTTTGACACATACATACACAGACACTCCCGAAAGATATCCTGATTCCCGACCTTCAGAAATGCAAAACAAATCCCTCCAAATTTAACCATCCCTTTCCAATGACTTGACTTAATAGCTTTCAAGGAATGAGTTTCCCGGGCTCTACCTGGGAAAATGGTCCTTCCTTGAAGTAAAGTTAAGGTAAAGGTTCCCCTCACACATGCGTGCTAGTCGTTTCTGATTCTAGCGGGTGGTGCTCATCTCCGTATCTAATCCGAAGAGCCAGCGCTGTCCGAAGATGTCTCCGTGGTCATGTGGCCGGCATGACTAAATGCCAAAGGTGCACGGAACACTGTTCCCTTCCCAAAGCTGGTTCCTATTTTTTCTACTTGCATTTTTAACATTTTTTTAAACTGCTAGGTTGGCAGAAGCTGGGGCAAGTCATGGGAGCTCACTCCGTTATGCAGCACCAGGGATTCGAACGGCCGAACTGCTGACCTTTCTGATCGACAAGCCTCAGCCTCTTAGCCACTGAGCCACCAGGAGTAAAGTAAAGTTACCCTTCTCTAAAAGAGCCTCATAGGGGTTTTGGGCTGTCAGTTCCAATGCAGGACAGGGGTCCATTTTCTACATCAGTTTTCATCCATTTATCTTTTCTACATCAACATCAGATTATTTCGGTGGTATGTTAACCTCCCATAACCGGAAGATCCTTCTTCTCTTTATGAGACTCATACAAGATGCGAACCCTTAACTCCAGATTACTGTACAACAATTCCACTGTTCATATCTTACAACATGCTAAGACAATCAATTTCCTTAAACTATTCACTTCTATTGCCCTCATCCTGGGTCCTTTAAAAAAAAAAAAGTTCCTTCAGGATTAGATTACCTGAAAGGTGACACAACCATACAAAAAGCTCTTTATGAACCAAGAAAGCAGGCTGAGATCCAAGGAGAGACTTATGAATCAACCAGATCTTTGGCTAAGATAGTTGTATGAAACCCTGCCACCTTGTAGTTCAGGGGTCTTCAACCTTGGCGACTTTAAGACTTGTGGACGTCAACTCCCAGAATTCCTCAGCCAGCTTTGCTGGCTGAGGAACTCTGAGAGTTGACGTCCACAAGTCTTAAAGTCGCCAAGGTTGGAGACCCCTGTTGTAGGTGATGGAATGATGTACATTTGAAAACATTGGGGTCCATCTATCTTTTTGGGTGAGAATCCAGAAAAGCAAAGCAAGCACAGCTGAAAGAGAGTTTCGAGAACTACCCTTCCATGATAGGAGAAGAACATCCAAGGCAATGCACCTTGTAATGTGCGCGACTAAAGGCTGCATTCAAACACCACCAGAAATATGTTCATGAGTCCACAGGTTGAGTACAGTACCAGAGCGTCTGCCATCTTCTTTGGTCTGGGTCACTCCTGTTTGGTAGCTGGCCCTAAAGGTTCTGGAGGAGTCTTGATCTCTTCAGACAGCTGCCGGACGCTGTAGTAGGAAAGGCTCAACCCCATAATGGCTAAGATCAGGGCTAAGTGATTCACCAGCCGGTCTTCAGGCTCTGATTCAGACCCACTGGCCAGCTGCATCTGTCGGAAAATACATTAAGGGAAAGTACTTTAAACATTTTAAATGGAGGGATGCAACCATTTTGGGGGGGCTGAACCTACCTGGTGACCCAAAATACCTTTTGGATTTGGAGAAAGCATGTGATAGGTATACTCTTCCAGAAGCTGTCATGTGTTTGCATTGGTATATGCATATATCTTTGAGCCCGTATTGACTTCTGATGAATGCTTGAACTAGTTACTTCAATTTTCAGGAATAGAATAGAATAGAATAGAATAGAATTCTGCATTAGCCAAGTGTGATTGGACACACAAGGAATTTGCCTTTGGTGCATATGCTCTCAGTGTACATAAAGAGAATAAAAATACATTAATCAAGAATAAAAGGATACAACACGTAGTGATAGTCCAGGTTACTAATAAGCTATCAAATCATATTAGGAAACAATTAAAAACAATATAAATTGAAAGATACAAGCAACATGGTCATAGTCATAAGTGGGGAGAGATAGATACTAGGAAGGAGGAGGAGAATAATAGTAATACAGTCTTAGTAAATTATTTGACAGTGTTGTGGCAATTAGTTGTTCAGCAGAATGATGGCATTCAGAAAAAAACTCCTTGTGTCGAGTTGTTCTGGTTTGAAGTGCCCTACAGTGTTTATGTCCAGGATGTGAAGTGTGTGTAGATATTTTCGCAGCCCTTTTTGATTCGTGCAGTGTACAGGTTCTCAATGGAAGGCTGATTGGTAGCCATTGCTTTTTCTGCAGTTCTAATTATCCGTTGAAGTCTGTGTTTCTCTTGTTTGATTGAAGAGCCAAATCGGACAGTTACAGAGGTGAAGATGACAGTCTCAATAATTCCTCTGTAGAACAGAATCAGCAGTTATTTGGGCAGTTTCAGCTTCCTGAGTTGGCGCAGAAAGAACATTCTTTGTTGTGCTTTTTGGATGACCATTGCCTTCTTGATGATGACCATTGCCAAGAAGACCATTGCCTTCTTCCCAGGTCTAAGGAACTAGCTCAGGGTGATGCAACTGGCTTTGTGCCTAAGGCAGTAGAACTCATGGTCTCCCAGGTTCTAACCTGGCGCCTTAAACCATTACATCAATAATAATAATAATTGGAATAATTGCCTTCCAAATTGCCTAAAGCTTTAGCAATTATGGTTTTAGAACCTTTGCATTAAAATACAAACAAGCGAGTTTTGCCTCCTCCCTAGTAGGGAAAGAGGTTTTACTGTACTCAAGGGTACCTGCTCAGAAGAAAACTCACTCAGGTTTGCATTGCCCATGGACTCCCTTCTGCAAGGATCAGCAGGATGCCCATAGCTTTTCTCCCATGACATACCTCTAGCGATCTGGCTGGCCCTGACTCTGGTAGCCTTTCAGAAGGCCCAAAAGACCTGGATGAAAACATGTTCAGGGACCCACCTCTTGCTTATATTATCGCTTATGGCAGTGGTGGGATTCAAATTGTTTTTACTATGAGTTATGTGGGTGTGGCTTGGCGGGCATGGCATGGCTTGGTGGGCATAGCAGGGGATACCTCAATATCCCCATTTCTCCCCACTCCTGGGGAAGGATACTGCAAAATCCTTATTCCCACCCCACCCCACTAACCTACTTTCCAGCTCCATTCTCCTGTGCAGGGCAACAAAAGAAGACTCAGCTGATCAGCTGGGACTTGGGAGGCAGCGAATAGACTGAGGGCGGGGCCAGCCAGAGATCATATTTGCCAGTTCTCTGAACTACTCAAAATGTCCGCTACTGGTTCTCCAAAACCAGTCAGAACCAGCTGAATACCATCTCTGATTTATGGGATATGATATTTTCTTGACTGCCATGTGTTTTAATTTTTGTATTGTTGCAACTGTTTTTACTTTAATTTTGAAGGCTGCCCAAATCCACTCATTAAGGTGAACTGCGCAAAATGAATCAATGGAATGGAAAGTACAAAATGCAGGTAGCCCTTGATTATAGCCCTTGTTATGACCACTCTAATGGTCATAACAGGTGACACTCATCAATTTGGTCATCCATGTGACCGACCCAATTTCATGCCCTTTTCTCTTGCAGTCATTAAGCAAAAATAACTGTGGTTAAACAAAACACTTACAACACTTAGTGGTGTATATTTTTATTCTTGATGAATGTATTTTATTCTCCTTATGTACACTGAGAGCATATGCATCAAAGACAAATTCCTTGTGTGTCCAATCAGACTTTGCCAATAAAGAATTCTATTCTATCATAAATTAAGGACTACCTATATATGTGTGTGCTTCCTGGCCATTCCAAACCTGGATCTAATCCAATACAACAGAAGAGCATCCCATCACAAATAACAAGAATATCATAAATTGACCACCTCAACTTTGAGGGATATTGGCAGGGTATAGCTCACAAAATCAAGATGTCAGTCAGCTACCACAGTGTAATGATTCCAATAAAAGACACGAAGAACATTAATCTCATAGTTGTGGCAATCTTTTGACATTTTTTAACCACATGTTTGTAGGCATCATCTCAAAAGAGGACACCCAGACAGGCCCATGCAGAAATGACTGAAATAGAGTAACTGAAAGAGAAACACGTTATACTTCCTAGTAGAAAGACAGGGACCAGGTGGCTTGTCTCCCTGTTCGGTCCTCACCCAGGTGCTGATATGTCTGGAGAGTCAGGTATGAACCTCTGCTCTGCTTGTCTTGAAACTAGACTTAGATTTGATTTAAATAGAGCTATCTAATAGCAAAGTGTTTTTCCCATAAAACAACACACATTGGCACATGGCAGAGTCCATAACAAAAATGTTGCAGTGCAGAAAAGTCCCTCGTTTGAGTTCCAGGGATTCCAACGTGTCCCCTCTTTTCATAAGATTTTCATTCCACTTTCAGATGTCAACCTTCCTTCACTACTAAATCATCATTGCTTTCTTCCCCATCTCTCCCCATAGCCATACTTTAAGATAGTTTCTTCCTAAGCGAGGGCTTAACCAATACACTCTGCTACAAACCTTGATCTTTCCATAGGTTTGAAGATTTTCCTCTTGTTCATGGATGTTTGGGGCTACCGTGGGGTCTGCCCTCACAGCCTGAACACGAGAAAGAGGGAATCCTGCTAATTTTTTTTTCTTTGTTGTCTTTTCCTGGATTACTAAGATCCCTCTGATCTGTAGCCTCTGTTACTGAATATATTATTCAGGACTTTCCAGCAAGATCATTCCTATCTGCCTGTCTGTCCTTCTATCACTCTGGTCTCTAACACGGGAGGAAATTCTGCTTACCTGCAACAGTCGGAAGTATCCTGGGGTCAGACGTCGGAGGCGGAAGATCATAGCAGAAGAAAAGAGAGAGGGAGAGAACTCCCCTTCCTAACTCTCTTCTTGTGGGTTTTCAAGTTATTTAGGCGAGAATCAAGCTGTAGAAGCAAAGGGAAAAGCTTAGGATACGACAGGAGGAAGGCAACTGCAGCGCACATTCTTTGATATGTGGCAGCGAAATGGTCTGCAGGACTTGACTATAGACCACTGTTCTGGTGACCCCAAAATTCTTCTGGCAAAAGACTAATTGCATGGGGTTGTTGTTTGAATTGCTCATTAATTTAATGAGCATCTCAGGCTCATCCTTGTCTACAACAGGGCAACTCCCCGAAATGTATGGTATGTGAAATGCCGCCATCACTTTCTCCGATGGAACACGTTCCCTGGTCTCCCTAGAGTTTTCAACCAACTTCAGCGTTCTCCAACCTGCTATCTTCTCTCTCTTCATGTCTTCCTCCGATGCTAAGACAATGGATGTAAATGCACGTACCGCTTAGGGGGTTCGAGATCCTGGTCCTTGCGTATCATCTCCCAGCAATAACGCTGGACGACTGTGTGCAAGAGATGTTTGTTTTTTCATTTTGCCCTCCTCCCTTCCTGCCCAATGATGAGCCTGCCACTGCTTGCCTTAGCAGCAGCTGTCACAAGGAATCAGCACTCCCTGCTCCGCTGACCGCACGCGATCCACGCATGAAGAGGAATTTTTTTCCCCGGGCTTTTATTGGGGAAGCAAAATTTGGGAGCAATGTACATCATGAGAACCTCTGAGAACCAGCTTCCACTGAGAACCAGCTTCCACAGCTTCCACCCTTCCAACTCTGCTATTGTATTGTATTGATGCTGTGAAGCAAACCTTCATGGAGTATCAGGTGTTCTAGATCACAGAGGACAATCCATCACTGGAAGAGTCTTTCACTCCCAGTTCACCATAAATATGTGGGATGAGGATGATGATCCCATCAACCCAACCAACCAGATCGATGATTGGGTAAGGTGGGAACCGAAGCCCAAAAACTAAAATTCAGCTGCTGATGTTCATCTGAAGGTCTACCATGGTGAGCAGTAAAGTACTTTGGCTAAATGATAATTTCTAGACATGCAACTCTAGATAAGATATGCAGAGATTAATTATAGGAAAAGATGCAGCTCTTTCTTTCTTTTTTCTTTTATAAAGTGGAAAGCGTTTTTTCCAAAATATGATGGGAAAAGCATTTGGAAAACAGTGTCAAACACTTTTCAAAAACAAGCAATAATTTCAGAATGATTCAGGGAAAGAAGTTGATTCAGCTTCTGTTTTGTAGAAGAACATTTTCCCAATTCTGCTTCCAAGGGTTTCCTACTTGCTACCTGGAGTAGCTTGGACTCAAGATTTCACGCAATGTATCTGGACTACACTCTCATGGGACACTGGGGCATAATTTGATTGGGTTTGGCCAACAAAACCCCAATGCAACCCTTTGGTCATCAAACAATAACACATTGCTTATATACTATGCTAACTGTGATTCGTTTAACAAAACAGGCATAAGTATGAGGTATAATCCTAGATAGATCATCCCCTAGTTATTTTCCATCAATTTTTCATCCTTTCTCCTATAGCAGTGCATTTTTTCTTTTTATTAAGCTTTTAACAATTTTTTAAGAATGTTACATCAGAATAAAGATTAAAACAACAACAATTAAAAATATTTTAGTTGTGGTTAGTTGTGAAAACAAACGGAGAATACATTGCTAAAACGTTTTTCCATAATGCTTTATTTTTTTCCTTTATTTGATAAGGCATTATGGAAAAACCTTTTAGCAATGTATTCTCCATTTGTTTTCACAACTAACCGCAACTGAAATATTTGTGCTCTACACTGAAGGTTATTGCTGGTATCTGTTATTTATTTGTTTACATCCCATCTTTATTATTTTTATAAATAACCCAAAGCAGCAACCTTACCTAGTACTCCTTCCTCCTCCTCCTGTTTACCCCACAAGAGCAACTCCCTGCGGTGAGTTGGGGTGACAGAGAGCGACTGGTCCAAAGTCACCCAGCCGGCTTTCATGCCTAAGGCGGGTCTAGAACTCACGGTCCCTTGCTTTCTAGTCTGGTGTCTTAACCACGAGACCAAACTGGCTCTCCAAATCTCTGTTTTTAAGTGATTTCATCTGTTATTCTTTTGTCTCCTTTTCCCCTCTACAAACCAAATTCCAAATATCTAAAATTACCTTGCTGTGTGATGTGTAGTATATAAGGGAGCCATTGGTGCTTAAATTTGGCTAGATTTTTATTATAGAACATTAGTTTAACCCATTGGTGGGATTCAAATAATTTAACAACCGGTTCTCTGCCCTAATGACCAGCTGGGTAGGTAGGGCTCGGTGGTCATATGATCATGTGGGCATAGCCAGCTCAACGTCACTCAGGTAGATGGGCGCTTCGCCTTAGCTGTTACAATGCAATAAGGGTTAACCGGAGAGGCAGTTTCTGTAAGCAGGGCAATAAAGATGAGGCTAGAAACAACACCAGAATGTTTCCTTCCTGCCTTCCTTACAGGATTAGCCCTGTAAAGTGGGAAAAAACAAAAGGAGATTTCTTCCAACAACCGGTTTTCTGAACTGCTTAGAAAGTTAACAACCGGTTCTCCCGAATAGGTGCGAACTGGCTGAATCCCACCACTGGTTTAACCATTGCTGTAATTTTCTTCCCTTTGGGTCTTCCAATTTTGTATTGTCAGAAAAATTTCTCTTTTCCATTGTTGTGTCCCGTTTTGTTCTTGCAGCTGTCAGCATATATCTAGGTGTATTGGGATGTACCAATAAAGGAGAATGTTTGTAGCTCAGGGTTGAAATGAAGGATCCTCGGTATTTTCTGAGCTTGGTTGTTTTCTTGCAGATGTTTCATTGCCCTAACTAGGTAACTAGCATTGATGATGTTACCTAGTTAGAGTAATGAAACATCTGCAAGAAAATAAGGAAGCTCAGAGAGAACCAAGGACCCCTCAAATTGGGATGTTTTTCATTTTTCATGTTCTGAAATTATAGCTAATAAAAGGTTTGTAGGTTCAGTTCAAATTTTATTTTTAGAATTTTCTGAATAATATATTTTTTCCTGCACTTTTGAGTTTCTTTTACATGTCCACCACTTATGAGAAAGTGTTCCTTTTTGGTTGTAGCATTTCCAACTTTTATTGTAATATGATGGAGTATTTTCTAGAACACATTTTATACCACTGTTCTTTTAAATTGTAACGGAGTATATTTTCTTAACCTTTTCCATAGCATTTTCCATTGTTGTGCTCTGATTACTTGTTTGTTTTGCATCTTCATCCTACAACTTTTAATTTGTTCCATCTTCATGTGCTATTTCAATAACAATTTACATACATATGTAATGTCGCGTAATAAAAAACCTGTTGAAAAATATTTTGAATTTTGTCATCCTTCTAAAATCCCTCTTTTCTTGATATCGCATTTTATTCTTGAGCAATTTGTAAATATTGTACATTTACAGTATTTACAATTTGTAAATACATGTACAATTTACATGTATGTAAATTCCCACTTTAATTAAGCAGTTCTTGCTATGTGTTTAATCTATTTTCTGACTCTCATGTACCATACTGGCATAAGTGATTTGATTTTTCTTGCTGTATTTATGCATGAAATAAAAAGAATTTATCAGTAAAGCTAATGGTGGGGCCACTAAACCTATTCTTGTTTTTAATTAGTTCCATATATTTTAAGAAATGTTGTTTACAATATTCCTTCCTTCCTTCTTCCCTCCCTCCCTCCCTTTTGTATATTTTAGCCTCTCTGTATATCAATACTAATAAAGTATTTTAAAGCTTTCTTTAAAACCATTTCTCTTTCTCTGGATTTATTTTCTACTAGCCTTTACCTCAGGTTTTCTCTATATATATTATTTTTATCCAATACATTTTCTATTCTCTTGTCTAACTTTCATTAAAAGCCATCCAAACTGAGATCTTATATCACTGAATTACCAAGTTTAATTATGTACAGGAATTTTCTGTTTTTCTGCCCTGACCTTCCCACTGTTCAGCTTCATTGGTTTCATGTGAAATGGAGAAAGCTTTTTTCCATCCATTTTTTCCATTATCATCCATTATTCAGCCCTCCATTGTATCTCCCTCCCCTTTCCTTTTTATTTCTAATTTAACAGTCTTCAAAAGTTAAAAGGCAGCGGTTCATTTTTTTTCCTCCCTCTTCATTTGAACCACAACATTCTCATTGGATGATTTTGACCACAGCATAAACCAGAGTTTGACAATGGATCATCTGCAGATACCTGCTCAAGTAGAAGAGAAACTCTGTAGGTCATAGTTGAATGGTGGTATCCTTGGGGCTCTCCAAGCTTGGTTGTTGACTTGAAGGTATGTCATTACCTGACTAGGTAACACCATCAACACTTTAATCCACATAGTACATGTGTCCCCCATCTCTAATGAGTTGTGGTGGCTCAGTGGTTAGAATGCAGTACTGCAGGCTACTTCTGCTGACTGACGGCTGCCAGCAGTTTGGCAGTTTGGTTTTCACCGACTCAAAGTTAACAGAACAGAACAGAACAGAACAGAATACAGAGTTGGAAGGGACCTTGGACGTCTTCTAGTCCAGGGGTCTGCAAAGTCGGCTCTTTTAAGACTGGTAGACTTCAACTTCCAGAATTCCCCAGCCAGCTATGCTGGCTGGGGAACTCTGGGAGTTGAAGTCCACCAGTCTTAAAAGAGCCGACTTTGCAGACCCCTGTAATCTAGTCCAACCCCCTGCTTAGGCGTAAACCATGTCAGACAAATGATTGTCCAATCTCTTCTTAAAAACCTCCAGTGTTGGAGCATTCACAACTTCTGGAGGCAAGTTGTTCCACTGGTTAATTGTTCTGTTGCTAAGCAAGGTGATTGTGAAGGGAGCCACGCCCAATTTGACCACATTTTCTGCCACGGTTGTGAAACGAATCCCCAGAGTTGTTCAGTAAATCACACAGCAAGTCAATCCCGTTTCTCCCCTTGACTTCCCTTGTCAGAAGCCATCTGGGAAAGCCACAAATGGTTATCACATGTCACAAATTGTACTATTATCTCTCTCTATTTTGTAATGAATTTTATAGTGATCGTGCACATGTTTATACAGAAGTCTTGGTATATGTATTGGTGGTTTTTTTTGTAATAACTTTTTATTTTATTTATTAACATACAAAAATTCCAATTTCAATTGAACAGTGTGTTGTCTGGGTACAAATCGTTTTAGGGAATAATAATCAAGTGTTTACAACAATATTCATTGCATTGATGTCAACTATATTAATACTAATAACAGTAATAATCATACTATTTATTTAACCAAGTTAACCTATCTTCCTTATCCAGCCTTCCATGATCCATCCTTCCGAGGTGGGTACAATGAGGACCAGATTGTTGGGGGAAATATGCTGACACTATAAATCACATAAGAGACAGCTGTAAAGCACTGTGAAGCGGTATATAAGTCTAAGTGATATTGCTATTGTGAATGAGGTCTACAGGTTCCCAAAATGAAATACAAATATCTAACGTATTTAATACAAAAGACCAAAATCTTATCCTCTGCAAGAGATGTTGATGTCCCCAAATTGGGCATCTATCGCATGATGACTCCCTTAACAACTGCATCACTGAGTGATGAAAGTTCCAATCCCAATTGTGGTCGTAAGTCAAGGACTGCCTGTATTAGATGCATAAAGTGCCTGTACCAGAAAGTCATCCATATTATCTCCATGGAGGATCAAGCATCACTGGGTCCTAATTGGGATGCTTTGCTATGAAGTTTTCTCATGTTAGCTCCACTGGTTGGACACTCTGTTTGCCCTTTTTCCCAGCCCTTTTTCCAATCATCTTGAATCCTCAGAGGTTCTTAACTTTTAGGTCAGTGTTTCTCAACATTGGCAACTTGAAGAGGTGTGGACTTCAACTCCCGGAATTCTTCAGCCAGAAAAGTAGTTGGAGAATCCCAGGAGTTTAAGTCCACATATCTTTCTGTTTCCAAGGTTAAGAAACAATGATCTGGATGCATAGATCCTTATCCTGCCAAGAGCTAGGTAGGGGTAATCGATTTTGTGTGTGTGTATCTGTGTGAAGTCTGCATTGTGGCCTGCCTGCAGAGCTGGCAGCAGATTCGGACAGTGAGGAGGTTGGGGAGGAACATGGGCCAGTCCTGGAGTCTGGGGAAGGCTCTGATGAGGGCTCTGTGTCAGAGGCAGAGAGGGGGCCAAGGCCATCTGACAGTTATCAGCTGCCTTCAGAGTCCGACATCAGGGAGGCAGATGAACAGCTGGAGCCTGTTCCCAGTGTGCGCATGTGCAGAGTTGCCAGACGAAGGGAACAGCTAAAGAACAGGGGTCGACCTGGGAGTAAGGCCGCAGGTAGATGATGAAGGGCCTCTCCCATAGGAAATAAAAGAGGAGCAAAAGGGGAGTGGAGTTTGCAGGAGACAATTAGGTCGCTTAATTGGTTCGTGACTCTCTGAGACTCCTTGCCAAGTTTTGCAGACATCAGCCTGTCAGCTCTCCAAGCCAGAGAAGGTCTGTGACTGTATATCCTCCCTTGAAAGACTTCATTGGTTTTGAATGAGAAGAATTCACAGTAAATTAATAAAAGGGGTTTTTGTCGGGACCAGGAGTTTGCTTCATGCTCTTGGGAAGGCTCAGTCAGAACATTCTGGTCCAAAACAATCACTTTCCCCGAATGTCCCTTGCCCAATTTTGTGACTCTTCAAGTTGTTGGCGCTTGCTGTGGTGCACTTTGTTAGCTCCAAAATTCTTGGAGTTGTAAAAATATGCCTGTAATAAATGGGTGTAATTTGAAATTACAGAGAGAGATTCCCCCAAGCATGAAGGCCGCCTGGTCTGATCTAGATATGCAGGAGAGAGCACGCAATGTTGTCTTTCTCAACCCCGCCCATCTAAGTCAGTTAAATAATTAAAACAGCAATGCTCAATTAGTTTTTATTAATTTGTTTTTAGTGGCTTATATAATATTGCACAAAGCTTCTTTGGTTTCTTCAGGGTTCAATGTTGGGCATAATCCTCAGACATGAATTAATGCAACAACAGCATTAAATGTTGCAATGTGTGGCTGTGAAAGTTGGACCATAAGAGGCCTTTGAACTCTGGTGCTGGAGAAGACTCCTGCGAGTCCCTTGGACTGCAAGACGATCCAACCGGTCAGTCCTAGAGGAGATCAACCCTGACTGCTCTTTAGAAGGCCAGATCTTGAAGAGGAAACTAAAATTACTTTGGCCACCTAATGAGAAGGAAGGACTCATTGGAGAAGAGCCTCATGCTGGGAAAGATTGAGGGCAAAAGAAGAATGGGACAAAAGAGAATGAGGTGGCTGGATGGAGTCACCGAAGCAGCAGGCATGAGCTTAAATGGACTCCAGAGGATGGTAGAGGACAGGAAGGCCTGGAGGAATGTTGTCCATGGGGTCACAATGGGTCAGACACGACTTTGCAATTAACAACAACAATATGAATCCAAAGTTAAAAACTGTCAGGAAAGTCAGAATGTCTTGTCTTTGGGGTCTAAATTAATTCTGAAGGACTCTATCTGAGGAAGGAGCTGAATTAGAAATTTCAAGTATTTATGGCTGTAGAATTCTTCACTTATGGAAGCTTCCTCTGCATTCAGCTTCCCTACCTTTTTTTGCATTACAGGTTATCCTCGACTTACAACAGTACCCTTAGTGACCGCTCGCAGTTAAACGGCACTGAAAAATGTGACTTATGACCGTTTTTCACACTTATGACCATTGCAGCCTTGTGATTAATATTTGGATGCTTGACAACTTGACTCATCTTTATGATGGTTGCCATGTCCTGGGATCATGGGATCACTTTTTGCAATTTTTTTGAAAAGCAAAGTCGATGAGGGAATCAGATTCACTTAATAATTGTGTTACTAATTTAACAGCCGCAGGGATTCACTGAACAAATGTGGCCAGGAAAGTCATAAAATGGGACAAAATTCGTTTTAACAAAATTTTTCACTTAGCCATATACATTTTCGGTTGAATTGGGGTTTTAAGTTGAGGACTACCAGTATCAACTTCTGTGTTTCTGCAATGTGCACCAATATTTTCAGCTTTTCTTTTTGGCTGTCCTTGATTCGCTTCTAAACTGATAGGCACACAACTCCTGGAGTGGCTTTTAGGGACATCTCCTTATTCTATCATTGCCCAGTGACAGATCTGTGACCCAGCAGAGATGATTATGCATGAGTTAGACGTGGCATTCTTTTCTGCTTTTTCTGTTTCCCTCTTGTGGTGGTTAGCACAACGACAATATTATATTCGCAACAGAATACCTTATGCCACCAGATTTAAAATTTTGGGCTTAGACAATTTAGAACTTCGCTGTCTTCAATCCGATTTCAGCATAGTACATAAAATTATCTGCTACAATGTCCTACCTGTCAATGACTACTTCAGCTTTCACCACAACAACACAGGAGCACCCAATAGATACAAACTTAGGATAAACCGCTCCGAACTTGACTGCAGTAAATACGAGTTCAGCAACAGAGAGGTCAATGCCTGGAATGCATTACCTGACGCTGTGGTTTTTTCCCCAAACCCCCAAAACTTTAACCTTACACTGTCTACTGTCGCCCTCACCCCATTCTTAAGAGGTCTTTAAGGGGCGTGCATAAGCGTACCAGCGTCCCTCCCATCCCTATCCTAATTTTCCCTTGTATTCGTATCCATTTCACATATTCATAATCATGTCTATACTTATATCTGTTATCTAATTGATGCTTGACAAAAATAAACAAATAAAAGGGGGAAAAAACCCTTCCACATCAGCGTTTCTCGTGCACAATGCCCTGTTTTTCATGAATATGTCACGGAGCCAATGCATGGCCAGTCATTCTGAAACTGTATTCCCCACAGGACTATAAATATTTATATTGGCTTCGGCTTTTGATGGTGTGCAAATATCTTTCTCTTAAACATATTAACATCTGCGTGCCTGCAGCTTTGAGAAGGGAGTTGCACAGGATCTCCTCCTATCAGACTCATAAGTTTCCACGAGAGTGGCTAAAACCCCAACACTGTTGTGCCTGCACAATGATGCATCATCATTGAATGCTGTAATCTCTGCACTGCGATGTGAGTGTTGTGGAATGCAGAAATCTTGTTTGTTCTCTGGAACAATATTGGCTAACCCTGTTCATACTTTCCTTTTGACTTGGAGGTTGTACAGGTAGTCCTCAGCTTATGACCACAAATGGGGACCGTAATTTATAGGATAGAATAGAATAACAGAGTTGGAAGGGACCTTGGAGGTCTTCTAGTCCAACCCCCTGCTCAGACCTATACCATTTTAGACAAATGATGGTCCAATCTCTTCTTAAAAACTTCCTGTGATGGAGCATTCGCATGGAGGCAGGTTGTTCCATTGGTTAATTGTTCTGTTGCTAAGCAAAGTGATTGTGAAGTGAGTCACGCCTGATTTGACCACCTTTTCTGCCACAGTTGTGAAAGGAATCCCCAGAGTTGTTGTGTAAATCACACAATAACTCAATCCAGTTTCTCCCCTTGACTTCGCTTGTCAGACGCCACCTAGGAAGGTTGAAAATAATTATCACGTGTCACAAATTGTACTATCATTTCGTTTTTGTAATGAATTTTATAGTGATCACGTATATGTTTATACAGAAGTCTTGGTATATGTATTGGATTTTTGAGAACAGCCTAATAAGAGAGTAACTCAAAGGAGCGGGGAGGGGTCGTAGTTTTCCTGGGTCAATGAGCCATTCAAAGCTGTGCATGGAAAACCAGCATCATTTTCATTCACGTTTGTTCACTTGCTTCATTGGGAGGACACCATCAATGATTCTGAGCAGAGGTGGGCATCCTATTTGCAGTCACAGATCGCACAATAGGAGAGCCACCAAATCTGGTCTGCAAAAATCCAGAGGAGTATTGCTTATATTTCAAGTCAGTGTTTCCCAGTTTCTAGACTAAACTTTCCCAGTTTCTAGCCTTAAACCAGGGGTCCCCAACCTTTCGGACCTCAGGGACCACTAAATTCATAATTTTAAATCACGTGGACCACTAATATGATCTGCCTAATGACTGGGCTGGATGGGCGTGGTTAGGTGCAGAGGTGGGTTTCTGCCGGTTCGCCCCGGATTGGGCGAACCGCTAGTGGCGGTGGCAGGAGGCTCCGCCCACCCCTCAGATGCTTCTGCGCATGCGCGCAAGTATGCAGAGTAGTAAAATAGATTGAAATCCACCGCTGGCTAGGTGGTCATGTGAATGAGTGGGCGTGGCCAACTTGATGTAACTCACATCATGGTGACCGCTGTCTTAAACCACTACTTTATTCCAACTTGGCTCTCTTTGTTTATCTCAATTTTTGCATCCCAATCACAGAGAAGGAATGAGGACTGTCAGCAATTGTGCAGAGAGCCACAGATGACCTTGGAGAAATTAAACACAGGTGGTTGCACCAACATGTATAAAAACATGTTCTAATCCTGGGGAACAAATCAAACCCTAGAAAGGAACTCGGATTGGCTCCACCCGCATTCTCCAGGAGATTAGAGGGAGAGAAGGAAAAACACAGTCAGGCTTTCAAGATTCTGTTACTGTATAGCCTATTAAACTGCTAGTCAAACTTTGGAGAGCCAGTTTCCTTACCTGGTCTACCTGGAAGGGACTGACCAGCTGGAATCATCTGGGTTATTGCTTCCTCCTGAGGTTTGGGAGTAATTGATGGATTGAGGAAAGGAGGTTCCTTTTTATACTGCAACAAATCTGTTTTAGGATTTAGACCACATTTTGCAACAGGAAGGATGCACATAATTGGATTTTTGGAATTATAGGAACATGTGCGTATTTACACATACACACCTAATTATTTACAATTTGTATAATCCGTTCTCTCTATGATTTTTTTTTTAAAAGGAAAATATAAGCAGACCAATTCTATCCCTTCTGGCTGCAGAACTAGCCCAGGTTTAGCTCTCACCTCACAATCAAGAGGTTGTGAGTTCGATCCTAGGTGGAGGCAGATGTAGCGGCTCCTGCTTGGGCTGGACTAAATGGATTGGACTCGATGAGCTGCAAGGTCCCTTCCAACTCTGTTAATCTGTTAAATCTGTTTACTAAAAGCTCAACTCCTGGAAAAATGTAGTGAAAACTGTCTTGATTATTGCGGAAGTTCCCAATCGGAAAAAGGGGCCGAGAGACACCCACCCACCCATTCCCACTCCCGGACAATCCCAGAAGCGCCTTTCAGCTCCTAAATTTCTCTCCTCCTTCAAAGCGCGCTTCGGATCGCTGCCCGTGGTTGCCGAACTTTCGACCCCGATCCTTTAACGCAGCTTTAAGTTGAGCGTCTGGCAATTTCCCCCCCCCCCCTCAAGGTGCGTGCAGAGGTGTGTGTGTGTGTGTGTGTGTGTGTGTGTGTTTGTTGAGCTGTTTGGAAAATAGAGCAGGAGCATCACCTGAATGGCCTGAAATCATGCGCATTTAAGTGTTGGCGAAGGGAGGGGGGGCTTCATATAAAGGGGGCAAATCCTCCCCTCAAAATTAAACAATTTCAAGTCCAGCTTTAAAAAAAACCCAAAAACTACCTCTTGCAAGAGAGAGACAAGTGGGCGGGTGTTTCCCGTGATTGACAGAAGGCTGGGCCAACCAGCCCGCCGGCTGACGACTACCTGTTGGAACGGGCAGGTTCGTCTCGGGCGCTCGCCCCGATTCTCCCAACGCGGAAGCCTCTACCCGGAACAGCAGAGAGGGCCCGAGCCCGGGGCCCAAGGATGGAGCCTGTCTCTCGCTGGACTTCCCAGACGGTCCTGGCTTGGATCCGAGGTAGGGGGCGGCGGCGGCGGCAGGACCTGGGGGGGCTTTCCGGGGTGGTTGGGTTAGGACGCCCCCCTCCCTCCGCCCCTCCAAGGTGGGCTTCGAGGAGACTCGCTCCGTCCCTTCTGTGCCTAACCCCCTCGCGGCCCCAGGTGAGTGGAACCCACCTGCCAGGGACGGGGTGGCAAGCGGAGTCAGGTGCCCCCCTTGCATTCCTGCGAAGGGCAAGGTTGGTCCTGCCCAGCTGGGTTCGGGGAGGGAGGCTGGTTGGGGTCCAAACGCAGTGGGTCGTTTCAGGTATGGATGCGATGCCGGCTGGGGAAGAGGAGCTTTAGGCAATCATTTGGGGTGACAACCCCTCCCCTCCCCTTGTTCCTTGTTTCTTTTCAACTCCTTCAACACAGCGCTTCTCTCTGTCTCTCTCTGTATTTCTGTATCTCTCTCTCTGTCTCTCTCTCTCTCTCTTCTTTCTCCCCCTCTCTCTCTCTTTCTTTATTTCTGTATCTCTCTCTCTCTTTCTCTCTCTCTCCTCTCTCTCCCTCTCTCTCTCTCTGTATCTATCTATCTATCTATCTATCTATCTATCTATCTATCTATCTATCTATCTATCTATCTATCTATCTATCTATCTATCTATCTATCTATCTCCCTCCCTCCTTCTCTCTGTATCTCTCTCCCTGTATCTGTCTCTCTCTGTCTCTCTCTCTCTGTCACTCTCTGTCTGTCCACCCCTCTCTCTGTTTCTCTCTGTATTTGTCTCTCTCTGTCTCTCTCTCTGTCTCTCTCTCTGTCTTTCTGTCTCTCTCTCTCTTTCTGTATTTCTGTCTCTCTCTTTCTCTCTCCTCTTTCTCCCTCTCTCTCTGTATCTATCTATCTATCTATCTATCTATCTATCTATCTATCTATCTATCTATCTATCTATCTATCTATCTATCTATCTATCTATCTCCCTCCCTCCTTCTCTCTGTATCTCTCTCCCTGTATCTGTCTCTCTCTGTCTCTCTCTCTCTGTCACTCTCTGTCTGTCCACCCCTCTCTCTGTTTCTCTCTGTATTTGTCTCTCTCTGTCTCTCTCTCTGTCTCTCTCTCTGTCTTTCTGTCTCTCTCTTTCTGTATTTCTGTCTCTCTCTTTCTCTCTCCTCTTTCTCCCTCTCTCTCTGTATCTATCTATCTATCTATCTATCTATCTATCTATCTATCTATCTATCTATCTATCTATCTATCTATCTATCTATCTATCTATCTATCTCTTTCTCCCTCCCTCTGTATCTCTCTCTCCCTGTATCTCTCTCTGTCTCTCTGTCTCTCTGTCTCTCTTTGTCTCTCTCTCTCTCTGTATTTCTCTTTGTCTCTGTCTCTGTGTGTCTCTCTGTCTCTGTATCTCTATGTATGTATGTTTGTAGGTATGTATGTATGTATCTCTGTGTGTGTGTGTGTCTCTCTCTCTCTTTGTCTCTCTCTGTATCTCTCTCTGTCTCTGTCTTTCTGTCTCTGTCTCTGTCTCTCTCTCAATACAAGAAGAAACTTAGGACAGATCCTTCAAAGTTAACTTTCTTGGAAGGCATAAACTTTAAATCTGCAAGAGAATTAGATTAGATTTAGAAGAATATGGGCAGCTCTGAGTGGGCTGGTGGATTGGTGATGCTTGCTCTCTTCAATATCCTTGTGAGGACCAAGGTACTGTATCCGCCCCTTTGACCCTCACCCCACCCCACCCCATGCCTTTATAAGATTGAATTAGGACTGAGGAGGCTGAGCTTCACTCCACGCTTGGCACCTCTCAACCTCCACCACATTGTTGGGAAGATCAAATAAAGTCCCTTGAGCGCTCAGAGGAAGGATATATAAACATAACACCTAGGGATATGTATATGCAGTATGTGTGTATATATATGCATTTAGCACCATGCTTGGGTGGATTTTATATGTCATCTGCCACATTCCATTATCCTCTGACACTTTCAGTATACTGTTATTTATTGCCAGTCATTCTTTGCTGTATTTCAAGGGGGGAAAGCTTGTTCTGCCCCCCCCCCAACATTCCCATGGCTCAAGCACAAGCTCAGCTAATTTAAAACTGCAAATCTTATGAAACCAGCAATCTAAATCATCCAGTGCCTTCAAATAGAGCAGAAACAATGATGTTAAAATACCTTGTTGCCTTAGCTAATGGGAGAATGAAAGCTATCTCTGAAAAAATGTTCTTATTCTCTCTATCCGTCTAATGCAGGATGCCCCAAGGTTGGCAACTTTAAGACCTATGCACTTCAACTGTCAGAAAATTTCTCCTTATTCTATGTAGCAGGCTGTATTGCTATTATCCTTCTCATCTTTTCTCATCTTCTCATCTTTCCTACTATCTTCTCCTATTGGTATCTTATGATTTGTCACTTTCTGTTTGTATTGTATGATTAATGATTGTGACTACGATTTATGATCTATGACCTATCACTTTGTTGCTTATGTGTATAGTCAGAGCTTATGCACCGGAGGTAAATTCCTTGTGTGTCCTATCACACTTGGCCAATATCCCTATTCCTATTCTTAGCCTGATTGCTGTCATTCCCATCTGCTAGATTGGTGGGGCAGTTAACAACTGTGGCAAAAAGTTGTAAAATGGGACGCAACTCACTTAACAATGATCTTGCGTAGCCATGGAAATTTTGGGGCTCGATTGTGATTGTAAGTTGAGGACCACCTGTTACTGCAGGAATTGAAGCTGGCCTCTTTTTGAGGCAAGGTATGCATGATGACCTAAGCCAAGAGTCTCCAACCTTGGCAACTTTAAGACTTGTGGACTTCAACTCCCAGAATTCCTCCGCCAGCTTCGCTCTGGGAGCAAACTTTGGGAGCTGAAGTCCACAAGTCTTAAAGTTGCCAAGGTTGGAGACCCCTGATCTAAGCTATGGTTCTTCTCAAAAGGTTTGGACTGGTTTGATGAAATCCAGGAAATCACTTGCTTTGCTTTGCTTTGCCTCCTCTGTTTAGGTTTGGATCCAGCATTACAAGGTTACCCGGTGGAGACGTGGGAATTGACCGGGAAGAGGCTGCTCCGGTTATCCTATCGGGATTTGGAGAATCTGGGCGTGAGCTGCATCGGCCACCAGGAGCTCCTCCTGGAAGCTGTGGAGCAGCTTTGTGTTTTGGTGGGTGCCTGCGGAAAACAAATCCCGCCGAACCCTCAATGTGGATGGCCGATAGCTTTGGCAAGAGTGGCATTCACTCACCTTCACTACCGGTTCGCAAATGTGAGCCCACCTCTGCGCATGCACACAGCCTTCCGCGCATGCGCTTTTGGCAAAAAAAAAGGGGGCCTAAATTGGATGCTGCAGGTGGGCGTGGCCAGTCACAATTTCTGCTACCGGTTCGGGCGAACCAGTCCGAACAGGTAGAACACCACCTCTGAGCTTTGGTAGAGAAAAGGTGAAACGTCGCTTTCCTTACAGAATATCTGGGACTGTACTTCTCTCTCTAGAATTATGAGCTGACTACTTCCAACCTGAGGACACTCACCGAGAAGCTGCAGGGGATCATTCGTACGATCGAGGTCTGCATTCTGAGTCGCAGGAAAGTGAGCACTTATCACAGAGCGGCTACCGAAAAATCCAGTGTGGATCTCCTGGCATCTGTGGTGGAGCTGATCAGTGCTGCTAAAGGCCTCTTTTTATGGCTGAACAGGTACTCACCTATTTGCTTAGATGCTGGGAAGCCAATGGTGGGATTCAGCCGGTTCGCACCTATTTGGGAGAACCGGTTGTTAACTTTCTAAGCAGTTCAGAGAACCGGATTTTGGAAGAAATCTCCTTTTGTTTTTCCCCCCCACTTTACAAGGCTAATCCTGTAAGGAAGGCAGGAAGGAAACATTCTGGTGTTGTTTCTAGCTTCATCTTTATCGCCCTGCTTACAGAAATTGCCTCTCCGGTTAAGTCTTACTGCATTGTTAACAGCTAAGACGAAGCGCCCATCGACCTGAGTGACGTTGAGCTGGCCACGCCCACATGGTCACATGACCACTGAGCCACGCCTACCCAACTGATCATTAAGGCAGAGAACCGGTTGTTAAATTATTTGAATGCCACCACTGTGGGAAGGGTGTAGGGATGCGGTGGCTCAGTGGCTAAGATGCTGAGCTTGTCGATCAGAAAGTTCAGCAGCTCGAATCCCTAGCACCACATAACAGAGTGAGTTCCCGTTACTCGTCCCAGCTTCTGCCAACTTAGCAGTTCGAAAGCATGTAAAAAATGCAAGTAGAAAAATAGGAACCACCTTTGGTGGGAAGGGAACAGCTTTCCGTGCCCCTTTGGCATTGAGTCATGCTGGCCACATGACCATAGAGACGTCTTCGGACAGCGCTGGCTCTTCGGCTTTGAAACAGAGATGAGCACCACCCCCTAGAGTCTGGAATGACTAGCACATATGTGTAAGGGGAACTTTTACCTTCACCTGGGAAGGGTGTGCGTATCCAAGGCAGCTCTCATCTTGATAAAACATGGGAGGGCAGTGTGTAGTTGCTCATAATTTCCTGCTGCCCTCAATAAACAACCTCAGTCCACTTCTTGAAAGCGGAGTTTGCTTTGGACTCTTGTGGAGTGGGCGGGAGAGGAATGCAACTGAAAGCCCGAGGTGGGATGTCAGAGGAGGGGAGATCAGATGGCTCTGTCAATTTTTAGCTATGGCCCTGACCTTTGTTTTTGTAAACCCCGCCCATTACTGACCTGTGCCTCTGTAGAGCCTCTTCAAGAAAAAAAGCAGTTGTCTCCTCTTGGGATAAATGACGGATGAGAAAAACCTTTCCCAACCTGAGGTTTCCTGGATGGGTTGGATTGCAAATATGAATGTCCAATCATATTTCAAAACTTCTGAAAAGAGTCAGATTAAAAGTGGTTTCACATGAACCTAATCAAGTTCAAGCCTGCCTTCCTGCCTCCCTCTTTCTTTTTTTCTTCCATCCATCCCTCCCTCCCTCCCTTTCTTCCTCCCTCCCTCCCTCCCTCCCTTCCTCTCTCTCCCTCCCTCCCTCCTTTCTTTCTTTCTTTTTTCTTCCTTCCTTCCTTCCTTCCTTCCTTCCTTCCTCTCTCTTTCTTTCTCTCTCTCTCCCTCCCTCCCTTTTTTTCTCTTTTTCCCTTCATTTCACTCTCTCTTCCTCCCTCTCTCCCCCTTCCTTCCTTCCTTTCTTTCTTTCTTTCTCTTTCTCTCTTCCCCTTCTTCCTTCCTTTCTTCCTTTTCTTTTTCTTTCTTTCTTTCTTTCTTTCTTTCTTTCTTTCTTCCTTTCTTTCTTTCTTCCTTTCTTCCTTTCTTTCTCTTTCTCTCTTCCCCTCCTTCCTTCCTTTCTTCCTTCCTCTTTCTTTCTTTCTTTCTTTCTTTCTTTCTTTCTTTCTTTCTTTCTTTCCACCAACACCTGTCTGACACTGGCAGAAAAACACTGATGAATTGTCGAAATACTGTATACTGAAGTTAGCCTCTGGCCTTTAGTACACTTTACATAGTTCAGTTCAATTGAAGTCAAGAAGGCTGGTTATTGCTTTGCAGGGTGCTTACTCTGAATTTGAGTGCCCTAGAAATATAGTTGTTTTATGCTAACCTGTGAAGTGAATCAGTGCATGTGAATAGAAGTCTTCCTGCTTTTTAAAAAAAACCATGCAAACAGAAAGGACTTTGTCCACTTCCTCCATCTAGCCCCTTGTAGTTTGCCTGTATAACAGAATCTTACCAGGAGCTTACAAGTCTACTCTTGCAGGTATCTCTTCTCCCACCTGCATGATTATTCAGCCAGCCGAGACATCATCTGGCTTTGTGGTGATCTGGCAGAGACTGTGCAGAAGGTAGGTAGCAGTGGGTAGCACTTTGGTCGGGGAAGAATCTTACAGCCCAGAGATGGGTGTTATACCCATCCTGCAAAATAGTTGGAACAAGAAGAGCATTTTAAGAAAAATCTATTTTACCTGATTTTCTGTAGATTTGTGATTGCATGGATGGTTACGTATTTCTATGTTGTGTGGCTAATGGGGTAATTTGCTTTCTTCTGTGATGGTATTCATGGAATGGAATGGATAGGATAGGATAGGATAGGATAGGACCTTTTAGGTCTTCTAGTCCAGCCCCCAGCTCAAGCAAGAGAACCTATACCAGTTCAAATGAAATCTTGTGAAGAGTTTGGTTTTCAGGAGTGTTTTGAAGAGTGCAATAGAATTGAAAAAAAATTGCTCGATATAAAGCAAATGCCAGCTATATTGAATAGTGTGAATCCATACAGATTAACCATGGTTAGTAGCATTTATCTGGTTATGATGTACTAGAAGAGAGTTCCTGCTACTTCTAGTTAACAATAACTGGAAGTTAAATAACCATGGTTTCAGAATCTTTAGAATTCTTGATTGGCCAAGTGTGATTGGACACACAAGGAATTTGCCTTTGGTGCTTATGCTCTCAGTGTACATAAAGAAGAATAGAATAGAATAGAATAGAATAGAATAGAATAGAATAGAAATTCTTGATTGGCCAAGGGCGATTGGACACACAAGGAATTTGTCTTTGGTGCAAATGTTCTCAGTGTACATAAGGAGAATAAAAATACATTCATCAAGAATAAAAAGATACAACACGTAGTGATAGTCCAGGTTACTAATAAGCTATCAAATCATATTAGGAAACAATTAAAAACAATATAAACATTTATAAGGAAATAATCTGTAGGTATTCTTACAGGTTAACTGTGTTGAAAGAGGAAACAATAATCATGTTTCATGTCTTGGAACCTATTTGACAGTATATTTCCTCCATCTATTGTATATTAAAATGATCTAGTTATCAACAGATGGAACCCAACTAGATGCTCTTTGGGAAAAGAGACATCCAGGTGATCCTATGTCACTGAACTATGCCTCCCAGCAACTCTCATCTTTAAGAAAGCTGGCTGGGAATGATGGTTGGACCACCAGCTCATAGGAAAGCTAGAGAAGATGGTGAAGGCATCTATTCTGGGAGGTGATGAAAAACTATGCCTGAGATTTAATGCTGGCTAACTGAAAACGAGAGTGCAGACGCTGAACTTGAGTGAACTGACAGAAATGGCAGCTGACCAGGAAGGGTGGGAGGAATAAGGACAGGAGAAGGAGTAAACAAAGTTGGAAGGGGAGACCAGTCAGTTGTCTTTTATAGAAGTCATCCTGTGACTCACACTTTGGGATCGGAGGCAGGGCTGGGTGCTGGAGTTCTCAGATGTTCCTGCTAAAGGGGAACAAACGGGCCGAAAGTTACAACCTGCTTAGGAGGGAGATCTACAAATTGAGGTAGGTTCTTCAGGGGCCATTCTAAGAATATTCATTGGGTGTTCCTACCACCTCGCTTTCCTATTTATGTATCTCTGTAGCGTCCAGTGTTGTTCTTGAGTGGAATTTGTGGAATTTGCTGGGGAGATTTCACAATAGATAGCTATGCTGGAAATGGCATTCAACCAAAGCATGAGAAAGGCTAGGAGGGCGCGTAGAAGAATCGCCCCAATGCAGGACAACGTGTAGCTTTATATGGGCAGCGGGGGAGGAGAAGGGAGAAACAGGAAGCTCTCCTAGTTTCATCTGAAGATACAGAGATTAAACTTGAGATAATTGTATATGAACCTTAAGCACAGTTTCTGTAACTCTCTGTCTTTATGAAGGAAGCTGTTTTCGACTAGACTTGTTGACTGCTCTGTTTTAGCCACCTTCTGCATGCTTGGCAATTTCTAGATTAGTGAGATTTCTAGAGTTGATATCTACGTATCTTGGTCTCCTCAGAACTTATTTTTAGTGAAGTATGCAAACCAGCATTTGCATCTCCTGTCCTGACCACTTTTTACAGAGGCATGATTGAGAGTGTTTTAACAGACAGCATCGCTGTTTGGTTTGGTGGCAACAGTGCCTTAGGTAGAAAGTCCATACAGAGAGTGGTAAGGACAGTGGAGAAGATTATAGGAAGCTTGCTTCCCATATTTCAGGATACTGCTTATAAGAGCTATGTGCTTGGATCTCAAAGCATTGTCAGAGACCCCCACACACCCACTTTACAATCTGTTTCTGTTGTTCCCCTCTGGGAGGAGGTTTCGGTGTATTTCTAGCAAGACTACCAGATTCTGTAACAGCTTTGTTCCCTATGCCATCCATCTGGCAAACTCACAAGATTCTTCCCCCCTCCTCCAACCATGTATTTATATACTGTACATCCGAACTAGACTGTGATGTTTCTTTGTGTCATATGTGTGTGTGGGATGGGTGGGTATATGCACAATGGTTGCATATCTTTTGAGAACTGAATGCTACGAAATTTCATTTTAATGTATGCTGATTAGTGTACATTTAAAGTGACAAGTTTCTATTCTATTCTATTTTCTACATTCTATTCTATTAATAATAATAATAATAATTTAATTTATAACCCGCTCTCTCTCCCAGAAGGGATTTTCTATATTCAATTGTATTCTATATTTTATTCTAGTCTATATTCTATTCTATTCTTCTACATGTCTAGAAGTTGCCATAGTTAGGAAACTTTTAGTTCAATATTATTGGCACTAACTACCGGTAACTTGATGGGAATCTTTACTAGTTCCACTTCTTCTTTTTCATCATTCACTAGGATCCTGCCTACATACATCCCTGCCATTTTCTTGGCAAGGCTTCTCAAAGGTAGTTTGTCATTGCCTCCTTCCTGGAGCTGAGAATGTGTGACTGGACCAAAGTCACCCAGCTGATTTTGTGCCTTAGGCAGGACTAGAACTCACCATCTCCTGGTTGGTAGTCTAGTGCCTTAACCACTGCACCAAACTGGCTCTATACTATATGCTAAGTATCTTTTATGTGTAAAGGACTCTACTGTGAGCTGAGAAAGAGGAAAACATACTGAGGGAATAAGCCATTCAGGCTCCAACATTCTTCCCAATGTTATTTCCTTTCAATTTTTTTTCTTCCCATTCTCTTCCTCCTCCTCCTCCTCCTCCCCTTTCAGATTCTTGCTATATAACCCCTATTAGAATTGTGAAACTGATTGGGAATAATGGAAATTGACCGCATTAGTGTTGTTAAGATTGTGAAATTGATAGGAAAATAGTAAGAAGGTTAATGGGAGGGGCACTGCCTTAAAAAGAAGAGCAACAAAGATGATTAGGGGACTGGAGGCTAAAAGATATGAAGAACTGGCTATTGGGTATGTCTAGTCTAATGAAAAGAACTGTGATGGCATGATAGCAGTCTCCCAATATCTAAGGGGCTGCCACAAAGAAGAGGGTGTCAACCTATTCCCCGAAGCATATGAAGACAGGAAGAGAAGCAATGGATGGAAACTAATCAATGAGAAGGCCAATCTGGAAATAAGGAGAAATTTCCTGACAGAACAATTAACCAGTGGAATGGCTTGCCTTCAGAAGTTGTGGGTAGTCCATCACTGGAGCTTTTTAAGAAGCGATTGGATAGCCATTTGTCTGAAATGGTATAGGGTCACCTGCTTGAGGAGGGGGTGGGACTGGAAGACCTCTAAGGTTCCTTCCATCTCTGTTATTCTGTATGAAATCTTTGCTTTGAACAAGCAAAAGCTAATTTTAAAAAAATACTCGAGTGTGTGATATCTAGACGCTCCCATGTGACACCTCTCCTGCGTGAGCCTGTGGCTGCCTGTGGCTTTCCGGGTGCACTTCAAGGTATTAGTGACCACCTTTAAAGCGCTCCATGGCAAGGGACCTGGCTATCTGCAAGACCGCCTCCTGCTGCCAAATACCTCCCACCGATCAGTCCGCTCCCACAGAGAGGGCCTCCTCAGGGTGCCATCGGCTAAACAATGTCAGCTGGCGACCCCCAGGGAGAGAGCCTTCTTTGTGGCAGCTCCTGCCCTCTGGAATGACCTACCCCCTAAGCTACGGACAATCACAGACCTACGCCTCTTCCGTCGGGCACTGAAGACACATCTATTTTGTGCAGCCGGCCTGTCATAGCCTTGTTTTAATTGGGTTTTTAGTATTGGGTTTGAAATTATGGGCCAAATTATTTAATATATATTAATATGTCATTTAAACTTTTGTATTTTCTGTTTTTACTGTGGCTGTTCACTGCCCTGAGTCCCGAGAGGGAGAAGGGTGGTATACAAATTAAATAAATAACAAACAAACAAGCAAACAAACAAACAAACAAATAAATAAATAAATAAATAAAATTAGCTGATCAAAACTGGGTTTAAAAACAAGTAAGGCAATAACTAAAACTTGAACTTGCGGTATTCCTGAATGTCACCTTTTAGAATTTCCTGTATTTTCCATGATTGATTGCTGGGATTTTTTTGTTGAAAGAAATGTGCTTTTATTCATGTAAAGGCATTAAATGGAAAAGAGAGCAATAACAACAAGATTAAGAGCTGCTCATACATATATAGTATATATATGAATAAATTGCTTCCAGACACAGATTATGCATGGATGATCACGATGAATTATGCTCATCCTTTATTAAAACAGTTGTGTAAAACTCCATGTACATATTTCCCACAGTTATAAGATGCATGCCTCTCTGTTCTTAAGCTGATAAAGTGGCCATTTTAAGATTAAACCCCATTCCTGGTTGACTCTGTTTAAAGCTTTGGGCAATGCATGGGTCTCCAAACTCCATGTGCCACTCTGAATTGGAATCCCCATGAATCCAATTAAGAGGAGGATTGGAATGCCATCTGAATTTCTGTTGAATGCACCATACCTTTGGTCTTGGTGAAAAGTTGTCTACTTCAACTAGGAAGGGTGTCTAGTTTGAATCAACAACCCTAGCTTCTATTAATGTACCTTTCTTTGCATTTGTCCTTATAGGAGTGCACTGTATCCGAAAGAGAGAACCAAATTTTGCTGATCGTAAGTAGTGAAAATGTCTCGGTCCCCACGCCAATGTTGAAACTGCAAATTCCCCAACCTTCCAATATGTTGTATGCCCAATAGCCATACAACAGACTCTTATATACAGAATCTTAAATGGGTTCATCTGAAAAGTCATTGGTGGAGATGCAGGTATCTACCTAACTCTTCCTCCTTCTCCAATTAACACACAAAAGAAGAAGCTTGGGGGAATTAGACCAAGGATAACCTAGACGTGGTGGCTCAGTGGCTAAGACGCTGAGCTTGTTGATCAGAAATGTCGGCAGTTCAGCGGTTTGAATCCCTATTGCCGCGTAACGGAGTGAGCTCCCCTTACTTGTCCCAACTTCTGCCAACCTAGCAGTTCGAAAGCATGTAAAAATGCAAGTAGAAAAATAGCGACCACCTTTGGTGGGAAGGTAACATCGTTCCGCGCACCTTTGGCATTGAGTCATGCTGGCCACATGACCACAGAGACATCTTCGGACAGCGCTGGCTCTTCGACTTTGAAACGGAGATGAGCCCCCTAGAGTGGGAAACAACTAGCACATATATGCAAGGCACTTTCTTTTTATCTTATTCTAGACTTCTAGGCTAGACCATCTGGTCAGCCAGGTGTCTATTGGAAATACTTTATTTCTATACATCCATCCCCAGGCAGGCATGGGCAAATTCTGAAGGATAATGATCAAAACTATACCTCTTGATCTGATGGGAGAAAGTGTCATAAGACGATGTTCTCAGGGGTTGTAGAATCGGTTTTAATTTAGGGCCAATTTTAAATTACACACAGTACCAGACTGCTGTGAACCACAAATGGTTTAACCAAAGCCTTCTAGAAGGTGACCATCACTGTATCTTTAGTGAGGAGCTGTCAGGGTTGCCTTAATTAAATCATGAGCCTCGAGCCAAGCTTCAAAAGAAATCCAGTTATTTATTAGGAGCTTCACGTCAGCATGTTCCCAAGTAAAGCCAGCTCTGACCCCATGTAATTTACGGTCCCAATCATGACCCTGTTTCCCCCCACCCCCCAGGGTGTGTCATCAATCACATTTGCCAATAGGGCAATGTGCCTTTGTCTTTTGCTGCCATTCCGTTTCATCAGTTTCCCATCCCCCCCCCCTTTCCTATGGCAACTCGAGAGCAGACCAGGGATGCTTTGCGAGTTGACATTTGGCTTCCCTCACTTGTCACTTGTCCTGAAGGCGACCAGTGCAAATGACAGGAGCATTGTTTATTTCTACGTAAGGGAGATTTCCCTTTTGACTGTTTCCTAAGTGATCTGAAAAGATCTGCAGAAGGTCTATATAAATAACTGGGTAACATTTGCCCAATTGTAGCTGAGCTCATTTCACAGGTCCATGGTTTATATGTTGGGGCTCCTTGGGCCTCACTTGTTCTTAGAGTGGTCATTCTTGAGGACACCACTGTACCGGGCAGTTCAAGCCATGCTTCCCCAGAGCTTTTGCCTGTTTACTCTGCAGGGAAGACACATTTCTGGAATCTGTGAGCATATCTTGCACTGCAGCCCAGCAAACCTCCTGGATCAAGCAGCCATTTTGGAAACAGTGGAACTTGAACCTGCAGGTCCAGAAGATAATTTGGTGAGTCTGGCACTGTCAGTATTACATCTCTTGTGGACAAAAAGAGCAAAGTCAAAGTCTGCCAGCTTTATACTGTACTTATTCATTCTATACCAGTTCTTGACTACAAATATCCTTTTCCTCTCTTGTGGGTACTCATTAGGGATCTTAGCAAGATTTTGGGGCATGATCAAAACCATTAGTGTGCAGAGGGATACTGTCTTCTTACCTGTTCACACATATTTTCTTGTGTGATAAATAAGGTTTGCCTTGCAGATCTAAAAGGGTTTGGACCACACTGGTAATCTTGTAAGCTCCCACACCAAAGAGAGAGGTCTGAGATATCTTTGAGAAATCTCAAGTCATGAGGAAGTGCCTAAAATGTCTGAAGAGGGAAAACATAAATGGAGAGAAAGGAAGAGCCAAAATGGCTGGAGTGTGCTCAGGGGGCATGGGATGCTGAAGGACGCATTGCCAGGGCAGATAAAGAATTCGGTGAAGGAGAGAAGAGTTTAGCATGGAGGCCTCTTGAAGAACTTCATGTTGCAACACCCTGTTCCAGGTCCCATCATGTGGTCAATACCATGAGAACTTACATAGATGCCTTTATGGAATCCTTCTACCAGGGGTCCCAGAAAAGGGCCTATTTATTTATTTATTTGTCAAACATGTGCAAGATAACAAGTATAGATATGAACATAAATATGAACAAAGGAAATAAATACAGATAAATGGGCACAGGGGCGGTAGGCACACTGGTGCGCTTATGCAGGCCCCCTTTACAGACCCCTTAGGAAAGGGGTGAGGTCCACGGTAGACAGTTTAAGGTTGAAGCTGTGAGAGTTTGAGGCTGTAACAACGGAGTCAGGTAGAGCATTCCAGGCGTTGACCCCTCTGTTGCTGAAGTCGTGTTTTCTGCAATCGAGTTTGGAGCGGTTTACTTTGAGTTTGTATGGATTGTTTGCCCCTGTATTATTGTGGTTGAAGCTGAAGAAGTCCTTGACAGGTAGGATGTTATAGCAGACCATTTTGTGTACTATGCTTAGATCCAACCGATTTATCAATCTTACCTTGCAATGGTTGGAACAGGAATTTCCCCCCATGTATCACACATGTTTAACCTGTATCAGACTCCATCATTCTATACAACTAATCTCTATGGGGACATCCCCTCATTTATTGTAGGGTCCTGTGCTAAAAAAACCAAACAAACCATGATTAATGCCCCAGCTTTGGGTTGTCCATTCCTGGATAGTTTTTCTATATGTAGTTTATAATTATTGTTCTATATAACCATACATATATAAAATTATCCAGGAATTAACAACCCCAAGCTGTGACCTAGATATGGTCCATGTCATAGCTGTTTACATAGGAAATTGCCTTCCACTGGGTTGGTCCATCTCAGCCAGTTTTGCCTCCTCTGGCATTCCTCAACCTGGATGCTTTGGACCTCCTTCTCAATGTTTTGTACCTCCTACCCTCCACAGCCAGTTTGGGGATTGGCTGGAGATGAATGCAGTCAGATTATCTGAAGGGTGGTGCATTAGGAAAGGCTGATCCTCCTCCGATGAGCCATTGGTATCCAGTGACTCGACCGAGGTGCCAGGAACTGAACGTACAAGCGAGGCAGCTGTCTGTGGTGGAGCCAGAGTTCAGCTGATAAAGCGCGTCTCCTAAATCTTCTCTCTGCAGGGCCTAGAGATTAAGTCCTTGCCCTCCTGTCTCCATTTGATATCAGGAACTGCCCGAGAGGTGAGTGCACGGTGGGAGCGGGTTCAGTTTGTAGCTCTGCCTCTCCCCCCCCCCCCCACCCCCCTGCCTCCGAGGCACATTCCCAAGACAAGCAGGGTCCCCGTAAGGCCAGTCTTTAAAAGAGACCCTCCTCTGCAACAGGTCAGTTCCTCGTTCTTTCTTCAAAACCGTTGCCTGTGAAAATGCAGCTCAGTCCAATGGCCACTATTGCTTCTCCCCCCATGAGGATTCTGCATCATACTTGGCTAATTACCATTTATCCCTTCCCCTCCGCTCCTTGGCACAACGGCTTCCTTCGTTCCCTTGCATTCTTTATTGAGCTAGAATTAACCAAAAGGTCAAGCTTTGAAGTTAATACTTAATCCCCCGGTCAGGAATCTTTCCTCCTCCACCCGCAAGAGTTTGACTTTGCTTGTCCAAAAAGTTTCTTACTGCAGTTATACAATCCGTGAGGCTGTCCGTGCTGCCTTTTTAGACCTTTCCCTCCAAAGGAATAAAACAGGGCAGCTCTTCAAATAAGAGAACAGTCCTCTGTAAAATAGCAGGCTTGACTGACTGCGGCTCATGAAAACTGCTGGCTTTTAATAAAATTTCATTAGTCAGGAAAGGTGCCACGAGACTTCCTGCGGTTTTTATGCTCCCACGGACTTGTCCTTGAGGGTCTCCTGGGTTTTTTTCCCTTCCAGATTCCTGTTGACCAGCGCAGCAAGGTCTTCCCAGGTGATGAAATAGTCCAAGTCAATGACCAGGTGGTGGTAAGTCCAGGCTTCTTCTCTGCTTGGTTCCTGGGGCAGGATGAATTGGGGTGCTGAGCTACCTCGTATAAGGGAGAGATTAACCTGAATGGGACAGACCTTATTGATCACTTGCCTTAATTTTTCTGCTGTATGACGTTGCTTTCCTGGATGATGGGGAGATCCTTTATGGGCAAGAAAAACATCTCTCCCTACTTCTCTTCTTAAAAACTTCCAGTGTTGGAGCATTCACAACTTCTGGAGGCAAGTTGTAACAATTAATCAGTGGAATAACCTGCCTCCAGAAGTTGTGAATGCTCCAACACTGGAAGTTTTAAAGACGAGATTGGACAATCGTTTTCTGGAGGCCACTGGACTTTCTTGATTTTTCTTTTGAAGACGTTTTGCTTCTCATCCAAGAAGCTTCTTCAGCTTTGACGGCATAGTGGGGAATGGAAGGATTTATATTCCTTGCAGACAGCTGGTCATTTGCATTCTTTTAGAGGGTCATTGAAGCACTTGGAGATTTATTTGTGTCCTCAGGGTCACCCCAGATTGGACAACCTTGGGTAGGACAAGAAGCAATGGGTGGAAACTAATCAAGGAGAGAATCAACCTAGAGCTAAGGATAAATTTCCCAACAGAACAATTAATCAGTGGAAGGACTGAAGTTGTAAATGCTTTAAAACTGGAAGTTTTTAAGAAGAGGTTGGATAACCATTTGCCTGAAATGGTATAGGGCTTCCTGCCTAAGCAAGGGGTTGGATTGGAAGACCTCCAAAGTCCCTCCCAACTCTGTTATTCTATTCTACTTCCGATGGAGAAAAGATGGAAAAGTTTCCATATGCTAATATATGAATATAACCATAAACCTCAATATAATTAAAGTAGGATTTAGATCCTTATTATGTGAGAGAGACTTTGAGTATTTCCTGGCTCTTCTTCCTGTGATTGTGTATCTTTAAGATGGAATAAAACAGGGCAATTCTTCAAGTAAGAAGTTAGACAACATCACCACCAAATGGATTCGCAACTGGCTGACCAACCGCACTCAACGTGTAGTCCTCAATGGAACTGCATCTACATGGAAGGAAGTATGCAGTGGAGTCCCCCAAGGCTCTGTTTTAGGCCCAGTACTCTTCAACATCTTCATCAATGATTTGGATGAGGGGATAAATGGGGAACTCATCAAATTTGCAGACGACACCAAGCTGGCAGGAATAGCCAACACTCCAGAAGATAGGCTTAAAATACAGAAGGATCTTGACAAACTTGAACATTGGGCACTATCTAATAAAATTAAATTCAATTGTGAAAAAAGTAAGGTTCTACATTTAGGCAAGAAAAACAAAATGCACAGGTACAGTATAGGTGGTACCTTGCTCAATAGTAGCAACTGTGAGAGGGATCTTGGAATCCTAGTGGACAACCATTTAAATATGAGCCAGCAGTGTGCAGTAGCTGCCAAAAAAGCCAACACAGTTCTAGGCTGCATAAACAGAGGGATAGAATCTAGATCACGTGAAGTGTTAATGCCACTGTATAGTGCCTTGGTAAGGCCACACTTGCAATACTGCATACAGTTTTGGTCGCCACGATGTAGAAAAGATGTGGAGACTCTGGAAAGAGTGCAGAGAAGAGCAACCAAGATGATTAGGGGACTGGAGACTAAAACATATGAAGAACGGTTGCAGGAGCTGGGTATGTCTAGTTTGATGAAGAGAAGGACCAGGGGAGACATGATAGCAGTGTTCCGATATCTCAGAGGGTGCCACAAAGAAGAGGGAGTCAAACTATTCTCCAAGGCACCTGGGGGCAGGACAAGAAGCAATGGGTGGAAACTAATCAAGGAGAGAAGCAACTTAGAACTAAGGAGAAATTTCCTGACAGTTAGAACAATTAACCTCTGGAACAGCTTGCCTCCAGAAGTTGTGAATGCCCCAACCCTGGAAGTCTTTAAAAAGATGTTAGATAGCCATTTGTCTGAAATGGTATAAGGTTCCTGCCCACGCAGGAGGTTGGACTAGAAGACCTACAAGGTCCCTTCCAACTCTGCTATTGTATTGTATTGTAAGTAAGAGAACCGTCCTCTGTAAAATAGCAGGCTTGACTGAAAACTGCTGGCTTTTAATAAAATTTCATTAGTCAGGAAAGGTGCCACAAGGCTTCCTGCTGTTTTTATGCTCCCACGGACTAATACACCTCTCCTCCTACAATAGATAGACAGAGTGGTGTCTGCTTTAGCTCACGTGTATTAACTTTTAAGTTAATAGAAAGTGCACTTCCCAAATGCATTCTGCAATGACTCACTAAGGCAGGGTTGTCCAAACTTGGGAACTTTAAGACTTGTAGACTTCAACTCCCAGAATTCCCCAGCCAGCATAGCTGGCTGGGGAATTCTGGGAGTTGAAGTCCACAAGTCTTAAAGTTCTCAAGTTTGGACATCCCTGCACTAAGGTTTAGGGCAGATGAATTTTTTTTTCTACCTGGGGTGATCATATTTGTAATTGGGGTATGTCACTGATTGCAAAAATAATGAATTTGCCAATGGATCTTCTGATGCTGTCCAGTTGTGATTGTGTTGGGGTGTTTGTGGCTCTGTGGGTTTGTATGACGAGGTTTCTCAGATGAAGTCCCAAATACACTAACCTCTTAGCAAAATCACGTGTCGCATGAGCCAAAACATGAGCACTAGACTTAGGATTAGAGCATAGAGATGTGCAAACGCTTGCAAAGAGATGCTTTGAAACGCAAAGGGAATTCTGTTGCTAAGCAAGACGATTGTTATGGGAATCATGCTCAATTTTATGACTTTTTTTAACCACAATTGTTGAGCAAAGAATCATTGCAGTTTTTAAATGAATCATGCAGTCCTTAAACAAATCTGGCTTCCCTCATTGATTCTCTTTGTCAGAGAGAAAGCCATCCCAGGTTGGCTTCAAATGCCAATCACATGATGCCAGGATGCTTCAATAATACATGCTGGTAGCCAAGGGCTTGAATTTTGATCATGTGACCATGGGGATACTGTGACGGTCATAAGGGTGAGGACCAGTTGCAAGTTACTTTTTTTGGTGCCCTTGTAACTTCAAATGGTCTCACTAAACAAGTGATTGTAAGGACTACTTGTATGTATAGTGATGCCTTTTTTCTAAAAATAAATAAAATTTTATTCAACATTTTCCAAGCATTTTTAAAAAAAAATTATTCAAATTTATACCCCGCACCTTCTCCAAAAAGGACCCAGGGCGGCACACAGGAAATTTAAAAACACAACAATTATAACAAAATACAAAATTTAAAAACATATTAAATCCCTACCCTGTGATAAAATCGTTTAAAATCCCCCAAATTAAAACTATCTAAGAACGGTCACAATGGGAGGTTACGCTAGGCCGGCTTGATGGAAAAGGTGTGTCTTAAGACACTGGCGGAAGAGGCGGAGGTCTGAGTTGGTACGTAGTTCAGGGGGTAAGTTGTTCCAAGGGTGGGGCCCACCACAGAAAAGGCCCTTCCCCTGGGTGTCGCCAACCGGCATTGCCCGGCCGACGGCACCCTGAGAAGGCCCTCTCTGGGAGCGGATCGGATGAAGGGATGTATGGGATGTATTAAAACCACAATTATATTGTATTGTGTGTATAGTTTTCCGTTATCGGTATCTCTTTTTTGTAATTTCGGGTTTTCCCTTCTACAACATATTGTCATATATATTTTCCTCTTTTTTCATAGTTTCTCATTTTAACTATACACACACACACAATATTTACAGCTCTATTACTTTCTGAATATATACCATCTCCTTTTGTTATATTTTCCAAGCATTCATTATGCATTGACTTTGCATCTCTTTTCAAGCCAGTTGTACCACCTGTTCCGTATCTTGTAGTTTCCTCTCTATCTCTTAGTTCCATTGTTAGTTTGTCCATTTCCGCATTCCAGCACCTTTTTTAAGATCTCTGCATTTGAGGGAATGGGGTTTTTTGTTTCCAACTTTGGGCAAATGAGATTCTGGCTGCGATAATTATATGGAACATTATGTATTGAATATCCTTACTTATGCTTCCTTTTATTATTCCTAGAAGAAGCAGTTGAGTGATGCCTTTGTATCTTGCTTCATAATGCAGTGTGCGTAACTAATGTGTCAACAGCAATAAAGACCATTGTTCTTATCATTAAAAGTAAAGCAAATGGTTGGTTGTGCAGGTGGGGTGGACCCGGATGAATCTCGTGAAGAAGCTTCTGGAATCCAGTCGAGTGACTCTGGTGCTGAAGAAAATCCCACTGGTTTCTCGGGAGTCATCCAATTCCCCAGAATCTCCTCTTCACCAGCAAGTAAGTTTGGGCCAGGTCAAACTTCCTAACCTCGTGCTTCATAGAGGAAAAAAAGCTTCAACTCCCACAATTCTCAGCTCCTACAAGTTTTGAACCATATGTTGCAATGTCCAGACAATCAAAGCACCAATCATTGCAGTGTCCACCCAATGCCAGAACCTGATTGGTGCAGAATTCTGCTTCGTATGGAAGAGCGCACATCTGTTTGCCCGAAGTGGTCCTTCATGTATGAAATTGGCAGCCACAGTTCTCCACTTTCAGTAGGGAGAAGGATGAGGGGTGGTCTTTTGAGCATCTCTTGATCTTTAGAGCAGTGTTTCTCAATCGGAACAACTTTAAGATGTGTGGACTTCCACATGCTGGTTGGGGAATTCTGGGAGTTGAAGTCCATAGTAGTTGGGGTTGAGAGACACAGCTTTAGAACATCTTTTTAGAGTTAAGGGCAAACCTTGTCATGTGATAGATTGGAGTGGTTATCTTAGGCGGCAATGTAGTCCCTATGGTTCTTATTGCGATAGTGGGACATCTCAGGGAACATCAGACTCCTAAGACACAATTTCCCTAAAGGGGCTGCCACAAAGAAGAGGGAGTCAAACTACTCACCAAAGCACCTGACGGCAGGACAAGAAGCAATGAGAGGAAACTAATTAAGGAGAGAAGCTACCTAGAACTAAGGAGAAATTTCCTGACAGAACAATTAATCAGTGGAACGACTTGACTCCAGAAGTTGTGAATGCTCCAACACTGGAAGTTTTTAAGAAGATGTTCGATAACCATTTGTCTGAAGTAGTCTAGGGTTTCCTGCCTGAGCAGGGGGTTGGACTAGAAGACCTCCAAGGTCCCTTCCAACTTAAAACCAGGGACCTTGGTTCCCATCTACATTTTATGAACCATGGAACAGATTTGCATCATTTAAACACCCCCCCCCCTCAATGGAGAACCCCCAGCATCATTATCCAACTTCATCCTCTTTGCTTAGGTGCTTTCTTACCATTTGCCAATCCCTGAAGACCTCTCTGGTCTATCTTTCCAAGATCTTAGGCCTTTAGTAGTAATAGTAATAGTAATAATAATAAACAGCATCGACTTGATTTTACATTAGAAGAGCAAAGACAGGCACCTTGGAAACTCCATTGTCCTCTATCTCCACATATTACCAGTGATTCATCTCCCACTTTTATGATTTCCCGGGAGTTTAATTTGTGACTCAACGGGAAGCTGAAAGTGGAGTTCGGTTGCTAACAGGAAGCGTTACTTCTCACCTGAGACAGATACTATCCTTAATTGGCTTTCTTTGCCCCCCAGCAGCCACAGGCTTTCTTAGAAGACCTGAGCTCAAGAAGTGATGACTCTTCAGCCAGCTCTGCGTCACCAACATCCAGGTCAGACATCCGTCAAGAGGAGGACTGGTTTGTTGGCAAGGGTTGCCGTGGGGTGTGGTTGGTGATGTGGGATGTGAACTGTGGGCATGTGAAGGTCCTACTCTTGGTCCAGGGACTAGTGAAGGGAATGCTCAGAACATTCCTGCGATGCACAGAAGGCTAACTTTAGCCTGACTCAGATATTCTCTTGAGGGGGAAAGAGAGAAGAGCTTTCTGGTCATGCCCGAGATGTTTTCCACGCATATTGCAAAATGTGTGTGTGAATGTGAAGTCCTTGGTGCTCTCTGATCTTGACTGTTTTCTTGCAGACGTTTTATTACCCAATTAGGTAACATCTTCAGTGCTAGAAGGAAGTGCTTTATGTTTCTATAGAGTGGCTTGCTTTGTCAAGTGTTGTTTTCTTCTAGTAGTTCTCATTACATTGTTGTTTACTTTTTGTTCATCTGGATTGGTAGTTCCTAGATTGGGCATTGTTTGCTGCTTGATTGTTAGTTTGGAATTAATCCATGCTTTTAATCCCTACTTATCTGGATGTCGGTTGCTGGTGAGGAGGTGTTTTGGTTTTCTTTTAAGCTTTTTGCTACCAGGCTCACTTCTTGCCCCGGAGATGTTACCCAGTTGGGTAATGAAATGTCTTCAAGAAAACAATTATGCTCAGAGAGCACCAAGGGCCCCACAACTCAGGGCCCCTGAGCTGCAAATGTTGTCTTCTAGCGATTTTGTACGCTCAGTCTAATGATTTTTCATTTGTGCTGACACCTTCAATATATATAATAGATGTATTCTCCTAACCTACTTATCTGCTGACTAATTTAACCCATTTTGTAAGTTATCTATAATACATTCAACAGTAAAGTAACCCTATTTAGCAGGGTTATTATTGCTGGGGGGGAAACCTAGAGTACTTTATAAGATGTTTTCAATTTTTGGAGGAAAAATGGATATAAATCCTAACCAATAAATGCAGCAGCATTCCTGCCCTCTCTAAAATGAGTGTATCATATCCTAGGCTGGACTCGAGACAGAGTTCTCTGTTATTTACTTCTTTATTTTATCTACAACCTGATTCCAAACAACTCTGCACAGTTATATGCATACATTTACATCTAATTCTCATGCATGTATTCTTTCTTTCTCTCCCTCCCTCCCTCCCTCTCTCTCTCTCTCGCTAATGTAGTAATAATAAATTAATAAATAACTAAACTAATATATTCAATAAACCAAACAAGTAACAAACAGATCATTTTCATAGTATTCAAAATTAGGACTTGATATGGCCACTTCAGTTGGACAGTGGTAGTTTCTTAGACCTGGAACCCTCCAGTGAATTGACTTCACATTCCTATAATGCTTCTGTGGGTAGAAAGTTGAAGTCTCTATGCTAAGGATCCAGAATATTCCATCTCCCAGAGTTAGACACAGAGGTGGTATTCAGCAGGTTCTGACCAGTTTTGGAGAACCGGTAGCGGAAATTTTGAGTCGTTCGGAGAGCCGGTAAATACCACCTCTAGCTGGCCCCACCCCCATCTATTCTCTGCCTCCCAAATCCCAGCTGATCGGGAGGGAATGGGGATTTTGCAGTATCCTTTCCCTGCCATGCCCATCAAGCCACATCCACAGAACCAGTAGTAAAAAAAAATTGAAACCCACCACTGGTTAGACAGTGTGGTGTGTGTAGGTCATGGCTTCTTTCTTTTATTCTAGCTTCTTGTTCTCTTGCTAGTGAAGTAGATAGCAACAGAAGAGGATAAGGAGTAGAGTAAATGGTTCTAGAAGCTGTTTAGTAGAGGTTGGCTTCCTGCAGATGTGATTTAGCCCTCCGTAGCAAAATATGCAATGGCCTTTTCACTCAAGCTTTCCATAGGAAAGAAACCACTGATGGGAATGTTGCAACATGAGGACACGCTTTGGTTCAAGGAACAGATGGAATATCTCTTGAAGAAATTAGTGATCTTCCCCCTTCCTATTACTCAAGCGACATCTTGGCTGCCCTTTAAACTTTCCAATAATAAATTTAGGCATTTTTCCTCTAATTGTTTCCATGGAAGGGATTATAAGTGTCCTTGGGGATAGTGGTTCAGATTCTTGACCTATTTATCTTCTGTTGTTGTCAAACCCAGCAATGCTTCTGGGCCACAAATGGAGATCATGAGCTTTCATAGAGAATTCATGGGTTGGGATGTTTTCACCAGGAGCTTTCAACCTGCCCAGAAGAGGAATAAAAGTAGACATACAGAAGGGAGAGTAGCTAATAACCTGATAAACAGATGTTTTGTGCCTAGTTATGTCCAATATAACTCCTATTTGGTGAATAAAAAAGCCAACCCATCAACCATCTTGCCCACAACTGTTGTCAACAATTATTTGCACACTGGACCAAAACTGATAGGATGTTCCCCTTGCTGAATTGCACATTATTATTATTTTTTCAAATTCTCTTGCTGATATATAAATAAGCTATTTGAGAGATAAAATGGTACAAAAACCATTTGCTTGTTTTGTTAAAAGAAAGTTGACAGTTCCATTCCTATGATCATTAGACCAGTCTTCCCCTACTTGGCAGCGTCTGAGATGCTGAAACTGCAGTTCCCAGAATTCCAATCAGCTGGAGGCTGATTGGGGAATGATGGGAGTTTCAGTCTCAACTGGAAGGCAATCTAGTTGGGGAAGGCTGGATTGGAAAATACTGTATTTTTCAGAGTATAAGACGCTCTGAAGTATAAGACGCACCTAGCTTTTGGGGAAGAAAACAAGGGGGTGGAAAATCTGCCTCTGCCTCCCAGCAATTTGCTTCCTTGCAACCAACAGCAAACAGTACAGCCAATATACACTGTTTGTAGTGCTACATTTCAGATTATACTTGTACAGATGCTGTTAAAATTGATGTGCTTTCTGGAAGTATAGTTATTCTCTGCTATTTAAAAGAAGCTACAATAGCACTGGGCCTCTTCAGATCTAGCATTTATTTTAAAAAGCTTCTTCATTTTGTTAAGCTGTCTGGAACAATAATAAAGCCTAATAATTTGAACATTCTATACGCATTTATCGTATTGACTTACCTCCTTGCAGCAAACAGCTTGATTAGCACAAGAAAAAAAATCTGTCTCCCAGCAATTTGCCTCCTGGAGCAAACAGCGTTTTACTTTCAATTTCAGCTTGGGCCTCCCGATCATCAGCTGTTTCAGGCTGCAGGGATTGCTAGAGCTTATTGTAGCCTCTGCAAGCCCCATTTTCCCCATTTGCTGCAAGGAGGTAAATTGCTGGGAGACAGAGGCCAAAGGGTGGTGGGTGGTGGGTGGGTAGGGCTACATTCAATCTATAAGATGCACCCAAATTTTCACCCTCTTTTAGAGGGGGAAAGGTGCATCTTATACTCCGAAAAATACGGTAAGTAGAATTGATAATTTGAAATCGAGATCCAGCATCACTTGACTGGTGCCAAGAGAAGGGATGGCAGCCAATCTTTGAATTCTCAGTGGCCATAAATACTCGGGTGTTTTCCTTAATGGACCTTACATGCATTCATCTTGCAGGAACGCCATTTGATATCTGGCGGGGGGGGGGGGGGCTTCTGGTGAGCAACATGTAGTTGTTATGTACTAGAGGAGATCAAAGATTATAATTCCCCCCCCCCTTCTTGTTAAAGCATGACCGCTGAGTTTGAGGGAACCCAGAATTCCGTGCTTGATCTCCCCACCGCTCAGGAGGAATCAAAGGGAACTGATTGCAGGTGTCCTGTGGATAACCTCTGTGGACTGGAAGAGGTCCTTTCTGGAGCAGGTAAGAAGCCTGATCGGTTGCATCTAGTGAAGAACTGCAAAATTATCCTGGACTCTTTCATTTTGTTGTTGATTTATACATTATAAATGATAATATATGAGCCTTGGTGGCGCAGTGGTTAGAGCGCACTACTGCAGGCAACTTCTGCTGACTGCCGACTGCCTGCAATTTGGCAGATCGAATCTCACCAGGCTCAAGGTTGACTCAGCCTTTATATCACATTTTTCCCATGGAGCTCAGAAATCACCATGATCATCCCTCCCCAAAACCCTAGAATACCATTTTGAAACTTCAAATGGACCCCCAAACCAGATAGGTTCCATGTTACAGTCTGTAGGCTCATGGCCACTTACGGCATTCTCTAGTTTAGCACATCTGGAAGTAGCCAATGGATTTGCTCCTCATACTTGCTGGGTTTAGCTGCATATTTCTGCCCTTCGAGCCTCCTGCCAAAATGGTCTAATTTATTGACCACTTCTTGTTGTTTTTCTTTCTTTCTGGTTTTCCCAGAGGCATTTCCTGACCCTGCCCTGGAAAGGCAGGACCTTGGGGCAGATGCCATGGGGCCTAAATCTCCAGATGCTGCTGTCCCTTCCACTCCCGAGAAGCAAGGGCAACAACTAGGAAACTCTGCAAAGCACGAGAATGGGTTTGTCAGAGGCCAACAGGGACTGGCATCGGCAGCTTCCAAAGAGGTAAGACATTTTTTTTGTTCTTTTACTAACTTACTCGTTTGTTTAGGACTAACACCTTCATTGGGAAGATGCTAATAAAAAGAGGCATTTTAGGTGAAATGTATGCATATTAGGACTGTGCAAACAATGCTACATTTTAATTTTTTATTTACAAAATGGATTGAATGTAGACATCCAAATCCAAACATTTAATCGCATTGATTAGTTCATATACACATATGATACTTCATTGTCCATACTGTTGCCACTCAGCCTCAGAAGAACTGGGTTAGGGAGAAAAAAGTAGAGAATGTTGTGTTTTTGAAAGGGGGTTGCATAAAGAATAGAATTCTTTATTGGCCAAGTGTGATTGGACACACAAGGAATTTGTCTTTGGCGCAAATGCTCTCAGTGTACATAAAGAAGAGTGGAGTGGAGTGGAGAGTGGAGTGGAGAGTGGAGTGGAGTGGAGTGGAGTGGAGTGGAGTGGAGTGGAGTGGAGTGGAGTAGAGTAGAGTAGAGTAGAGTAGAGTAGAGTAGAGTAGAGTAGAGTAGAGTAGAGTAGAGTAGAGTAGAGTAGAGTAGAGTAGAGTAGAATTCTTTATTGGCCAAGTGTGATTGGACACACAAGGAATTTGTCTTTGGTGCCAATGCTCTCAGCGTACATAAAGAAAAATAAAATAGAATACATTCATCAAGAATCATAAGATACAACACTTAGTGATAGTCATAGGTTACTAATAAGCAATCAAATCATACTAGGAAACAAATAAAACAATATAAAATTTAAAGATACAAGCAACATGGTTATAGACATAAGTGGGAAGAGATAGCTACTAGGAAGGAAAAGAAGAATAATAGTAATACAGTCTTAGTAGCTAATATGACTATTGTGGGAATTAGTTATTTAGCAGAGTGAGAGCATTCGGGGGGGGGAAATTGTTCTTGTGTCTAGTTGTTCTGGTGTGCAGTGCTCTATAGCGTCATTTTGAGAGTAGAAGTTGAAACAATTTATGTCCAGGATGTGAGGGGTCTGTAGATATTTTCACAGCCCTCTTTCTGACTCGTGCAGTGTACAGATCCTCAATAGAAGGCAGATTGGTAGCCATTGGTTTTTTTGCAGTTCTGATTATCCTCTGAAGTCCGTGTCTGGTTGGGTTGCAGAGCCAAACCAGACAGTTATAGAGGTGCAGATGACAGACTCAATCATTCCTCTACAGAACTGAATTAGCAGCTCTTTGGGCAGTTTGAACTTTCTGAGTTGGCGCATATTTCATATTTTAAGTCCCTCATCAATCATGTCACTGTGTTTTCTTCTCTCTGTACATGATCCCTTACAGGGCAGCGTTGAGATTCGACGGAAGCAGAAAGGTAAGCGGAATTTCTCTGTGTTCACCATGCGCAGGGTGTCTGAATATCAAATTACAGGAACTCATCAACTTACGACCACAGTTGGAACTGGAACTTCCATTGCTAAGTGATGTGGTCATTAAGTGAGTCATTACATGACCACGCCCAATTTTATGATCTATTTAACAGATGAACAGAGTTGGAAGGGACCTTGCTGGTTATCTAGTCCAACCCCCTGCCCAAGCAGGAGACCCTAGATCTGTCTCTACCTAGGATCGAACTCACAACCTCCTGCTTGTGAGGCAAGAGCTCCACCTCTAGGCCACAGCAGCAGATATATATTTTATAATCTGAGAGCTGCAGTGGCACAGTGGTTACAGTGCAGTACTGCAGGCTCCTCCTGCTGATTGCCAGCTGCCTGAAATTTGGCGGTTTGAATCCCACCAGGCTCAAGGTTGACTCAGCCTTCCATCCTTCCGAGGTGGGTCAAATGAGGACCCAGATTGTTGAGGGCAAGAGGCTGACTCTAACTGCTTAGAGAGGGCTGTAACGCACTGTGAAGGGATATATAAGTCTAAGTTCTATTGCTATTTTGCCATGGCCATTAAGTAAATCAAATGATCATTAATGATCATCTAGTTTCCCCCATTGACTTGGCTTGTCAGAGGCTGACTGAGAAGGTTGCAAATGGTGATCACAAGACCCCAATTCTGCAACCATCATACATTCACGGCAATCGCAAAGTGCCCAAGTTGTGATTGTGTCACTGCAAGGATGCTGCATCATTTGTGCGAGGAACCAGTCATAAATCACTTTGTTCCGCGCTGTCCTAACTTCGAACTGTCACTAAACTAAGGGTCATAAATGAAGGATTACCTGTATGCTTTTGCTATGGTAACCCCCGCCTGGCTAAGGAATTCTGGGAGTTGAAGTTCACAGGTCTTAAAGTTGCCAAAGTTGGATATCCCTGAGCAGTGGTGGGATTCAAATAATTTAACAACTGGTTCTCTGCCCTAATGACCATCTGGGTAGGCGTGGCTCGGTGGTTATGTGCCTGGGTGGACGTGCCCAACTCAACGTCACTCGAGTCGATGGGTGCTTCACCTTGGCTGTTGCACTGTAATAAGGGTTAACTGGAGAGGCAGTTTCTGTAAGCAGGGCAATAAAGATGAGGCTAGAAAATAGCACCAGAATGTCTCCTTCTTGCCTTCCTTACAGGATTAGCCCTGTAAAATGGGAAAAAACAAATTAATAATAATAATAATAATTTATTATATTTATAAACCGCCCCCTCTCCCCGAAGGGACTCGGGGCAGTGTACAGGAAAATTAAAAAACCAATTAAAAACATACAATACACACAAATTTAAAAACGAATTAAACTACCCTGTACAAAATTTAAAAACCATTAAAATTACCACCCATTAAAACCCAATAAACAATTTGAGAAAACAGACTGGGGCGAGGAGCATAGATTAGGCCAAGCCGGCCTGATGAAACAAATAGGTTTTTACTTTTTGGCGGAAGGCGCGGAGGTCCGTAGTCGTTCTAATATACGGGGGTAGGTCGTTCCAGAGAGTCGGGCCCATCACAGAGAAGGCCCTTCCCCTGGGCGTCGCCCGCTGGCACTGCCTAGTGGACGGCACCCGGAGAAGTTCCTCTCTGTGTGAGTGAATCGGCCGGAGGGATGTATGGGGCAGGATACGATCCCGCAAATAACTAGGTCCTGTGAAGAAATTGAGATTTCTTCCAACAACCGGTTCTCCGAACTGCTTAAAACTGAATAGGTGTGAACAAGCTGAATCCCACCACTGTGGAGTGAACTCCTTCCAAAATCAGCAAGATACATTGCATGTATCTGGATATGCACATGTGCATCAGAGGTGGGATTCAGCCAGTTCTGAAAGGTTCTGGAGAACCGGTAGCGGAAATTTTAGGAGTGGGGAGGGAATGAAGATTTTTGCAATATCCTTCCCCTGCCACACCCACCAAGCCACCCCACGCCCACAAAGCTACGGCCACAGAACCCGTAGTAAAAAAAAAAAAAAAAAAAAGGAATCCCACGACTGATGTGCATGTGTGAATGTGCCCTGGGGGAGAGCAGGGACACTTCCAACTCCACCAGTTCTTTCATTCCATCAGTTGAACTGAACTGTGGTGTGGGTGTCCGTTCAGGAGCTTTTAAAAATATGTTAGTCAATCTTTTTTTCCCCCCTTCCTTTTGCTTTAATGAGGAGTCACTACCCGCCTGAGTCGACGACGCATCTCCTGCCAGGAACTGGGACAGGTGGACTGTGACGGTTGGCTCTTAAAAAAGAAGGACCACGTGGGCTTCATGGCCCAGAAATGGAAACGGTTTTGGTTTGTGTTGAAAGGGCACAACCTTTACTGGTACAGCAACCCCAACGTGAGTGCATTCCAAGACGCTGGCGGTAACAGTAAACTCAAAGGGAGGCTGGACTTCCTTTGCGGTGTATCGGTTTTCCACTTATTTTTAAACACTATTTTTTTAAAAATAACAACGGTAATGAATGGATAGGCCAAGAACATAAGTTTATGAGTGAGTGCCGGGATAAATGAGCAAGGCCACTATTTTGGATACACCCCCCCCCCCTTATGTCATGTTAGAGGTTGAGTTCTTGAGTGATGTTACGCCCAGGAAATTATACGCCCTGCAAAATGGCAAGCTCAGGGGGTACGTTTCCCCATTTCACGTGGTCCTGATTTAAGCTGACAAGTACTCACCACGTGGATTGGAAGACCCACATCAAAATGTTGCTTTTCCATGTCCAGAGAGATTTGAGGAAAATACAAGAGAGACACGGTGGCTCAGTGGCTAAGACGCTGAGCTTGTCAATTAGAAAAGTCAGCAGTTTGGCGTTTCAAATCCCTAGCGCCCGCGTAACGGAGTGAGCTCCCGTTACTTGTCCCAGTGTCTGCCAACCTAGCAGTTCAAAAGCATGTAAAAATGCAAGTAGAAAAATAGGGACCCCCTTTGGTGGGAAGGGAACAGTGTTCTGTGCACCTTCAGTATTTAGTCATGCCAACTGCAGAGACGTCCTCAGACAGCGCTGACTCTTTGGCTTTGAAGCAGAGATGAGCAGCACCCCCTAGAGTAAACGACTAGCGCATATGTGCAAGGGGAACCTTTACCTTTACCTTACAGAAGAGAGAGGTGAGAGGAAGAAGAAGAGGGAGAGGGGAAAGGGGAGGAGGGGAGAGGAGAGGAGAGGAGAGGGAGTTGGAGCCAGTGCCTCTCTTTCAGCCCAACCTCCCACATAGGGTTCTTGTTGAGAAAATAAATGGAAGTATTATGCATGCTGCTTAGAGTTGTGCAAACACAAAGATGGAGTATAAGTTTGATAGATAATCAATGATTGCTTTAGCCTGGCCTTCACCAGCCTCGACCTCCAGTTATGTTGCATTTCAAAACATACATACCTTTTGCTAGCTAGCCTGCATGGATTTTTCACACAGCCAGTTAAGGTGGTCAAAGTGCAGGAGTAGGACTCAGAAGATCCAGCTTCATAAAACTTCATTGAGTGACTCTAAATTGGTCACTATGCCTTCGCTCATAAAGACTGTTGTGGAAAGATGGCAAGGAATTGTATGCTTGCTGCTTGAGTTCTTGGTAGGTTGGAAACATTAAAAAAGTGAATTTTTAAATCAACTTAAAAAAAAAAAGAAATATATATTCCCTAAAATTTTGCTTTGGTTTTCTGATCTGGGTCACTGAATATTTTAGAGCTTCTTTGTACAAAAGCCAGCAAAGAGAGCAGTTTATTGCATGAATGGTTCACGGTTCTGTAGACAAAAGTATGTATTACACGCCTTAACAGCAATGAGGATTATTTTCACACATTATTGGAAAAAATGAAGATATACCACGAGATGAAGAAATGGTGAAGAAGATACTAGATTGTGCAGAAATGGATAGCTTGACATTGAAAATTAAGCAGAAAGAGGACATAGAATACTATCAAACATGGAATTTATTTTACCAATGGTTGGAAAAAAGGGGTGGAGATTAAGAATGTAAATCTATATTGCTAAGCAAATTAAATACCCAGACAACATGAATGTTTATAAAGCATTGAAAAGTGTATTTAGTAGAAAATCAATTTAAAAATAAACAAATAAATAAAAGGTCCCAAATCTTTCTGTGGCCAAAGATTAATACGTCTACCTCTTTTCTTCTTTTCTTGTCAATGGACGATGAAAACTAGGATGAGAAGGCTGTGGGATTGATCAACGTTTCTGCCTACAGATTGGAGAGCACCAAGGAACAGAAGAAGAAATAGTGAGTGCAAACTCAGCTGTCCCCTTGAGCCATTTTCTGAGAAGGAACAAGCTCAGTTCTCCAATCCTGAAGTCCTTCAGATATGTTAAACCAGGGATTGGCAAACTGCGGCTCTGGAGCTGCATGTGACTCTTTTATCCCTCTACTGCAGCTCCCTGTCGCCAGTTGGCTCCACAATTGATAGAACTTTTGGTTAGGAGAGGTAGAGGAAAAGGGATGCTGTGCTAGGAGGAGACTCTATGGTGGGGGAACCGGACTTCCAGTCAGCTCCAGAATTGAACTGGGGGCTTCCAGTTAGGACCTTTGTGGCTCTTTGAGTGTTTAAGGTTGCCGACCCCTGTGTCAAACTCTCATAATTCCAGCTAGAAGAGGTCTTTCAACAGTTTGTGGTCTCCAAATGTATTTGGTTTGTTAGCTGACAAGGTATACGCACTAAGAGCAAACTGGATTTCTGTGTTAAATCCTTATTTAGCCTATAGATTACCATTTGTATATCTAAGGACACTATGGGTAGGATTGAGGGAACCATACACATTGCAAAATTTTGGGGGGGGGGGAGTCACACTACTTACACAATCATTTCCAAGCTTCATTTGCAGCTGCATCCATGCAGATTGGTAATTGGTGAATAGGTGTGATTCCCAACAGCAAGGAGTCGTGAGAAATCCCAATGCTGTTGCTTCTTTTTCCTCTCCAGTGTTTTCCAACTCACCCATGAGAAGTTCAAGCCCTTCATCTTTGCAGCAGAAACCCTGGCTGATCTGAGCATGTGAGTAGCCTCTAAGGCAGGGGTGTCAAACTCGACTTCATTGAGGGCCGCATGAGGGTTATGTTTGACCTCGGGGGGGGGGGGAGATGGGGGTGTGGCCAGGGTGGGTGTGGCCAGCTCGCCGTCACTCCTGTCAGGGGTGCCTGTGTTAGCCCAAGCGCTCTGCCAGCAAAAACAGCCTCCTGAGCTGCGCATGCGGCCCTCCCGAGCTCCATTTTCATTGGCAGAGGGTTGCAGGAGGCCGTGGCTGTCAAAAACGGAGTTCAGGAGCTCGCTTTCTCTGGCAGAAGCATTGCGGGCCAGTCCTTCGCTGTTTCCAGGGCTGCTCCACAGGCCAGATCTAAACCTCTGTAGACTGGATCTGGGCCTCAGGCCTTGAGTTTGTCATCCCTGCTCTACCAAATTTGATCAACACTGGTGAAGAATTTGAGATTGTTCCTCCAGGAATGTTAGCAGATCCCAAAGTCTTGCATGCACTCCATCATGGAGGGTCACAGGAGCAGAGAAGAAGGCCTGACCACGTCTTGTCCACCTCCCCAACTGGCAGAACCTATGAATTTATATACAATTTATCAGTTCATCTGTGCACTTTCAGAATTGTTTTTGTATAATCAACGTTATGGAAACTTGGGATATTGTACTTCATGAGAACGAGAGTGGAAATAGATTTCTATGGAAGGGGATGATGGAGGGACTGATCTAGGAAGGTGAGCATCAGTGGCTAAGACGCTGACCTTGTCAATCAGAAGGTCGGCAGTTCAACGGTTTGAATCTCTTAACGCCACATAACGGAGTGAGCTCCCATTACATGTCCCAGCTTCTGCTAACCTAGCAGTTCGAAAGCACATAAAAACTAGAAAAATAGGGACGGCCTTTGGTGAGGAGGTAACAAGGTTCCGTGCGCCTTTGGCGTTGAATCGTGCAGGCCACATGATCACGGAGACGTCTTCGGGCAGCGCTGGCTCTTTGGCTTTGAAACGGAGTTGAGCACCGCCCCCTAGAGCCAGAAACGACTAGTACAGATGTGCAGGAGGGAACCCTGATCTAGGAAGTAAGCTGCCCAGAGATGCCTTATCAGAGAGATGGGTGGCATAAAAATTAATAATAATGAGAAAAACTGATCAGCACTACCTCGATCCAAACCTGAATTGTCAAAGAGCTTTCTTAACTTGAGTGGCATTTTCACTCTAGATCTTCCTGTTTAAACAGATTGTTGCTGATGACATAAAACAGGAAAGGAAAGCACTATAAGCAGGCAGCTTTCTTCGAAAGCTTTGACGATTTGATTCCAGCCAGAATTTACCAAAGGCATAAGGGACTACTCGTTACCAGCAAATTTTGTAGACAAACTTTTGAAGCTGCTGGCCTTTGGCAATTTCCAGAAGCATAAAAATCTGGCAACGAAGCCTTAAAAGGACATTGCTTTGAAGAAAAATTTGTTTTCAGCAGGTTTCATATTCAAAGTTGCAAGGAAGACACCTTGCAACCTGGGAAAATAACAGGCTGTGTTTCTTCCAAGGTGGGTCAGTCGTTTGATCACGTCAATGACTAAATATACAGCGTCCCGTAAATCTGGGCCATCTAACCAAGAAGGTGAGTGCCTATTGAAAGTAGCTCATTTTCTTCTGGCCAAGTACAGAAGCCATGATACATCTGCATCACATATCTATATATATAAAAATGTAACAAGAATTTGTTCAAAACCACTAATCTCTGAAAGTCCTGCACCGATCGCTTCCAAACTTTCACACGACGTTCCTTTCAAGTACGACACCAATGATATATATATATATATAGATATATTGTGTAGATGTCACACCTGTGCAAGGTACACGCAATGGAAATGTAAAAAATGTAGGTAGATGGATACAGAGAGAGCAGTGGGCCACAGGTATTATGTCATCCTTTATGACATAAAATACTTTGTCCATAAGATTCAAGGAGAAATACAGTAGGTAGGTAGGTAGGTAGGCAGGCAGCTATAGGGATAGAGAGAGGGAGGGAGAAATGCAGTAGGTAGGTAGGTAGAAGGATAGAGAGAGGGAGAAATACAGTAGGTAGGCAGGCAGGCAGCTATAGGGATAGAGAGGGAGGGAGACATACAGTAGGTAGGTAGAGGGATAGAGAGAGGGAGAAATACAGTAGGTAGGTAGGTAGAGGGATAGAGAGGGAGACAGGGAGACATACAGTAGGTAGGTAGGTAGAGGGATAGAGAGAGGGAGAAACTCTACCCTCGAGTTGATGAGGGTTGTGTCCCTCCTGACTGGGCCACAGCAACGTATGGCCCGAAAGGCTAGTACTAAATAAGGGATTCACCTGAAAGTCATCCAGGTCATGGTTGTCCCAAAGGTGCTTTTTTTCAGGAGGCAACTGGAACTTCCTTGTATGTTTGTTTGTTTTGAAGATGTTTTTGCTTCTCATCCAAGAAGCAAAAACAGGAGCTTCCATTTCCCATTATCTTGTAAGGGCTGAAGAAGCTTCTTGGATGAGAAGCAAAAGGTCTTCAAAGAAAAACCAAGAAAGTCCAGTTGCCATCTGAAAAAGCAGCTTTGGGAAGATTCACCTGAAAGCAAGAAGACCTTGAAGCAAGATGACAATTCTAGACCCGGACCCACCCACCCTAGAAAAAAAAAATCAGACAAAAAAATCTGCCTCCATTATCATATTTTGACCTAATATTAGTATTGGTATCTACCTGGTTTCACTAATGTGGTATCAACCTAGATATGGATAATTTCTCCAAGTCGTTGCCTTCTTAACCTGAGAGGCAATGGGAATATGGGCATACACTGATACCAAGGCATGCATCGTTAAGATAGCAATAGCAATAGCGCTTAGACTTATATACCACTTCACAGTGCTTTGCAGCCTTCTCTAAGTAGTTTACAGAGTCAGCCTCTTGCCCCCAACAATCTGGGTCCTCATTTTACTGACCTCGGAAGCATGGAAAGCTGAATCAGTGTTTGAGTCACTGAGATTCGAACTACCGGCAATCGGCAGTCAGCAGAATTAGCCTGCAATACTGCATTCTAACCACTGTGCCACCACGGCTCTTAGATCAGGGGAAAAGAGAAGGAACATGGTGGCTGGGGATGACAGATTCCTGAGGATGGAGGCAGAAAGCTGGTGTGGGGCAATTCATCTCATTTCAGAGTTTCCATTCATTTCCCCCCCCCCCCCTCTGGACTCATTCCAACTTAGATTGCTACAGCGAAACAGAAGCAGAAGATCCCGAGGATGACTCTCCTAGGCATAGTTTTGATCAGGTCAGTATCTTCTTGGTGGAACATAATTGTAAACATGGTGGGCTGTGCTTTAAAATATCTTGATGCTTTTTATAAACTCATTTGGGACTTTATTCTTTTGGGGGAATGAGAGGCAACTGCAACAGGCATATTGTGATTTCCCAAAAGGCCCTGATTCCAGCATGCAAACTTAAGGTGGGAATCCATGCATTTGACTGTGTTTGGAAGGGATTGCAATGTAACCATTGAAAAGATCACTGCAGAAGAATGTTCAATGTGATGAGGTTGAGCTCAAGTATCAGTATAATCTTTATTGTCATTGTACTTAAATACAACGAAATTGGGGTCATATTTACTCATATTTTGTCTCCACCCATTATTTTCTTTCTTCATTTCTGGCAGACAAAGCAGAAGGAATTGGAGACGGCTCAGTTGCCATCAGGGGCTACTGGGAGTAGCCAAAACCTTCCAGGAAGCCCACTTTTCCAGGACAGTGTAGATGAGAAAACAGCATCACCCTCTTCTCCAGGTGAGCTCACCTTTGGTACCTTCCCAGGTTGCACTGGAAGGAACGTGGCAGGTGAGATGTTGCAAAAAAATCAACTATAATTGAACATCATTCCTAAAGCAGAAGGATGAAATAGTACAATAGTGTACTATTATTTAGGACATCCTCATGACAATATGAAAGGAACATGGTGATTCAATGGCTAAGATGCTGAGCTTGTTGATCAGAAAGGTTGGCAGTTCGGCGGTTTGAATCCCTAGCCCCGCATAATGAAGTGAGCTCCTGTTACTTGTCCCAGCTTCTGCCAACCTAGTAGTTCGAAAGATTGTAAAAATGCAAGTAGAAAAATAGGAACCACCTTTGGTGGGAAGGTAACAGCATTCCGTGCACCTTTGGCATTTAGTCATGCCGGCCACATGACCACAGAGACGTCTTCGGACAGATCTGGCTCTTCGGCTTTGAAACGGAGATGAGCACCGCCCTCTAGAGTCAGGAACAACTAGCACATATGTGCGAGGGGAACCTTTACCTTTACATGCCAATAAATGTGCCAATCTGTTCTTGAAAATGTCCCTTTCTCCCTCTTTCTATCACTTTTCTCTCTGTGTCTTTCTCTCTTTCCCCAGTAGCAGGCCAGCTTCATGGCTCTTGCCAAGGTCTGAATTGCTAGGTCTGCACAAAAATAAATGACATTTTTAGTTGGTGGAGTTTGCAGAAGCGGCCAAATTGACACAATTAATTTTGTTTCTACTTGGAAACCACTTTTGGACTTTGTGCCTGAGGTGGAAATAAATGAAACTTTGACTTGGGGATTTGCCGATTAAGATTACAGGAATGGCTAGTTTATGTTCTTATATGAAAGTAAAAAGTTGAGGTTTGATGTTACACGGTGTATCTTGTATCTTATGAAGATCCAGCAGAAGAAGAACTCCAGTCACTGATCAAGTGTCTGAAACAAGGAGGGGTATCACTTATTGGGAAACAGCAGGTGTTCACCCGTGAATATTACCGGAAATCATTTGTCAAACGTAACAAGAACCCAGAGATCAACGAGAAAGTACATCTGATTCGGACACTTCAAAGCACGCTCAAGGCAGGTGGAATGTAACTTTGTGCTGGGAAATGGCTCCTATTTATGGGATGGATGCCTCTGGGGGATGGTGAGCGATTGGGTCAGATTTTACATTTGGGGGGCGGTGCTTACTGAAAGTTAGTTATGGAAGATGGAGGTAAAGAAGCCCAATTACACATGTAATGTACTTCACTAAATAGGCACAAGAGATGAAATTCCATTTTTGATTTTATTTTAATGGCTACTTTCCTTGAATCCTAGCCTGAAGAAATGGGTGAAATGTGGATTTTATTTTTATCATAGTTTACCTTTCTTGCAAAGAGAGTAGCGCAGGGGTGAAATGCTACCAGTTTGGACTGGTTCACCTGAACTGGTAGTAAAAAATGACCCAGTGATCAGCTATGGCCCCAATGATCAGGTGTGCAACAATCAGCTGTGCCGCATGATTAGAAATCTTGCAGCACAGCTGATTGTTGCACAGCTGATTGTCAGAGCTACCAGTTCACCCGAACCGATAGCATTTTTTTACGTTCCGATGATCAGCTGTGCGACAATTAGCTGTGCTGCACGATTTATATTCGCTAGAAAGCAGGACTGAGAAAAGGCTTCTTCATCCTCATTTCTCAGCACATGCACAAGTCCTCTTTTCTGAATTTCTAAGGCCTAATAATGTAAGTGGTTGATCCAATCTGGCACAATGGATTTGATATTTCCTGTGTTGTTTTTGAATGGAATTTTGTTTGTTTGTTTGTTTGTTTATTTATTGTCTGGGTATTATATATAGTAGGAAAATGTCCAGACCAATTACCATGCAACTCCACTGCGCTGTACTGTAGAAGCCATTTTACAGCAGTACAGTAGAATCCATTTAAAGGCACAACAGGCTGTATCTTAACAGAACACACACCCCAGGGGGTGATAGGGGTGTCTTACCCCCACTGTCTTTTTTCTCCATAGAGTAAGTTATCTGTGAACCAAGTTTGGTTGAAATTGCTCAAGGCGTTCCAGAGTTACGCTGGAACACACACACACACACACACACATACACACAGTGCCATTTTTTATATATAGATTCATTTTTTTCTTTTTAAAACTCTAGAAAATTTCAATAGTTTTAAATCCTTTTGGAATCTGGCCAGGCGCTTCTGGCTTTTGGATGCTTTAGAAATATAATGAACAAAATCAATCTGACCTCAAGGGACAACCGTCTGTACCTGGAAGTTTACTAATATATCGAGTATTTTGCTGCTCAAATGACACCAACATATTTTGTGACCGCTTTGCAAGGGTGGTGGGCCCTTGCCTCTCTTGAAAGGGATCTAGCCAACCTTTTAAAAGCCACTCCAAATGGCTGTGCTATTCTGGCCTCTGTTGTCCTTGTAAAAGTGAGTCATGCATCAGCCTCAGAACATTCCTTTCCTTTCCCCAGGCCAAAACTGCTGAGCTCCAATTACTTGATATTCTACTGGAGGACACCGAACTGAACTCCGAGAAATTCAGGAGCTGGAAAGAACAACATCAGGAGCTATACCAGGAAATACAGATGTGGCGTGCTAAAAAACTGGACCAAGACAATGGCTCAATAGATTCAAGTTTCAACCTCTACTTGGAGGCAGCTGCAGGCCCGTAGCATCTGGGGCACCTCTGCCCTGTGAGCTAAGATGTCCTTCCTCCAGCTCCACTTACACAGCGCCAGACAGAAGTGCAGTTTTGTCATTTCTAAATTTTGGATAGGAATGCTTTACGACAAGCTTCATCTTTATAAGGCCAAGGTTGATCTAAAAAGTTTTATCCAGACAGCAACAATGGCTCCAAATGATTCTCTCATTTTAGAGAGATGGATTACAAAGATGGTGGCAATTGAGGAAAGGATTGTTGGGTTTTTACATAATGATGGAGGTTTCCTGATGGCAAAATAGAAGACCAACGACGAAGGAAGTGGCTTTTGGTGGCTAAGCGCCTTGGAAAGAGCTGGCATTGACTAGCGCAGACTTTGTGCCTTTCAGATTTCTTCAAAACAAGCCATTTCCTCCAACATCTTTCAAGATGAAATATTTAGCAACCGAGAGACAACTGAGTAAACCAGTTTGTGGTTTTTCAATAATGATAGTTTATATTTGAAAACCAGCTTGCATTAGAAGCGGGATACTGTAAACATGTAAGAAATGAGTTATATAAATAAATGTTACAATATGTTTCTAAAGGTAGTTTAATGGTTTTTTCTCTCCCCTTATTTTCATTTTCAAAATGACCATTTGGCAACAATCCAGCTGCAATACAACAGAATGAATAGCAATAATAATAGCACTTAGCCTTAGAGTTATCTACTGCCCCCTAGTGCTTCTCAGTGGTTTAGAGGGACGCAGTGGCTCAGTGGCTAAGACGCTGAGCTTGTCGATCAGAAAGGTTGGCAGTTCGGTGGTTCGAATCCCTAGTGCTGCGTAACGGAGTGAGCTCCCATTACCTGTACCAGCTTCTGCCAACCTAGCAGTTTGAAAGCATGTAAAAATGCAAGTAGAAAAATAAGAACCACCTTTGATGGGAAGGTAACAGTGTTCTGTGTGCTTCCGTGTTCAGTCATGCCGGCCACATGACCACAGAGACGTCTTCGGACAGCGCTGCTTTTTTGGCTTTGAAACGGAGATGAGCACCGCCCCTAGAGTTGGGAACGACTAGCACATAAGCGCAAGGGGAGCCTTTACCTTTACGTGGTTTACAAATAACAGCATATTGTTCCCCAACAAACCTGGTCCTCATTTTACTGATCTTGGAAGGATGGAATGCTGAGTCAACATTGGGCCCCATGGAACTACAAGCTGTGGGAAGAGTTAGCTTGCAGTACTGCATTTTGACCACTGCACCACCAGGGCTCACTGGGCAAGAGGCAAACTGGTTTGTTAACTCAAAATTGTTAACTTTTAAAAATACTATTTTGTTTGTCTCCTATATGTATCAATGATCCCTTCCAGCTCTATTCTGATTTCTGACATAGTGGGTAGAAATGCCTGATTTGCAATGGGTCAAGTTTAGCCAACCACATTTCTTCTTGATCTAATTGTAGAAAACCAGTTTGGTATAGTGGTGGATTTAGTACTGTAAGGAGCCCCAGACCGCTCCTGAGTGAAGGATTGAAATGTCTGCCAGTTTGAACTGAGATAATGGAATGTGAGGCAACTGGCAGTTGGAACAGAGTTCTTTTCAGGTGGGGAGGGGGAGTAGAATGTCTGACTCCTTAGCATCAGAGCGTGTTAATTACTGTATAAGAAAGACTAATGATCTGATGGTCATTTCGACAAATCCTTTCTTAGCGAGCACCTAGAAGCCAAGGGGAACATACATGCCAAATTTCAAGTTTGTAGGCTTTATGGTTCTGGAGATTTCGTGATGAATGAGTGGCACTTGGCTTTTATATATATAGATATAGGTCTATGTTAGTTTTTATGAGCTGATCAATAAATTAAATTAGAAGAGACCGGGTCTATGTATATAGGTCTATGTATATACTGTATGCAGGTGTGTAAATTCATATAAATATGTAAAAAGACAGGATAAAGATCTAATAATTCAGATTCACAGAATCACTCATCTTGTAGATCTCTTGCCATCCCCCAAAACCCTCTTATGCTTGCCCTTTTCAACCCACTGCCTCTTGGGCATCTGAACCTTCTATAATTAAAAAGATGATGATTTAGCTGTTCTACCTTTAGACCAGCAAAAAAATGAGAATGCTGACAGAAGAGGGACCAGTTTCACCAAGCAACAGGTTCCGGTCACGCCACCCCTAAGAGATGATAACCAATTTCATTGTAATTTTTACGATGATGATGATGATGATGATGATGATGATGATGATGATGATGATGATGATGATGATGATGATGATGATGATGATGATGACCATTACCAGATAATGATGACCATCACCAGATAATCAATTTATGTCCTGCTGCTGTGGCCTAGAGGTAGAGCTCTTGCCTCAAAAGCAGGAGGTTGTGAGTTCAAACGTAGATAGAGGCAAATGTAGGGTCTCCTGCTTGGGCAGGGGGTTGGACTAGATGACCTGCAAGGTCCCTTCCAACTCTGTTGATCTGTTAACGCCTTTCTTACATGATTTAAAGTCTTCCTACGGCCAGCGGCAGGGGACAATTTTGTCCCGCTCTCAATTTTAAATTGGGGCGAGGGGCGGAGCTTCTTGGCCAAACAGAGTTTCTATTGGGCAACCACAGACTGTTCTAATCGGAGGAGGAAGACCAATAGAGAGAGACACAGCGGGACGGACGCCGCGAGCTCTTCATGGAACCCGCGCGCCTGGGATGTCGTAACCTCCTGCTGGCAACGGTTGCCGCGCACGCGCGGTAGGCGCGGGTCCGGCCAGTCTTAGCGCCGCGGTCTCTCTGAGGCGCCGTTTTCCGCCGGCGGTGGTCGTTAGTCTCCATTTAAAGTTGTCTTTTAAGTGGAGGCCCCAGGGTCCCTCGGAGGTAATAATCAAAAATTTACTTTCTCCTTTTGCTTTAAAAAAAGTTTAAAAGAGCCCTGAAGAGTTTCTCCTTTTTCTCCCCTCAGTGCTTCAACCTTTGAAATTGACATCCCTGCTTTTTTCTTGGGGGCGGGGAGGGGAGGGAAAGTGAAATTGTGTACTCCCCCCCCCCCTTCAACCCAATTGGAGCGCTCGAGATAGCGCCAACTACAATGTCCATCTTTCCTAGCCTCCACTTTCAGGCTGGGGATAACGGGAATTGATGGGTCGAAAGGGTTGGGGGGAAAGCGGCTTAGTTTGGAGCATGCGCAGAGCTGATGCTAGAAGGGGGTCTTGTTGCATTGGGGAAGCACACAACCTCCGCTACACACACGTATTCTCCCCCCCCCTCCCCTAACTTTGCTTGTTGGAGAGATATTCCTGGTATATAATGGTGACATGAATGATTAATTTACAGTTATAATCCTCTACATCAGGGGTCTCCAACCTTTGCAACTTTAAGTCTGAAGGACTTCAGCTCCCAGAATTCTCCAGCCAGCAAAGCTGGCTGGAGAATTCTGGGAGCTGAAGTCCTTCAGACTTAAAGTTGCAAAGGTTGGAGACCCCTGCTCTACATGGGATGCGGTGGCTAAGACGCTGAGCTTGTCGATCAGAAAGGTGGTCAGTTCAGAGGTTTGAATCCCTAGCGCCACATAACAGAGTGAATTCCCGTTACTTGTCCCAGCTTCTGCCAACCCAGCAGTTCGAAAGCATGTAAAAATGCAAATAGAAAAATAGGGACCACCTTTGGTGGGAAGGGAACAGTGTTCTGTGTGCCTTCAGCGTTTAGTCATGCCAGCCACATGACCACAGAGATGTCTTCGGACAGCGCTGGCTCTTTGGCTTTGAAATGGAGGTGAGCACTGCCCCCTAGAGTTGGGAATGACTAGCACATATGTGCGAGGGGAACCTTTACCTATAGTCCTCCACTTATAATCACAATTGAGCCCAACATTTCTGTGATTAAGGGTGATGGTTGTTAAGTAAGCTTTGCCCCATTTTATGACCTTTTTTGCCACAGCTGTTAAGCGAATCATTGCATTGGTTAAGTTAGTCACATGGTTGTGGATTTAATAACTGCAGTGGATCACTGCAGTTGTTGAATATGGCTTCCCCATTGACTTTGCTTGACAGAAAGTCACAAAAGGTGATCACATTTATTTTTATATTTTTATTTTATTACATTTATATCCCGCCCTTCTCCGCAAAGGACCCAGGGCGGCGCACAGGAAATTTAAAAAACATACAAAAATAGAACATAAATAATTTAAAATATATATTAAATCCCAAACCTGTGCTAAAACCAATTATTAATTAAAACCCAATTTAAAACTTTTCACCCTGGGACATTGCAACTGTCATAAATAAATACATGGCAGTTGCCAAATGTCCAAATTTTGACCACGTGACTGTGGGGATGCTACAACAGTTGTGTGAAAAATGGTCATAAGTCACTTTTTTCTGGGCCATTGTAACTTTGGTCACTAAATGAATAGTTGTAAGTTGAGCACTACCTGTATTCATTTTATTGTGTTTAAATGTACAGGCCATCCAACTCCAGTGGATTCTGGCTGGAGAACAAAATTAAACACATAAAAAGAGCTAAAAATATGGCCATACGTATGAATGCTATTTTTCTTTCACAAACCAAATACCTATAGTTATTCTGCCCACAATCATCCTTTTGCTCTGGTGTCCCCTCCCCACCCACCACACAGCTTTTTCTGGGGCCATAGAACACACTCCAGATAACAAGCATCTATTATGAAACATGAATTATTCAGTGGCTAGGTCTGTGATGGTGAACCTATGGCATGTGTGCTATGGTATGTGGAGCCATGTCGCCTGGCACGTGTGCTGCCACCTGTTCCTTTTCTGGGTTTCTGGCATGCATGTGCACATGACAATTAGCAAGCCTTCATGCATGTGGCAGTGCCGGAAACTGGAATAGCTGGTCTTCCATTTTCTGGTGCCAGCCAGCTGATTGTCGCATGTGCGTGCCAGAAACCGGAAGTTCATTTTCCGCTGCGCACATGCCCCTTGGGCAGCTCCTGTTTGTGCACTCCCTTTTTGGCACTGAGTGCCAAAAAGGTTCACCATCACTGGGCTAGGTTCACACAGCATATTGTAATTAACACTGTCAAGATTAAAGTTTGTATTTTTTTTTTTTACTTGATTGCAGGCAAGAAAAATACTTTGATTATTTGATGTTTAGTCCAGTGGTTCTCACAACATTTTGGTGTCAGGACCCAATTTACATTCTTAAAAATGACCCAAAGAGTTTTGTTTGGATAGCTTATATCTATCTCTATGCACTTACTTTATTAGAAATTAAAGCCATGTTAAAATATTTTTTTATGCTAGTTTACTGTAGTGTACAAATATGAACTCAGTAATTGGGTCAATATGTTATATGAACACAACCAATAAGCCACCCAAAGTCACCTCACAGCAAGATGGGCAGCAAACATATTTAATAATAATAAAAAAATGTTTTTCAAATTCAGTTGGATTTAATCCCAGCTAGATTTGGACAGATTTGCACAGTCAAACAAATGAAAGATAACAAAATTTTCTGGTAATTATATAGATAATATACAAACAATATTTACTTATTCCTTCCTTTCTTGGATTAGATCTATGTTGTTAGATTAATGAAAGGTATATTCTTAGTTGAGAGACATGTCTATATATAATTAGCTGAATAATATAAAAAGAATCCAGAAGTGTTATCATAAGGTATAATACTGAGTAAATTGCATTCAAAGGGGAAAAGCTGAGATAATGATACAATAAATCTTTTGATCTTTATAAACTTCATTTTTAAAAAATAGCACATTAAACAAATATTTTGGCTCATGATGTTTGCTCTTGGTATGCATTGCATATTGGCTGTTTTGCTATTCTCTGTTGATGTGATTGTAAAATTATGAGCTAGGATTTATCATTTACAAATTCTGTTGTGGTGTAGCAGCCCTGAATTTACTTCAAAAGTCAGCTGATACATAGCCTTCCTGAAGACTTCTTGAGTTCTACATACAAATAAAAACATCCTGGTCAAAGTGTCTTCTGGACATACATGAGATTTTGGGAAGGTTTCAGACTAGTCAGAGAGCTTTGATTCAGTTGGGTCTGATTGCATCATAGCTCTGAAGAACTGATCCAAACAGAAATCCATGAAAGCAGTCACCAGAATTGAAGCTTGACTCAGGAAGATTGTTACCTTTTTATATTTATCCGTTATATTGTTGCTCTTATGTTCAACTTCCTAGGTGCCATCTGAAAAGTCCAGATCAATTTGTGGTTCTAGAGAGAAGCTTTTATCAAAAATCAAGAATGGCGGCCTCTGGGGGAACATTTGTTGGAGTCCCCTCATCAAGCAATAATGATGGTAAATTTTCACTTTAATCCCTTAATTCTTAGAGTTCCTTTAATTTGTTTCTTTCCTTATTAGATGAAATTGTAAAAATATTCAGACAAATAATACACTCAGTGAGGACCAATAAATTGGAGAATAGCCCAACAGTTTGTGCAGGTTGCTACAGATTAGTCTGATGAGTTAAGTGAATCACATTCAGAGATTCATCCTCATCATTCTGTCGCCTCTGTATATTCAGGCATGAAGATCTGAAAGGCAGTTTAATGTCATGTGTACAACAAAGTTTAATTGACTTCCCTACTTTATAAATCACCATTACTGTGGAACCGATGGGCAGTTAGAAAATTGTACTACTAACAGAGATACAAAAGTGGGCGGTAGGTATAAAAAGGTTGACTACCACTGCTCCAAAGCATTGTCTCCTGCATGTGCTAGTCTGACAGTTCTTTTAATATTTGGATAACTTTCTCCAAATACTTGTCCTATTAGACATTAAGGAACAATACTACTTAGTGCCAGGGATATTCTTCCTGGGGAAATTTTATTTAGCATTCCCCCCACCCTTGTTTTGTTTGTTTTTCCTTTCAATTTAGAATTGACTCCTGGAATTTACATAGACAGTTTTCTTGGCAATTTATTTCCCCCCAGAAATGGTTTGCCAATCTCTTCTTCCTGAGGTTGAGAGGGAATGGCTGACCCAATATCACCACTTGGCTTCTATGACAGGATTAGAAGTCAGATTTCCTTGTTTCTAGTCCAGTATTTTAACCACTAGATCAAATTGGCTTTCTCTAACTAAAATGTAAACAACACTAAGCTGCATTGCCTTCTTGGACACATTTTTGATCAATCCATTTTTCTCACATTTTTAAAATGGATTTTAAACTTTACAATCAACTTGCATTCCTAATAATCTGATTTGGTGTTATATATACATTTGAAATTTATATAGTGAATCTCATGAGAGGGGAACACTGTTAGAACACCATGCTCCTTCCAGAATTTAGCATAGCTGCTGTTGTTTTTCCTGGATTGAAATCTGAGCGCTACTAAGAATAACCTCATATGTCTATCTAGTTAGCTCTGGTATTTCTACGTCAGTGTTTTCAGCATTCAACTTCTCCTTATCCCATATAGCAATTGGCAAAAACATAGACTTGTTTTCGGAAGAGCCTGGTGCCAACATTTACTGCATTTTCATAGCAGTAACTAGTTAACTGCTTCCTTGGAATAGCAGTCTCTTTCTTTATATATCTGGAAACAAATGAGGATTTCAATTCAGTGGATGGGAATATAATTAAGATCTGAGGTCTTGATTCCTAAGTAAGTTTTGACATTTTCTAAAGCTTTAACTTGTGTTTTATAAGCAACTAGAATGCTACATGATTACATAGTCTCGTTTAATCAAAAAGGCTTACTCTGATTGCCTATCTAGATTTTATTATTAGCCATAACACTATACATTACGAAAGCTATCATTACTATAATTACTGTAAACAGTAATTATTCTGGGCAATTTTCTAGATAATTGGTGTACACAAAAGCCAGTGTAAGTGAAATATCAGCTGATCTATACAGTTTTGTTTTTAATTCCAGTATTGCTTTTTTTCCCTAGCATCCAGCAGTCTCAACTATGGTTCTTCATTTCAACCCATCAAAACCCAAGTGGCAATTCCTACAGCTCACGTCATGCCCTCCACATTGGACAGATCACCATGTCTAGCAAGTGAATCAAGCCCTCCTCAGACCACTTTATCTTCCTCCATGCCAAATTCACTGGGTGACACAGGAGGACTGATGTCCAGCTATGACTCTGATACTTTGAGGCAATCCCAGGTGATCAACCAGAATTCTCTTTGTCTGAATCAGACTTCAGCAGAAAATGGTTACAATCAGTCCTTGTTTCGTAGTTCTGGTCAGTCAGGTGTGGAATGTGTTCAGAAACCCATCAGCCTAAATGCTGAAGTCACCCATTCTGCTTTTCTAGATAGGCATTCTCTTGGTCCTTGGTCCCAACTCCAGATGTACACTCCAGGCAATTCAAATAGCACTTCGGCTGGCCTAGAAAAAGAATACAATAAAATACTGCAAAATACTAAAACATCAACAGATTCCAATAGAGTCTGTGGAAAGCAAGTATCCTTGGGACTTAATGCTGCTAGTATGTTTTCCACCCCTTTGACTGCTCAATCTCAGACATCGAAGCAGGACGCTTGTACAATACATCCACATGAAAATTGTGCACACAGTGCTTGGAAACAACATCTAGATTGTGTTCAACTGCAACTGGAACAGATGCATGTAAGTTATTTTAACTTCTGCCTATAGGGAATGTGTACATGTAGCTTTTATGTCTGTAACTTTTCTGCCAGGGCGCATGAGGAGTATGTAGATCAGGTCTAATGTATAATTTTCAAAGGGAGCAATTGCTGAATGGGGGGGAAATCTGTAGAAGTGTCGTAATTTAAAAGCCTAGTATATTCCAGTATTGTACCGCTAGAGAAATAATCCCCTGAGTGCTTTTATTGCAGAATCAAACCTTTAGGAAAGGAAAGAAGGACTTGATGGCTGTAGATTTAGCTTTATAGGCTTTTGAAAAGTGGTGGCACTATTCCTTTTCAAGGAGAGGTTACAGGTAAAAGATAACAACATGAAGCATGAACAATAAAATTTCATTAAATATGCATCAATAAAAGAAAAATACAAATATATACTACCAAATTTAAAAAATGCAATCTCAAAATCGATAACTAAAATAATTTAAAGAAAACTGGGGAATGGAGAAGAAATTAAATTGTTATTAATACTTCCAAAAACTATTATGACATTGAAAGTCCCTTGATTGAAAAAAGTCAAATGTTAGCAAAATAATATCAACAGTCCATCACTGCAAATTAGGTGCAGATTTATTTTAAAAGTATTGTACAATAATTATTTTACACCAACTTCATATGTAGATAGATTCAGCCAAGAGAAATATTCATCTGCAAAATCCAGTAATCAATCCAAACTCATATTAATGATATTATTTTTATCAGCCAAAATGCAATATTAATAAGCCAAAACCAAACTTTTGAAAATGTAGTTCAAATGAATTCAGGATGGCTTTATTGAGTTAAATGTTGCGGCTGTTGACTTCTGTTTTATGAACAGAGTGGCTTATTAATTTATTTTAAGGAGCCCTGCCACAAAATATACATTATTTTCTAGATATGCAGAATTTCATAGTGGTACACAATGATATGAAATTATGTTAAAGAGATTATATATGCCTGATGGTGTTTGATATAGGCTGAAATAAGAGTTTCTATGTTTTAACACGTGGACGAGAGAACAAAACAAAAAATCTAAACACAATCTTCCTTCCTTCTCCTCCCCCAAAAATCTGATTTTCCTCTTTGCAAACTCAATCTCATCCCTTGTCTCTGAATGTCATAATTCCAGCTGCAAAATAAAGCTACCTGTTACTATCCTTTGGTGAACAGTACTTCACTGCACGCGCTTGATCCAGCTCAGTGGATTGGCATTGCCAGCACAAATGAAAATTTGCTCCTGGAGAAAGAAGTTCTCATTGACAGGTAAGAAATTAAACATTTGTTTACCTTCTAGATTTTTTCACCAGAAAGTAACAATGTTTAGATTGTGCTTCATATTGATAGAAAAGCAAACAATCTTTGGCATAATAAGCTTCCCTGAATACTCTACAACTTACTTATGAGTGGTTAAGCTTATGCTTTATATTTCCATGGAAGAAATTAAATTGTTCAAAACTATTTTTGCCCAAATACTAAGCAGTTTTGGTGTTTGCTCTGTCAAAAACATAGGAAGAGTGGGGAAGAATACCACTTTTTAAAGAGAGGTTTTCCTCCCTCTCTCTATTAATTAAAAAGGGCATACATGGCTTCTTCTGGTTACACTAAGATGTAACTTTTTGTTGTTGTTGTTTTTTATCCCGCCCTTCTCCACAGAGGACCCAGGGTAACAAAGCTTTTGCTTCTAGAGTGAGTTCTGATTTCTCTTGAGTGCATTTAATTGGCTTTTATTGACATGAGAAGAATTACAGAGGTGGATAACTCTTTCAGTTAGCTTTTCCCCATACATCACTCTGAGTCCATATATTGATTTCCTGCTCAGTTACAAACATGAAAAAATAAATGTTATGTAACCATTTTACTGAAAGCCCTCTAATGTTCCCTTTTATAATTTTAATTTTGTCAGTGTTAATATACTTCACGGGTTTATTCTCATAGGCAGAGACAGCACATTTCCCAGCTGGAGCAGAAACTACAAGAAAGTGAAATGCAAGTCCACAGTGCCCTCTATGGCCATCCTGTTCCTTATGGGGATATGCATCTCTTCAGAATGCAGGTAACCCTTATAACTGGTGGCACTTGAAATATGCTATTGGGAAAAGAATTTTAAATTCAGTGCAGGGTTAGAGAAGGCATGAATGGCAAAGAGACATGCTCTATAGCTGCTCCTTCAGGAACCTTTAATCTCTGCAATTATTTTTTCTTTAAAATCCCTTTTATTGGAGTGGAGTCAAGGCAACTGAATGGAGCTGAGCTTTGACTGGCCTGATGCCTTTCCTAATGCCTATGCAGAGTATGCAGCATATATTTTCTCTTTGTGCCCTGATAGAGAAACATCTGCCTCTGCCTAGGATTGAACTCTTAATCACCTGAGTATGAGGTGAGCATCTTCACCTCTAGGCTAGCACACAGGTGTTTCGTTCCCTAAGCATTGGAACCGGCTTGATTCTCTGGTGAGCACACTGAAGAAAATCAGATATTCTGCTTCTCCTTCAAATATTGATGTTTTTCACTTCTTGTCCCCAGTATTTACTGAACTCACATGCAATTTGAGGAATTCTTCAATGAATATGATGATGAATATCGATTTTAGGAGATGTTCTGGCTATTACTATTTTATTTAATATCTTTTGCAGGAGTTACAACGGGATAATATATTTTTACGGGCTCAGTTTACTGAAAAAACAGAATCACTCAATAAGGAAAAAATTGAATATGAAAGGAAACTGGCTGCTTCAGAAGCTGGTATTAAACGGATCCAGGAGATTCACAAAGAGACCATACAGAAGCATACAGTAGAATTGAAGAAACAAGAAGAAAGGGTAGGCTTTTTTGGATGAAGACCCAACAGATGTCCTAATGGCTGCTTCTTTACATGGGAATACAGTTTTTTGTTGTAATATTTGATTATGCTAATATTCACACTTCAAGCTTTGATACATTTCATACACTACTGCAGTGATGGCTAACCTTTTTCTCTTCACGTGCCGAAATCACTGAAACCCTGAAGCCTCCTGGGACCAAAAATGAGGTGCGGGGGGGGGGGCTGCCCCCATGCATGCATGTGCGACCACCCTTGCACATGTTTACGCCACACACAGACACATCGCAAATGCATGTGTGCCTCCCACATGGGTGGCAGAGACTCAAAAATCAGCTGGCTGACAAGAGGCGCACATGCATGCACGGTGGAACTAAGCTGGGTGACAGCTCGCATGCCTGCAGAGAAGGCTGCGCATGCCACCTGTGGCACACGTGCCATAGGTTCGCCATCACGGCCCTATTGTATAATAGAGACGTGCTATGGGAAATGTTGTTTTTAGGAGTTAATAAAAGAAAGGGGCAAAAGGTAAAGCATTAACATTTTCCCAAAATGATTGCACTAAAGTTAGGCTAGTAGTATTACAATGCTTCAGGGTTTCAGCAGAAAGCTAAATCCCTGCTCTTTATGTAATGTAAAATGTAGAGTGGGTTCCATAACTATGTTTCTGGAAAGTATGTTTTTTTAAACATAGAATCACTTCTTTTTGTTCTACATAATCATCTATTTTTGGGTCATGGGCATTTTTGCACCTGAAATCAATAGTATAAAGTGCTGCTACCTACCCCTGATATTCTATCCCACAGGTCAAGTCCAGAGACAAGCACATTGAGTACCTGAAAAAGAAATGCCAAAAGGAATTGGACCAAAACCATGAGAAGCAGCAGAGAATTGAGACTCTGGGGCGCTATGTTGCTGACCTCCCAGTATTGGAGGATCATCGAAAACAAAGTCAACAGGTAGGAGGGCATCTTCTGGATGTAGCTGGCTTTGAAGAATAGCTGGATAGTGTAGGTCTGCAAGCTTCAACAAATGTGTTAGCTTTGTGAAGTGTCCCAATTGCTAGAAGGAATTCCTTTTAAGTCTAATGTGTGTGTTTGCTCTCTCCCCACCCCACTCCACCCCCAACCTTTTAGTTAAAGCAGTCTCAGCAGACAGTTAGCACTTTGCAAGAAACGGTGACTACTTTTGAAAGGGAGCTGAGAGATGTTCGCACTGACTGCCGAGAGAAGGAGCTGCAGCTAGAAGTGCAGAAACACAAAGAAATGGAACTGCTTTCCACAGTGCGCAGGTAACACCAGGGAAGTGGGGAAAAACAAGAACGTTGTGTGGTCTTTGGACTCAGAAAAGATCCTGGGAGTAGTAGTCACAGAAGATATTACAGGTAGTCCTTGACTTACATCAGTTGGTTTAGTAATTGTTCAAATTACAACTGCACTGAAAAAAGTGACATGACAATTTTTCATACTTATGACCATTGCAGCATCCCCATGGTCACATGATCAAAATTCAGACGCTTGGCAACTGACTCCTATTTGTGATGGATGCAGTGTCCTGGGTCACGTAACCACCTGACAGGCAAAGTTAGTGGGGAAGCCAGATTCACTTAACCGTTATCAAGTAGAGTGATTCATTTAACAACTGTGGCAAGAAGAATCATAAAATGGGGCAAAATTCACTTAACAAACATTTCACCTAACAACAGAAATGTTGGACTCCATTATGGTCCTAATTCGCGGACTATATTATATATGAGCTGTTTGGGGAAGGATTATTCTTTTGGGAGGGGAAATATGCTTTTCCCTCAACCGGGTGCCCGTTTTTGGAGATATTCTATTTATTGCACATTTTAGGACTCACTTCCTTCTGAACATCTTACAAAAATCAGCCTCACGGGTCATTTGGCTTGTGGAGTGGGGGCAACCAAATCGGATGAGTCTTTGATGGCGTCTTTATTTGCCTGCTTCCACCATGTTTTTCTTTGAATACAATGGGGATTTGGTAACATTGGTAAGAGAACTTGCCTTGTTGCTTAGACTTGATTGTAAGAATGGAAGGGCATCGTTTGTAGACAGTTTTAGCTTCTCAATTTCTCACAGACATGAAACTTCAACATGCACAGAATCGAGACCGGAGAGTCTCTTTAATAGTTGGGTGGGGTTTCTTGGAATCAGCGCATACCTTTGGAATGGAGCAATGCTTTTAATTTGTTTTAGAGGCAGAATGATGAAACTCACTTCAAAGGATGAGCTTATATAAAGTTGATTTCATTTAATGAAAACTTCCTGTTTCTTAGTTTGCAAGATAAAATGAAGCAGGTGAAGCCTTCAGTACCAGAAGATTATGCCCAAGAGGTAGAGAGAGAGAAAGAAGAAAAAGAGGCTTTGCAAAAAGAACGTGATCTTCTCAGGAAGGTAACTCCACAGCTGAGATTGGAGCTCTTATGGGGGTGTTCTATTCTGTATTGAATAGAAGATCAGCATCCTCTTCCTTTATGATCTTATGATCATTGGTATAGATCAGGGGTCTGCAAAGTTGGCTCTTTTAAGACTGGTGGACTTCAACTCCCAGAGTTTCTGGGAGTTGAAGTCCACCAGTCTTAAAAGAGCCAACTTTGCAGACCCCTGGTATAGATCAATATTCTTCTATTAGGAACTCATCGATATCTCATTGATCAGGCTGGGATGTACTTGGTCAAGATTATAAACCCAATCAGAGTTTTATATCACACACAAAAAAATCAAAATTTACAGTCACATTTACTTAAAATAAGATACCTGGGTTAATTCTGTAGTCTACAGTTACAAATATGGGAATCTTCCCACATTGTCTTTAAAGACACAGTGTCTTGAGTGGGATGTTTGCCTTGTTTATTTTAACCCTTTTAAAAACCCTAACACCCTTTCATCTGTTTCCTGGTGGGGATGTCTTCTCTTTATCTCTTCATCTTCACTCAGTTTTGTTCTCCCTTCCCTTCCACAGTGCACTAGTGCCTTTCCTTGCTGTATATCTGCAAATTTTTGTTGCTATTTGCACACAATGGTTTAATTATATAGAGTATATGATTTTAAATCAATTAATTTTAAAGCAAGTTCACTTACTATTAAACTGCTGTTTTAGTGTAGCTTCTGATAGACGTTACATATACATGCGAAGTGATACACATTTATTGAAGAGGTGTTTTTGAGGAAAATAACATGAGAAACTAGGCATTGTATAGATTTGATGTGGTTTATTTTGTTCTGTCTCTTTGGATAAATATTGTTTATATCTTTTTTATGATGAACACATGTTTGGCAGTTTAGCTTTTCCTTCAAATATGGTTTTAAACTAAAGCTGCACTGTATGGGATAGGTCAGATTTGCAATAAAATATCTTCTCTAAAAGAACCCATAAATTATGCTAATTAACAATTTGATAGGTGGGATTATCCCCAAGAGTAAAACTTTTCAAGTCGTTTAGGTTAGATCATGTGCAAGGATACAATTGCTTGTGAGCACATTCATTCATCAGCAGGCACATAATGCTGGAAGATTTATGGGAACATTTGATCATTTTGATTCTTTAAATTTAGATTGTGGAAAATCAAAAGAAGAAATTGGATCACTTGTCTTCACAAATAAAGGTGAGTTTCTGACTGAAGCATTAAAGGCAAACTTCTTGTTGAAGCAACACATCACCAGTGAGATCATCTCAATTTGTCTTTGACTCCCAGGATCTGGAGGAACAGATTGCCCAGGATGATGGTACAGCCCAAGCTCTGAGAGCAGAAACCTTGAAGCAGGAAAATGCATTGCAGCAGCTGCGCAGAGCTGTGAAAGAGGTATAGCTTCTTAAAAAAAAAAAAAGTTGGCAGTTTTAACAATCCTAATTATCACACTGCCTGATTCTTCGCATTAGTTTACTACTGCAGTTTCTCTTTTTGCCTAGTGTATGCATTTAATTTTTTCCCTGTTCAAATCTATAGCCTGATTTGAATCTTCCATCTTAATTAGTTCAGAAGTGCATAATCTTTTTTTAAATTAATGCCTGCAGTTTGACTTTAAGTAGAATATTAGGGACCATACTTTGGAAAGAAGGTGAAATGAGGAAAAACTCCATTTGATTTAAATTTAATTAAAACAGACTTAAGGTAACAAGAATGTTATTTCTCTTTGTGTTAAATAAACCCCTTTCTATCACTTCAAAGTAAAAACAAATACAGTTTAGAGGGATTACATGAGACCTGGAGTGTGCTTATAGTCCCATGATTCAAGTCTTTTGACCAGCTCATATGCTATTAATGTTTGGCATTATTGTAAGTGAGCTTGTGGTTCCCCTAGGACTGGTTCCCACAATTTGTTATTGTGCTGAGATGTGATTTATATCTAGTGCCATCTAGCTGCTAGATTTTCTCCTTTGGTACTAAAACGTAGCGTAGTAAAAGAAGGCTGGGTAGAGATTCTTTGATCTCCTGGAGATGAAGTTTCCCAGCTGAATCCAGCAGAAGTTGAATAGTGGATGAAGCAGCACAATCCACATTTTATCTCCCCCACCCCTGTTCTAAATAGCTTTGGGGAAGGAAGGAGTTGGACTGCAAACTTCTGTCTGTTACAGAAAATGTCTGAAATCAATGAAACACAAATCAATCACAAAGTTCCATAGAATATATGCAAAGCACCTGTAACTCCTTCATTCTCCAGTGCTTTGTAAGCGAGGACAATTTATACCAATTTCTACTTCCCTGAAATGTATCTAAGGAATATTACTGTATGTTGATTGTCTTTCCTATTATAGGAATTTTATTTTTTTTCTGTATTTTGACCTCATTACCCTTCTCTTTATCAAAGAGATTGCATTTACTTCTTGGAGTGTGGAAAAGAGGAGAAATTACAACTGTCTCCAAATTGGAAGTTCTATTCTGTGAAGCATAAATGTATTGGAATGTCTCCTGTCAGAAGACTTACAATAATTTCCACTTTCCTTTGTAAGACCATTTTCCCTGGTAGTACAAATGCAATAATCTAAACTTTGTGTTTTTTATTCCTTGTAAAAGCCAAATATCCCAGTCCTGCAAATATAACTTTTCAGTCTCCCAGCAGTGTGATTGTTAGCCTACACCAGGGCTGTCGAATTTGCAGGCCGGATGCATCACATTGTGGCCACACACCCATGCCTGGTTTAACGAAGGGGGAACGTGACAACACGAGTTTGACATCCCTAGCCTATGCTAAGAGTGATCTCAGAACTAAAAGCAAAAGCTGCAGATGTACTTTCTGATGTCCAAGTTCCTAAACATGTTTGTAAAATCCAGAGCTGTGGAATTATGACTAGTGAAGAACCAGGAATTGTTTTTGAAAGCCCTGATTTTTTACATCTTATTTTTAGCTGTCTTCTCAGAATCAAGAATTGATGGAAAAAAACCTGACCTTCCAGGAGCATCTCCGGCAGATGGAGCTGGGCCAGCTGCTATCAAGTGAAACAGTCAGCCTGACCCAAGAGCTGCATAGTGAACTAGCCAGCTGCCTGCAGGATTTACACTCTGTCTACAGTGTGGTTACTCAGCGGGCTCAAGGAAAAGATCCCAATTTGTCATTGCTGTTAGGCATTCACAGTAAGTCATAGGAGCCTGTTGTCTGTAGTGACAGATTATGGTCCCTTTGTTTGTAATCCTTTGGGATTGTAATACCCTTGTAGCTTTCTTAGCAAGGTGTCCACAGCAAACCGTGACACCACCTACCCAGGGACAACCTCATGCAGATCCTCCGATTACTTACTTGGGTCCCGATAATCTGACTCAAATCTCTTAAATCACAGCACTTGCATGATTATGTCGATATGTACATTTTGTCACTTGCTGTTCTTGCCCTCCGTGTAGGCACCCTTATGTCCTACCTTGCCAATTGATGTTCTTTAATAGTACTTTATGGAAGTTAGGGGACGATACTATTTGGTGCTGAGAAAATCTTTTAATTCTTCCCTCCACTTTATTTAAGCATAATTGCTTCTTGTGGAGCTCCCTAGGGTTTTCTTGTGTAGAGTTTCAAGATTATGGTGTAATGGTTACATTTGTGGTATTGCACTGTCCATCTAACTCCAAACTGCTTGGAAGTGGTCCTCATGATCATTAATAAGAGTTTTAAAAACAGCATTCTTTTTTTAAAGGGGGGGGAATACTTCATAGCTATTATAGGGATTAGATGCCAATCCCCAAGGCAGATTTTTCACTGGAAAATGACTAATTAATCTGAGAACCTTCCTCTGATTTCACAGCTGTACATTATTCTGTTCAACAAGAAAAAGACTTGCTGAAACCAGACAAGCTAGCAAAGAAAGTGGAGGATGTAAGACAGTTACACAAAGAGATTGAAGATTTGCGGACTGCTATTTCGGACAGATATGCTCAAGATATGGGTGATAACTGCATTACTCAATGAAGGCCAATTAAATGGAAGATGTGAAGTACGTTTGTACTGTGCAGGGTGAGTTTTCAAAAGGTCTTTATAACCTGTTCCGATGAAGATGCTTCCCACAGCTGGAAATCAGAATTTCTCTTGACAGGAAAGCTCTCTAAGGACACAGAGCCTGTAAAGGTGTGGCGAAAGCTTTTTTTTTTTTTTTTTTTTTTTTTTTTTTGGTATCCTGCAATTCTGGATCTGGTTTCTATTAGCAGCTGCAATCAGGAAAATGTCTGCCAGCATTCATTTCTATAATTTATGGCAGAAGCATTTTTTCATAACTACAATCATTGAGACACTCTTTTTCTTTGTAATGTAATAGCTGTGAGGTTGCGAAAGCTTTCATGAATTAGGATTGAATATAAAATGGGAGTCCATATGTAGGAAAAACTGAATCAGCTGTGTGAACAAGCAAATGTGAACAGAAGAAAGATCTATTTTTAACATGTTTTTGAAATTTCTAAGATAATATTGTACGCTCAGGTTTTTTCTGATCCCTTTCTGAAACTAGAAATAATAGGATGAAATTGTAGAAGGCGTTGTTGCATTTCTTGTTAAATGTTTCAGATCTCCAAATCCAGGTTTCAGGATATGACCACTGCTAACGGCATGGACACTTTCAATGTCAGTCGACTGTCACCCGGGGTTCTTGCGTTTCCAATGCAGATGCACTTTTTAAACTATTTTCATATCACTGTTCTCTATGCAAGCATTAACTTGATGTTCTAGAATGTATGAATTCAACGTTGAAATGCCTTAATTCTCCTAGAAATAAACCTTTGGAAAAAGAGAAACTGAATTTTTATATTGTTGCAATGTGGGCAATTAGGTTTGTACACTGCAATAGAAAGAATTACAGGTTGATTTTAAAACTAACCCTTCTGTGAAACAGGAAGGTGATAATTTGTTAGTCCTTATGACTGAACAGATTCATTCTTCCACAAGGTTGTAATATTGGAGGAGTCTTTAATGCTGTGCCAGCATTTTACAAAAAGACCTTCCATTAGGACAAGCATGGCTGGCGGTGGCTACTGATGTTGATGAACTCCTGTCAACTGTAGGTAGCATGATCGATGGTGAAGGCATGTAGACGGTCTACGCTTGCTCTTAAAATTGAAAATTGACCTTGAAAAGAAAGCTGAATATGTTCCTGCATCACGTCAAATGTTTACCTGTGGAAATTATTCAAATGAGAGAACTGTAAATCAAGCATTCTCCATTCTTTTGATTACAGTCCTTTTGATTAAACTCCCAGCTGTAGATGTATTTAACTAAGTATATGGATGTTTGTGTAATGTAGTTAAATAGATTGCTTATGATAAATTACTTCATTTAGTGGCGTCTCCTGTGAAGGTTGGCAGTAATCAATGTTATTTATTGTTTGAAACAATATATATTTGACAACCCCTTGAATGTTTCTTCATATAATTAAGATGGATATTTATCATTAACCCAGGGGCCTAGATATTCCAATTTTCTTTTTTTGATGAAGTTCACTATTTCCCTATCTTTGCCCATTCTCTGGCGGACTGTCTTATTTTGTATAGATTCAACCCTTATTTTAAATATCTTTCTATGTCCTTATTTCAAACCCTTCTATTTTGATCATTATTTAATTGCCCAGAGTCGCTGAGGATCAGGCAATATATAAGTAACATAATTAAATAAACAAAAAACTAAAATCAGAGTTGCCAGTTCTTTACCTTGTGCTGACCTTCATACAAGTTTTCCCCAAGAGCTTAGAATGTCATAATGTAGTAGTTTATGTGTGGATCTAAGCAATGTGTCCTTTTGTAAATATTATGTTTCTTTAAAAAAAATGCAAAATGTAACAGCATACAAAGTTCTAAGCTTAAAACTGGCAGTAAATATGTTTACTTATTTTTCCAAAAGCTACTTTTGCCTCATCAACCCTATCCTTTTGTCCACGCTTTGGTTCCATCTATCATCAATACAGAGCCAAAGTATTTGTACTGCTCCACTTTCTGCATTTATTTTCCTATAATTGGTTTATGGATTTTATTTTGCTGAATAACTATATTTTTATTTTGAGTTACTTTTACTCACTCACTCACTCCACCTAATTGAATAAATTTGTAAACGTTGGTTGCTATTTGCTAGCAGACTATCTCAACACGGTAAGTTTATTGTGCCAATAATTTGTATAACTCCTTGACATTCTTCTAAAGCTTTAGAATACATAAGTGTGATAATGCACACCCTTGTCAGTCCATTATTTGACATTTGTTGGTTTGCAGACTGCTATTGCCCAAATTCTGGTGCACTCAAGATGCAATAGAGTTATAATGGCTAGTATTCTACATTTTGACAACTTTTACTATCCTTTTAGTAAAAGTTCAATTTAAAAAAATAGGAGATAGTGTTTCTAAAGCTATGATCTGAAATTGTGACAGAAGCTGCTTTATTGTCTGCATTTGGCAAAAAAATTGACTTGAACTTTTTGTACAGGTATAGGGGAAATTTCATGGGTATAACATTTTATTGTGTTTGCAGACAAGGAAAATCTGTTTATATACTGGTTGCTTTATTACAGAAGAGTAGAACTTTTTAAAATAAAGTATACCGTAAATACAAGGATTGCACTGAATTTCACTGTAAGATTGTAGTTTACTGCATAATTTCTACATTTCATTTGCAAAATAAGAATATTTCCTTTATGGAAAAGCTGCAACTGTTCATTGTTTTAACATATTTCTTTCAGAAGAAATTAAATTTATTTTAAAACAAATAAAAAATGTTTTGGTAGAGTTGACCTAGTTGCTTTTAAATCAAAGTATATGGAATGTTTTGAATTCCAGCCTTGATTTTTTGGACTTAAATCTCTGACTCTTAAATGAGAAATTTAGAAAATGCATTTTTATTGAAGTTATACATATTTTTCATTGATGCAAATTTAGTGTAGCAGTAATTAAAATAACAAAGGGTGAAAGTATAGTTGTTGCCTAGCTATCTAAGAAGCAGAAGTAAAAAAAAAAGAGCCCACCTATTTATATAGCTGCCATTCCCCTTCTCTGCTAATAAAACAAGCTGAAAACAGGGAGGTCGGGGGATTCGTGAGCCAGATGCACCCAAGGGAATATAAATAAGCATAAAGAACTTGTTAAAAAAGACAAAATGGGTGAAACACACTTAAGTTGATCAATGGAGCAATTATCCTCCATCCACCACGCCTGCGTTTGCACACATCAACACTTCCAGAAGCGCTGCCAGTTGATGAGTCAGAGACCTTCCCCGCCCGCAGACGCCCCCTTCCCTTGGCAGCCACCCCAGCTGCGTTCTGGGCGGGGGACTCCGGCAGATCTGCAAGGAGGCCGCAGCTCCGGAAGAGAAAAGGGGGGGGGGGAGCGGGCTGGCTCCGAGTCTCCTGCGACCCCCCCCCAGCAACCCCCCTCCGGCCGCAGCTGAGCGGAGCCTGGCTTGACCGCCTGTTCCGCATGCTCGCGTCCGCTCAGCCCATTGGCCCGGCTGCGGTCACGTGCTGGCTGGGGTTGGGGAGGCGAGGGAGCCCCGCCCGCCCTCTCGCTTCCTTCCCAACCCATCCATCCATCCCTCCGCTCAGCCAGCCAGCCACCACCGGGCAACCCAGCGAGAGGGAGCGGCTGGAAGCGACCGGCAGCCATGGCCTCTCTCACCGTCTACGGCACTTCGGTGACCGGGTCTCGGGAGGTAAGCCCCGCGCAGACCCCCACCCCCCTACAAGCGCCCGTCGGGGCCGCCCCTTTGCAGTGCGTTGCCTCCGGGAGTGGGGTCCCCTTCCCCCGGGGCGGCTGCCTGCGCGCCCTCCACCCCAAACGGTCCTTCACTCTCCCCGCTTTCCTCCTCCCCAGCCAGGTCCTCCAGATGTGCTCGCCTCTGCATCCTCCAGCCAGAACATCTGGAGGGCGGGCAATGACTCTTTCCTCTTAGCTTTCAGGTGGGCTTCTCTTCCCTTTAGGCTCCCCGCGAGGGTGGATCCCTTCAGTGGAAAGGGACCCGCTCCTTAACTCGGTTCCAAATTCCCGCCCACGCCCGTGGAGACCCGTGAGCGATTTGAGGAAAACCTGAACGGGAAGAAAGCCAATCCTGTGACAAAGGGGAGGGAGGGTCTTCCTTTGCCAAAGGCTCTTCCCCCACCCCGAGGCATGGAGCCTTCCTCTCCCCTCCTTCCTTCCCCATCCCCAGCCGTGGAGCCATCCTTGCTCCTATTGGGGGGGGGGGGGGGGTTCCATCTCCTTGATCACTAGTGGATATCCATACTGCCTGTATTTAGCTAGGATTGGATTCATTCACTGGAAGTATGACTCTGGCTCTTAGTATTTCAGTTCCCTCCTCTGCAGGGTGATTCACCTTCTTCCCCTTTTCTCTTCCTCTTCTTTCCTTCCCCCCCCCCCCCCCATTTGATATGCCCACCCCACAGATCAAATCCCAGCAGAGCGAAGTGACCAGGATCTTGGATGGAAAGAACATCAAGTACACTATGGTGGATATCTCCCAAGACAATGCCCTTCGGGAAGAAATGAGGACCAAATCAGGCAACCCCAAAGCCATTCCTCCCCAGATTTTCAATGGGGACCACTACTGCGGGGTGAGTGTGACCCCTGGCTGTAGGTCGTAGGTGCTCAATTGTACATTACTGTTTGGGAGAATTTTCCCTGGGACAGCAGTAGCAACGTTAAATGTTTTGCATCTCATTAAGAACGAGCCACTTGAAGGCACCCTAATGGGTTAATGCCAACAAAACTGCAGACTTATCCATGCAGTCGCCAAGAGTCAAAACTGACTTGAAGGCAAAAAATAAAATAAAAATAAAAATAGTAGAGGTGCCCACTACCTCCACAACAAAATGAATCGGCTGGTTTCTTAAAAGTAAATGTACTGGTAGATTTATAGCCAAGGATTTCTAGCTCCCTCGCTTTTAGCAAGAGCATAAAAATGTTGGGAGGTAGATGAAGAACCCATCATGATCATGGTACAATATGTCCTTGAGTCAATCTCCTGGCATGGGAGTATCCGTGGATTTGGCTACAATACAGATGAGGGAAGCTTGCCAGTGCCACTGACTTTTTCCAGGGTGTTTCGTTTTTAACTCCCCAGTCTGAGCTGCGATCTTGAATTTCCTGGTAAATATTATGCCCATCCCTGCTTGATCATTTCCCCCCCTTTCGAGGTTGGCTAAGTGCTGCCATCTGGTGTCTCTCACAATTGTTTTTGGTTAATTGCTCGTTTCTGGGCTTCGTTGTTTCTTTTGCTTTCAACCTGGACTTTGTTCAGTCCTGTTGGCCCCTTTCAAATGAGAATGAATGTTGCCCTCCTCTCTGTACTCTCCAATGCATGTTGGCCTTGCGTTAACCAGAATTCCCTATCAGCAAAAGACTCTTGGCTAGGCTGTTAATAATTAACTTGTAATTTTACATAAGAGGCTAGTCTACAATCATAGGGTGGAATACTGGCTCTGGTAGCCTCATTTTGTGACTAGGTCAAGATTTCAACATTAATGCTAAATGAATGAATGGCTTGCATGTCAAAGGCTATGTACAAAGTAGCTAATAACTCCTTGTGAGCAATATGACTGCAGTGGTATGCTTACTTGTGTGATTTTGTATTGTTTAGAATGGTGAAACAATTCTAAACAAATATTGCTAAGTTACAACTCCCAGCATTCCTCGATATTGGCCATGCTGGCTGGGGCTGCTAGGAGTTGTAGTTCACCAACATCTGGAATTGTAGTTCATCAACATTCTGCATCTGGAGCATTAAATTCCTCCAGCAAATGTTTAAATGAATTTTTGTCCTTTTTCAAATATGAAGTGTAGGGCAACCCTTGCTATTTCCAAACATTTTAATAGCACCTGTTACAGTGAAAGTCCCTTGAGTAAGTTAAAGGAAAGCTGTAATCTTGCTGGGCTTGCATTGAAACTAGACAGGGAATCTTGCTAGGACGGGGAGGGAAAAATCCCATCTCTTTCTGTACATTTCCGTCCTCTTTTGGGTGCTTATTACAAAATGGCTCAGACTATAAAATGAATCATTAATATAAGGGTGAGGAAGAGTTATTTGGTTTGCTGACAGCAGGAGGAAATATTAATAGACCATGGTGATGCATCTCTTTGAGAGGAAAATGAATATTGACGCCAGCCTAAATTATGTTCTCAAGCCATTTCCTGACAGTCAGAGGGCCATTTGCAGAGGGAGCAGCCCTGTGGGCATAAGGATACTCTCCTTTTCCCTCTACCTGAAAGTATCAGTAAAAAAATCTCTGATTCTGTGTCTCAATACTGAGACAGACAAGTGACATACTGCAGGTTAAAAGGCATTTACTGTGAAAATGTCATCATGCCAGAGTTAGCCTTGTTCTGTGAAAAAAAGGATTTTTCAGACATGGTCTAGAAAGTATGGACTGTATTATTGCTGAAAGTTATAGGCTTTCAATCACACTTGGCCAGTAAAGAATTCTGTTCTATTCTAAGTTCTAAATTTTATTCTATATTCTATTCTACTCTATTCTAAATTCTATTTGATTCTCTATTCTATTTTCCATTCTATTCTAGTCTCTATTCTATTTTTCATTCCATTCTCTATTCTTTTCTAGTCTCTATTCAATTCTCCACTCTATTTTCTATTCTATTCTATTAACTAAATCCTGAGCAAAGGCTCATAGTGGGGAGTGACTCAGTTTGTATCAGACAGACCAGCTATGAAAGGAAGGCAGCAGAGGATATATAAGGTATTTGTGGCTTTCCCAGTAATAGTGACTGGATACACCCTCAGGCTGGTGTCTGAGCAAAAGCACCAGTGAGCCATTTAGTTGAAGGCTTTAGGTGTATCTCCCAGGGATTCTGCAGATGTTTCCACCAAATTATTGTTTTCCTTGTGATAGAAGGAGACAAAATACATGGAAGCAATAGTATCAACTGTATTTAAGCAATGTAAGTATAATTGTATTACCTCAAACCTTACTTTTGACGTGATTAACCTCTCAGTTGTTAAGTGAAGGTAAGTATCTAGAAAGGATTACAAAGGAGAGGGCTATATAATCAGTTTTGATGCACAAGAAACAGCCCTTTGGCTGGGCTTTGAACCTTCTGTAATGAAAGCTGTTCTCTTTGGCTCCAGAGGCTGCTTTGGTTTGATGCTAAGGAATTCTTAGCCTTTCAACTGCACCCGTCCCTATGTTTTTTAGTTCATTTTTCTCCCACCTGGCAGGACTACGAACTGTTTGTGGAAGCAGTGGAACAGAACACCCTGCAGCAATTCCTGAAGTTAGCCTGAGCCGGCTTCTTCCCTGCCCCACGTGAAAACCTTCCTCCCCACATGAAAACCATCCAGGACTTGGAAATTCTGCATTCCAGACGGATCACCTCCTAAGTGATTGTCAGCTCTGCGCGACCGACCTCTTCTCCAACTGCCTCTGAATTGCATTCCCTCTTTCACTGGGGTCTCCGAAGACCGGCTCATTTGTTCCTTCGAATGCAGCTGGGCCCCTCTCCTGTGCCTATGGGGGGTAGACTGATGCTAATCTTCTAATTAAGGACCTTGGGAAGCAGAGCTTTCCCCTACCTTTCCCTCCCGTCCCCCTTTTCTTTCCCAAGCTCAGACTGCCCTTAGTATTAAAAGGGAAGAGCTGTTTGTTTCTTCCCTTCTTATCACTATACGTCCTTCAATGTGCAAATGTCAGTTCCCATAGTTCCTTTTTTCATTTTAACCCAGGAAAGAGAGCAGCGGACATCTGCTCTTGCTGGGATGATTCTTGTCTAGCAATGCAAAATGTGCTGCACATGGCTTTGTGCTCCCGTTGCCTTCTCTGCCAGCAGTTGGGGGGGGGGGTTGCATGTATGTGTCTGTCTTAAAACAGGGTGAGGTAGCTCAGCCATTCTTAAAAAGGTTCTCCAGAGGGGGGGCCAAGAGCATTTCTCCTAGTCCATTAGTGCTTTTTTTCCCTGTGTCCCACCTGGCAATGGGGGGGGGGGGGACGTCCCTCCTGCTCCCCAAGGGGGGGGAGGGCAATTTCCACTCTATTTTAGCCTCAGCTGTTTCCTGCTTCCCCTTTTTTGGAACTGGCTTTTTGCAAACTTGGACCAAGTGCATTTTCTTTTCTTTTTAATTTCTGAAAGCAAAATTTATGAACAGCCATGTTTTTTGTTAAGATGCCATTAAATATTGCTAAAAACCTCCATCCCAGTGGTTCTGTGTTGCTGTTTTTTTAACGGTCTGGTTGGATGCCAAAGTTGAAAGCTACTCTGTTCCTTCATTTGGAAATCTGTTTTCTAACTCTTAGCAACGCGATTGCTTTTGTTGTTACACTTGGGCGATATTATCTTTAAAAAAAAAAAAGATCAAATGTGCCGGAAGAATGGCAGAAGTGCAAGGAAGTGTTTGGCACAACTGCCTCCTATTTAGATAAGTATCTAAAGTAGGATTTTAGTGTTTGGGCTTTTTGCAACCATTTGTAATGTGAGGCTAAGTCATTGCAGTATTTTGGGCTGTGAAAATTGTCCCCCCACCCATGTCCCACAGTTCAGTGGGCAGTTTTTTTCCCCAGGTAAGAGATTTTCCACACAACATTTCTCTAGCACCAAAGTACGAAGCAATGTGCGAGATTGCCTTTTAGTGAAAATAATGCAAAAGGGACAAGAAATAAATACTTGGGAGCATTTCTCAATAGGACCTTAATGCATCCTGCCCTCTTTAAGGACCTATCATCTCTTTGCCTCCCAGAGAGGAGGAGGTAGTAAATAACTATAAAATGTCAGCTGCTGTTGCACTTCACAGTTGTATAAGAAGTTGCCAAAATGAGTTCCCTTTTTCATTGTACATGTTATTCATTCCCCCCACCCCCACCCAAATTAAGTGTAGGTGGGAAATTCAGTTGGACTATGGTTAAATTGGCTTACTACAACTTCCCTCTTGTATGCAGACAATGCTGCTTTGGTTACAGTACAGATAAACACTTGGAGAATGAGTCTATTGTTCAAGCAGAGAAATGGGGGAGGAAGAGAAATGCATCTGAGTGCAACATGCAAAACCCAAACCCTAAATCATAGTGGGCTTGGCTTGTTATGCAAATTCAAGCAATGAAGATACTACAGTTAAGTATAACACGGTTAAGCAAACTTCGGCTGAGCATACTGTATTAATGTATACTGAGCATACCGTATTAATTAAAGCCATATTTTGCAACTGGTTTTTCCAGTTGCAATGCCTGGTTGTGAAAGTTAGACCATAAGAAAGGCTGCGCGCCAAAGAGTGGAGGCCTTTGAACTCTGGTGCTGGAGAAGACTCCTGCATTGAGTCCTTTGGACTGCAAGGCCATCCAACGGGTCAGTCCTAGAGGAGATCAACCCTGACTGCTCTTTAGAAGGCCAGATCCTGAGGATGAAACTCAAATACTTTGGCCACCTAATGAGAAGGAAGGACTCACTGGAGTAGAGCCTCATGCTGGGAAAAATGGGAGTGCAAAAGAAGAAGGGGACAACAGAGAATGAGGTGGCTGGATGGAATCACCAAAGCAGTCGGCGTGAGCTTAAATGGACTCCAGGGGATGGTAGAGGACAGGAGGGTCTGGAGGAACATAATCCATGGGGTTGCAATGGGCCGGACACGACTTCACAATTAACAACAACTACTATCAATGAAGGCATTGTCCAATGGGAATACTTTGGTGTGTTGATGGCCCAAATAGCACCACACAGAATACCTTCCAAAAATCCTGGTTGAAAACCCAGTATCCTTGTTTTTAAACATAGGGCGATCGGCATCGGGTCTCGAAAACCAGAAGCCAACAGACTGCTTTTTTTGCAGCTTGGAAACAATGGCAAAATACTTGCTCTGGCATTCTTAGCCTTTACAGATTCTGAAGAATCTGAATACTCAACTGAGTATTAAGGTTACCGCATCTGTTCTGTAAAAATGGCCACACGGCCCAAATCAATAGCCCTAATGGTTACCCCAATTTGTCAAATTTTATGGCTCCATGGTGGCAGGCAACTTTAGAGATTAAGAGAGATATTCTTGTGACGATGAAACATTTGTCCAGCCCACAGCTCTTTCTGAGAAGATACCACGTGAGCTGACTGCAAGCACTTTATGTATATAGCATGCAGTTAGCAAAAGGAAGTTGCGCTGAAACAATTGTGGTTTAGTAGCACTAAACCACAATTTTTAAAGTTCAGAAAAATAGCATCTAGCATATCTTTCGTGTAAAAAGTACATACCTGCAACTTTGTGGCAGGCTTAGGAGGAATAGTGAGGACGTGATGGCTTAGTGCAGGGGTTCTCCAGCTGGCTGGAGAATTCTGGGAGTTGAAGTCCACAAGTCTTCAAGTTGCCAAGTTTGGGAACCCCTGGCTTAGTGGCTAAGATGCTGAACTTGTCAATCAGAAAGGTTGGCAGTTCGGCGGTTTGAATCCCTAGTACTGCGTAATGGAGTGAGCTCCCGTTACTTGTCCCAGCTTCTGCCAACCTAGCAGTTTGGAAGCATGTAAAAATGCAAGTAGAAAAATAGGAACCACTGTTGGTGGGAAGGTAACCGTGTTCTGTGCGCCTTTGGCTTTTAGTCATGCCTGCTACATGACCACGGAGACATCTTCAGACAGCGCTGGCTCTTCGGCTTTGAAACAGAGATGAGCACTGCCCCCTAGAGTCGGGAACGACTAGCGCATATGTGTGGGGAACATTTACCTTTAGGAGGAATGGTAAATGTTTTAAAATATTTCTCCTGGTCAGAAAGGCCTTGCACACAGAGCTCATGGGCTTATATAACACCATTCACTATAGATGCTGTTGCTGGCAAAATGTGTTTTTAATTATTAAAGCCTTCTATTTGCTCATCTAGCTTCCTGCCTGAAAGGAACTGCTGCTACAAGGGGGTGGAATCGTAATGCATAATTCAATCCCTACCCTTCTATAATTCTGGAAGGTCCAAACCCCAAGGGAGGAAAGACTGGGCATCAGCAGGAGACGTGGACGCTGAAGAAATCCACCTGCCTTCTTTTGAACCTCTACAAAGATCCAGAAGGTGCTTCAAATAGGGAAATTAACCCGTTCAAAAAAATGGGACTCAGTGGGCACAAAACTAGCGACAACAGTAAGCTTACTTTGAGACTTAACAAACTCTCTAGATACGTTGTGTTACCTAACAGCTACACTAAGTAATAAAACGCTTAGTTAGGTAAGTCATTAAAAAGCGCTTTCTGTTGACCCACAAGACAAACAATGAGAAGGAAGTTGGCTGGAAGTGGCTGCATTATTGCACTCGGTCACTCCCACTCAACTCCTATTCTGATATATGCTGATTATTCTCATAATCTCCCATCTGGAAGAACCAAAAGACAATGGAGTAGGGGGCAGTTGGGAGCTGAATTTGTGACATCCAGAGCGAGGCAACTGAGGGAAGCTCGCAGTTAGCTATAGTTTTTCCAGGAAGCAAAAAATAGCTGGACCACTCTGGTCCTCTTGGCTTCAGGTACTTGTCTGCTCCATATATTAAATCTGCCCACAGAGAGAAAGCTCCCCCTCCCCACATCCCCTTTGATGATTTTCAAGATGTCCTTATAGCAGTGTTTCTCAACCTTGGGGACTTTAAGTCCTGTGGACTTCAACTCCCAGAATCCCCCAGCCAGCACAGATTTTGGGAGTTGAAGTCCACAGGACTTAAAGTCGCCAAGGTTAAGAAACACTGCCTTATAGGGTAGAACAAGATCCAGAAATGTCTGCCTTTCACACTTATTATTTACAACCGTTGGGAGTGCAACGAAAATGAAGGCCTCTCTTGCTGGGGGCGATGCCCCACACAGGTATGGTGTTTTACAAAAGCTTTACGGTGTTCAAGAAGTTGCCAGCTGGCATCGGCTGCCCAACCGTTTCCCTTGCGGTAATAGACTTGACATTCCTAAAGGAATGGTAATAAAGGCCAATTTATTTCACTTCCTTTGGGGTTGGGTAGAATGAGGCAAGTAAGGCTAAAAAGTCTTTACCTCTGTCAGGATCGGAGAAGTGTTGCATAAAGCTCTGTGGTAGGCTGGGGGATTCTGGGATTTGAAGTCCACATAGTTTGATGTTGCCAAGCTTGAGAAACACTGCTCTGTATCTAAGCCATTTAACGTTCCTTTAGTTTGCCCTTGCTTGTTTACTTGGGGGGTGGGGGTGGGGGACGACAAGGGGGAGGGCAGGGAGAATACAGTGGCTAGTTCCAACCTGTGTAGCTGGAACTACAAGTTTTACTTGTTTCCGTCCCAGACCTGCTCTCGTACAATTAGATCTTTGGCTCGTACCCGAGCAGCTACCTTGGAGAAGGAGAAGAAGGCACACAATGTCCCAGCTGAACAACACGGCAGCCAAGTCTGATGCATCCTCTACTGTGAACCATTGCAGCTACTCCCCTCCTGCTTTGGGGAGGGAGAGCTTTTTCCGCAGCAGAAGGAATGCGTTGGGGACCAGCCCATATTCCTCCAGGCTCACAGCATCATCGTTATACACCCGAAGGGGAAACGTGCTGAGGATCTCGTAGGGCTCCAGGGCTTCACCCCTAGAAAAAAGCAGAACCGGGACTGTAAGCAGGCTCACTTCACACCTGCCCAACTTTTCCAATCCAGCGACTTTTTCTGAATTCAGTTTTTCAGAGGTTTTTTTTAAAAAAAAAACCTTAAAAACTCAGTTCAATAGGTCGTCCTCAACTGACGATAAACAACTGAGCCCCCAATTTCCATTAGTGAACAAGACAGTTGTTGAGTGAGTCTTGCCCCATTTTACCGCCTTTTTAGCACAGTTGTTAAGTGAACCACTGCAGTTGTTAAGTAAAGCTTGCGATCCTTAGAGGTGGCAAACCCAGATCTCAACATAAGGCAAACCTCGAGCCTGAAGCACAGCTCTTTGTAAATAAATCCTCTGTGTATTTAGAAAGTCCCTGGTCAACAAACATTTATTTACATATTAAATTTGTTAGAAGGTCGACTAGGGAGGGAATCTTGAAGGCGCAGAGAGAGGGTCCGTTAATTTATCAACAAAAGGAAATCGCTATCTTGAAGCAGATCCCAAAAAAGATTAGAGAGGTGAGGAGGAAGTATTCCTTCTTATCTAAAAAATTGTTTAAACACGGGATTTGGTTTAAGTGGGCGATGCCAAAAGGGATGTTGGTGTTCTGGGAAGGAGGAAGAGTAAGGATTAAAACAGTTGCTGAGGCGGAAGCCTTTCTTAAAAAACATTCCTCTACCCTGGGGGATGATCCAGGAGGGACAGAGGGGGCCACGGCCCCGCCCACTGGGGGCCAGGGAGGAGAACAAGAAGACACAATTGCCAAGAGACTTAGATCTAAAAAATGACTTTTTTCTTTTATTAATACAGTATAACTTTTATCTGGATGTTTGTACACGACTGCCAGCATAGAATTTAGAATTTATGATGTATGCATTTATTTTCACCTTGTAGTATTATTGAAAAATGTATTACCAATGTCTTATTAAGTAGCCCTGGAGGGGCCAACGATCTCGACGTGAAAGTTCTCAAAATATTTTTGTACTTCACCTTACCCTACTCCCTACCTTAAAAAATTTGTAAAAACCAATAAAACTTTTGCAATTAAAAAAAAAAAACATTTATTCTCCACTCCATTCTATAGAGTCCATAAAGATTTCTGTCTCTGCATCACCCAAATCTTCTGATTCATGACTGAAATGCAGAGCTTCACACACTGTGCCAACCTCTTAAGCTCCAGGATGTGACAGGAGCAGGCTTAAGTATTTCTACTTGAATCTGGAGCATTCACAGGGAATTGACAGGCGAATCAAAGCTTGCCCTTCCTAACCGAATGATGAACAAGTGATATCCCAGCCAACCAGAGCTCAGCTCATAATAGGAAGAGAGGACATTATCCCACCACCTCGATTTTATGCTGAAAACAAACCCCCTTCCTTTCTTTCCAAAATAGCAAGTCACAATAAAATGCCTCCATCTACGGCAGGGGTAGTCAACCTTTTTATACCTGCCACCCACTTTTGTATCTCTGTTAGTAGTCAAATTTTCTAACTGCCCACCGGTTCCACAGTAATGGTGATTGATAAAGTAGGGAAGTCAATTAAATTAAAAAAAGGAAAGTGCTTCAGTATTGGACAAAACTCCTACCGCCCACCATGAAAGCTGGAACGCCCACTAGTGGGCGGTAGGGACCAGGTTGACTACCACTGATGTACGGCTTGCAAACAACTTATTTCTCATTTCCCCCGAGTATTGTGACTGCAGTGGGAGGAAGCCAGGATCTAGTGAAATTGGTAGCATGCAGAAACAACATAAACCAAGCTACGGGAGACTCAAGTTTCTTTCAGGCATGGCTCTGAACCTAAGCTTCATAAATGTTCCTGAGGCTCTTTTATTTCTTAATATTACAGCTGGCAAATGTTAAGCTCAAAATGCAAAATGAAAAAGACAGAGCTTGTTTTTCCACAAGTACAAACCGATGTTTGCCACCATGACCATCCTCCTCAGATTTTGATGGAACCATCATTCGTCCTACCTGTTCTGAGCAAGATGTTGGCGCAAGTCTCCAATAGTCTCTGTGAAGGACATTTTGACAATGTATGTCTTCTCTCCATCCTCTGACTTTATCCGAAGAGTTGAAATGTTGGTGCCAGGCCCTTCGGTCTGCTGCTTCCCCTCCAGTCTAACAATTAAAGGGAGATGGTAATGGAGTCAAACTTCCTTAAGCGTGCCCCCAATTCTTTCAGATTTTCTTGCTAGATTGATTGATTTATATAAGTTGCCCTCTGAAAATGATAGAGATGATGTACAAAACAGAAGGGGGGGGAAGCCAAAATGAGCACTAACATTTCTTAAAAGTTTGTAGAGATTCTCAGTCATCCAGATCACGGTTGTCCCAAAGGTGCTTTTTCAGGAGGCAACTGGACTTTCTTAGTTTTTTCTTTTGAAGACATTTTGCTTCTCATCCAAGAAGCTTCTTCAGCTCTGACAGGGTAGTGGGGAATTGAAGGATTTATATCCCTACTATCCTGTGGGAGCTGAAGAAGCTGCTTGGATGAGAAATGAAACATCTTCAAAAGAAAAAAGAGGAAAGTCCAGTGACTTCCTGAAAAAGCACCTTTGGGACTAACATTTCTTTTTTTACAAAAAAAAAAAAGATTTTGGCAATGTCACACAAGAGTTGTGTTCTTATAAAATCAGGGATAAGGAGGGGATGGATTCAGACCTCCAAACCAGTGGTGGGATACGACCGGTATGTCCCGGGTACTGTTCCGGTATGGTGCTCCAGAGGGCCCTCCCTCCCTCTTTACCTGTATTTGAGCCGATTGGGGCTTACGCGCATGTGCACCAAGCGTATGGTGCAAGCAACGGTGCCTGTGCAATGCTCCGCCTAGCAGCTGGAGCATCGTAGGCAGTAAGTACACATGCACAGGTGCTGCACGCATGCACCTGGTGGACGCCCAGCCCCGTTGCATTGTACCGGTTGCACAGGGATCTAGAACCCACCACTGCTCCAAACATCCATTGAAGTCCATTTCATCTACATTTACTAGCAACACCTTCCATGGTCTCAAGCAATCCATCATCTCCATCCTGGAGACACTGGAACCATAACTCAGAGGGTTCCATAAAAAAAACATGTGCTTGATCACCTATGATTGCACTTCAAAACAAGGCTAAAAAGTCTTCCAGATGTTACTCCAGCTTAGAGTAGGAGTGTCAAACTCAAGGCCTGGGGCTTGGATCTGGCCTTCAGGGTACCTAGATCTGGCCCATGGGGCCGCCCTGGAAACAGTGAAGGACTGGCCCGCAGTGCTTCTACCAGGCTCCCGAGCTCCGTTTTCAGCTGCTGCGGCCTCCTGCAACTCTCGGCCAGTGAAAACAGATCTCGTAACATGGAAATCAATAGAGATGTAAATGTGGCATACAGTATATGTTGTATATATTCTAAAAATAATAAACATGAAACAATGAGGTATATGTATGAAACAATAGGCCGTAGAATGGAAAAGCAGAAATTAGAAAAAAGAATACTGATAGCGGAAAGCTGCAAAAGTGTAATTGGGATTTTAATGTTTAAAAATGCTGAATAAAAATATATTAGAAAGAAAGAAAGAGTCCCTCCCGGGGCTCCGTTTTCACTGGCAGAAGGTTTGCAGGAGGCCGCAGAAGCTGAAAACGGAGCTCGGGAGCCTGTTTTCCCTGGCAGAAAGCTCGGGCCACCACACGTGCCCCTGACAAGAGTGACGTCGAGCTGACCATGCCCACCCCAGCCCCCTGAGGTCAAACACACCCCTGATGCGGCCCTCAATGAAATCAAGTTTGACACCCCCTTTCTAGAGGCTTCTTTACCTCTTTCTCAGTGCTGTAAGGCTGGGCGTCTCCACCAAAACTACTTCGTGGCTTTGTGTTCCATCCAGGCCCTGGAAGCAAAACAGGGAAATGTAGGTCAATGTTCGAATGCTCTAAGAGACATTAAGTCAGATGATGCCCTTCTGGTCAACCAGCCCACATATTTAAAGATCCAAAAGATCAAAAACTTTTTCTTTACTAGAGCTATTCAGGGGGGGGAAACAAGAAGCCTTGGTAATAATTCTAAATTCTAGTTCTAATTCTAAATAGCTTTTTGAGATCTCAGTTTTTACTCGGGGGGGGGGGGGTTGAGCTTTGAAGAGGATTTTTATTTTTCAAAATTAGAGAGGGGGAGCATCTTACCTGAAGGGTCTTTTTCAGATCTTCCCGGATATTTATCACTTGCCCGTCTCGAACCAGTGACTTTGGAAGTTTGTTCAAAAATTGTTCCATGGTGAGCTTGATGCCTGCCAAAAGGAAGGATTTCACAAACTTTATGGGGTATGTAGACAATGGCAAAGCCATGCTGAGGTTTCATTTTAATCCATTTAAAATATCTTTCTGTTCTGGGGGAAATCCCCTCAAATTTAGTTGTATTAAAACCAGCCACAATCGTATGAGAAACGGAAGGAGGGAGCACTACACATGGCAGCTTGAGTTCCTGAAAAAAATGGGAATATATATCTAATACAGAAACATAGATTTTTAGCACAAAAGGGAATTCCAGTGGTCAAGGGGTGAAACTCGTACTCAATATTATTTACAGCTATTGTACATTCTTTTTCAACCTTCCTTATGTCTGATTATTGTAACTATCTACACAAACAACTACTGCAAGTGGACATTTTCAATAGTGCCTTAACTCAGTATAACATAATCATTGACTTACAACCACAATTCAGCTCCACCAATCCATTTTTGTGAGACATTTGTTGAGTGAGTTTGGCCCCATTTTACCACATTTCTTGGCACAGTTGTTAAGTGAATCACTGCAGTTGTTAAATCAGTAACATGGTTGTTAAGTGAATTTGGCATCCTCATTGATTTTACTTGTCAGAAGGCCACAAAAGAGGATCACATGACCCTGGGACGCTGCAACCGTCATAAATATGAGTCAGTTGCCAAGCCTCTGAGATATGATCACGTGACCATGGGGATGCTGCAAGGGTGGTAAGTGTGAAAAATGGTCATAACTCACTTTTTTCAGTGCCTTTGTAACTTTGAACGGTCACTAAATGAACTGTTGTAAGCCTACCTATATTTATCTGATGAATGAGAGATACCCAGGTTTACAATTAGCATGATAGTATCTGGAGCTGAACCCAACTAAGCTCTAAGCATAACATAAATGATCCCATGCAGAGAGCAGGACAAGCTTTGGGGATCTGGTAGCCTCCAGATGTGATGGCATCTGGGAATTAATGGGAGTTGCAATCCCCTACACAACAGCAGGGAAGGTTGGGACAAGCTTGAATAGTGGAACAAACTAATAAACCTTAAACTGTCTATCATGGACCTCACCCCACTCCTAAAAGGTCCGCAAAGGGGGCGTGCATAAGCGCACCAGCGTGCCTACTTTCTCTGTCCTATTGTCCCCATTTATTTGTACTCATTTCCTTTGTTCATGTCCATGTTTATACTTATATCTATTTAGTTTGTACATAATTGACAAACTAAATACCGTATTTTCCGGAATATAAGACGCACCGGAGTATAACATGCACCAAGGTTTTGAAGAGACAAATTTTTAAAAAAAGGGTTTGCACTCTGCAAACCTCCCAAAAATGGGAGATATTTTTTTTTTAAAAAAAGGGCATAAATAGCCCTTAGGAAGCATATAGAGTGCTCCTGAGGGCTGGGGGGGGGGGCAAAATTGAGGAAAAAACGGCCCATTTTTTGCTCATTTCTGCCCTCCCCAGCCCCCAGGAGCATTCTGAAAGCCTCCTAAAGGCTATGCACGGCCATTTTGGGGAAGGGGGCGGGGTTTCGGGAGGCAAAAAATGCTGTATTTAGTGTATAAGACGCACCCAGATTTTCAGCCTCTTTTTTGAGGGAAAAAGGTGCGTCTTATACTCTGAAAAATACGGTAAATAAAATAAATTTGTAGCACCAAACTCAAACCATGTTTTTGGAACTGCTGAACTCCGAACGAATCTGCAATAAACACATATAACCACTGGAGTTGGGTGGCTGATAAATTTGAATAAAAACAAACCAACCATCACCTGAGATTTCATGTGTCTCCTTCATGCCACTTGGTTTGGAACGCCCAACCGCCTGGCCAAAGCCAGGAAAATACCCTGGCAGTTTCCTTTCCTGAAAGAAGACGTCTCTCTTGTCAGTGACCTATGGAATAAATCCCGGTTGCTGTTAAGAACCCTGTTGGATTCCGGACTCCAGAGGTCACTGTTAGACTAAAAAGCAGATGAAACTGGATGTCAACAGCAATAAGAAATGCTATGGAAACAACCTCTTCCTTCTTCCGTTGAAATTCAAAGGAAATGCTTTTAAACCACCACTTCCACCTAATTTTGGTCGAGATATATGTATACTTTTTGTTATATCACTTTTTTATTTAAAAAAAAGAGGAGAAAAATTAAATGCATACTGAAAAAGAATTATAAATACCATCAACAAGGGAGCTTGCTCAGAAGTTGAAATACACCAAGTAAATGAGATGAAGAGTGGGGAGTAGAGGAGAAAGGGAAGGGAAGAAGAGAGGGGTAGGAGAGAGGGCAAAGGGGAGGAGGAGAGAAATGAGGAGTGGTAAGGGGAGAGAGGTAGGGGATGTAGAGAAGAGAAGGAGAGAGAGAGGGAAAAAAGGAGGTAGGAAGGGGTAGGAGAGAGGGAGAAGAAAGGGATGGATAAAGCACAAATATGGTGTATGGAGAGCCAATAATTGGTTTTTGAGAGTTGTTGGTAAGATGAATTGATGTAAACATTTAATAATGCAATATGATGTTGGTTATATACATGGGATTATATGTTATGTAAATGGAAAATTAAAAAAGTTTAATCTGAAAATTCAAAGGAAATGCCACATTTCAGACACCAGACATGTAAGCATCCATGATAACGCCCCATTATAGGACACCAACAAGGGGGTTGTTTTGCACATAATGAACTGAACATTATGACAGAATAAATGTATTGGTTTTTTAAAGGAAGTTACAGAATGAATGCAAAATAAGAAGTGTTAGAAGCCAACAATGGCAAATGTCTAGTACTAATCAGGATGCGCAAATAATTAAAAGGCATTTTCTCCATTTATTAAAAAAAAAAACCAAGGATGTTTCATTTGGTCTTTCCCAGGCCATATTTCATTAGATTTTAATTCTCACACAACTATAAATCTTTGAATACTGAAACGATGATGCTTTACAGGCGTATCTCTAAAGAAATGTCCCTGAACTCCATTGAAATTGAGTCAGATGTTTGGAAATGTATGCGGATTGCTGTAAGGGAAACTGGGGGAGAGAACTTCTTCAAAGTTTGATTAATTTCTTAATTCTGATTTCTTTCACTAGTCTTACACAACCCCAAGTCCTGATAAAATCAACAGAATCTATACAAAATGACAGGTCGCCTCCAATTTTCAGCTCCTGTAGAGAGAACATTTATCTTTCTTTCTCAAGTACTTTTACGGGGGAAGCCATGCATATATTCCAGACATTATGAACAGAAGAAAGTTTCGTTTCATAAATGAGTCACGATCTGACAGGCATTTGCAACAACGATACCACGATCCAATTATATTATGTATGGTGCCGCTAGTCCTCAACTTATGACCACAAGGGGAACTCAAATTTCCATTATACGCAAGAAGATTAATTGAGTCACACCTGATTTTACACCCTTTGTTGCCCTGATTATGAAGTGATTCACTGCAGTTGTTAAATGACTCGCATGGCCATTAAACAAATCCAGCTTTTCCCATTGACGGCTTGCGGGAAGTTGTAAATGGGGAATCGCATGACTTTGGGAGGCTGCAACTGTCATAAATACATCCAGGTGGCCAAATGTTGTTCCCTTGACTGTGGGGATGCTGTAGAGATTGTGTGAGGACTGGTGATAAGTAGCTGTCATGTCCCCCGTCAGAGTCTGACTCTGAGATGGAAGACGGACAGTTGACAAGAGAGCGGGAGAGTGGCTCCGTTGGCCGTGCAGGAAACGGGAAGGGCAAAGAGAGGCTAGGCAGGGCAGGGGAGAGGAGAGGTAGAACAAGGGAGAGGGGGTTCAGATGAAGACCTAGGCCCACCCCCTCCTCATCCTAGGGAGTGCAATGGGAAGAGAGCAATGGGGGTTGCGTGGCTTACGAGGAAGGAAAGGGCCCCGATTCCCTTCACAAGGCACACCTGGGGATGGAGTTTAAAGGAGAGGCGGTTGGGAGTTCACCTAGTGTAGAGTTGTGGCCTGCATTCCTGGCATTCCTCCCAATTGTTTGATGTATTTATGACCTTCTGTGTGTTTATATCGCCTTTCTGGAATTATCCTTCGCTCCTGGGACTCCCTATCTTGCCCTGTTGGAGTGATTGATTGCAGTCATTCTACTTACAGAGTTTGGACTGCAGGGTTGTGGAAGAGCTTTTCTCCAGGCCGGAGAGTGAAAGGGACGTAGGGAGCACAGTTGGTGCCAATAAAGAGACTCATAGCAGTTCTCTGGCTGTGTTGCCTTTGTGCCACGCCCCGGGTCATCACAGTAACTTTCACCACTCTTGCAAACAAGTAACTTTCTTCAATGTTGTTGTGAATTTGAACGGTTGCTAAATGAATGGTTTTAAGTCAAGGCCTACCTGTATGCCACACGCTAGCTATTGCTTTGGCTTCTCCCAAGCTATAGCAAGATATAACCAGAGCCCTCCATGGCAGAGGCAAACTATACTTCCAGGGCCCAAAGGTGCTTTTTCAAGAGGCAACTGGACTTTATGGTTTTCCTTTTGAAAAGACGTTTCCTGCCTCATCCAAGAAGCTTCTTCAGCTCTGACTGGATGGTGGGGAATGGGATTGGTGGGGAATGGGATTGGTGGGGAATGGGATTCCAGGCTGACTGACTTTGCATTCTGAGAGAGAAGGGAACTGCATACTTGGAAGCCTCGTTCATGAGTATAAAAGCAACCCAATTGCTTTGCATCTTAAGAGACCCAAATGTGTTTAGCTTGCTGATCTGATGCAGCTCTGAAAGCCTCTCTAAGAAAAAGACCTCATTTTGTGTTCTCTACATCCAGTGGACAGACTGGGACAGAGATGGGTTCCTGCTGGTTCGGCTGAATAGGTAGTAACTCGGCCGGACACATGACTGTACTGGTTCTATCCTGGGTGCCGCCATCTTTATTTTCTGTTCTGCACATGCGCAGAACAATCTTCATTGAAAAAATGCAATTTCCCCCCTCTTTTAATGGTGTGCGCATGCCAGTCCCAGAGAGGTCGCAGAGATGGGCCGTTTGTCGCAAAAACAGAGGCAGTTTTGATTTCCCCAGCCCCCGAGAAGCACTCTGCAGGCTTCAGCAGGGCTGGGGGAAGGCAAAAATGCCTTCGTTTTTGCAAAAAAACGGCCCATTTTCTGCCCGTTTTTGCAAAAACTAGGCCGTCTGCCCCCAGCCCTGCTGAAGCCTGCGTTATGTTCCTGGGGACCGGGGAGGACAAAAACTTTTTTTCTTACTGGGTAGCTTGCAGGCGCTCCCTTAACTCTGGCGAGGCTGGAGCCCCCTCCCCATCAAAAATTTTCGCCACTGTTTTGGTGGGCAAGGCTTGGCGAGAGGGTCATGTGACTGAGTGTGCACGAGTGATGTCAAATTGGCCACACCCACTCAGTCACATCCCTCCCATCTAGCCACACCCACCGAACCAGTAGTAAAAAAAAAATTGAAACCTACCCCTGGATTGGGAGGATAGGAGCTGCAGTCTAAGACTTCAAGAACGCACCAAAAGGCTGAGCTTTGACTTTGCCCCCTTCTGCTTCCGCCTGTCTGTGTTTCCTCTCTAGAACTAACCAAGCATTCATTGTTTAGGGCCCACACCCCAACCCTCAAACTGCTAAAGGCACAGATGTTTTCCTCAGCAGCCAGCAGCCCAATGTGTGCACACGGGCTGGTTTTAGAAGCGGTGGCCCACATTTCCCTTTTTTTTCAGCAAGACTTTCCCAAGCATCTCTAAACAATGAAAGTTTTAAAATGTAATAAAATTCCCCCGCCCTTGGGTAGGAGGCAAATACCCTACCTCAATGAGGCTTGTCTCTTGACTAGGATCAGTAAAAGGATGTTTTTTATTTATTCTAGTTATGTTCTAGCTGATAATATGTTCAAGACAGTTCAAAAATAAATTCCAAGCATCCGTAAATGGCCTTATAATTTTCCTCCCGCGCCCGAAACTTGCTGAGTGTCTACAATTGTGCGGTCTCTTTCATCTACTGCGTTCTCTTTCAAGAGGCAGGGAGGGGTAGATTTGTTAAATGAGACATGTCCTCGGACCTCATTCAGATCGCCAACTCTCCTACTTTGGTGTAAGAGATGCATTTCTTAGTTGAAGGCAGGATGGGGTGCTTTGAGTTCCAGGACCACACGGAGCTCCTACCCCCCGATCTCAGAACAACCACGGACCTCCGCACCTTCCGCCAGAAATTAAAGACACTCCTGTTCCATCAGGCCGGCTTGGCCTAAGTTATCTACCTAGCCTACAGTCTGTAAAATAAATTGTTTTAATTGGGTTGCATGGGATTATGTTTTAACTTCTAAATTTTAGCACAGGGATAATTATTTAATTTGATTTTAACTATTTATATTGTGATACTGTTGTGTTTTTTAACTTCCTGTGCACCGCCCCGGGTCCCTTTGGGGAGAGGGTGCGGTTATATAAATTCAAATAAATCAAATCAAATCAAATCAAATCAAAGAGGATGAGATCGCTAGGGCTCGCTGCCTTAGAAGAGTGAGGAAAATCCTCAGGGGCAACTCACACCCTGCACAGCCCTTCTTTACTCTCCTACCATTGGGAAGGAGATATAGAAGCATAGGCAGTCGCACAAACAGGCTGAAGAACAGTTTCTATCCATGAGCTGTCAGACTCCTGAATGCGGAATAACTACATAATACGATGGGACTTCCAGGGCCGACGCAACATGTAACATGTTCACAGTGGTGCAATAGGATTGGGTGTCTGTTAATATGATTTATTGAGTTAGGGATTTTCTGTCTTTACTGTGAGTTGTGTTGTGTTGCACTCAGGGAGTTCAACCAATCTCATTGTACATATGTTGTGCACTTGCAAATGAATTATTTTTTTATTATTATTCTGTGGTTAATCTTTGGTGAGATTCACAGCCTTTGGGGCTGGTTGGTAGCTCAACAGCTCGAGTCCTAACCAAGGACCTAGGAACTGTTAAGGTAATGTCGGAGGATAGAAGCTGTTCCAAGTAGGGTGGCTTTTTGTAGAATCAGAATGTTCAAGTCCGATAAATTTAGAATTTCCAAATAGCAAGGGAGCCCTTTAGGTATTGCTCCAAGGGCTCCAATTACAATCAGGACAACACATGATTTCTTTTTCCACAGTCGCTCCGTTTTTGCTGACAGAGGCACTGTGGGCCGGTCCTGCTGTTTCCAGGGTGGCCTTGCAGGCCAGATCTAAGCACCCTGTGTGCCAGATCCAGGCCCTGGACCTTGAGTTTGACACCCCTGTGGTAAAGATCTAACACAGACTGAATACAGTATAAAAAAAATAAAAACTCTCCCAATCCCTAAACTGGAAAGAAACTCAAAAGCTCACAGCTCTGCTCACATGGAGCTGTTGGTGATAAGGAAGAAGCTTTTCCAATAAAATTAAAACTCAAGGACTTTCCAAAGTCTGTTTGGATTTGCCACGGTTCTGAACTCATGGTACCAGTCCATAAAGTTCTAGCTGTTGCAGCATCTGTAATGGAACGCAAGAATGGGGAAAGATGTTCTGACCGAGGCTTCACCAAATCACGAAGCAGACTCCTTGTCCCGACAAAACCCTTTTTTTAAATTAAGCTAATGTGAATTCCTCTCATTCACATCCAGCAAAGACCAGGCAAACAGTCTTTCAAGGGTGGATTTACAACTACAGACCTTATCCGGCTTGGAGAGCTGCTAGGCTGATATCTTCCAAACGCAACGCTATACAAGAAAATACTTGGCAAGGAGTCTCTGAGAGTCACCAACAAATCTTTACACTAATTAAATGAACTAATTGTCTCCTGCAAACTCCACTTCCCTTTTGCTCCTCTTTATTCCCTATGGGAGGGGCTATTAAATGTCCACCTGTGGCCTTACTCCCAAGTTAATAATAATAATAATAATAACTTTGCATTTATTAACCGCTCCCTCTCCCCACAGGGACCCGGGGCGGTGCACAGGAGAAACTAAAAACAATATAAACAATCAATACAAAATATACAGTTTAAAACACCATTAAACTATGTTATCCCGTGCTAAAAAATTAAAACCCATTAAAATACATTTAAAAATCTATAGACAGAGAGACTATCCAAGGCCGGCCAGTCGAAAGAAATGGGTCTTTAGTTTCATACGGAAGGAGCGGAGGTCCGTGGTCGTTCTGATATCGGGGGGAAGGTCGTTCCAGAGGGCCGGGCCCGCCACAGAGAGAGCCCTTCCCCTGGGCGTCGCCCGCTGACAAAGTCTGGTGGACGGCACCCGGAGAAGTCCCTCTCTGTGGGAGCGAATCGGTCGTGAGGATGTATGGGGCAGGATCCGATCCCGCAGATAGCTAGGTCCCGAGCCATGGAGCGCCTTAAAGATGATAGTTAGCACCTTGAAGCGCACCCGGAAGACGACAGGCAGCCAGTGCAGCTCGCGCAGGAGTGGTGTAACGTTGACCCCTGTTCTTTACCTGTTCCCTTCGTCTGGCAACTCTGTGCATGTGCACATTGGGAACAGGCTCCAGATGTTTGTCTGCCTCATTGATGTCTGACTCTGAAGGCAGCTGATAACTAGCATACAGCTCTGGCCCCCTCTCTGCCTCTGACACAGAGCCCTCCTCAGAGCCTTCTCCATACTCCAGGACTGGCCCATGTCCCTTCCCAACCTTCTCACTGTCCGAATCTGCTGCCAGCTCCACTGGCCGCTGGCAGGCCACAACAAAAGAGAGGAGAAGATGCTGCCCAGGAAACAATTAGACAAGAGAGGCAGGAGCCTGCAGCCACTTAACCGAGAAAGAAACTGAGGAAAGACCAGCACTAACGAATCAAGTAGTTAAAAATGGAGGCACAATTTGGGCCTTGCAAGACTGTTTGTGTAGCTTTACAATAATGTAGAATTAGTTTTGTCCTGTTTCCAGTCTGGTTTATGTGGGAGGGTTGGAGGGCCGAGCACCCCTGCAGCTACGTGATTGCAAAGGGAACACTCAACCACCGTCCGAGACTCCCGGCTGTCACAACATGCTATGGTCATGTGCTCATGTTTTGCAACCTTCCCCATTGGCTTTCCATGAAACAAGTCAATGGGGAAGCGGGCAAGAAATTGGAAGTCATGGTCACAACCTGTGCAATTTTTTCTTTAGAAAAGTAACCAGGGACTAACGGAACTACTGTCACTAAGCAATGTGGTCACAAAACTTCACCAGGGAACAAGAGGGACAGCCAAGCTGTAACTAAGTTCCTTCTTTAGAGTCAATTTAGCATCTTATCTTCATCAGTTCTATGTAGGAAGTTTAATAAAATACATATTGCCCCCTGTGGCTCCTGTTTTGTTAAATCCATCCTATATATGTTGCTATGTTATTTCTTTTATGCACACAGGCAGAAAAGCTTCATGTTTGTTGTTGTTAGCTGGGCCAGATCAATCTGACAATCTTGCTTTTGTAAGACAGCAGCAATTAATATTTGTAAGAGTTTGATATGATGAACAGCCTTCAAAGGATCTCTTCACGCTATTTTGTAGTTTTGGTACACAAATGTCATTTTACTTTTATTTTGGGTTTGATTTCAATAAATAAAATTGTATTTGTATCTACCTTGTGATCATTATAATTATAAAATAAGAAAATTACATTTCGTGTTGCTTGCTCTATTAAATTGGCAAATGTGTAGCTAGACTGTAGCACTTTGCTAATCTTTACTGATCTTTTGAAAAAGGTAAGCATTTGGTAAACCTAGATAACCTAGATCAGGGGTCTCCAACCTTTGCAACTTTAAGTCTGAAGGACTTCAGCTCCTAGAATTCTGGCTGGAGAAGTCTGGGAGCTGAAGTGCTTCAGACTTAAAGTTGCAAAGGTTGGAGACCCCTGACCTAGATAATATTTGGATGACCATCAGGAACTCCACAATTTATTACACTAAGAAACTGAAGGCTTAATTTATACACATTATTACAACTCAACTGTATTTGTCTTTTCTCATCTAAAAAAAAAACTATTTACTGTTTAACTTTTTCTGTTTCCAACTTGTGGGTTTATCTTTTTTCCATTCTTCCTAAAGAAACCATCCTAACAATCTCTAGTTAAACTATGTTTTTATTTATTGCTTTAAAAAAAATACAATCTGATCTTTGTTGTAAATTGCTCTGGTAAAGAGGTGGGTTTCTTTGAGAGAAAATGTGCTTTTCATGCTTCCAGTATTTTTTTCTCTGTTGCTTCCCTGAGTCACCTAATGAAAACCAAAACTACTTTTTCTAATAGAATTTGATCTAACGATCCAGGGGTATTCTTAAACATTGTACTTATCCACTGAAAATACTTTTTACTTTTCATTAGTGGAAACTGCTACCACTAGTAGACGGTTTTTAAATTTCATGATTGCCTTTATTTTTATAATAAAACAGTATTTTTAAAAATGAAACAAAGACATGCAAACTTAAGAAGGAAAGGGGGAGGAAACCTATCATTAATAGTTACTTTAAAACAGAAATACAGAAATGGCAATTAAAGTGTTCTAAAGAAGATTGGAGGAGAAAAACTGTTCCAGTTTCCAACACAATAAACAGTCTCAGTTCCTCAAACGAAATGATAATTTAAAAAAACTTGCACAGCTTGCAAAAAAAAAAAAACCCCAACCAAAATCAACTGCCGGTTGTTTGAATGAAACAGAAATTAGGTACAATAACTTGACCAGAAAGTATTCCATCCATAGGTCAGTGACACACTGCAATAAACCTCATAGAAGCTGTGCTGATTGTATGGATCCATTATCATAAAACCACCGGATCAACACAGAATTAAGTTGCAGTGGAGTATCTTTTTGTAGGCATTCTGACCTCGGAATTTTCAATTCTGACAAACAAGAAACCAAGAATTCAAAAACAGGAAGCTATAAAGAGGTACCTGAAATGGGACACCGTTGGGGTAACGACTTTGCAGCTCAGAAGGGAAAAAGCCATCCATGATATCTCGCAGGCACCGCTGAAACCACAAGCACAACCAACGCATTAGATTTCCCCCAGAGTGACAAAGCAACCGCAATGGAGAAAAACTCAAATTATTTGCCTGTTGACATCTTACCTATTTCTGTTTATGTATTTCCCTTTTATCAGGGTTTTGAGATTTAAAACACCATTAAAAAAGAAGAAGAAAGAAATTAAATGGGTCAACATTTTCTGTGGGGACATGTATGGACTCCATCTGAATTTGGTAGCAATGGCAGAAAGGGAAAGGCCTGGGTAAAAAGAACAAGCTAAATAATTTTTTAAAAATGCAGACTTGGAAGTGAGAAGACCAATGAGTGACCCAGTCTGAAACTAGCCTTGGTTACTGACTACCTGGTGAAAACCGCACATCAAGGAGTGAAAGCTACCCAGCCCAGCAATTACAGCAACCAATAAAGATGAGACCAAGAATAAAATAAATAAATAAAAAGGAAGACTAGACAGAGACCTATTTGGGAGACATTATTTCATCAACTGTCTATACTGTAATTTGTCTTTTCAAGTTTCTTGACTGGTTATTCTGTTGAGGTTTGTCGGTTAGGTAAGAGTGTACCTTATTACATTAAGAAACCAAAGGCTTAATTTATATATAATCCAACAATTCAATTACACTTGTCTTTTCCAATTTTTTTTTAATTCTACTCTGTGCCTATTTTGTTCCCTTCCTTTCCATCATGGTTAATCAAATTTTAATCTTTTTAACTATATAGGACTAACTTATTCTTTTAATGTTTTATATGGCCTTTTAATTTCTTGGCTGTAAAATGCCTAGAATTGCCTTGATGAGGTGAGCAGCACTGAAATCTAATAATAATTAATAAAGAAAGAAATTGACCCAAAGTCACCTAACTGGTTTCATGCCTGAAGTGAGACTAGAACTCTTGGGCCTCTGGTTTCTAAATCAGTGCTTTAACCACTGAATCCAACTGGCTTTCAGTGAAATGTTAATTGAGAAATTTAAATGTGAAACCATAATCCCAACTGCTTATGTAGTATTATAGAACAATTTTGCAATCTGGCAATGACAGGGGAGGCTTCCTGTATATTCCTGGCAAAAATAAACCCACTACAGAGTCTACATTAAGTCAATGAAACAGTTATCTGTGGGGGAGGATAGACAGGAAGTGCCCATTTATTATAGCTTCCACAATTTCCTGTTCTTCAACACTTGGACTTTATCCATAGGCCATGATGGCTGAAGTACTAAAGTCTGATATGTTCTGAGAGACACCGAGTAAGACAAAAGTAACTATAATATCATAACTCAAAGATCAAGAACATATCGAGAAACCAGATTCTCCAACCTGAAGAATCTCAAAAAGAGTATGCCTAGATATATAGAAGACTCTTGAGAGTCTCTTGGACTGCAAGGTGATCCAACTGGTCAGTCCTAGAGGAGATCAACCCTGACTGCTTTTTAGAAGGCCAGATCCTGAAGAGGAAACTCAAATACTTTAGCCACCTAATAAGAAAGAAGGACTCACTGGAGAAAAGCCTCATGCTGGGAAAGATTAAGAGCAAAAGAAGAAGGGGACAGCAGAGAAGGAGGTGGCTGGATGGAGTCAACGAAGCAGTCAGCATGTGCTTAAATGAACTCTGAGGGATGGTAGAGGACAGGAAGGCCTGGAGGAACGTTGTCCATGGGGTCGCAATGGGTTGGACATGACTTCTCAACTAACAACAAAAACAGATATATAATTCCTATTCCAGCTACTGTCCCCTTCAAGAAATGGGAAGGCTATCCTAATAGTCTTATAAAGCTGAACACAAAGTCTAGCAGAAAAATAATAAAAATAATAAAATAAAGAATGCAAAAACTTTATACTCAAAAGCAGAAAATCATTGAGGGGCCTTTAGACAACAACTTTAAAAGGTCATGCTAATTCTAGGATTCGTGTGCGGTAAAGGTTCCAGACAGTTTGCTATTGTGTTTGGGGAACTGCAACAGGCTGAAAACAAGAAGTGGCTTCCATTCATGGCAGTTATGCGATAAGTGACCTTGAAATGCTCTGAAGGTGACATATAGATTCTTGTGCTTGTCTCAAAAAGAAAGCCAAATGGGCCATCCGAAAGAGGGCACTTCACGGTTCATTTTCACTTCCTCCAACTCCCTTTCAGAATGAGAATCAGCAGCACTCGGCTGTTTAAACATGAAGCTTTCCAGTTGAAAGGAGCAAACAAAGGAGAAGTAATAAAACCTTGTTTTCTACAATTTCTCACTTGGCAATATAAGTTCTTTGCAAGAGAAATAAAGACTGCTTTGTTCTCAGTCAGACTCAACATCCCAATGCTGGAATCCTTGTTGTCAGAACTCTCTGGAGAGAGAGACTGTGGGAAATAAGCCACAGGTGGCTCAGCAGCTAATATGCTGAGCTTGTCGACCAGAAAGGTTAGCAGTTCAGCGGTTCGAATCCCTAGCGCCGCATAACAGAGTAAGCTCCCATTACTTGTGCCAGCTTCTGCCAACCTAGAAGTTTGAAAGCATGTAAAAATGCAAGTAGAAAAATAGGAACCACCTTTGGTGAGAAGGTAACAGCGTTCTGTGCGCCTTCAGTGTTTAATCATGCCGGCCACATGACCACAGAGAGGTCTTCTGGGACAGGGCTGGCTCTTTGACTTTGAAACGGAGATGAGCACCACCCCTAGAGTCGTGAATGACTAGCACATATGTGCGAGGAGAACCTATACCATTACCTTTTAGAAGGGAAAGAGGTTTTTCCCACACATTAGCTTTTAAAATCAGTACCCCAGCAGCAGTTCTCTCTCATGATTCGTGGTGCATTCAAATAGCCTAGGACAACAGCGAGGCTCAAGCTTGCTAACTGTAAAAGAAGACAGATCTGGCTTTCAGAAGGGAGCAGCGAACCATTAAGGGAAGAGAAAAGACTTTTCAGTCCTAGAAATGGCTGGTTCATACTGTAGAAAATTAGCACCCACCTCTCTCCTTGAAGAATGAAATACTTTGAGAAATATTTAAAAGAATATTGTATCTCCCCTAAAAGAGAAAGAGAAATCTTAAAGGAAACAATTCCCTGCCCCCAAGCAGATACTAACCCGAAGCCAGCTTTTATAAATGCAGGTTTGGTAATCCATTCAAGATAGGATATTTTGAACAAAGGCAGAATTAGGTAGAATGGTAGGATCAGCCCTCAGTCAAGATCCAAACCAGGAAAGCCATTAAGACACAATAGGAATGGCCCATTACCAAGGGTGGGTTCTGGCCAGCTTTACTGCCGGTTTGCTCTTGTGTGTACATGTGCAGTTCAATTAAAATTTATTATTTATTATTTACTTATTGAATTTATATCCCGCCCTTCTCCAGATGGACTCAGGGCGGCAGAAAATTGTTCTGCACATGCACAGATATCAAAGACAAGATGGTGGCGGTGATCAGGAACCAGTTCAGGGGCATGGCAGGCCTGGGTGACTGCCAGTTCCAGCGACCCAGGCCACCATACCACTACCAGTTCAGCCGAATCGGGCCAAACCGGTAGGAACACACCTCTGCCCAACACCCTTTCAGGACACAAGCCTCCTCATTATGTTATCTCAAAGAAATCAAGCTTCAACAAACATAATTCAGACATCCTACAAAGTTAGCTATGACCCCTGCATATCCCCCTGACAACCAACAGAATACATTTCTTGCACAGGAACAGGAAGCTCAAGGGCAAGGCCCAAGAGAAGGTATAAATACCCCTCACTCTCAACTCCATGTGGTCAGCTGCACCAGGACCTCAAACCCCTGTGGTCCCGTTCATCCATAAACCATCTTTCCAATCAGTCTCCATGTTTCCATTTCCAGTGTCTTTCTCCCCACTTGGGACTGAACCCAGATGGATATTTCTTCTAACAATTTTATTATGATAAAGCAAAAAGTTATCATTTGATGCTAATGCCTTATTTTACTGCAACAGAGTGAGCTGGAAGTCAATGCTTCTTTTTCTTCTTCTTATCCTTCCTCACTTCTCTTTCCCCTCTTCCTCCCCATTGCTTTTCTATTTACTTTTGTATTTTGTGTCTTATAATATTTTATAGCTCAATTTAAAAAATGTTAAAGGAAAAGAAAATTAAAAAAAGACTAATTGGTCTTGAAAAGATGGCAAGGGGAGAGGACTTTAAAATAACCTTGCCTTGATTTCATATGGTATAAAATGGGGCAGGGAGAAACTGATGAGTTATCAACATTCTGTTATTCTAGCCAAAATGAAGAACAGTTGTGGAATCTCTGCAACTCCTGTTTCTCCAAGGACTGACATCAATCTTGACAGCTTTTCACCATCAAAGCTGACACCAGCCAGAGCATAGAACAACTCAAAGAAGTAGTCCAAGATCGGAAGAGGCCTGGCTCACCAAATCGCCAAGAGTTGGACACAACGAAATGGATATTATGGACATCATCATCATGACCGTTTCTAATCCAATAATTTTCCTGGAACTTCACAAGCAAATATGATGGCACACTTTTGGTTTAAATTAAGGGCAGAGAAGAGCAACTAAACTGATTGAGGGCCTGGAGAATAAAACATATGAAGAATGGTTGCAGGAATTATGTATGGCTAGTCTAATGAAAAGAAGGACTAAGGATGATCTGATAGCAGTGTTCCAATATTCCACCATCTGAAGGCAGGACAAGAAGCAGTGGATAGAAACTAACCAAGGAGAGAAGCAACTTAGAACTAAGGAGAAACTTCCTAACAGTGAGAACAATTAACCAGTGGAATGGCTTGCCTTCAGAAGTTGTGAGTGCTCCCTCACTAGAAATTTTTAAGAAGAGGCTGGACAGCCACTTGTCTGAAATAGTTTAGGGTCTCCTGCTTGAGCAGGGGGTTGGACTAGAAGACCTCCAAGGTTCCTGTGCGGTTATTCTGTTCTGTTAATTTCTGAATATTTCTGTTACTCAATTTTCTTGAGTTGCAATCCTACTTCTTTCTTTTCTCTAATTGGTTAGTTACTAATTCAATATTCTTCTCAATAACTTCTCCATAGCTCCATTTCCTTCTGTGCTATTTTGAGTCAGCAGTGCTTCCTTTTTGTTTCATGTTTCCTTGCCAAGTTCCATATTCTCTTTGGCTTTTCTTTCTACCATGTTCATCATCATCAACATTAACAATAATATTATAGAATTCTTGTTTCTGGGAAACATAAAATTATATACTATGCACTATTTATGTTGGAAACTACTTATTCCAAGGCTGAACTTTCAGAGATGTATGTCTTTGTCCAACATGGAATAAGTGCAGTTCCACATTAGTATGATAACTACATGTTGTGTTCTGATCGAGGCTTCCCAAGAGCATGAAGCAAGCTCCTTGTCTTGACAAAAAATCCTTTTATTAATTTACTGTGAATTCTGTTCATTCACATCCAGCAAAGTATTTAGAGGGAGGATTTACAGTCACAGACCTTATCTGGCTTGGAGAGCTGACAGGCTGATATCTGCAAAACTTGGCAAGGAGACTCGGAGAATCACGAACCAATTAAGCGAACGAATTGTCTCCTGCAAACTCCACTCCCCTTTTGCTCCTCTTTTATTTCCTCTGGGGGGGGGGGCATTTATTGTCTACCTGTGGTCTTTCTCCCAAGTCGACCCCTACTCTTTAGCTGTTTCCTTCGTCTGGCAACTCTGTGCATGCAGAGGCCCCAGGCTCCAGCTGTTCGTCTGCCTCACTGATGTCTGACTGTGAAGGCAGCTGATAACTGGCATACGGCTCTGGCCCCCTCTCTGCCTCCAACACAGAGCCCTCATCAGTCTTCCCCAGACTCCAGGACTGGCCCATGCTCCTCCCCAATCTCCTCACTCTGCTGGCTGCTGGCGGGCCACAACAAGTTGCATCTTTGTGGCTTCGTATCTTATCAGTCTTTTCAAATGTAATAATCAAAATGCCCAATGATCCACTAAAAAATTAGATTCTTGTCATTCTCTGCCACAATATAAGGAAGGGGGAGGCCTTGGCTATGGTTGTGGAAGAATGTCACTGCCACAAAAGGCTTATTTTATACATGTACTAGTAACTCTCAAATTCCAATAGAAGAGACTATTTCTAGTTCGGGGTTGAAGAGAGAAGTCCTTGGTGCTCTATAAGCTTGTATATTTCCTTGCAGACATTTCATTACCCAAATTTTACAACATTTTCTCAAATTGTTTATTGGGTTTTAATGGGTGGTAATTTTAATGGTTTTTAAATTTTGTACAGGGTAGTTTAATTCATTTTTAATTTGTGTGTATTGTATGTTTTTAATTGGTTTTTAATTTTCCTGTACACCGCCCCGAGTCCCTTCGGGGAGAGGGGGCGGTTTATAAATATAATAAATTATTATTATTATTATTTATCATCAGGGCTAATGCTACCAGATAATCTCAGATAATCTCAGATTAGCTGCTAGTCAACAATGTCGTTTCTTAGAAGTTTGATTCCCTACCTGTGTGGAAGGATCTTCATATGACCGGAAAGGTCCTTTGAACATGATAATCCCATTCTGATAGAAGATGATCGGAACGGAATCCAAGCGCTTCAACCGAGCTCCACCTGTAGTGTGTTTGATTTGGGACACACCTTCTCCAGCCAGCACATTCAAATCTTTCAGATTCTTGAAAATCAAATCAAAGTTGATTGGGGTTTCAGAAATGATGGATTCACCTGTATGAAAGGAGAAAGGATTGTGGGAAGGCAAGGATAAGGCATCTGCCAGCCCATGATATTTAGTTCTGAATTTTAGTGCAAGCTCAGTATTTGAACAGCATTTTTGCTAAAGCAAAGTTGTCCCACTATTCAGTCAGAACTGAAGCAGCTTCTTGGATGAGAAGCAAAATGTCTTCAAGAGGGAACACCCCCCCCCCCCCAAGAATGTCCAGTTGCATTCTGAAAACATCTTTGGGACAAACACAACCTGGATAATTGAGAATCTTTACAGGCATTTCCATAAAAGACATATCTATAAAATATCTATAAAAGGGACCCTGTGGCTCAGTGATAAAGATGCTGAGCTTGTCGATGAAAGGTCAGGGGTTCGGCGGCTCGAATCCCTAGCGCATGTTATGGAGTAAGCTCCTGTTACTTGTCCCAGCTTCTGCCAATCTAGCAGTTCAAAAGCATGTAGAAAATGCAAGTAGAAAAATAGGAACCACCTTTGGTGGGAAGGTAACAGCATTCTGTGCACCTTTGGCATTTAGTCATGCCAGCCAGATGACCATGGAGATGTCTTTGGACAGTGTTGGCTCTTTGTCTTTGAAACGGAGAGGAGCATCGCCCTCTAGACTCGGGAATGACTAGCACATATATGCGAGAGGAACCTTTACCTTTACCTTACAGACATATCAGCAGGATTATATAATGAACATTGATGGGGACAAGATATCAAAATATATAGCTACTTTATGAAATTTTGCAAAGAAAAAAAACCTGTTTCCTCTTTAAAGAAACTGATAACATGCCTTTCGTTATTCATATAAGGGAAAGAGAAACGGAAGAAATGAGATTAAAACAAAAGATGAAGTATATTTTTATGCTTCTTTTAAAAAGACAGTCATTCCTCCCAGCTGACCTGGTTTCCAAAAAGTCCTTGATGTCAGCCTGTCTTCTTCCTCTCGTAACTCCAGATCTCTCAAAGAATCTGGGTCTTCTCCGACCCAGATCAATCCATAGTCATTCAGAAACCGCTTTATGGGAGAGAGAATAGAAAATTCAGAGGACAAGAAAACTGACAGTATTTATTTAATTACTACATTAATCTTTTTATCTGCAATGACAAAATATCTAAATTCCAAGATGGAATAGGAAAACTAAGATGGTTGAATTTTGAAATTACTAATTTTCCTGCAAGTCAACTAAGGCCACTTTTAACTAGGGAATTTTAATACATTTTAAATTGTTGTATGGGAAGGAAGTCCTGACACAAAGCCACCTTTGCTGATGCAGTCCCTCCTGTCCCTTCTTAATATCAACAGAGAAAGGCACAAAGAAAGGGCATCAAACTCAAGGCCCGGGGTCAGGGCTGAGCTTCAAAAATTTCAGCAATGGGTTCTCTGCTCGGTTGCTAGGTGGGCGTGGCCATGGTGGGCATGACCTAGTCAGCGTCCTTCACCAGGCAGAGGGCCGTTTTCGCCTTCCCCAGGCTACAGAGGCTTTCCTTGAGCCTCAGGGAGAGCCAAAACTCCCTCCCCAGGGCTCCGGAGGCCTTCCGGAACTACTGGGAGGCCCGTTTTTTCTTCTCCCTGAACCTCCGCCCGGGCCCTGCACTTACCTTGCATCCAAAATGGGCCATGTGGTGACTCCTGGGCAGGGAGGGGTGGGAGAGGCCAGCCAGGGGTGGGATTTGGAGGTTCTCCGAACTGGCCATAGTATCAGCTACGGGTTCTCCCAAATCCTGGCAAACTTGTAACAGCCCACCCAACTGGGAGCCGTATCCAACCCTCAGGGTGCTTAAACCTGGCCTATGGGGGCCACCCTGGAAACAGCGAAAGACCAGCCCATGGTGCCTCTGCCAGTGAAAACAGAGCTTGCGAGGGTCACCCACAAGGCTTCTGAGCTCCATTTTTGCTGGCAGAGGGTTGCAGGATGCTATCACAGCCGAAAAGGGAGCTTGGGAGCCCATTTTCACTGGCAGAGTACTTGGGCCACCACAGGCACTCCTGACATGAGTAATGTTGAACTGGACACACCCATTCTGGCCACACACAAACACCCTGCCTCCTCCCCTCCCCAAGGTCAAAGACAACCCTGGTGCAGCCCTCAATGAAATCGAGTTTGACACCCCTGGGTGTCAAGGGTGGTGTTTGGGTGTGTCCCATCTTCTTTCCACTACTGTTTGCATTAGACACACTTTAGTTTTTCAGTTCAACAACTGTCAGTTTTACTTGAATTCATGATTTTTTTTTTATTTTTTTCCATTATGTACCAGTAGCTAACCTCCATTTCCCAAACCTGACGTTGTAGCTGAAGGCATAACATTTCCAGTTCCTCAACTCGGGTTGACCCTGATGACGTTTTTTCTATAGGGAGGCAAAAAAAAAAAAGAGAGAAGAATTTGGAGTTTGTTTTTTTTAAAATATCAAACTATACCAAACGAAAAATCAATAAATGTTCTGATTCAGAACAGAAAATAAGACAAATTTAGTTTGGGATATACAGTATCTCCTTCGTATTATTTTTCCACATTTCATCAGTTGCAGATCTTAGTAGTCTACAAAGTCTTAAAATCCATTTCTTTCTTAATGCCAAGGATGAAATATGGTCTCTTGCTGTGCATTTCCCATCTTTGTTGAGAACTAAAATAAAAGGAAGGGCAACGTGACATTACCTGTTCTCTTCTGAAGGGTTTTGATCTGCTCCTCAAGTTCTCTGATCTTCTTATTCTGCCAACCCAAAAGCAAAGGCCAAAATAAATTGCTTTTTGTATTAATGCAAACTCAACTTGATCCTCATAGACATAGAGCCAGGCAAGTTTCTGAAACTTGGAAAGCACATTAGTCCCCTATCTATTTTCAAGTGGTGGTATTCATGCTTCATTATCTACACTTGAAAAATTCTCCCACCTTTGACTATTTCTATTCCCCCCAACAGGATCCATACATTAAGTTGCAGCATAAAAGATTTATTCAATGTTGTTGGTTTGAGCTCCTAGCTTGGCGATTTGGTTGCAAACGTTTCATCCCCATTGCAATCAAACTGCCAAGCTCAGAGCTCAAACCAACAATATAACTACCAAACTGAGCTACTAATATTCAAAGACATTTCAGATTTATTCAAGCCTACACACAAGAATCAGATCAACCAATGACCATACTAAATTGGTGCTCAATAAGGGTCAAAGAAATTCAAGTGGTAGGAATGGACCTGGAGCATTTGTGGACACATAAGAATTGTAAGCTAATGACACGTTTAACTCCACCCACTAATTCTGTCTGTTCTTATATAGTCAGCTTTAAAACCAGGCATGGTCATGTAACTGATTCACAATGTTTTTTACCAGTTTATGGCAAAACCTTGTTCGCTTAACAACTGCCTCACTTGTTTAACAATTGCCCTGTTCACTTAACAACCTCCATATTTGTTTAACAACTCCACCCCACCCCATTCACTTAACACCCACCAAGTTTGCTTAGCAATCACTGCAAAATATATATATATATATCAGAAATTTACTTCTGGTTATGTGGTGCCTCGACTTATAACCATAACAACATAAAACCAAATTTCTGGTCCCAATTACAGTCATAAGTCAAGGAACTATCTGTATCTCTTTTCAAGTATATCTATTCAGCTTTTAAGACTGCAATCTTCCCTAAGTGTCCTGTCAAAGAAAATATTTCTGAGCATTAACTCCAAATATACCAATGTAACAGCAACTACAGAGTAATGTCCTTTTACCAAGGCACCTGGGGGCAGGGCAATGGGTGGAAACTAATCAAGGAGAGAAGCAACTTAGAACTAAGGAGAAATTTCCTGACAGTTAGAACAATTAACCTCTGGAACAGCTTGCCTCCAGAAGTTGTGAATGCCCCAACCCTGGAAGTCTTTAAAAAGATGTTAGATAGCCATTTGTCTGAAATGGTATATGGTTCCTGCCCACGCAGGGGGTTGGACTAGAAGACCTACAAGGTCCCTTCCAACTCTGCTATTGTATTGTATAGTACCATACCAGGTTTTTATTGTATCTTTTAAATTTCTTTGCATACCTTGTGACAAATTCTCTACATTTATTATCCTCTCTTTTAATGTGTTGTTTTGATCTTGTTATATTACTTGTTTTATAAATTTGTATTGTAATCATGACTTGACTTAATTTTGCTGTTAGTTCTAATGAGATATTTATTACAAGGTGACCTAAACAATAGCATAAAAAATTAAAAATAACAAAATCGTAAGTAAAATCGTAACAAAATTTCAAGTTTCCAGTCTGAACTGTTACGAATAGTTCAAGGGCAACTCCTACACAGGTTGTGTTGTCACCTTCTCTTGGATGGCTTGTGTTTGGCTCTTGACTTTCTGCTCCAAAGAAGCAATCTTCTGCATCATAGAAGTCATCAGCTCCATGTCAGTTGGAGCGTTCCCTGAAGACATGAAATCAGCAGAATATGAGAACAATCTGGAAGTGAACCTTCGTCCTACCAATCAGTTTAATGGCACTTTGTATTGTTCAAAAATGGGGCATACTTTCAGAAGATTTGCTATGTTGCCTGCATTGGCTCTTTATCTATGGCCGTATCTCCACTTTGGTGAGGAGAAGCTATCTGATTTCAGAGAAAGGGGCTGTTTATTGGTTTTGTTCTATACCCAAAATTGAGGTTTTTAGGAATCAAAATTCTGGTTCAAATCTATAAGGAATCGAAGTATTCTTAGTACAGGAACATGGGTCTCATTAAGTCTGAGTCAACTTTTTAAACTGTATAGTGAATTATGATTACACTTACTCTTACTCATTCCAAAGTGAGACTGTGTGGCTAATGACTGTGTGGCTAATGTAAATCCTTAGCATTATCCAGTAAGTAAAGGACAAGGAAAAGGTTCTCCTCGCACATATGTGCTAGTCATTCCTGACTCTAGGAGATAGTGCTCATCTCCGTTTTAAATCCAAAGAGCCAGCTCTGTCCGAAAACGTCTCTGTGGTCATGTGGCAGGCATGACTAAATGCGAAAGGTGCATGGAATACTGTTACCTTCCCACCAAAGGTGGTTCCTATTTTTCTACTTGCATTTTTACATGCTTTCAAACTGCTAGGTTGGCAGAAGCTGGGACAAGTAACGGGAGCTCACTCCGTTATATGGTGCTAGGGATTCCAACTGCCGAACTGCCAACCTTTTTGATCGACAAGCTCAGCGTCTTAGACACTAGGCCGCCGCGTCCCTGTATTACCAGTACAGTCACATAATTCTATGTCCAATTCTTTAACTCATACCAAGAATGGTTGGTTGTGGTGTAGCTCCATTTGAGCAAGAAGGCAAATTAATTTGTACTGGAATTTGAGCTCCTGGCCCTAGAATTTCATCCATCATAGCAGCTTCATCTTCTGTGAATCAAAGGAATTACACTATTATCAAGAGCAAACCTATGATATTCTCTTTATTTTGCTTGTTGAGAGAGAGAGGAGAGAGAGAGAGAGAGCAAACCCCACACTCTTCTTGTACTGATGATGCTAGTTAGGTAATGGAATGTCTGCAAGAAAACAACCAAGCTCAGAAACCACCAAGGGCTCCATTGTTTAGAAAGAAATATCCATTGCCACATGGTATCAGTTGTATCATTTTCCCATATAGACTATATAACAAAGTGAAAGACTGATTCAAAAGAGATTCCCTCCTCCCCACCCCCACCCCAGGAAAACGGTGTAACATATTAAAAGAGCATTGATTAATTCCATCTACCATCTTTTGCTAATTGTCATCTATCTATATGGCTATAAAAGACAATCAGATTAAATCAATAGCACATTAAACAGACCTTTCTTAGTTCCATATTTCTTCTATATGTCCCAAAGGTTAATTTCATAGTATTCTATAGTCTAATTGTTTGCAAGTAATTTTTAAAATCTTTCTGGAAATATATAACACTTTTTTAACAGATTAACAGAGTTGGAAGGGACATTGCAAGTCATCTAGTCCAAGTCTCCTGCCCAAGCAGGAGACCCTATATCTGCCTGTACCTAGGATTGAACTCACAACCTTCTGATTGGGAGGTGAGAGCTCCACCTCTAGGCCACAGCAGCAGATGATTAACAATATGCTATTTAAACCATAAGGAAGGCTGAGCGCCAAAGAATGGAGGCCTTTGAACTCTGGTGCTGGAGAAGACTCCTGCGAGTTCCTTGGACTGCAAGGCGGTCAGTTCTAGAGGAGATCAACCCTGACTGCTCTTTAGAAGGCCAGATCCTAAAGATGAAACTCAAGTACTTTGGCCACCTAATGAGAAGGAAGGACTCACTGGAGAAGAGCCTCATGCTGGGAAAGACTGAGGGCAAAAGAAGAAGAGGATGGTAGAGAATGAGGTGGCTGAATGGAGTCACTGAAGCAGTCAGCGTGAGCTTAAATAGACTCTGGGGGATGATAGACGACAGGAAGGCCTGAAGGAACATTGTCCAGGGGCTCACAATGGGTTGGACACGACTTCGCAACTAAGAACCACAAATATTTAAACACAAGCATTTTTTTATGAATACCTGGGATGTGAATATATTCCTATGGATCATTAAACTATAAGAAAAACTTACAATGTTTACAACAAGTATTTAAAAGGTATAAAGCTTTGTTAATTTACCATTCTGGATATTTATCGGGAGTGGTCCTGATTTTTTCCTAAAATCCAGAAACAAATGGGAGAAACAATTAAAAAAATAAAGAGGAAAATTCATTCAAATTATCATGTCAATATATCACATTTTCAATCACGTTTGCAGGGTTGCCATGCAAATTATTCTTAGGAACATTTTAGTTATTTTTAAGGAGGTTAGACCATATGCATAACTCAAACAAGAACTCAGAATTTCCTGTATGCATACATTACATTAAAATAGGAAGAAATAAAAATATATAAAGCGTTATGACTAATCATTTCAAAGTATAGTAAATCTGAATAAAACTAAGTGTATTAGAAGCATTTAAACTTTCCCATGTAATGCTCTCAATACTGGAAGAAGCTTACGGGCCATTTTAGTCATTCAAACATCCATCTATTGTGATATTCAGAAGCAAAACTATCAGATTTTTTCCACCACAGATTTAGATGATTTCCTCCAATAAGCCCTCACTTCAGGGGTGGGCTTCAAAATTTTTAGCAAGGGGTTCTCTGCCCAGTTGCTGGGTAGATGTGGCCATGGTGGGCATAGCTTAGTCCACCTTCTGCACCATGGCCGGGGGGGGGGGGTGTTGCCTTCCCGGAGCACCAGAGGCTTTCCTTGAGCTTCTGGGAGGTCGAAAATGGCCTCCCCATGCTCTGGAGGCCCTCTGGAGGCCAGAAATGGGCCCGTTTCAGCCTTCCCAAATTTCCGATAGGCCCGTTTTTTGCCCTTCTGAGCCTGTGTGCATGCCCTGCACTCACCTGCATCCAAAATGGGCCATGTGGGGACTCCTGGGAGTGGAGGGGTGGGCAGGGCCAGCTAGGAGTGGGATTTGGGGGTTCTCCGAACTGCAGAATCTTAGCTAGAGTTCTCCCTACGAGCCTCCAGCAGCCCACCTCACTTACTCTGTTGGCTGTAACTGAAATGGCATTCTACGAATCTTGTTGAGAGAAGAGAAGGGAGATGACATTTTTTTGTTTCTTGAACACAGTTTTAATTCCTAGGTGGGGAAAAGAGGTAAAAAAATGCTTTACTTTTGGAGACCATCATGTAAAAAA